>CM070611.1:20395869-21040307 GCA_036346395.1 Hsuehochloa calcarea | reverse complement strand
GTGGTCGAGAAGGACTTGCAACCAATCGGTGATGTTTATCTTCATTTTTGTCCTCTGAGGCTAAAAAGCGACCACGAAGACCTTAGCCGACTCACTCGATTATGAAAAAAGGAGTCGAAAGCTAAGGAACGGCGATTAGTCCTCTCTGATAGACTCGAGAAGCCATCTCTCGCATCTAAAAGATTGCGGAAAAAATAAACGAGAAGTGCTTGAACTTAAGACCGCTTTTGAATTTGACCTTTACCCATCTCTCATTTCTTTTTCAGAAAAAAAAAAGATGAGATGAGGAAGCTCCGGACCGAAGTTGGAGACAAATCTTTAGTCATTCAGGAGTTTTCCCGCATTACCAAGAATAAGGATCAGGAACTCGAGGGCCTGAAAACTCGATTGACAGGTAAGCAAATCTTTACCTGTTGTCCTTTTCGAGTACTTTCCCTTTTCTTATGTTAATTTCTTGTTCAGAAATTGCTGCCGAGTTGAGAAGTCTCGAGGCTGAAATCCAAGAGAAGACCTTGATCTACAATGAGTCCGTCCGCATTGCTAAGATGAATGCAGAGGACATGAGAGCATGGGAGAAAAAGCACGCTGAAACCATTGCTTCCCATGAAGAAGAGGTCAAGAAATTGGATTCTTAACTAGTAGGTAAGAAATGCTTTTACCTACAATTATCTTTGTGTTAGCTTCCTCTAGAAGTTTATTTTTGTTTGACCGGTTTTATTCTTTTCAGAACAAGTGGTCGAAAACAAGAATCTTCGCGAGGCTTCGACCCGTACCCAACAGGAGATGGAGTCGATGAAGACTAGTCTTCAGGGCAACATCACACTCCTGAACAATGTACTTGGTGAGCTACGCCGGGACCCAAATATGCAAATCTGACCTCTCAGGTATTCTCGTGCACTAGTCCAGGATCACGCTAGTGCACACAAGATCAACATTGATGAAATATCACATCCATACAACGAATATAAGAATAAACGAGTACATTTAAATAACAAATAATGTTGGGACCTTACGGTACGAGTTTACATTTATTAAGCCATGCAAGGTCGACAATAAAGAAATAAATCTGCAATGAAACGAAATAAACTCCGTGGCTCCCATCAATTTACCATGTGCAACCGATCGATCAAGATCCTAACGATCAACCTTCGTGAGAATTCTTCTTCAAAAGCAAAGATTTACTCCTCCACTTCGCTGATTTGTTTAGCAAGAGTGAGTACACACCGCACTCGCAAGTCATACCACGTAATGCATTTATAGATGATGGCTTATTCCAAAGGAATGACTTACGTGGTTATTTTGAGTAAATGCAACATTTGCAATTGAATACAAATAATAGATTGAAAGCATAATTCAAAACAAATAGACAATAATAAGTTAACGATTGATTTCACAAAGGACACACAGTCTAAATCAAGTTCTTTCACACAATTGAACAAGTTATCTCACACAAATGACCTTCCCAATTGTTTTATGAAAAATCTACCCTCGTGTGAAATTCTTGAGCATGTCCATAACCGAGGACGCCGCTATTCAATAGATTGGTTTAAACACTCACAGAGTTTGTACACTTTACCCACACGATGAAATCAACCGGATCGAGTTGATCACAACAAAACCTTTCGAGACTTCATCTCAAACAATGACACTCTGGTGTGCTTTATCGCCATTCAATTTGTACACATTCCTTGGAACGACTATTAATACACACCATTGGACAGTGGATGCAATGAATCGTCTCCGCGATGTGACATATCACACCTCCACCCCATCACACGCCTTAAATACAACCCGAGTTGTCAATGTCAAGACTCCATAACTTACTAAGTCGCCCACCCATACTAGGCATGTGGTCGCATAAGAAGGCCCAGCCAATGGCGCACAAAGTTAAGTCCTTAATTGACTAAGGCAAGACTTCCAGCTTAACCCAAATCACAAAGTTTAATAAGCACACACCCACCATTCACACGTAATCCACCACTTGCCTCGCCTAAATCTTTTCCCACCTGTTGATTATGCAACACATGCCATCAACGAGTAATAAAGACACAAGACACATAGCATTCATCACACAGCTCCATAATCAATTAGTCAAGTTTATAATTGCAACCCCACATGAAATGATGACTCGTGGCATGGCTAAGCAAGCCTAATCGTGATCTAACCAACCCACGCTGGTGCTACAATAATACCAACTAATAATTAATCAACCTAGGTGACAAAAGATCATGGCATACAATAGACAAGGTGGCATAACAATTTGATTAATAACTACACCCAAAAGCATTTAAATAAATACTTGAAATAGAATGCAATACATTGAAACAAAGTATTTTGAAAACTGGGTTCAAAATGATCAAAGGTATAACTTGCCTTGGAATAGATCTAGATATTGGTCTTGGTCTTGAGGTGCTTCTTCTCGCAAAATTTCAAGTATCGACGTCTACTCGCAAACGAGACAAAAGAAATAAAACAAATAAATAACAGAGGCAAAACAAACTCCAAAAATCAAATAAAATTCACCATTAAATAGATCTTAATTTTATATGAATTTACAAATTTGAATGGCTCAATCGGAGTTCTGATGCAAAAGATATGGGCTTTGAAGATTTGAAAATCAATTAAACCCTAATTTGGATTTTCTTGAATTTCCCGAATTATTTTTATAAAGGAAAATCGGATTATTGCGCAATGCTTGCGTTAGCCGAGAATTTCCGGAAAAGGAATTAAATTTAAATGAAAATCGACAGTGGGACCCATCGTCGCCTTCGGCTCACGCGGACCCAATCCACCGAGCCGAGGTGAGAGGGTGGCGGATCGAGCCACGCGGGCTACCGATGTGGCGCCACGCAGTGACATGCAAGCGAGAGGTGACGGCGCCGGGCGTGGGTGCCGACGACGCATGGTCGGCGGCAGCGGCGGGCTCGACGAGGGCTCGCCGGCTATCGGCGGCGAGCCGCGCGGCGCGGCACAAAATGAGATGATGAGGTGGTGCGAAGTCGGGGTGGGTGGCGAAGGTGCTTGGCGGCAAGGTTTACCGACGGTGGAGCAGAGACGACGGCTGGCGGCGGTGTTTTGTCGGACGAGTCGACAACGGAGGAGGAGGCACCGCGAGGTGGCGAGAGGGCAGCACTGTGTAGCCGAGGTTGTTGCGATCCCAAGGGCGCGGTGCTGCGCCGAGGAAGCTCGAGTCGAGGATTTCACCGCGACGAGGTTGCGCCGAGGTTGGTCCTTGCGGCAACAGGCGAACGGCGCGGGCGTAGGGTCGGCGCTTAGGGTTTTGTGGAGAAGGTCGGGCGGAGCTTAGGTACGAGGCTCGGCTTTAAATAGGCGGGTCGAGGGCGAATCCGGGCTAAAACGGCGGCGCGGTTGCGGACGCGGCGAGCTCTGACCCGTGAGTCCAGGTTGAAGACGATACCGACGCGGCGGAGGCGGGCCCACCACCAATGACAGAGAGGGCGCGCAGCGCGAGCGAAGTCGAGCGCTCGATTTCAATCCAGTGGTGAGCAGCGAGGGCTGACGCGAGCCGCGAGCGCGCGATCGCGCGAAGGGGACACGCGGGCGAGATCAGCGGGGCAAGGCGGGCGAACGCAGCGCGTGTGATTGCGATCCAACATTTGGGAGTGAAGTTAATGGAATAGTGTTGGGCTCGGCCAAGACGTTCAAGGAATTTAAAATAGATTTTCTTTTTAATAAATCCAGAAAATACAAATGGCTAATAGAAAATAGCAAATGACTTTGGAAAAATTCCAGAAAATTATATAAAATATATCCAAGCATATAGAATCTAAATAAAATAATTTTGACAATTGTTGATATTGGGATTAAGCACATTAAATCAATTTGTTCTAAAAGTCCAATTTAAGCTTTTTAATTTAATATTCAAATAATCCAAATGGTAAATTCTCTTGCTACCAATATTTAAAAGATTTTTAAAACTCTGAAATTTTGGGATGTTACAGCTACATTCTGAGGGAAAAACTCCTCGAGAAGATACTGTAGCTGCTCACATAAGTACCATTGGGGAACAAGTCGGAAACTTGCAAGAAATGGTGACCACTCTGAAGGCTAATCAAGCCGAATCAATAAGGGAGGCATCAAAGTCGCGAGAAGTTACGCTTTGGCGAAACTTAAAGCTCAAGACCCCGCCTTAATGTGCAACCAATTAGCCGACTGATCGTCTCCGAATCGAGAGGCAAGTCGTCTGATTGAGGAAATGCAGTCAGTTGGCAAAAAGGTGGCGGAGGAAATGCAGCTAGGCACTCCCCCTTCAGAGTAATCTTGTAACTACTTTGTAAGGCAGACAGTTTCTGTTGACGAGTAATATATGATCCATCTTGTTTCCTGCAAATCATCTTGTTGAGTAGTTAGTAACTCAAAAGATGATAAACGAATGAAAGACTAAGAATTGAAGTTAAATTAATAACTTTATCCTAGGCCATCTTGTTTCCTACAAATCATCTTGTCGAGTAATTAGTAACTCAAAAGATAATAAACGAATGAAAGACTAAGAATTGAAGTCAAATTAATAACTTTATCCTAGCCCCCGACTATTTGCTTAGTTTGTTTGGACAATCTAAGTAAATAGTGTGTTAAATGGGGTTTCTGAAAACAAAGAGAGGTTTATTTAACTTATAGTCTTTGTTATGGTTGTCAAGCACTGGTCGAAAGAGTAGAAACGACTCGACACTAGGAAGTTCCTTCTAGTGGGGTGACCACGCAGAGAGGAAAGGCTTCGACTAGGTGATGTTACCATCTCCGACTGGTTTAATAAAACCAAAAATAGCAACTTGAGTTAAACAAACGTCTTAGAGGACTTTAATAATTCGTTCGCCCTTTTTTGGTGGACTCGATAAGTCTTTTCCAGTAGCAAAAGTAGGAGACTGAGCGACGCTAGGAAGTTCCTTCTAGTGGGCAGGACCACGTGCAGAGAGGAAAGACTTCGACTAGGTGTGTCTCTTCCTTCGACCAGTTAAAACGAATCGAGTACACCAAAGGTGGTCGAATAAATATAAGAAAGTGCACTCTACTTAGAATATTTTTCGAAATTACTGAAAAAATAAACTAAGATGGGAAGAGTTGTCTTTAAGAATATTTCGACTAGATATAACCCGAGCTTTCTGTGTTGGCAAAGAAAGTGAGTAACGAGTTGATGCTAGGAAGTTCCTTCTAGTGGGCTGGACCACATGCAGAGAGGAAAGACTTCGACTAGATGATGTTACTTTCCTTTCGACCAGTGTAGAAAAAACTGGGTGTTTTTGGATCATAGTCAAAAGATTATAAAAGCACTACTCGAAAAATAAGGCAAAAGTGGTAGAAGGAACCTGGATCTTTATTGCCTGAGAGGTTGGTCACACATAGAATTTGCGTAACTGGTCGATGTTCCAAGAATTTGAGAGAACCTGCCCATCTTCCATTGCTAGTCGTATCAGGCCGCCGAGTGACTTCGACCATCGTGTAAGGACCTTCCCACTTGGGAGAAAGTTTATTCCGATTAGACTTGGATTGATGAGCCTCAATACCAAGTCACCTACAAAGAAGGTGCGAGGTGGACCTTACGATCGTAGTATCTGCGTAGGGCTTGTTGGTAGGCTGAGCGGATTAGAGCCATGTTTCTCCTTTCTTGAGTAGGTTAATGTCATCCGCTCGAAGTTGTTCCTGGTCGAGTTGTTGAAGGTTTCAACTCGTGTCGACCATAATTTTAGCTCGGAGGAAGCATGGCTTGACCCGAACACTAAAAAAATGGTGTTTCTCCTGCCGCTCGACTAGTGGTGCGTCGCGAACCTTATAATACATAAGGTAATTCTTGTACCCAAGCCCCCGAGCGCTTAACAAGCTGGTCGAAGACTCGGGTTTTAATTCCTCGCATTATTTGGCCGTTTGCACGTTCGACCGCCCCGTTGCTTTGGGGATGTGCAATGAAGCATAGCATAACTTGGTACCTAACTCGTCATAAAATTCTCAAATTTTGCACTTGCTAATTATTTACCATTATGCGTAATTATCCGACTCGGAACTCCAAATTGGCTAATTACGCATCTCATCATGAACCTTTTTGCTGCTTCCGTTGTTATCCCAGATTCTGAGTTACAGGTTCGGCTTCGATCCATTTTGTGAACGTGTCAATGGCCACAAAAGGAATTGAAACCTCACGGTGCTTTGGGAAGCGGTCCTAGGATATCAAGACCCTGTGTCGCAAAAGGCGAGAAAGAGGTATTGTCTCGTAATGCTTGAGCTGGTTGGTGTATCTGTCTACCATGAAACTGGCATTGGACACACATTTTAACCACCTCTTTGGCATCGTACAGAGCTGTAGGCCAGTAGAAACCTTGTCGAAAGGCTTTACCGACCAATGTTCTGTAGGAAGCATGCGTCCCACAGATGCCACTGTGTATATCATGAAGGAGTGTTATTCCTTCGTTTTGCGGAATGCATCGTGTGGATTTCACGGGATATGCTCAGATCTTAGGATGATGTGACAATTGGCAATGGCGTTTACGGTTTGTCGTTTCACGCGTTTTGACAAAGTTCTGAGCTTCTTGCTCGAGGCGGTCCGACCGGTCCTTGCACGGCGGTCCGACCGGTCCCATATCGGTCGGACCAAGCCATCCGAAGCGATCGGACGGCGATGACCAAAAGTGTTCAAATCAGTGGGCCAAAAATAGGTGTTGTAGACAAGTAAGGATCCCAATGCACTTGGTCTCATGATTTTGGAGCCTCGGTGAAAAGTTCTATTGGTTTAAAGTTTCGAAGGTTTGGATTTTGGGAGCTTGAATTTGGCTAAGTCTAAAGGCGGTCCGACCGCTCACGAGGAGCGGTCCGACCGCCATGGCGATCCGACCGCTCACTGAGCGGTCGACCGGTAACTACTTGAGCGTCGGCCAACCGTGGCGATGTTGTTTTGTTAGATCAAAGTCATTGGTTTCATGGCATATGATTTGCATGATACATGTTTTGACTAACATGGGTCAAGTTGTGAAGAACTTGTTCCCGAATCGTGTTTGCTTGTCTATGGTTGTGCAGGTTGCTTGGTGGTCAACGACGGTCAACGGCGAGGAAGATCGGGACTAGACTTGGAGAGTTGAGGTCCGAGCGATTGGCGATGCGGGTGAGGTCAACGACTCAAGCGTGACACAAGATGGACAAGGGTGACCTATTGGCAAATCCATGGCGCATGGTGAAGCGGTTTAGGTCAAAAGGTTAAAGACGGCGCTTTGCGAGCGCGCGTGTGTGACCCGCTTGTTAGTGGGCCTTAACGGAGCCCAATGGAGTCAAACCCTAGGAGTCTAGGCCTCCACTATAAATAGGGAGGTGGTGGCTGCACCACTAAGCTCTCTCTCTCTCTCGCCTTTTGATGTTTCAAAACCCTAATTGTCTTTAGGGGAGTTGAGGTGGAGGCTAGGGCTCTTGATGGTTTGTGGTGAATTTCGTGATCCTTGATTGTTTACTGATCCATGATGGTGTGGATGTAATCCAGCTTCAATCACGAAATCAATCTATGCAAGGTTTGCTTGAGATAAGTCTCTTTTCGTTCTTGCTTTCAATTTGGTGATTTTAGGGCTTTCTTTGATCCACGAGTTTGTGATTGATTCTTTCACGTGAATTAGCTTGCTGTGATATGTGTGAATCTATCTAGCATCATCTTGATCATCAATCTCTCACGAATAAGCTTTAGGATCAAGTTTTCGTTCTTGCCCGGTTTTAGACCTTCTGTTAATCAATTGACAATTGCTCAAGATCGTTCCAAGAATTATCATAATATTCGATTGGAATAGGTCCTCAATAGCATATAGAAGGTGTGTGCAAAGTTTCATAAAGATTGGAGTTGAGAATCAAAAGTTTCACCTAATTGCAACCGTCATCGGTGATTTTTTCGTTGTAGATCGGTTCTGGAGTCGGCCGGTCAGACCGCCCGTCATCACCGGTCAGACCGATTTTGGAGCGGTCCGACCGCCAGCACAACGCCGGTCAGACCGCCCAGCAATCGGTCCGACCGGTTGAGTATAACGATCAGACCGCTTTGTCTTTGTGAGTCTTGGTAATCTTAGTTGATTTTGTTATATTGCTTAGGGGTTAATTGGATTCAATACTAGTCTTCCGCTGTACTGGTATATTGATCTTCATAGCTTCCTAATAGCTACTGGAGTTAATTTGTATTGAGTTCATAATTTGTGAAAAAGTGAGCGTGCTCCTATTCACCCCCTCTAGTCGCCTTTACGGTCCAACAAGTGGTATCAGAGCCCGTTAGTTCAATCTTGATCTTAACCGGTCACTGAACTTTGGCGATGGATAGATTCACTACAAAACCGCATATGTTCAATGGACAAGACTATGCCTATTGGAAGAATCGTATGCAGTATTCCTTGAGAGTGAGGACAAGCTTTGTGGGGCGTTGTTCGATCCCCGCTCATTATTCTGAAGTTGAAACTCCTGCTTCTGTGGTTCTTTTGGCTAACAACAACAAGGCCAAGAATCTTTTATATGGTGCGCTTGGTAGACAAGAATATGATAGGATTTGCAATTTTGCGACTGCGCACGAGATTTGGAACACTCTCGAAACATATCATGAGGGTTCGTCTCAAATTAAGAAAGTGCGCCAAACAATCTATAAGCGTGATTATAACAAATTTGAGATGCGTCCTGGAGAGAGCATCGATGACATTTTCAGTCGTTTTAATAAAGTGGTTAATCAAATGAAAGCTGTTGATATTGAATATTCTCAATCTGAAAATGCCACCCACCTCTTGGCGCAATCAACACCAAGGAGTGGGAGATGAAGGCTCTTGCTATAGAAGAGAATGTTGATCTTTCAAGTCTTACTTTAGAATTGCTTTATAGTAAACTCAAGACTCATGAAATTAAAAGAGTTGATCATCCCAAGAAAGATAATTTAGCTTTGGTAGCAGATCCTCACAAAAAGGCTTTTGATGACTCTTTTGAATCTTCTTCTGGATTTTCATTTGCTTGCTTATCTCGCGATTTACGAGGAGGAGCTTGAAAATATTCCGAGACAGAGTTAGCCCTTTTAGCTAAAAAATTCACAGGCTTACAACAATGTGAGAAATAAAAGAGAGGTGGTCTGTTACTTGCTATGAGTGTGGAGAGCTTTACCACATCAAGCCAATTGCCCCAAGCTAAAAGGTAAGGGTAAGCACAGGGAGGAGAAGGCAGCTTGGAAGAAGCCTCATGAGAACAACTCTGAGTATGATGCTGTCAAGCTCATAAAGGCCGCTCACCGGGTCCTTGCCGCTTTTGGAGAGCAATCCATTAGTGATGTGGACTCCGGGAGCGAAGAGGAAAAGAAAGGAAAGGCCAAGGACTTCTTGGCATGTGCTTCATGGCTGACACCGACGACATTGATAATGATGAGGTATCTTTTTCTTATGATGAGCTTTCTGCTAAATAAAATTCTATAGTTGAGCAAGTGCTTAGTCAAGATGAAGCGCTAGAATTTGTCATGACTAAAAATAAGAAACTAGAGTCAAAATTGGTAAACTGAAACTAGAACTTGCAAATGTTAAGACTCTTGAACTGATGAATGTTTATCTTGTCATGCTATGCATTCAGAAATTACCAATTTACAATCTGCTCATAATATTGCTTTACAACAACTTGAAAATGCTAGAACCGAGCTAATTGAAATTAAATCTGCTCCTTGTGAAAAATGCTTAGAGTCTAGCAAGTTGATTGCTTCTGATGTGATTGATTCTAGCCCTTGCACTTCATGCTTAGAAAAGAGCGTGAAATCAAAGATATCTTAGAAGTCGCTAGAGTCAAATATGCTAAGCTTAAGGACAAGATTGAAAATAATACTCGTGCTTCATGTTCCGCTATTAAGCTTGAAATTACTTTGTATAAGGAGAAATCAATGGATAAAACTTGTGATGCTTGTGTTAACTTGAGAAAGAAAATGCTTACCTTCATGATACATTAGAGAAATTTTCTAAAGGTAAGAAACAATTAAACATGATTCTTGACAAGTCTAAAACTCCTTATAAGAAGCAAGGTTTAGGATTCAATTCTTTTCAAGACAATTCAAACCCAAAAGTCATTCAAGTCTTGGAAAAAGGTTTAATTGAATTCAAAACCCAACTCGCAAAAACATCTTTTAAATCTGCGAGTTTTGCCCAACCTTGTATTAACTCAAATGGTGCTTCTTCTAGTGGTACCAAGTACCATTGCACTTATTGTAAGAAAGGTGGCCATTTGATTGAATTACATTGGCGTAGGTTGAAAATGATAGAAACAATCTTGATAGAATTTCATTCAAGCAACCTAGAGCTATTATGAGACATGGTAACACTAAAAGGAATAAACCGGATTAGGATTTTTCTCACATGCTAATCATTATGTTTCTACATATTCTAATTCTCATGTTCTTGATTTCCGGTCTGACATTGGTGGTCACCGGTCGACCGATTTGGTCGCTTGATCGACCACAAAGACAACGCCGGTCGAGCCACCTGAACGCTTTAATTCCATGTTAACTTAAACATTGCTCATAACAGAATTTTAGATGAAATCAAGGATAACATACGCTTTGCATACTACTGCAGACGCGTGTGTCAAGATCTTTGGGTTCCCAAGTCTTGTTTAACTAACTTGATGTCGAGACACATCGTTCTTCTGTGCCTTGATTTTTCGTGATTGCCGCGGAAAGAGGAAGGACACGTGCTTTGTCAACTCCATTTGTTCACGTCATATTGCCGGAGACTCAAGATGGTTCACCTCCTTCACGCTGATCGACGGGTTTCAAGCATCTCCAGAACTTCCCATAGCCAGCCGTTAAGCTCTTATTCAGTACTTACACTCTACTCTCTTTGTATGGCATTTGATATTCTGTTCTTTATCCTTGTCCATTCGGGGTTTTCTTATCCTAATTGTGCGGTGTCGGCTAGATAGGAAGAGTACCTCAGCGCTTGTCACCCACTAGATTCTTCTCTTGTATCTTGTTTTATCCTCACCAAATCTTTAGACCCAACTAGGTTTGCCACCTTGAGAAGCGAGTTAGGGTTATTTATCCTTATGGGTTGGTTTGAGGGGAGTTTGATCTTTTCGATCTTTCCTTGTTCTTTTGATCTTTTATTGTTCTTTTACGAACTTAGTGATCTTTTGAACTCTTTAGGTTTTAGGCTTTTTAATTGCATCTCATTGTGTCATATTGCATTCATATAGAAACTCCATCAAGTGGTTACAACAAATGGTATGAAAAATCCAAAAGATGCATTGTAATATAAGATTTTCACTTATCTTTTAAAGTTGATGAAGCTTTGCCTATTACCCTTTAGAGCTTTTGTATTTCAATTCTTGCTCAATGTCATGTCTAGTTCTTTGACTTGCTAGAATTATCATGCTTTTACATGTGTAGCTAAGTCTTTGCTATATGAGCTAGAACCTTTTAAACAACTCAAACTAAAAATTGCAATTTGTGGATGTTTTAGCGAGTTGCGTAATTAGTGCTCCTCTTGTGACATTGGCCTGTGTAATTGCTTTGTTAGCTCTTTGATCTAGAATTGACCATTACTTGAGCTTTTGTGTTCTTGAGATTCTAAAAGTACTCATGTGAAAAATGAAAATCAAGATTGTCTTATGCTTAAATTGTGCCAAACTATTCTTACGAGATCGCTTGTCAAATGACATGAACTTGGAGATAGTTTGATGATCCGACGATCTCATGGGGACCGCTTGTCGAAATGACATGAACCTCAAGATTTGTCGCCCGGTAGAAGCTTAGAAAGAGTTTGTGGATGGCTCCTAGTCCAGATCTTCTTTACTAAGATATACCTTTGATCAACTTTTGGTGAAGCTTAGGATGAGTTTGTGGATGGCTCCTAGTCCAGGATCTTGTCACTAAGTTAGATCATTAGTCAACTTCAATATTCAATGCAAATGAGAAAAATATTGACAATTGGGCGTTTACAAAATATTGAGCAAAATGATTCAATACGGGACTTGATTGACTCTTAATGTGGTCTTTGTTAGATTTTTTATCTCACTTTGACATTTTGACATAGCCAATTTCACTTTAGGATCCCTGTTGATGAACTTGCTGAATTTGAAGCGTTGCTTAAATTGATCAAATCTACTGCTTTACTTTTGAGCATTTGTGCTTAGCTTTGATATATATGTCTTACCATGATCTTGCTAGCATTTATCGAGCTTGATATGCTGTTTGTGCAATATTAGAGATACTAGCTTGTTCTTTTGGGTAATCTCCAAAGCTTCTTGTAATCAAAAATTGAAAAATTCAAAAAATGAAGCCACTCCATTGCACTTCATGCATACTCCTGTTTATGCTTCTTTTATTTCTGCTTCTTTCTTTATCATCTATTGGTTATCTCTGGATGAGAGGAAGGCGTGATTCCTTGATGAATCCATTGTCAAAGGGGGAGAAGATGTGTTAATTAATGAGAAGATATTTCTTTGGGAGAAGATGTGTTATATTTCTTTGCTATATTTATTTGGAGAAGATGTGTTAATGAGAAGATATTTCTTTGTTGGGGGAGAAGATTAAACAAAGGGGGAGTAACTGAAAAGTTAAAAGTTTTTGAAAATCGAGGATCATAGTGAGGGGGAGTTCTTGAGTTGCATTCTTATTGTTTTATTGAATATTCTGAACTTGAATTGCATTCTTTTATCCTCACAATGATCATAGGTCAATTGAACAATTGTTCTTTCATATGGACCTCATGTGAGAATTTTGACCCTTTTCTGGAAATCAAAGTTTTTATGCTTTCTTTTGCCTTGTCTCACATGCCTATACTATTCTGATGCCAGCTTGGTCATGTTCATTGCTTTTTCTTGCTTATGGACCAAGTTGTGCCTTTGTCTGCTGCGAGTAAACTCGTTTTCAAACCTCTTACTTACATTTTACGGATAATTGTCAATGTGTTCATCAAGGGGAGATTGTGGATTTAATGGGGATATGCTCCGGATCTTAGGATGATGTGACAATTGGCAATGGCGTTACGGTTTGTCGTTTCACGCGTTTTTGACAAAGTTCTGTGCTTATCGCTCGAGGCGGTCCGACCGGTCCTTGCACGGCGGTCCGACCGTCCCATATCGGTCGGGACGGCCATCCGGGCGATCGGACCGCGATGACCAAAAGTGTTCAAATCGAAGTGGGCCAAAAATAGGTGTTGTAGACAAGTAAGGGGATCCCAATGCACTTGGTCTCATGATTTTGGAGCCTCCGGTGAAAAGTTCTATTGGTTTAAAGTTTCGAAGGTTTGGATTTTGGGAGCTTGAATTTGGCTAAGTCCTAAGGCGGTCCGACCGCTCACAGGAGCGGTCCGACCGCCATGGGCGATCCGACCGCTCACTGGCGCGGTCGGACCGAACTACTTGAACGTCGGCCAACCGTGGCGATGTTGTTTTGTTAGATCAAAGTCATTGGTTTCATGGCATATGATTTGCATGATACATGTTTTGACTAACATGGGTCAAGTTGTGAAGAACTTGTTCCCGAATACGTGTTTGCTTGTTCATGGTTGTGCAGTTGCTTGGTGGTCAACGACGGTCAACGGCGAGGAAGATCGGGACTAGACTTGGAGAGTTGAGGTCCGAGCGATTGGCGATGCGGGTGAGGTCAACGACTCAAGCGTGACACAAGATGGACAAGGGTGACCTATTGGCAAATCCATGACGCATGGTGAAGCGGTTTAGGTCAAAGGTTAAAGACGGCGCTTTGCGAGCGTGCGTGTGTGACCCGTTTGTTAGTGGGCCTTAACGGAGCCCAATGGAGTCAAACCCTAGGAGTCTAGGCCTCCACTATAAATAGGGGGAGGTGGTGGCTGCACCACTAAGCTCTCTCTCTCGCCTTTTGATGTTTCAAAACCCTAATTGTCTTTAGGGAGTTGAGGTGGAGGCTAGGGCTCTTGATGGTTTGTGGTGAATTTCGTGATCCTTGATTGTTCTTGATCCATGATGGTGTGGATGTAATCCACTTCAATCACGAAATCAATCTATGCAAGGTTTGCTTGAGATAAGTCTCTTTTCGTTCTTGCTTTCAATTTGGTGATTTTAGGGCTTTCTTTGATCCACGAGTTTGTGATTGATTCTTTCACGTGAATTAGCTTGTTGTGATATGTGTGAATCTATCTAGCATCATCTTGATCATCAATCTCTCACGAACAAGCTTTAGGATCAAGTTTTCGTTCTTGCGGGTTTAGACCTTCATTAATCAATTGACAATTGCTCAAGATCGTTCCAAGAATTATCATAATATTCGATTGGAATAGGTCCTCAATAGCATATAGAAGGTGTGTGCAAAGTTTCATAAAGATTGGAGTTGAGAATCAAAAGTTTCACCTAATTGCAACCGTCATCGGGCTGATTTCTTGTTGTAGATCGGTTCGAGTCGGCGGTCGACCGCCCATCATCACCGGTCGACCGATTTTGGAGCGGTCCGACCGCCTGACCAAGACTTGGTCGGCCGCCCGACAATCGGTCCGACCGGTTGAGTATAACGGTCGGACCGCTTTGTCTTTGTGAGTCTTGGTAATCTTAGTTGATTTTGTTATATTGCTTAGGGGTTTAATTGGATTCAATACTAGTCTTCCATTTGTCTTGGTATATTGATCTTCATAGCTTCCTAATAGCTACCGGAGTTAATTTGTATTGAGTTCATAATTTGTGAAAAAGTGAGCGTGCTCCTATTCACCCCCTCTAGTTAGCTCTGGAGCCATCTCAATAGGAGGTGTCTACGGTTCTTGACGAGACGGCTTTTGGAGTTGCTCAAGAAAACTCCTTTTGTATGCTAGCTGATCGGAAGAAGCTATCCGAGCAAGTTGGTCTGCGAGAAATTATCCTTTGAGGATGAATTGTACCTCGAAACCTAAAAATGCTTTTCTAGCTTACGTACCGATAAGTACTGAGCCATTGTCGAGCTAGAGCACGGTACTCTTTCCGATTTGATTCACGACTAGTTGAGAGTCTCCTCTCACGAGTAGTCGACGAATCGAGTGCTTTCGCAGCTCGTATGCCGCCTAGCAAACCTTCGTACTCGCCACATTGTTAGTGGCCCGAAAGTTTAATTGTATGGCATACTTTAAGGTTTCTCGGTAGGAGATACCAGACCACCCGACCCGAGCCACTTAAAGTAAGTGACCCGTCAAAGTACATCATCCAGTGGTCGTGGGAATCGTCTTGGGGATCTGAGCAGTTCAGATTTGTCCATTCGGCGACAAAGTCCGCCAAGATCACGGGATTTTATGGCCGTTCGGGACACGAAATGGAGGTCGAACTCCCAAGTTCGGTGACCATTTTGCCATGCGTCCATTGCTTCCTTATTATGGAGGATCGCTCCCAAAGGAAACTCGAGGCAGCCTGACTATTTTGTGCGCTGAAAATAATGCGCGATTTCCTCGAAGACATGAGGAGGGCATATAGAAGTTTTGGACACGAGGGTAACGCTCCTTAGGCCCGTAAAACTCGGCCGACGTAGTAAACCGGTCGTTATCGTTTTGGCGTTCTACGACCAAGATCGCGCTTCTTTGCTCGTGGCGTGGGACTAGGTAAATTAAGAGCGTCTCTTCCGCTTTGGAGAAACGAGCAGGAGCACTCGAAAGGTACCTCTTGACATCCTCGAAGCGGCGTTTGCCTCGTTCGACCACTCAAAACCTTCATGTCTCCGAGAAGTTTAAAGAAAAGTAGTCCTTTTCTCCTAGTCGATGCGATGAAACGACTTAAAGCCGCCATGCACCCAGTGAGCTTCTGGACTTCCTTTTTTGTGGTCGGAGGACGCATCTGGAGGATGGCCTTTATTTTCTCAGGATTTGCTTCGATTCCTCGTTCAGATACTAGGAATCCAAGTAATTTTCCTGAGAAAATTCCAAACACACACTTCTCGGGATTAAGTTTTAAGCGGTGCTTTCTGTGGTTGTCGAATGTTTCTTGCAGGTCAGTGATATGATTAAATTTCTTAATGCTTTTTACGACTAGATCATCAACATAGGCTTCCAGATTCCGGCCTAATTGAGATGAAAAAGTCGATTGCATTAAGCGTTGAAAAGAAGCACCAGCATTTTTTAGACCAAATGGCATTTTGACATAGCAAAAGGTACCAAATGGTGTAATGAATACGGTCTTTTCTTCATCGTTTAGACACATATTGATCTGGTGATATCCAGAATATGCATCTAAAAAACTTAATATTTCACAACTGCAGAGAATCAACCAACCGATCGACACGAGGTAAAGGAAAATCATCTTTTGGACAAGCTTTATTAAGATCAGTAAAGTCTCGCACATCGCCATTTGCCGTTTGACTTTTTGACCATTCTGAGGTTAGCCAACCACTCTGGGTGGTTGACTTCTCTTATAAAGCCTGCTTTAAGTAGCTTATCCAATTCTGATTTAATAGCATCTCGTCGATCAGGGGCAAATCTCCGTAATTTTTGTTTTATGGGTACTTTATCGGTAGTAAAGCTAGCATGTGCTCGATCACCTCCACAGGGACTCGGGCATGTCGGATGCTTGCCACGCCAAGACATCTGCGTTAGCTCGGAGGAAGGCGATGAGGCGTCTTCCTATTTGGGGTCGAAGTCTCCCCAATGCGCGAGCCTTCTTGAGGTTTCTCTGCGTCGGAGGAACCTCTTTGACTTGGTCGTTCGGCTTTGGTGCGACTTTAGGCTTCGACTTGCTAGTCGGTCGACTTTCATCTCGAGTTGGTATTTGGCCAACCATCTCGAGGATCGACGATCCGATTATCGCCATCTTTTTATCACAATGAATTGTGATCATTCCTTTGGGACCTGGCATCTTAAGACATTGATACCCATAATGAGTAGCCATTAAGAATTTTGCCAAAGTTGGTCGTCCGAGTATGGCGTTATATGTCGATCGAAATCGACCACATCAAAGGAAACTTCTCGATCCCTGAAATTATTTGGTGAGCCAAATGTTTAAGGAAGAGAAACTTGGCCAATGGGTGCGGCGAAGACCGATGCGATTCCATGAAAGAGTATCGCATCAGTCTTACCTTTGTCCCGGTACTTGCATTTCGTCTAGGGCATTAGTAAATAGTATATTCAGGAAGGCGCCACCATCAACTAACACTCGATTGACCCGACAGTTGTTGATGGTGGGTTCGACCACAATCGGATATCGACCTGATCGATTCGAAGTGATCGGACAATCACCCTTCTCGAAAGAAATGGTAATTTCCGACCACTTCGGTAAGTTATTGACAAGAGGAGCATCTATAGAGTTTACCTCTCGTCCGGCAGCTTTGAGTTGTCGTTTCGACTCGTATGTCGATGATCCTCCGTAGATATGCTTTACGGTATGTTGCGGATCTTGGAACGGCATCTCTTCATCATCCTCCGATGACTTTTGGCCACTCGTATTCCCTACTTGCTCGAGAGTGGGGAGTGGCCCTTGCCGTTGTAGTAGTCCTCGAGCTTTCTTTGGAAAACTTCGGCGATTCTATGGAGGTCATGTCCTTCCTTTTATGAAAAGGACACCACCTTGGTTTGTCGTTCCTACGATCAGGGCGCTTACCTTTGCCTTGATCAGGGTACGACTTGGTGGTTCGGGGCTCTTTATCTTTCACGGCCAAGACCTCCTTGAAACCACTGGTTTGTGGTTTTTGACTTTTTATTTTCTTCTTGGACTTCTTTGCTTTCTTATCCTTACCAACTTCACCTGGCTCTCGAGGAGTGTACGTTTCTCAATCAATAGTGTTGTTCCACTCGACCACCTCAGAAGCAGTCGCATATCGATCGGCCATCTCGAAGAGCTCGGCAACAGTGTTGGGAGGATTCAAAGCAATATCCTCTGTTATCCTTCTACTACGGACTCCTTGCTTAAAAGCCCTGATCACAGATGAGTCAGAAATTTCCGGAATTGAGTTACGAACCTGACTAAAGCGTTTGATGAATTGACGCAAAGTCTCGTTGTTGTTCTGTTTTATCCGGTGCAAGTCGTCTTCCTTCCGGGCGGTTGTATGTGCCTTGGAATTCGCTACCAGAAGATCGCAGAGGTGTTGCCAAGAGTAGATCGACTCGAGTGGTTGGTTTAATAACCACGATCGAGCGGATCCTTCAAGCACAGTCGGAAGGTAATTCGCCATTACATGCTCTCCTCCTCCTGCTGCTCGGACAGCTGTTGTATAGATCTGAAAAAATTCGATGGGATTTTGAGATCCATCAAACTTCTCCATGTTCACTGGTCGAAAATGAGGTGGCCAGCGAACTGCTCGAAGGTCAGGCGAAAATGCCCGGCATCCGGTAATTACTTCTTGACGCCTTCTTTGCAGGAAAGAAGGGTTAATGTCACCAGGTGATCGTATACGACGATACCCAGCAACAGGCTGACCTGTCCTGTAGTAGGCTTCAGCTCTACGAGAGGAATACTCCTTGTACTCCATCCGTTGTGGATTTCTTTGTCGAAGTGGTGAATGATCACCTCTCCGAGGGGTTTCTTGATCATCAGCCAATCGAAATGTATTTCTCCGAGTAGGGGATCGATGCGGCTTATGACCATATCGATTTTTACGTGGTGAAATATTTGATTGACTGGTAGCTGAGGAAGTCGCATTGCTACGACTACCTGAATGATGTCGACGAGGTACTTCCAGTCTTATCATCACGGTTCGAAGCCTTTGTGCAATCTCTTCAGCAAAGAGATCGTACCCTGGCGTTCGAGCAAGCTCTTGATTGGGATTTTCGAGCAAGTCGTTGATATCCTGGAGTTCTTGTACCCCCTTCGACTGATGTTGAATGCGCCCCGGTAGATTCTTCTGGGCTGCAATCTTCTTCCGTCGGATGGCCTCAAAATTCTCCTCATCAGATCCTTGAGGCCTTCTCAATGGAGTGCGAGAATGTCGAGGATTTCCTCGCCATCAGTGTTGGTTACGTCTGTCACGGTGGTGCCCTTGCCATTACCACGAGGGGGCGCAGTGTGTGATCTTCGGGGAGTGTTCCTATCTCGGCCTCCATGAGGCTGACCCTGATTTGAGGGAAGGACGAAGACCTCCCGTTGATGATTCTCACTTGCGCTCGAATCCTCCCCGCTTGAGGAGTGCTCGAGAGACACCATCTGGCGACTTGGAGCAATCCCCTCCAGGTAGGGGAACTCTAGGTTATAACTGTCTCCGTCCGCAAATGAGATCTGCGGAGAGACGGTCGAATTTGCAGGAAAAGCATGTTTGATCCCACCCTCTCTGGAGTTACCCTGAGAGAGAGGATCACCGATGTTGGTGGAGTCTTGGAATGGTGGCTCTCGAACTTGTCTCACCGGTCGGACCGCTGAGGGGACTTGGACACTTGGAGGAATAACTCTCGTCGTGTCGTGGGTCCTCCTGGGTGCGGTTCTGGTCAGATTGACCCTTGTCCTTTGAGGGAATTGGCTCCTCTGTTGGACGTATCGTTGTGGGGGATAAGGATCCCTCCTCAACTCCATTGATGGGATGGTTTTCTGGAGAATGATCTCCGGAGGCAACATCACCATCAGCGGATGCATCACTCGGCTCGTAGTCGAAACCGCATCCATGTCGACGTCTGCGTAATCGCCAAGTCAAACAGTTCTCCTCGTTCCATTCTCACGCCATGATTGCATGAGATTGGAAAAAGAGAGTATGTTGACAAGAGATTACCGGAAGATCCCCACGGTCGGCGCCAACCAGCCGGTGTATTAGAACCGATCTTACGTAAAGATTATTTTATTCGGGGGGTCTCCTAAAGATGAAATCACGCAGAGTGGTTGACACGGTATATTTAGACAGGTTCAGGCCTTCTCCGAGGAGAATAACAACCCTACTCCTGTGTGTGTATGGTATTGACTGTATTCTCGATGACCAAGCAAGAAGCTAAGACTATTAGAGAGCGATGCTTGTGTTTCTCCTTGACACCGCTCTGTTTCGCCTCCTTTCACCCTCGATTGATGTCTTTATATAGTCGTGAAGAAGTAGCCGTTTTGTCCTGCAAATGAGGCGCCTTAATTGAGCCAGTAATGGGCGCATGATGGCAGTAATTACCGGCGCATTGGCTTCTTCACGCCGTCTGGCAGTTATCATTCAGAGGTAATGTGGTATTTAAGCACTATTACTACCCAGAATAGTAGTGCGTATGGACCGTTCGGATTCCTTAATCAATTGGACCCACTCGCTTGTAGGTTTGATTATAAGGTGGTCGTGGTTTACTTGGTCGTAGTATGACTTACGACTGGGTATAAGTCGTAGTAGAGCTTACGACTGTGCAATAGTCGTAGAAGGACTTACGACTAGGTAGTGGTCGTAGAAAGACTTACGACCAGGTAGTGGTCGTAGAAGGACTTACGACCATGATATAGTCGTAGTAAGACTTACGACTATGGGGGTGATTGTAGAAGATCTTACAATCACTTGGTAGGTCTCTCCCTTGTAAATATAAGGGGTACTTCTGGGGACTATGTGACATCATATTTACCCATAATAAGAATTATAGATAAAAGATAAAATGAGGATTATTAGATCCTCGTCACTGCCCATGAAGGCAACTTCTGTTGAAGTCTTATTGCTCTAATGTCTTTCATACATGTTTTTTGCAAATGAATATAGGCAAGGATATGCTAATAAAATCTACTGGATTATCATAGTTCTTAGTTTTACATACAAATATCATATTACTCATGTAGAGATTTTTGGATAAATATTATTCGGGAGTAACATACTTAACTTATCAAATACCACTATTTGGTTGTGCAACACAAGTAGATTATCCTTATAGAGGATATGGGGTAATATTAGTTGCAAAGTCGTATGCCTTTTGGATACGATTTATCAAAACATTTTAAGGTCGTAATATTTTGTAACTATCTCTTGGTGGTTAAAATTACAACCAATAGTCTGTTCTGCAGAACTATAACGTATAATTGTACCACTCTAGATTAAAATATAACCAGTCTTAGTGTTGGTATTTAGGGGATTAATTGCTAATATCACCCATGTATGTTGTACCTTCATGGTACTATAGGAAACCACCATTCCATTAATTTCTTGTGGAAGATGCACTTTATGGGTGCTTATTTAGCGCACTTCTGATCTTTAGGTTCCTCGTTACATTCTTTCAGGTTTTGATGGGTCTTTGTTCACTTCTAGGGATCATATGATCATTGGCGTGATTAAGAGATCGACTAGTAAGATAAGTTTCCTTCAGTGAGATGCTTTCTCTTCCCAGAGATGCTCTTACTACAGGTAAGAGACTATTGGATTTGAGTTTTCTATATATTGCGATTTTGTTTCCTTTTCTAAGAATTTTGAGTCTTTCAAGGATCTCGTTAAGGATTTTCAGAAACCATTAACTATATATTTTATTTATTTGTTCATGTCATTTGCCAGAATTATTATGCAACGAAACATTATTTCATTTATAATAGGAGAGTAACAGTCTCTACAGGGACCTTTGAACTATAACTTTTACCACTTTATTATATTCATAATGACTCATCAAGTCTGAATTAGCTGGTTCCAAGATTTTTATTTAGCAATTATGGTTCAGCCTCATATGCTTTCATTATGTGACTCGATATGAACGCTTCAAGCGATCGGTCATGGACTTTGGTTCCGGATACGTGTTCTCGTAAGAGAAAACTTTATCCATTCTAGAGGCAAAGTGTTTGTCGACAAATTTTCTCCCATATCCTCCAAATTGGGGGTATCTCAGTGTTAATTAGATTTTTATCATTTCCTAAATAAAAGATTCTTGGCCATTCCTCATTCCCATCATTGTAATATGCGCATATTAAGTTGCTGGGGTTTTTATCTTCATGATGAGCATCTTCATGAGGTATTTTCTTCAGAATACCCGGCCCAACATGGAGCCCAGAATGCAACTAAACTAACCTAGCTATCAATTCTAACAACAATCATCATAAAAATACAGCAAACATATCAAAGATAAAACATGTGCACAGGTCATAATAACACAAGGTTAACTAAAAAGAAATCATGGATAATTAATTCATAGGAAGCATGCCACAACAATAAACAAAGATCAACGCATAACCAAACCAATCAGATATGTTTAATAAATAATCAACTAAGACTAAGCAATAATATCTATTTCCAATAGTAATTTATCACACTAATAAACTATCTCATGATCAATAGTTCTTGTGATTGAGTAAATGGCGTAAATCCAAGTGAGTGCTAGCCCTTCCCATGACCAACGTCATCAACGGTCACCTAAAAACAATAGTAGAGCAATGTGAGTTCACAACTCAGCAAGCATAATAATAAACAATAAAAAATGCTTAATCAGTAGTAAACAATATTATCATCAATATCAATTGTTCTTTTTTCTTTATTTTTATGCTCAATTCTTCAATTATCTTCTCTTTATTCTCATATACTCACATCAAATACTTTTCATACAATGCATCTCTACACTATATGTCCACATGTACTTCTTTCGCATATACCAGTATAGCTTGAGTGAACACTCATGATAATGTTCACTCTTATGCCCGTCCTCCTCAAGGATTGGGGACCTCCTCCACTCCCGTGGAGTTGTGATCAACATAATCACCTTCTCATATGCAATAATGTTTATGAATGTACAACTATTCATAGATTCATCAATATTCGACAACCAATATGTGCAATAATTGTGATCGACTTGTGCAACAAAAATGCAAATAACAGTGTGGTGTCTAGAAAAAAAGGGGATATCATCTTCTCATCCCAAAAATGGATGAACTCATTAATACTAAACGTATATATGTTTTAAAACTTGTTCAAATATCCTAATCAAAACAAACATATGATGTTACAAAACTGCAACATTTGAAACTAACAGCGACAACATTCGAAAATAATTGTTACAACATTTTTGTAACAAAGATGAACCAGTTGAGACAAATCTAGTTCAAATATCCCAATCAAAACAAATATATGATGTTACAAAACTACAACATTTGAAACTAACAATGACAATATTCGAAAATAATTGTTGCAACATTTTTGTAACAAAGATGCAACAGCCGAGACAAATCAACAACAAAATAGGAAAGAGGCTAGAACAAACTAGGCTCCGTGGAGGGGGCAGCGGCAGCTAGCCCGTTTCCATGCCTCCACCTCACAATGTCGCCTCGTCGCTGGCCCTCCACTCACCATCCGCCTCCCCACCTCCTTTGGCCTTGGCCTCGCTAGATCTGACGAGCTCCTGGCAAGGAGAGATCTAAGCACAAGATATGGCTGTGGCGGATGGCCTTGTCGAGCAGGAATGACAGTGCTATAAGAGTAATTTTCTCTAGAATATAAGAGTAAATTGCATGGCATGGTCCTAAACTTCTGTGGTGAGATCAACTAAGTCGATTAACTTGACAGATGGAGAGATTCGTTTGTACCCGTTGAGATATCTAAGTGGATCATCTATGTCAAAATCAACCCAAGCAGGCATTGCATGCTGATATGGCACTAACGTGGCTCTGCCCTTCCCCTCTTCCTCTTGCTTCCTTCTATTTTTTCTCTCTCCTCTTCACGGAATGGACCAAAATCCTATTGAGGAACCGTCGCTAGCGAGTCCAATCTGAGCGATTACCTCGTAGACAAACTCAGAATTGTAAGAACAATGCAAGAACAGAAGAACACAATAGTAAATTGAACACATAGATATGAGTGGACTTCTGGCTTCTCTTTATCGCTCTTCTTAAAACTGTAGTACAATGGTTGGGGTCCCCCTCCTTTATATAGGCTAGCATGGCTGAGGAGCCCACCTTGGGCCAGGACTCCCAGCCTGGGCCCGATTTCTTGACACTCTCCCTTGGGCACTCATCCATCATGTTCATATCTCATCAAAAATCCATAAAAATCCAGTGGGAAAACTTTTAGAGAAACATGATACACGTTCTGCAGCACTGCACGAATTGCCTCATTAAAAACCTTAGCTGGGAAACTTCAGAAAAACTCGTCAAGGAAAAAAGGGTACAATCCACCCTATTTTATTTAATCTTTATTCTTTGGGTAGTCGATCTTCATGATCAAACTTTAATAAAGAGTTCATGAAGATTATCCCCTTGAATTTTGCACTTCTCTAAGTCTCATCATTCCAATTCCACCTATGCATCTTTCAAAGCTAGACGCTGGAAGTGACCTAGTGAATAAATCTGTAGGATTTTCACATAACTTAGTATGCAGTACTTTAATTTCGTCCATCTTTTGCAATTCATGAGCATAGAAGAACTTGGAGTTGATATGCTTAGTGAGAGAACTCTTCACATAACCCATCTGCACTTGTACAACACAAGCTGCATTATCTCATATATAACAGTGGGGATTTGTGCGATATTCAATCCACATGACTACTGGATGTGGTGAATCATCCGTCGAAGCCAAGAACATTCTGTGAGGCCTCGTACAGTACTATGATTTCCGAGTGGTTCGTCGAAGTAGATACAAGACTTTGCTTAGACAATTTTCATGAAATTAAAGTTCCACCACATAGAAATACATAGACTGTTTGCGACTTAGCTGTATGTGGGTCTGATAGGTACCCAACATTTGCATAGCCAGTCTTAGTTAGGCCTTGGTTCTTTATGTAGAATAGGCCAACATCTTTGCTTCCTTGGAGGTATCGAAAGATGTCCTTTTATTCCCTGCCAATACCTTTTGGTGGGTTCTGCATTATACCTTGCTAGTAGGTTCACGGCAAATGTAATTTCCAGTCTAGTACAATTTGCTAAATACATGAGTGCTCCTATTGCACTCAAGTACGAGAATTCCAGTCCCAGGACTTTCTCCCCCTCTTCTTTAGGTCTGTACGGGTCCTTGTCCTGCTGCAAGGATCTCCCGACCATCGGCACTTTCGAAGGATATACCTTTTCAAAGCCGACCCGTTCTAACACTTTCTGAGTGTAGGTTGACTGATGTACTAAAATCCCTTCAGGGGTATGCTCAAGCTGCAAGCCTAGACAATATTTTGTTTTACCCAAGTCTTTTATTTCGAACTCTGACTCCAGATAAGAGCTTGCTTTCGTAATATCTTCCAGGACCCCGATGATATTCAGATCATCTATATATATTGAGATTATACAGAATCCATCCTACGATCGCCGTATAAAAACACAGGGACAATCCTCATTATTCATGTAGCCTTTCTTGAAGAGAAAGTCGCTTAAGCGATTATACCACATTCTGCCTAATTGCTTTAGTCCATACAGTGACTTTTTGAGTTGCACACTGTATAGATTTCTATTTGTTATGTCTTGGTTCGGGACAGGGATACATTCAGGTACCTTCATATAAATGTCCGAGTCCGAATCGAAGTTCCCATAAAGGTATGCAGTTACCACATCCATCAATTTCATTTCTAAATTCAAGTTTATTGCCATTGAGATTAAATATCTAAAGGTAGTGCCGCTTATGACCGGGGAATAAGTTTCTTCATAATCGACTCCTGGTAATTGAGTGCAACCTTGTGCAACAAGCCTTACTTTATGTCTTACAACTTCATTGTTTTTATTTTTCTCTTTCGAAAAAATACCCACTTATGTCCTACCGGATGCACATGAGGAGGTGTGCGGCTTATAGGCCCAAACAACTCTCTTTTATTCAGAGATAATAATTCTGCTTCTATTGTCTTCTTCCATCTTCCCAATCTGATCTTTTCTTACATTCAGCGAGCGATGCAGGCTCTCGATCAAGATCGATGATTGTGGTAATTTTTTTTGCAAAATAAATATCGACATTGACTGTTGTTCTATTCATAGATTCTCCCCGTGGTCACATAATTTATAGCTATTTCTTCGTGGGGCGGTACTTCTAATACTTCTACTTGTTCACCAATGCTTTCTATTGTGGTGCCAAGTCCCTTTAGTTTTTTAGCTCCGATGTGTGCGCACACATCCATGCTGATGTCTCCCTCATTGGAAATATTCAAATCCAGTATGCCTTTTACTGAAGGTTCCACATCGTACTGTGTCTCAACAGCTCCCTTCCGACACGGAACTTCAAAGTGATCGAGTGTGTCAAGTTTTTCTTATCTTTTTCGCTAGGTGTACCTGGTTACTTGGGATTCGAGGGGCCGGAGTTCTCGTTCTTTCATTGTAAGGCATCTGGATGGGATTGGGGATACCTTCAATTTTCTTTGGTATTTCAACCCTCTCCGACGCATTGCTTGTAGACACATGTGACTTGGTCACGCTCTTCAATCACTAAAGTGATCAGGCAGTTGATTGCTAATGCTTGCAAATCAATTATCTTCTAGACTTCTCTATTTGCTTCACTAATGTGCGGGTCATGTAATACCCCAAAAGTAAATCGACGTACTAGAAGAAGTTTCAGAAGAAGGAGCTAATGGGAAAATCTGAATCGTTTTTTCTTCGTGAGGGTTTTCTGTTTTTTCAGAACTGGACTCTGGGCCTTAGCCCAGGGTGGCCCATGAGGGGGCTGGCCAAAGGGGGGGTATCTCTCCCCCCTAAACCCTAAAACCCCTTCCCCCTTCCCCTTTTCCCCTCCCCAAGCCGCCACCCTCCCCTCCCCCTCTCCAACCGGCCGCCACCCTCCTCCCTGCAGTGCAGTAATTTTGTTCGTCAGATTTGGGTAAGTTCCGTATGTTTTCTGATGATCTCACCTCTTAGAAAGTTGTAGCCCTTGGTCTTAGCTTTCTTTTGGCACCAAGATCATCTGATTTGGAGTTACGGTTTAGGAGATATGGTAGTTTTACCGCGACTGTCCAGGAGAGCTGACGTGATTTGGCAGATTTTCTTGTCGGGCCATTATGATTTACTTAGAGGCCGAATCTGGTATTTTCGTCTTCTAGAGTTTTGTTCCTGATGTCATTATCTTTCTTTTGGCACCGAGATCACTTGATTCCACCTTACGGTTTAGGAGATATGAATTTTTAATCGCGTGCTGTCCTGTCTGCCGGAGAATTTGGAACTGTCGGTTTGCCCCTCGGTTTTGATCTAGTTAGAGTCAGATTCAGAACTTCCACCCAACTAGGTTATTGTAGCCCTTTAAATTATCTTTCCAAGTTGATAAAGATCATCTCAATTGGATCTGTAGATTAAAAGTTATGCCATTTTCTTTACCACTGTTCTGAAATCTGGGCAGATATCTGTTAGTGTTTTCAACTGTTCTTTAGGGCACTGTTTTGGCCGAATTAAAGGATTTCACCAACTAGAGTTTCGTAGCCTGTTACGTTAAAAGTATTTGAGCACTGGTTTCAAGTCATTCGGAGTTATAGATATTTAATTACGATTTTTCTCGTACTGCTGATCAGAAGGGCCGATATTGGCTGATTAGTTAATTCGTCATTTTGAGTTTTTGGTTATGTTGATTAGATAGAGGGTTATGGTAAAACGCTTGTAGTCACGTCATAACTTATTATTCTTATTTCGAATAAATATTTGTGTAGGCGACGGGGCAGGGAGTGGAGAAATTCCGTCGTTGCCTCCTAACTCGTCACAGCGCGGAAGGCAAGTACATGGTAGAGTGGTGAACAATGGGTTGTTCACCATAATCATTGTTGTTACTTATCATGCTATTAATTATGCTTTCGTTCAGCTTATTCTTATACATGATATTGATGACATTGAGTGAATGAGATTATGATATTGAGATAATGAGGAGGAGATATTGAGTTAATGAGATGGAATATGTTGATGAATAAATAAAGATGTTGCATCGTTTACATTCATCATGGTAGGAGTTGCACGAGCCAGGTCGGTGAGAAAGTCATGTAACTATTCCGGTGAGGTCGGTGAGAAAGATACATGACTAATCCGGAGTGCTCAGAATGAAATCCTACTTTGGTAGGGACTTCACGGGAGTGAAGGATAGAGTGTGTCATCGACGGGTGAACACTCCGCTATACCGGTATCAGCTGATGAGATGCATATGAGCATGAGCATGTTGGTGCATTCGCATATCTAAGTAAATTGTTAAATTGTGCAACTTTACCTATATGGAATATGGCTTGTTTGTTTGAGAATGATAATGGCATTAACTAAATGGATGATGATGATAACTTTGATTATGGTTAATAAACTATTGTTTATGGCTTTATTATGTATTTGCTGAGTCTTGGACTCATTCTTGCTCTATTGTTGTTTTTAGGTGACCAGTGATGACGTTTTACTCGGTAAGGGCTAGCACACTTGGAATCATGCACTTCACCCAATTATTTGATTCATTCGACATGAGAAACTTTTAGAATAACATGAATATTTATGTCTAGGACATGATGGTATTGAATAACCATAGATGCTTGGTTTATGTTAATCTTGGTTAATTATTTTGCTATGCTCCTAGGTCTAATCTATCTATGATTGTCATAGTGTTATGCTTGTGTTAATGCGACCGTGGATGGGTTTTAATGTTGTTATGCTTGCTGAAATTTTATAGTAAGTTGATGTAAATTAGATGGTTATAGTAGTTTAGTGGCATTCCGTGCTCAATGTTGAAATGGGTGTTACTGATTAGTATCGAGCGGGCTTGTGTCCGTGGTGAATAGATTAATAACTTAGTTAACCTAAAATTGCTAAAACTTGTTTTAGGACTTGTAAAATATACCAAAATTTGATAATGGTTAATTAACTTAAAATTTTGACACACTGGTGCACAGTAGGATGGGAATGGGATGAGTATCGCATTTACGCCTGCTATGTTGTATTGATGATTTATGTTATGAATTGGTTCTGACTACTTATGATTTGATTATGTGATTGCTATGAGTCATGATAGTCGAGAGGTAGAGATTGTGGTTGTGGCCATAGGCATGGCCAAGTTATATCACTGTTGGTTGTATGATAGTGGTGAAGTGTTTACATCGGGTAACTTAGTTACAGATGTTGAGGATATGTTTCTTTAGAAAAGTTGTTTTCTTCCTTGAGTTTGAATTTGATTATTCCTGTTATAGTTGCGGTTGATGAATTTTTTTTGGGTTAGTATTTACAATGCAGTTGATGTATTTTCATTGGTCTTTGTTGGTTATATTAAGTTATTATTTGTTCTCCTGACTGTTGATCTGTTGTTGTTTCTTGTGAACGTCGTTAATTTGCAAGGTTGATCTTTTCACGAGAGATATGCCTTTCTTGTTGGGAAAAAATGACTCATTTGTTAGCTTGGTATTTTTGATAACGAAAGTTTTCTTTTTCAAGTCCTTTAACATGTGGAAGCTTTGACCCAATGTATTTCTTTTGGGTATTTTGAGTATTGAAGTTGAATGCTTCTCTGTTATAAAAGAAAATATTAAAACCCTTTAGCGATGTCTTGTTGTGGTTAAGTTAAAGGTTGTAATTAAATAAATTAATAGATATGGTATGGGTTATCAAGTTGGGTCTGTAGTGTGGTGTATAATCAATCTTAACCAAGAACCTTGGAAGGAAAGTTGATTAACTTGATGGTGTCATGTGGTAGTTCTTGATGAACTATGATTAATAGTATGGCTATACCTAATTGGATTAAAAGGAGTTATTAAGAATTGTAGAACATTGATGACCGGTATGATCATTAAAATTATGTAGTTTTGCTAAACTTGTTGGATTAGTTGGTCTCAGTGGATTAATCTTACTGTGTGGGAAGGAAAAGTTGGGGAGATGCTAGATTATTACTATAGTGGATATTAATATTGGAGTTATCTTATCTGTAGATACTAGATAATTTTATATTATAGAAGGAGTTTCTATATAGTTATTTTAACTAGAATAATTGGACGAATTTGGTAGCAGAGTTGTTGAGACTTTTTGATCGATGGAAGGCTATGATTTTGGAAGTTTTGTTGGGATTTTGCACTAAAATATGAATATGAGGATGGACAGTTGAACATGTATTTGTGATTGTTCATGTGATTTGAAAAGGAAAGTAGGTAGCATCTAGATTTCTTGATGAAGCCAGTTGATAGCAACAGTGGTTGGAGTGCAGCAATTGTGTGTTGACGTTTGGTGTTGAGCATCTATAAGTGGTGAACTGTGGGATTAATTGGTGGCATATGCTTTCATGATAGTGGAATTGTCAGACGATAGCATGTCCATAATGAAAGGGTTTTGGTATAACATTTTGATTTGTGTAGTAGATCTCTGCTAAAATAAAGTTGTTGTTGTAGTAGTTTGTAAGCTTTTAGTGGACTCTCGATTTGAGGACGAGATGATAAAGTAGTATGAAACAATTTGGTGAGTTTTTAGAGAGCTGTACAATGGAAGGGTAGACTATGATGAATTTTTGTTAACAGTGTATTATTCTGGATGTTAGTAAGATTATCAACAATAGATTGGTAGTGTGTTGTCGATTCTTATAAAAAGAACGTAATTTGATCGTCACTCGTGGTATCGCTCAAATGAAAATTTTCAAGTTTTGCATCCGTGATCTTTTGTAGTTCATGGTTTATGTAGTAGCTGGGATTGGATTGAGCAAGTGGCCTGTTGGAAAGCTTTATTGGTTCTTAAGTGATTAATGTGATTTGGTCTTACAACTTTTCTTGTTTGAGTGGGCAATGTGACGTTATAATAAAAAAAATTACTTTTTTTTGTTAAAGAAAGAGTGAAGTAGAAGTATTCGAGATCGAAGTCAAGTTTTGTAACTCAGATTTACTTGAAGTGTGCCTAAACTTTCTATTTTTGCCCCATAGGAGTTTCTCGATTTTCAAAAGTGGTGCTTTGTTTTATTTGAGATTTCATATTCTCTTTTGTGGGACTTGTGCCTCAATTGTGGTCTCCACTTTTGCTTTTCCGAGATCCTTGTTATTTGTCTATTTCTCCGGTCTTATGTTTGTTGCGAAAGAAAACATTTTTTAGTCTTTAAAAAAAAAATATTTGCCACTTCATCAATTTGTTTTACAAAACCTTATGGGGTATCTGATGGCATCCGGTTAGTAGTGGTCAAGTATATGTTGATGTGAGACCTGATGTTGTAAGTTATTTCAAGAGCATTGGAGGAAGAATTGATTTTGTGATATAAATCTTGCAGAGAATTGGATCCAAAAGTAATGATGGTCGTTGAGGTAAAACTGATTATGTTGTTACAACTAGTAAAACCAATAGTGAATTGTAATTCAAGAACCCTTGTTCATGTCGGTGGAATATTGAAATATTCAAAAGTTTGGAACTTGGTCAATTAGTTAAAGTCTTGCGAATGTGTATGTTGCGGTCGTGTGGGTGAATTGGAATAGTGTGGTTTAGTGGGTTCAAGTTTGGTGAAGCTAATCACATTAGGCAGTTACTTGATTAGTGAGGAATATTGATATTAATGATTGAGGATATTGTTTGGATTCTAGGAATTTTAGTTATCCGATCAAAGAATTCCCTATCAAGTATACCAGAAGTTCATTGTAAGAGTCTTAGAGGTTGAATCTGGGCTTTACATTTTTATGCTAGACCTTGGTCACACAATGAGTGTGTGTAAAGAAAGTGGAATAATAGAGTTTCCTGAGCAGTGGAATGATCATTGATAGAACCTTTCTGATGTAGTACATGAGCATGTGTCTTGAGGATTCGAGTAGTTCTTGAAAATTAGAGGTAATGTGATTGTGTGGGATCTATTTTGTGGCGCTTTGGGTGCCTTCAATCAAATTAATGTTGATTAGTAGAATGAGATGCCTAGAGTAATTGGAGGATTCAATGGAGCCTCTTCACAATGGTGTTAATGATGTATTTCAGTTTGAGCATAATTTAAGGATGTTCAATTAAAAGGTTTAAGCACATGTGGTATGCGATGAATTCGAATTCCAAGGTTCGAGAGAAGTTTTACTCCTAAAAGAGAAACTGAGGAAAAGGATGTTTCCTCGGTTAGTGAAGCGTTTTCCTGATTTCGTTTGAGTTATGTGTTGTTGACTGTTATTTTCCGCAATCTGAGTTGGCGTTGTGTTGGCATGTCTGATTCATTTTAATTCAGACAAACCAAAAGAAGTATTTGATTTGGGCATTCGAGTGGTTTCTTCTTTGGCTGTCGTGGTGTTCATTCGTAAACTGACTATTTAGAAAATGGATTTGTTTTTGTGTTGAAATGTCAAATTTTGGGATTTAACCTTTTTGGTGGAGAGTTAGCATTGCGTGGATGCGATGATGACTCTCTAGTTCGAGCTTGGATTCTCTTGGTTTCAAAATTTCAGAAATTTGGAAGTTGGCATATCGCGTTGACCGTCTCAGTCCTTATCGCGCACGATCGCTTGGTGTGCTCGAGTGTTAAGTGAGTAATCGAGCAATTTCAAGCTTGGGATATCGTTATTTCATTCCATTCTGCGTTTCTTTCGGGAAGATCGGTGAGTAGATTCGGTCGAATCTGTTTAAGGGGTAGAATGTAATACCCCAAAAGTAAATCGGCGTACTAGAAGAAGTTTCGTAAGAAGGAGCTAATGGGAAAATCTGAATCGCTTTTTCTTCGGGGTTTTCTGTTTTTTTCAGAACTTTGGACTCTGGGCCTTAGCCTGGGTGGCCCATGAGGGGCTGGCCAAAGGGGGTATCTCTCCCCTAAACCCTAAAACCCCTTCCCCTTCCCTTTTCCCTCCCAAGCCGCCACCCTCCCTCCCCTCTCCAACCGGCCGCCACCCTCCTCCCTGCAGTGCAGCAATTTTGTTCGTCAGATTTGGGTAAGTTCCGTATGTTTTTTGATGATCTCACCTCTTAGAAAGTTGTAGCCCTTGGTCTTAGCTTTCTTTTGGCACCAAGATCATCTGATTTGGAGTTACGGTTTAGGAGATATGGTAGTTTTACCGCGACTGTCCAGGAGAGCTGACGTGATTTGGCAGATTTTCTTGTCGGGCCATTATGATTTACTTAGAGGTCGAATCTGGTATTTTCGTCTTCTAGAGTTTTGTTCCTGATGTCATTATCTTTCTTTTGGAACCGAGATCACTTGATTCCACCTTACGGTTTAGGAGATATGAATTTTTAATCGCGTGCTGTCCTGTCTGCCGGAGAATTTGGAACTGTCGGTTTGCCCCTCGGTTTTGATCTAGTTAGAGTCAGATTCAGAACTTCCACCCAACTAGGTTATTGTAGCCCTTTAAATTATCTTTCCAAGTTGATAAAGATCATCTCAATTGGATCTGTAGATTAAAAGTTATGCCATTTTCTTTACCACTGTTCTGAAATCTGGGCAGATATCTGTTAGTGTTTTCAACTGTTCTTTAGGGCACTGTTTTGGCCGAATTAAAGGATTTCACCAACTAGAGTTTCGTAGCCTGTTACGTTAAAAGTATTTGAGCACTGGTTTCAAGTCATTCGGAGTTATAGATATTTAATTACGATTTTTCTCGTACTGCTGATCAGAAGGGCCGATATTGGCTGATTAGTTAATTCGTCATTTTGAGTTTTTGGTTATGTTGATTAGATAGAGGGTTATGGTAAAACGCTTGTAGTCACGTCATAACTTATTATTCTTATTTCGAATAAATATTTATGTAGGCGACGGGGCGGGGAGTGGAGAATTCCGTCGTTGCCTCCTAACTCGTCCAGTAGCGGAAGGCAAGTACATGGTAGAGTGGTGAACAATGGGTTGTTCACCATAATCATTGTTGTTACTTATCATGCTATTAATTATGCTTTCGTTCAGCTTATTCTTATACATGATATTGATGACATTGAGTGAATGAGATTATGATATTGAGATAATGAGGAGGAGATATTGAGTTAATGAGATGGAATATGTTGATGAATAAATAAAGATGTTGCATCGTTTACATTCATCATGGTAGGAGTTGCACGAGCAGTCGGTGAGAAAGTCATGTAACTATTCGGTGAGGTCGGTGAGAAAGATACATGACTAATCCGAGTGCTCGTAATGAAATCCTACTTTGGTAGGGACTTCACGGAGTGAAGGATAGAGTGTGTCATCGACGGTGAACACTCCGCTATACCTAGTATCACCGATGAGATGCATATGAGCATGAGCATGTTGGTGCATTCGCATATCTAAGTAAATTGTTAAATTGTGCAACTTTACCTATATGGAATATGGCTTGTTTGTTTGAGAATGATAATGGCATTAACTAAATGGATGATGATGATAACTTTGATTATGGTTAATAAACTATTGTTTATGGCTTTATTATGTATTTGCTGAGTCTTGGACTCATTCTTGCTCTATTGTTGTTTTTAGGTGACCAGTGATGACGTTTTACTCGGGAAGGGCTAGCACACTTGGAATCATGCACTTCACCCAATTATTTGATTCATTCGACATGAGAAACTTTTAGAATAACATGAATATTTATGTCTAGGACATGATGGTATTGAATAACCATAGATGCTTGGTTTATGTTAATCTTGGTTAATTATTTTGCTATGCTCCTAGGTCTAATCTATCTATGATTGTCATAGTGTTATGCTTGTGTTAATGCGACCCGTGGATGGGTTTTAATGTTGTTATGCTTGCTGAAATTTTATAGTAAGTTGATGTAAATTAGATGGTTATAGTAGTTTAGTGGCATTCCAGGCTCAGTGTTGGGCTGGGGTGTTACAGGTCATGTGCATGGATTCCCATGGCTTGCCACGTCATTTCCTGTTATTTTTCATCAAGGGGTTGGTTCCCCCTAATGACGGGAAATTATCCTCATCAAATATGCTGTCAGCGAAGCGGGATGGATGTTGTCTCATAATCAACGTATATCCCAGACTTTTTGAGAGAGCCCATTGCATTTCGCTGCGGTGGTGGTATAGGTACATAAACTTTGTAACCAATCCTTCGTAGATGAGAGATTTTCAGTGCTGACACTTGCGCTAGTTGCATAGGTGAATGGATGTTATATGCTGACAGTCAAAACTTAATGATAGTTGCTGCGTGTAAGATTGCGTGTCCCCAACATGTAGTTGATAAATTACAATTTTGCAAGAGCGGTCGGGCAATAAATTTGATTCTTTTAATTAATGCCTCTGCTAGTCCATTCTGGGTGTGGACATGTGGTACGGAATGTTCAACGATAATTCTCATTGCCATACAATAATCATCAAATACCTTTGAAGTAAATTCTCCAGCGTTGTCCATTCTGATGGACTTCGCATGATGATCAGGGAAATTATTTTTAGTTTTAATTATATGCAAGATCAGCTTTGCAAAAGCATAGTTTCTCGTAGATAATAAGCATACATACGATCATTTTGAGGAAGCATCGATGAGCACCATAAAGTACCTAAATGGCCCTGACAAGGGCTATATAGGACCGCAAATGTCTCCTTAGATACGGTCTAAGAATGCAGGGATTTCATCATTTACTTTTAGAGTAGGGGTCTAGTAATCAGTTTCCCGGTGGCACATGCGGAGCACGCAAAATCTTCCTAATTCGAAAAAATTCTTTACATTAACATTGTGTCCCTGAGAATTAGTAATTATATTTCTCATCATTTTAAGACTGGGGTGACCTAATCTATCATGCCAGAGACAGAAAAGTTCAGAGTTTCTAAAAGTGGTTTTTAGGACAGTATAGACTACAGGTGCCTTAATGCGAGTGTAGTATAGCCCAAATTCATATGAAGGAAGTCGTTCTAATAACCTTTTCCCATTTTCTTCGTGCTTTGTAATGAGCAGGTATTCCTTACCATACTCTTCTTCAGTCTCTACGTGGAGACCATTAGCATGAATATCTTTAAAGCTTAAGAGAGTCCTAGTCAATTCTGGATACAACAAGGCTTCTTCAATGACCAATGTTATGCCATCGGGAGTATAATTTTGGCTCTTCCTGAGCTTATTATACAAGTATCGCTGCCTGCGATTGTCGTAAGACTACCAACATTCTTACTGATCGATTAGAAATTTTTTGTCTCTCTCAATATGGTATTCGTTGTGCCACTATCTGCTAAGCACACTTCCTCCATAGGGCGCCACACACGTTCTGAATATAAAGTATTTATTAATATGGGATAAGAAGAAATCCACACACATAAGTAAAATACTTCAAAATAGAACACAACTTGCTATTATTAATACGGAAAAAATCTTGCAGGACTCATCATAAGAATTTATTGCTTTGCTCTCCTAGAGCTTACAACCATTATTTAAAATTCAATGTTCTATCACAACCATAAATTATAAATGACTATAAAATCTAAGTGCAATGCGTGCACTAGATTGAATCAGCGAAGTATGAAGAAACTTCAGCCTGAATCTACTCCATGTCCAACTTCCCTTCTTCAGCAACAACAGTTGTTGCCGCTGTGATGTCCAAAGAAGGTGTGATGGGGCTGTTATTGAGCTGTTCACATCCATGGGTACAACCCATGATTATGAATCCTATATGCCTGCAATGGCGAGGTGTGCCTCATGCTATCCTTTGCCCTTCCTCTTAGACTTGAAAGTATCAATCACGTGCTACGGCTCAACATGTGACCAATGTCCTCAAGTGCCACAATATAACAACTTTGGTCCTGCTGATCATAGGGCTTCTCATCGCGCTTCTTTTGTTCCCCCTTCTTGGTTTGAGCATTCTGTTTGGTTTTGTGACCCATGACCTTACCATTCTTGCCTCTTTCTTTTGAGTGAGGCTTCCTCACCTTGTAGCTGCTTGCATTGACTTTATGGCCAACTTTGCTACTAGGCAGCTGTGAGATGTAGTGCTTTTTGAGAATGTTATCTTGAGCTTCCGCAACTTGCATGATATCAATCAGTTCGGAATACTCCTTGTAGCCGTCTTGACGATAATTGTGTGTGGATTGCATCGCGTTTGGGTGAAAGCAAGAGACAGGTTTCTCGATCTTCTGCTCATTTGTGGTTACATTACAACAGAGTTGAAGACTTGTACAAATTCTGTGCAATGCAGAATTGTACTCCCCCACGGTCTTGTAGTCAGCAAAACGTAGTCAGTTCCATTCTTACTCTACCCGAGGAAGAATGGTGTACATCAACTTCTCGAACCATTTCTTTAGTGCGGTCTATAAAGTTAGTGCATTCTTTTCTGACATATACTCATTCTTGAGAGTTAGGCAGAGATGGTGTCTGAGGAAATGAAGTGTTCGATCATTCTCCTCAGTAGTTAGAGTAGCGTCCTTCAAGGTGCCAAGTCCAATAGCAGCACAGAGCTTCTTGGCTCCAAGTGCGATTTCAACATCTGATGCGCAAGTCAGGTAATTGTGGTGATGCTAGGCCACCTCTTCGAACTCCCGGTTCGTAATGGTAGTCATCTACATATTCATGCAAAAAAAAATGCATAAGATTATTGTTGGTAATTTGCATAAAATGGTTGTAAAATTCTCATAATGCTCTTCGAATTCCCAGTTCGTGATCCCATATTTTCTATGCATTTTTCATGATTTACTGCTATTTTTAGTGATTAAAAGAAATATAAACAATCACAGATAAACAAAACAGTAAATACAATACATAAATTGCATAGAAATAATAATAACAAAGTTAAACATGCTTCAAATGCTAAAACTGATTCTAAAATTGAATTCCTGAGGCCATTTTCTACTGGGAAATAAATTTTCAGCGAATTCTGCAAATTTCCTAGGGTTAAATCGCAAAATTTTAGTTCTCAAAAAATTGTGCAATTTTTACAATTTCTGAGGGCCTTTTTTGCAAATCAAGATTTCCTTTTCTCCCATTTTTTTATTTTTTCCCCCATAATTTCTTTCGTCCGAACCGATTATCACGGTCGATTGGACCTTTTTCCCATGCCCATAACCGTCGGCTGGCCTAGCACGACCGCAACAAAAGTGGAGCAGGGGATAGGGTTTCCCCACCCCTGCTCTGAGCGGGGAAGGAGGCAGCGCGGCGAGACGGGCAGCTGGTCGAGTGGGAGGAGGTGGCCGTGCGGCAGCGCGAGGTGGCGGCCGTGCGGTAGTGTGAGTAGGCGGCCGTGTGGCGGCACTATGCGGGACCATGGCGGCGCGGAAGCGGCCGCGGCATGGTGCGCTCGTGTAGAGGCGAGCGCAGCTTTAAGGCGGTAGCGCGACGCCGTGAGGGGCGTGGCAGCCAGCGGCAGGCTCGCGACGACCGACGTTTAGCCATTGCGGGTATTGCAGTACGGCACGACCCATCTTGGTGCCACTCATCCTATCCTCCTCCCTTTTTTTGGTTCAGGCATTGCCATGGCTGTGCTGGCTTCATGGCCAGTGTGGGGGCCATGCGGGGCGACTGGGGCGGCGCCGTGCGGGGCAGCCGAGGGTAGTGTCGTGCGGGTGGTGGTGCGCTCGTGCGGCTTCAAGCTGGCCGCGGCTCCAGACCGATTTTTTCCTCATTTATTGTTTATACATGTGTACTGTTCACGTGATTCAATTACTGTTCACGCAATTATCGTTCATGTAATTACCGATCGGCTTGGCCGGCGACTTCAAGTCGGCTCGCGGTAGATTAGAATGGATTTGCGATTTTCAATCTACGGTACAATCGACATCCACTTTTCCATACAATCTACCGATCGGCTTGGCCGGCGACTTCAAGTCGACTCGCGGTAGATTAGAGCGGATTTGCACCATAGCTTACAATATAGAAATCCAAATTTGCAGAATTGAAAGCAATCTAGAAAAAAATGATTCGATCTACTAGTGTCGTTCATCGATGGTCACCTTTCGATATGAGGAGAATCAATCGTGCTGATAACTTGTTGAGGAACCATCACTGGCGAGTCCAGTCTGAGCGATTACCTCGTAGACAAACTCAGAATCGTGAGAACAATTCAAGAACACAAGAACGAAATAGTAGATTAAACACAGAGATATAAGAGAACTTCTGACTTCTCTTTATTACTCTTCGTAAATCTGAATCCTCTAACCTCCTAGGACTACTACTCATTCCTTAGTCTGTTTGTTTTGTTTTGAAGTTTAAAAAGAAAAATAACAATTTGAATTTTTTCTGCTAAGGTTAAAGCTTAATTGGAATTTTTAGAGATCAAAAATAATTTAATATGAATAATTTCAACATCAACTATTGTCAAAAAAATTTATTTGGGTTCCTTGTTCTTGGATGTATTTTCTAGAATTTTTCTGAGTTCATTTGCTATTTTTCTAATTGCTATTTGAATTTTTAGTATTTTCTAAAAAGAAAAACCTATTTTAATATCCTGGAACAGTAAATGGGCCAAAACCCACTCATTTCGGTCCGCCCGCTTCTACACCCAATCTCCCATTCGCCCGCGCTGTTGCTCACCGTCCTCCGCTGATACGTGGACCTTGTCGTCAGCCGCGTCAGCACAACGCGCGAGTTGCCCCGCTTCTTCGCTGACCGATGGCCCCTTCTACTGTGCTTTGTCTCCAACTGGGACTCTCGTTCTCGTGCCCGAGTAGGACTTGCACAACGCCGTCGTGCCCACTTCAATCTTCCCCATTCAGCGCTATATAAGGGCCCTGACCCGCATCGATTTGTTCGCCCCAACCCTCTCCTCCAAAACCCTAAGGCATCATCCTTGGTTTCATCCTCGTCGTGCCGAAGACCTGAGCGCCGACGAAGCTCCTTCGCCACCGGAATTCTTCGCCATCAAAGCACCTCCGCCCGTGAATCCACCACCGTTCACTGCGCATTAACAAGAGCTACGCCGTGCTTCCATCATCTCCCTCCGAGGAACTCCAGAGCGTCATTTTCATCTTCGTCCAAAAAACCGATCGCTGGCCATCCTATCGATCTACATCTCCGGTGAGCTCCTTCATCATCTGTGCGCGTCATCTTGCGCCAAAACCTATTCTCATCCAATCCCCCACCTTCTGTTTGTTTCTTGGCCACCGGAGCGCTGTCGTCGATTGTCTCTTCCATCTCGAGTCATCTCGTCATTGCCGCCAGTGTGGTCGAGCTCCAGTCGTCCCGAGCCTCCCTCTGTGACCATTGCATTGTCGCATATCCAGTGCTTGTCTTCAATTCCTTCGGGCGCCACTCCTTTGCTAAAGCCGCCATGAGCCGAAGACTTGCCGCCGCCAAAGTTGTCGTCGTCTCCGTCTCATCGCCGGAGTTGCCAAGCCATCACCTCCCTCAGAACCGTCATGTCCTTGGCATTTCATTTTTTTACCTTCCCTAGAGCCATCTCGCTGCCGTTCACCGTTACTGCCATCGTCAAAGTTGTCGGCTGAAAGCTCCAAAACTGCCTTGGCATCTCTCTGTCTTTCTCCCTCTACCGACGTGGCTAGCCAGCTCACCTTCCACATCAGTGCCACCTCATCATCCTTGCTTGCGTGTCGTCTCCATCAGCACACGCGTGGCACTTCCATCTCAACTCGGATCCAAAGCAAGGTAGACCTGGTCTACCGTGAGCCGTCTCAATGACCAGTGGGTCCCACATGTCAGTAGATTTTCAATTTCTTTTCTTTTCAGCTGAAATTCATTGCTGACATCATTAATCAATTTTTCAATATAAAAAATTCAGGTAAATCCATATAATCTTATTTTTATGATTTTATGAGATTTCAATCTTCCAAAACTCATATCTTTTGCATCCGAACTCCAATTGAGCCCATCCAAATTTTTCAATTCATCTAAATTTGAGCTCTATTTATATAATATTTTTATTTAATTTTTGGAGTTGGTTTTATCTCTATTTTTTATTTATTTGATTTATTTACTCTGTTTGCGAGTAGACGTTGATACTTCAGGCAATTTTGAGCAAGGAGGAGTACACCAAGATCAAGACCAATACAAAGATCTATTCCTAGGCAAGCCGTTGTACTTTGATCATATTGAACCTATGATTTCAAAATTACATTGTTTTATACAAATGCATGCTATCTTTATATCAACTGTTTTGGGGTTAGCTATCACCTATTGTCATTATGCCTCCTTTGATTAATTAATGCCATGATTCATTTGTCATCCTAGCATGGATAACTTTAGTTGGATATATTTGTATCACCAATATGGGTATCGTACTGATGCTTAGTTCAGCTTAGTTACAATGGGTTCTGTAACACCCTGGCTATTCGAAAGCCAAGATGTTACCTAAAACCTCTACCATAAATAATAATTTGAACAATGATTAAATATCTTAATAAGAAAAAAAAAACAACTAAGATCTAGTCGAGAGGAATCTAGCAATAATAAACACCCTAAATTCAGCAATAAACTTATAACATCTTATTTAAAAGGGAAATTACTAAGACTAGAACGGGAGAGTATGAATCCATAACGCACAACCAAAAAAAAAACTACTTATTATTATAGTCCAATCTCATAAATGCAAAATAATATCAAATGATTATTCAAGATGTGTGCAACTGTGTGTCTACTCCGTCTCACAAACGCCATCATCATGGTTCACCTAAAACAAGAAACACAGCAAGGGTGAGTCCATGACTCAGCAAGTACAAAATAAAACTTTAAACTAAAAACAGATATAATCCCTCAAGCATACAGTTGAACCAAAGTATGAGATGACAAAAACCACATGCATGAATGAATGCACATGTCCTTCACTTCTGCTCATACCGGTATAGCTAGTGAACACCCGTCGGTGTTCACTTATGCCCGCGTTATCCAAAACGCCGGGATTCAAGGCTCGTTTGAAGAACATTTCAAAACGGGGATCCAAATTGCCCACATTGGAATGGTTGGTCTTACTTGCCTAGGTTGGAATTGATGAGGATATCCCGACTACTTATGAGGCTGTTTATGAAGCAAGAGTTACACTTCTCAAACAACAGGTGCAATTGTTTCTCAACAAGTTTCTTTGTGTTTTCTGTGAGAATTGGACACTACGTAAAAGCAATACTTGGTAAATTCTCAGATTCAACAAGTTTAAAGTCTTTGGAACCGAGAGGGGGGCCGGAGCTAAAGTAATAGAGGAGCACAAAGAGGAGGGTAACCATACTTGTTGCCTATTGATGAAGAATAAGAAGTTCAAAACGGTTGGGAAGCAGAAAGTCAAGCAGCCCATGTGGCTGATCAAGGAGGAAAGAAGCCCGTGTGATGGGAGAGAAAAAGGGGAAGAAGCTCAAGAACTTAAAGCTCAAGTTTTGGATAATATTTTCAAGCCCAATTCAGATCTCTCACAACCCCAACCGAAATCAAATTCGGAATCAACTCAGAATCAAATTCGGATTCGGAATCAGCATCAAATTCGGATTCGGAATCAGCAGGACAGTCTGGAGTAAAACAGTCATAACTTTCACAAACGCAATCCAATTTGGGTGTTCTTGGGCTTGTTGGAATGATAACTTCAAGACCGATCCAATGGATCCTCCCTCACTCCGAAATGCCTTCTGAATTAAAATATATGACCGAAACAATATGACGGTTGTAAAATTAGAGTTCCCTTTTTAGATTGAGTCAGAATTGGAGTAGAAGTTCTAATTCCGAATTAGAGTAGGAGTAGGGCCTCTTGGCCAGCCATGAGGAGGAGAAGGGCACTATATATTAAGGGTTAGACCCCCATTGTAACCTTAGACCAGTTTATGCATAAGAATAGAAACATAGCTATTGCTTGTTCTTTCGAAACCAGAGTTCATGCGAGAACTTTGAGAGAGGACTAGGCGATCCATTGATTCGTTCTGCAATTCAAGGTCAGGCTGTCGTTCCATTGGGAATTGGGGACTTGGCGATCGTCGTTCGTGGTCTCGCGACGATCAACTATCCGGTGTGTTTTGGGCGTATTCCAAAGAGTTGAGGGTTCGTGCATTGGCGCGAGTGTTCAGCTACCGATATCGTCTACTTCGCATCAGTTATCCACGATACCTCACCGAGAAGATCGGGCATCCCCCGTATCATATGGTATCAGATTCTAGGTTTACTCGGTGAGAGCTTTTTTACCCTTAGTTTAGATTCGTTTTTATGTCCTATAGTCCATTAAGCCGAAAATTGCAACACAAAAAATTCCAAACCCTAGTTTCAATCTGTTATTTCTTGTGAGTTTTGTTAGGTTTTAGTCCATTAGAATTTTTTTGTTTAGTGCTGATCTAAGTGTTTTCTTTGCGTACATTGTTCCGTGTTTCCTTCCTAAAAAAACCAAAAAAAAAATCCAAAAATCAAATTCGGTCCCTAATTCAATTTTCATTAAATCTGAGATCAATTGGTACACTATTTTGTAAATCGGTCGTAACTTTTGCGTCCAAACTACGATTGAAGTTCTCTTTGATTCGTTGGAAAGCTTACAATGAGATCTCAAACTTTACTATTTTGGTGAAATCCAAATTCAGCAGTCTTCTATGTGTGTTCAAGCCTACAAGTTTCTTAAGTATTGCAATTCTTGAGAAACTTCACTTATATCCTTTCATCTTGTGAGACTAGCTTTTGATATTGTATTAGGGCTGCTCATTGAACATTGTTTACACCTTGCTGAATTGTTGGGCTTATGCACTTACGAGGGTAGCAAAACACTTTCGGCCATTGAGAAAAGAAGAGAAAAAAAGGCAGCCACACAATAGCAAGAGCCACGGTATTGAGAAAAAAAAAAGAGTATATAAAAAAACTAAGAGCAAAAACATAATTTTTGAGAAAGAAAAGAGGAAGAAAAATAATAATTCTTTTGCCGATTGCTACAATATCATGCATTTTATTGGTTGCGACAGTACCAGCCCATCATTATTTCAGATTGTGTAGTCATATTTTTTCTTCTTTGTGCAATCTTGTGCCCTACTATTTTCAATTGCAATTGGCTAGCGTCTCTCTTTGTACTTGGTGCAAAACGAGCTAGCTTGATCTCATTTTCAGATCCCGTTTCCCTAGCTCATTCCTTTGTTTGCATTGAGTCGCATTTGTCTTTGTGTGTGCGTTCATTCTTTTCACTTAAACCCATTGGATCAGCACCTAGGCAAAATAATCTAGCTTGGATCATTACTTAGCTTTACAACAACTTGAATATCAGTTTGCATAGATTATACACATACCTTACCAAGCTCCACCTACACCCATTCGTGTACTACCTTTGCTCTTGGTTACGCTCATACATTACCGGGTTGAGGTCGTTCGCTATCACAAGTGTCATTTTGCAGTCCTTGATTCACTTTGGAACGGTAAGCTTGTTTTGTTTCAGGACAGTGAGTTGCGAGCGTAGAGAGAGAGAGCTGTTTTATTTTACTAACCAGGATATAATCGCGTTTGCTATTTGTGAGTTGTTACCATGTCAGGTTATTAGGAGGATCTGAGGTCGTTCGCTATCACAAAGTGTCGTTTTGCAGTCCTTGATTCACTTTGGAACGGTAAGCTTGTTTTGTTTCAGGACAGTGAGTTGCGAGCGTAGAGAGAGCTGTTTTGTTTTACTAACCAGGATATAATCGCGTTTGCTATTTGTGAGTTGTTACCATGTCAGGTTATTAGGAGGATCTATCGGTTACATAGATGGAGTATACTCGCTTGCATAGGATGCTACAAAAGCAACTTCTTGATCGTGATAATGGTGTGTGCGATGAGCTTGGGGCCGTTCGGTATAAATTGAACAACCTCGGAGAGGAGGTTACGCAGCTACGTACGGATATCAACAACTTCTTGGAACTGTGCGCCATGTTCAACCACCCCAACGTGCATCGTTAGGATTTTGTCACTAAGCCCAAATTTTCTATCCCTATATTTTCAGGTAGTGTAGATGTGGAAGAATACCTTAATTGGGAGCTTGAAATTGATACGCTATTTCGGATGCACAACTATTCCAATGAGAGTAAGCTCTTACTTGCGTCCAATGGTTTGGCTGATTATGCCACACATTGGTGGGAGCGATTTGTTCGTAAGCGTATGGAGCGCCATGAATTGCCGATTATCACCTGGGAGCAGATGAAACAGCATTTGCGTGCACATTTTGTACCTTACCACTACAAGCGTTTTCTAGTGGAAAAGTTGACAGGGCTGCGACAAGGTTTGAAGTCCACTTGTGTGACACAAGAGAAGGAGACCGAGCATGGGATTTTTCCTTCGGTCCTGGCTTCATGTAGTATTTCTCCATTGCTTCATGAAGATATTGTGGTTACTTGTGATTGCTCCGTTGCTGACCCACAATCTTTAGTGGATGCGATGTATCCAAACCTATGTGAGAATGAGAGCCACATAGCCAAAGCCAAATCGAGTGAGAATGATAAAGAGAGTGGGCTGTGTGATTCCACCATATGTGAGATTGAGAGGATCTCCATTGAGTGTGAGAGATATACACCAACAGAAAAGAGGGAAGTAGATGATAGCCAAACTGACGTTACTGCTGAAATTAACGATTTCCTCGCTACTTCTAGTGTTGTTTCTCACATTGTGCAGGTTGATATTAAAGAAGATGAGTTGACTGTTCAACAACCAGCACCGTTGGAAGTAAAAGACGCGAAGATAACCACGATTGTGGACGGAATGCTTGCTGCCCTGTGGTTTCACGATGATAATTTGATACCTACAACACCTGCAACAATAGAGGAGGACGTTAAAGGTAACAATAATGGTGTTGAATTGAATATTCATCACGCCGAGGTACGTAAGAGTGATAACTCTAGTGTTCCTTTGAATATTCTATGTTTTAAAATTTCTTCACTCAATTTACATAATGTGCAATTGATTACTCATAAGGATGTTCCTACTAGCATATCTCTTAATGATTCTTTATACTATATCATGTTCGATGATCCTAGAGAGCTATCTAGTGTGATTGAAAACCTTGTTGACGTTTCATGTTTAAAATCACTAGTTAGTCCTTCTGCCTACACATATACGTTCAATTTGATTGGAGATTATGGTGTAAATGACAAGTTCTATGTTTATTGAATGTGCATTGCTTGTGACAATTTTGCTGATTTTAAATTACATGTTTTGCGTAAGACATCTATTGAGCAATGCCATGGTCACTTTGAGATGGAGTTGAATATAAGTGTCTATTGTTTAGAACGCAACATGATGCCTACTTGTTTATCTGTCAAGAAATGAGTAGTGTAGTTGAAGCATGGAAGGCATTAAGAATTTTCTCCCCCAAATTTGAACAACTTGATCTAGCTCGTCCCTTTTATATTTTGTCCATGTGCTTAGAAAAGTTGAGTATGACTTTTTCTCATGGGAGGGAGAATGATGTGAATGAAGGTACCGCAATGTATATATCAAATACATCATACGGTTGCAGTTGTGTTGCTTATTTTGTGCAAAACAATGCGAATGACACAACAATTGATTCATACATATATCACGTACATACGTTGTTCTCTTTGTTTAGTACATGTTCAGCAAATCATCAAGCGCTACACGGAAGTTGTTTGGATGGTAAATACATATACCATGCATATACGTTGTTTTCTTTGTGTAGCACAATTTCAGGATTGCTGGGACTTCACTACTCACTCCCGTGGGTGTAGCAAGAATAAAACTTGCATGAATGAATGTATCCGACGAATGAAGAAACAACATTAATAGAACCAGGGTATTCAAATACTGCTATGAACAAGTACATATCAAATATTATTCACCATGTAATCATCAATCAAAGAAAACGCATATCAATCACAAGCATACAGTTGTACTTGTCTTCGCGTTGTGACGCGCTAGGAGGCAACGAAGGCGCTCCTACACTCGCCGCCTACATAATTATGTACTCGAAATAAGAACAACATGATACCAAGCAAAGCTATCGATTATCTACAATAACTCACTGACTATCCAATACAACGAATAGACCCAAAACTGATATCAGACAATTCATCCACCTAAAATGACTCTGGACAGCGGCACGAAAAAATTCATATCTATTGATCTGGGACTCGGAACGAGATGAGTCCAGTGCCCAATGAAACTTAACGAACAAACCTACAAATTCTAGTTGAAAATATTTCCTGATTCTACCAAAATATTTATCTAAACAGTAGATGAATATGTCTGACAGAATCTGTCTAGACGAACAGAACAGGAGCAAAGAACATAACATAACTTTTGATCCACAACTCTGATTAAAGTGATCTTTATCAACCTAGAAATAATATAAAATTTTCTACAATAACCTAGTTGGGTGAAAACCATGAATCTGTCATTAACTTATTCAAATTTTGAAAAACAACTAGACAATTCATTCTCGACAGGCAATCAGGACAGCGTGAAAAGATTATAGCATAACTTTTGAACCTTAGATCGGAATCTGGTGATCTTGGTGGCTATGGAAATCTAAGAACATTATATACAAAACTCTAGGAGACGAAAACCTCAGATTCATCCTCTAAAGTCATGAAACTGGCCACGCAATCTACTGGACAGAACAGATCTATTACTGACAGATTTCGATCCAACCAAATTTAATCGAATTCACCTCTACCAAACCGGCAAACAACAAAGAACGACGATTGTTACCGTTGATGAACCCAGGGAGGTGATGAGCGGGCACTTGTGGAAGACAACATCTCTTCACCTCACCCTCTTCTTCCCTTCTATTGGCCGAACAGGTGCTATCTTCCTCCTCTCGTCCTCGCGACGGCCAGCAGCGGGTGTGCAGCAACAAGGCAAGGAGGAGCAGCACCAAATGGTGGGGAGGAGGAGCACCAGGGGGCAGCAGGGGAGGCGCCACCGTAGGGAGGAGGTGGCAGCTTGGGGGGAGAAGGAGGGAGGTGGCGGCTATGGGGGGAGAGGGAAAAGTGGGGCTAGGGTTTAGGGGGAAAACCCCTCCTCCCTTGGCCGGCCACCCCCTGGGCACCTTCTGGGCCGCAGCCCAAGCCCAGGTTGGTGAGGAATTGTGTAAAACCCCTTATTTTTTAGGAAATTCTAATTCTTTAATTGTCTTTTCCCTCCCCGGCTTCTTTTCTATTTACCCGATTCATTTCCAGGGTATTACAAGTTCATTATCACATGTGTCATCATGATTAATCTTGATTTAATGATATATATAGAATCGTGGTTGTTAGCCACTGTTATTAAAATTTGAGTACCATGACAGGGATGTCATTGGCTAAATAAAATGGTTTTTGCTCGGGCAAGTGGATGGTGGATTGAGGAAAGACCGTCTGAGTAACTTGTCAAGTACTTAATCTTGGACGCCATTGAACTGAGTCTTAACCGTACAACCACATGTCCTGTATGGGCGGGACCTGGCTAATTAATTAGCAATATCTTAATTTCGGTTCTGTCTTGGAAGAATGAGTTCGGGGTACGTACTCGCTATGGCGCAAGAGGGGGCCCTGTCTAGCCGAAAAGAGATATTCAGTGTCGAAACCTTAACGTGCAAAACTGGATTAAGGAGCTTTGTAAAAGCTTTGTCACGTGCTCTAGACTGCTTACCTAAGGTAGTGAGCAGTGGTATCGATGGATGCCAAACAGACTAGAGAAGTCATGTCTTGTGGGTCAAGCTGTACAACCTCTGTAGAGTGTAAAACTATTCGAATAGTCGTGTCCGCAGTTATGGACGTGCTCGGGGATTTCACACGAGAGATAGAGTTTCTTATAAAATGTGTCGAAGTGTGAATGAGAAGTTTACTTGATGAATATAATGTTTGTTCGGTAAATGGGTAATTCACTTGGTGGTTTGTCTCGATTGGTGAATAGGAAATTTACTATTCATTGGTTTGGTCAGGAAGTGAATAGGTAGTTCACTGGTTATTTCAAAGAAATTGTTTGCTTATTTAATATTCTTTTCAATTAAGCATTTCAATATATTTATTGTAATAATTGTAAATATTGTTTTCTGCAAAAGAACCATACAGCTAACCTTTGGCAAGCCTTGTATGAATACTATTTACATACATTTCCCTACGGCCTGCTGAGTGCTCTATGTACTCACGGCTTATGCCTTTGTTGATCAGTTGAGGAATACCAAGCTGCACAAGAGTTCTTTCAGAAGGAGGACTGTGAAGGTTTTGCGGATTAGGATGTGTTCTCCACTCGATTGCCTGTGGGCATGTTGATTGGCTTTCCAAGTTTCTCGTTCCACTGTAAGAGTTTATTTGTTTCTTTAGCCCTGCGTGGCAAGTTAAGTAAACGTTGACTATAAGGTCCAGTTATTATTATTATTTGTTATTTCGAGATCTTTTTAGTTCAATCGAATAAATGGATGGTATTTCATCACTGTTTCCTGTGTGAGCTAGCTACTGATCTGGGACTAGTTCAGAGTACACAAAGGGTTCCTAATATGCATTTTCGGGTCCCGACACATATCTATATCTCTATAGGGTATAAATTAATTACATATCTCTATAAAATACATATCTATGAAAGACTGCAACAGTACAGAATACAAATTAAATATATGGTCAAACTACAAAATTAACTACAAAACAGATCAAACTAGACACCTCTCTAAGTGTACCTTGATATGATGGACAATAACCTCTTTTATGGCACTTGACGAAACGAACTGGGAAACAAAAAAAAACAGTATAGGTTTAATTTTTTTTTTTGCAAATTATATAATCTTCAAAAGTACATACATGGGATATATATTCAAAACACATAAGAGCCATAACCCAGCCAAAAAAATCATGAACAAGATGGATATATATACCTTCTACTGGCTACTCAATTCATTCAAAAATGATAAAAAATATTATTAAGAATAAAAGGATTAAAAGTTCACATGCAAAAAAGAAGTCACGTGTCCCCTTAACAAAACTGCACAAATCATTGCTATGACCACTAAGTACATAAAATTAACTGTGCTAAATATCAACAACAAAAATAACAAAAACCTCACACTAATAACCTATAAAGTAGCAGATGCTCAAACCAATTTACAGACTGAACAAAACAAACAAATATCTAAGCATTGCAAAGATCACTAATACAAACACAAAAATGCCTGACAAATAACTCTTAGTAAACCTCTTCAATAAACACAATGAACAAAATCTTAATAAACAATAAGGATCTGGTATAACACCAATTTTATATACATTTACTTTAATGAAACCTCTAAATAGATCCAACAAACGTATGCAAACTCTTAAACTTGAGTCAACTATAATAATATCCATCACAAACAATCATTAGACATCCTCTCTAGCAAAATAGCATACAAACAAAAATAGATAACAGATGCAATACAAGTACCAAAGCTTAACAAAACCCATAGATCCATGCATCCCAAAGTATAATCTCAGACCAAACATTCATAGATAGATCCATGCATCCTAAAACTACCATAGCTTTAACAAAAAAAAATATAGAACTATGCATCCAAAAACTACCTGCTTGAACCAAACAAGCACTAGTCATCCTCTCTAGCAAAAATAGGATACACACAAAAATAGAAAGCAGATCCACACCCGGACAATCAATACAACTAACAGAGCCTAACAAAATCCATAGATCTATGTATCCCAAAGTATCATCTCGGACCAAACAAAATAATAATCCATAGATACACACGGTAACAACATACAGGCAAAAAACTCACCGACCTCGCCCTGCCCTAAAAATCACAAGAAGAAGAAGATGCCAACGAACTTCTCTGCATCACCTTCAAAAATAGCACACAAAGGAACAAAAACCATAAAAAAGAAACAAAACAATCGGCCAAAACCATACAAATGTTGAAAAAAAATACGACAAATAAAAACTACCTACACCACCGCAACTCTATTGGTAAGCCCGATGCCCACACCGATGAAGAAGACGGCGAAAAAATGGCCTCAAACACCGACGCAGAATTGCCTTCGCGGGTCTTTCCCCTGAATCGCTCTCTATCTCTCAACCGCGTCTCGAGTGCTGCACTCAAATAAAAAAGCATGGAGTGCGCTCAGGACAAGGACCAAAGACTCGAAGAGCGCGCTTCCCCCAAAAAATTGAAAACAAATATGATGGCTTGAGAGGATCGAACGAAGAGTCTAAAGACTCTCGAGTGCTCCGTCTGCTTGCTCAGGACAATGACCAAAGATTGCGGTTCACAAGGAAAATTCAAAACTAGTAAGAGTTGGGACAAGCCAGCAATGACCAAAGAGCGCAGATACCAAGGAAAATTGAAAACTAATAAGAGTCTGGGCGCTGGCTTGACTCTTGAGGCAGCAAAATAGATTCGAAAGAACCCCGATAGCAAACGAGTGGACCTGAAAAACTCAACACACATCTCAACGCATGTCAAACGGCTCAAAAAATGACTGAAATGAAGCCAAAAAACTTGCGACTGTTTTTTAGCATTTTCGTTTTATCAATATGTACTTATATTGGTTTATAAAAACTAGAGATAAAATTTACATTTCTAAGTCTAATAAAAGTCAATAACACTAAAAAATTATGAAGTAATAAGCTAATACTATCACTTTGTTTGGTGACAACACATTACATCTTTTTTTTAGTAAAACTGTTACAAATTTAGGTTACAACACAAGGGTGCATTTTGTTCTAAATAAATATTAACTCTAACACTCTTCTTATTTTCTATGTTAGTATATTAAATGGTTTTTTCATACACAGATAAAAGGAAGCAGTACATATTTTTTGTTTTTGACATATGTCGCCTTTATTAATGATTTATTTCTCTCTCCCTATCACCGAGGATAGCACCAATTAATAATTAATTAACATGACATTTTGTCAAACATATTGCTTCAAAAAAATTGAAATGTAAGTATTTGCAAACCAAAACCAACTCTCTCAAATGATGCATTTTTTGGATTGAACGGAGTAAATAAATTCTTATGACCACTAGATTCATGACAATTGGCACCATCAAATTCCTTCGAACAAAACATCTAAAGTATCTAGGTAAAGATTTCCAAAATGTTTAATTGGATGCTCTTGTGCCTTTTTAGAAAAATATCTCTATCAGTTTTGATAAACTAGTAAAGTGCATGTGCTTAATAAGGTAAGCTAGTATTGCACTTTCGTAATCACATTTTCTCAAAATTGAGTATTAACTAAACAAATATGTTTTGAGATACATCTTAAAACATTTTGATCCTTTTCAAAAATCACACCCATCTGTACTTATTCACATCCACCCATCCACCAAATCCATTAGAACTTAAAAGGAAGAAAATTATAGGAGACCAATCCCCAAAACTAAATCCAAATCTTTAAAAACCAAACCGAATCAACTTGGTATTTATATTTAAAAAAAAGTCTTTTATCAGCTTGGTTGCTAGGATTGAGCCCCCAAATATGTTGGTTGTGCACATCATATAGAACATAGAAAAAAAGTAATGTTTGTGTCGTAGTGGAGTCGGTTATCAGCAATTCCACGTGACTAGTAGGAGAGGTGTCATGGATCTGCCCGGCCTCGTTGGAGGGGATGATGAGAGGGTGTTGAGAGGAGCCTCTAGTGATAGCGATTGTGCAACTATGCAAGGCTCACGAGCTACTTGTGTGGTGGCATGCGATAATGACCGATGCGGTGTAGTGACAACAACTATGACCCAGATGGTTATGATTAGATTTTTTTTAATCATTAGCGCATTGAGTTCAGGGTCTAACTTTTAAGAGACCTAAACTGTATGACTGACTCATGCTAACAATGTCTAGGAGATTCAATTCATTTGATTTATGACATGCTTAGCTTAATGAGTGGATTATTATTTGCTTAATAAGAGTTGATTATTAATTGTTGACATCCTATGTACCAGGAGCATGGTCTCGGCGTTTCTTAAGTGCATGTATCTCAAGCATGACTTGGGTGTGGCATCCCAAGCGTTTCTTAGATGCTGGTATCACGGGCGTTTCTAAGGCGTGTTTGCTCTGATCTGTCTTGATAATACATGTGAGCTTTTATTATTGTGTATGTAATACTCCGATTTATTATAAGAAAGAAAGCACTCAAAAGAGAAAATAGACATAAGAAAAAGGGCTTTCTGCAGTTTTTCGGCAACCTGGACATCAGGCCTTGGCCCAGGAGGCCCATGAGGGGCCGTCCACGTATAAAAGGAGGGGAAAACCCTAAAATCACTGTAGCTACAGTGCATCATCACTGTTCACAGGACTGTAGCAACCCCATGTTGCTCTACCAAGATGACGAGAAGAGGAGAAATGAAGGAGAGGAAGGAGGAAGAAGAAAGGAATAGGAAGAAAGGGAGAAGGAAGAAAGGGGTGGAAGAAAGAGGAGAGGAGAAGGGCATCCGAACGCAACGAGACGTCGTTCTCTAGCTATTCATCAATGATAATCTCGATCCCTGATAGTTCGGTAGATTATTTGATTCAATTTGATGTTGTCAGTAATAGATCAGTTTGGGTCAGCGACGTTGCTCATCGGTTTTGGGTAGGTTGCGTGCGTTTTCTGATCTGTCCATCTCTTATAAAGTTGTAGGGATCGTCCTTATATTTCTTTGGACACTGAGATCACCTGATTTGGACTTACGGTTTAGGAGTTATCGTAGTTTTACTGCGACTGTCCAGGAGAGCTGACGAGAATTGGCAGTTGTCTTGTCTGGCGATTATGAATTATTTAGAGGCAAAATCAGAAAGACCACCCAAAATGAATATTGTATAGAATTCCGTAAGGTTTCCAAGTTGATAAAGAACACGATTTGTAGAGTTGGCAATCAAAAGTTATGGAATTTTTACCACCGCTGTTTCCTGACTGTCAGACTTGCAGAGACAGAAAATTTACCTGAACACAAGAATTAGTAGGAGGCCGAATCAGGGGACTTGCCGAACTAGGTTTTCGTAGATGGTTTTGTCATGGTTCCAGAGAGACCAAGATCACCCTGTTTTGAGTTTCGTAGTGAAAGTTATGATGTTTTTGTTACTGCTGTCCCGGGAAGTTTTATGCTAGACTACCGGGGGAATTGGGTACAACCTCTATTCGAGCCATAGGTCTCGAGGATTTGGGTTGAGGGATGTAATCGGAGTCTTTTTTCTCAGCGTATTTATTGTTAGCACAATTCTTGTGTAGGAGGCGGAGTTCCGGAGTAGAGGCACCATCCCTGCGTCTTCGCGCCTCGTAGCGGGAAAAAGGCAAGTACAGTTAGTGGTAGACTATTTATGAGCGATTGTTCATGTTGTTACATTATGAGAATATTGTGCTGTGCATAAAAGCTAGAATGCTATGAATGTCAATGATTATGATTGCTAGAGGTACAAGTAATTCTTATTTATGTATGATGATTTAAAGTTCTGCATATGTGTATCATACCATCATATTGGAGGCTTGGTCACGTGGTGACCAAGCATTGATTGAGATCCCCGTCATGAATATGACGGGCTTTTGGTCCCCATACTTGTGGAGTATGGGCTGTGGTCCCTGTGCTAGAAGGCACATGCATGGGTATGCATCGATGGATGCATACTCCGCAATACTGGTATATACAAAAGAGATAAAGAAAAGTACATTTGAACAGTTTGCATCGCATAAGCATGTGACATGTCTATTATTGAGAATTGTGGATGGATGTTGATGGTTACAGTTGCATATGTTATTGTCTTACTAATTGTACTTTGTTGAGTCTTGGACTCACTCTTGCTGATGTTGTGTTTTTAGGTACTTCGTTTGTGGACGGCATGCATGGGAGGGAGTAGAATTAAGCTTAGTCGCACATTGGCACAAACAAACTTTCCGCTGAATAAACCATTTGAGCGATAACTCAGATTTTGAATAAATTGCTTAAGATTTGTTTCATTACGCTTTACGTCTTGGATAACTTCTGTTGGAGTTGGATAGCGTATTATGGATGTTACTCTTATGATTATGTTTTAAACGGTGCGTTTGGATAATTGCTTATTATTATTGTTCACTATGCAGACTTCAGGATGGTTAGTAATTCAAATGAGATTCTGCCGAAAATTAGAAAGAAATATCTTTGTTTAATTTGTAGTTATGCTAGTGTGGTAGCATTCCAGGCTTAGGTTGGGCTGGGGTGTTACAGTGTAGTTACTTTAAGTTAATATATCTCTTGTGACCCCTTTGACGGGATGCTTACTGAATACACACTTGCTGATTTTATTGTGAGATGAGGCTTAAATTGGTAGCTAGAGTATTTTAGGTGACATTCTGGGCTAAGTGTTGGGACAAGGTTGTAACACCTTAGTCCAACACTGAGCCCGAAATGCCACTAAATTGTACTAACTATTAATTTTAACATTAATTTATAATAAATTCCAGCAGGCAGTCTAATAACGAAACCCATCCACAGCTCACAATAAAACAAGCATAACGATGTGGCAAGCATAGGTATTTAATCTCTAGATAACCAAGTAGAATAGTAATCTAGGAATTAAGCAAAACCAACTAAATAAAGTCTATTGAACGAATAAGCAAATTCCAACCGATCATATAGAGTTATTCAATTCCTATCATGTCCTAAAGGAAAATCCATCACACTATAATAAACTTTCCTCATGGCGGATGATTCAAGTAATAGTTGTGTATGCAGTTGTTCCAAGTGCGCTATCCCTTCCCAAGTGCAATGCCGTCAATGGTCAACTAAAAACAACAATAGAGCAAGAGTGAGTCCACGACTCAACAAGCACAATAATAAGCAATGAATAATGATTAATCAACTATAAACAATATCATCATCAATATCAACTATTTACTTCTCTTTATACTCATACTCAAATATCAAATTCTCTTTTCATTAAATGCAAGATATATCTACACTACATGTCCATATGCCCATTTCATCACTTATACCAGTATAGCATGAGTGAATACCCACGACAGTTTTCACCCTTACATCAATTCCACCCTCAAAGGATCGGGGACCTCTCCACTCTCGTAGAGTCTCTACCAACGAGGTAGATATGTGATTACCACGATCACCTTCTCTTTACGCAATGTTGCACATGATGCACAATTCAACTTAAGTTCATCAATTATTCCATTATCTACTATTCATGACTTAATCAACACAATTAATATCATAACCATTCACAAGACTTGTAATTAAACAAGGTAATAACATATACAACATAATGGTAATGAATGATAAGGAATACAATGATCAAACCATCGATTACTATCTACCATGCACTTGCCTCTTTATCCCCTTGGAGTCGGATAGCGAGACGGTGGCAAGGCACTAAGGCCACACTCCTAGAGCAAACAATTCCAAAACACATTCAAAAACATGTTACCACAGCACCAAATCATTACGTTAACCGCCCTCGCAAGTCTACGCAAAAACGACACCATTAACTCAATTCTACCGACGTGCTACCCACTGTCCCAGTAGTAAAAAGGCTCTAACTTACTCATATGAACTACAATTCAAGCAAACAAATACTTTCTGAAATCCTCATAAAATTTTCTACAACTTCCTAGTTATGATGAACTCATGAATCCACCATTTACTTCTCCGTTTCCTTCCCCGAAGTCTGTCCTAGAATATGTCAGATTAGACCATTTGATAATTTGATATCTTTAATTCTAAAACTTGCAAAGTTATGAACGATACCATTTCTGGAATATACTAAAAATTCCTTAGCTTATTCAAGTTATCAACAAAATTTAATTCATTCATTTACTATCCAGACCTTCCTGATGTCGTAACTTTTCGCTCACTACTCTAAATCTAGTGTTGTATACCTTCTTGGAAAGCTCACGAATTCTCTACATCGTTGCTAATTGTAAGAAACTCTAAATCCGAGCTTAAATACCTGTAACTCTCCCGCAAGGTTTGGCGTCGAAATTCGATGAACTAGGGCATGCTGAAAACTAACCTTCCCTCGGACAAAACGATCTACGAATGGTACAGAACCTAATCCATAGTAATTATAGGGGTTATAATAAGTTATCCTTGAAGAGCATGAAGATTGACAAGGATCTAATAATCCTCAGTTAATTAAATTATTTATTTGTAATTGTTATTATCGATAGCAATATCGTCTTAATAGTCTTGAGTATGCCCCTTATCGTTCATAAGGGAGAAGCTTAAAATAATCGATAATAAACCATCCTACGACCACCCTATATGGTCGTAAGATGATCTACGACCACCTCATGGTCATAAGCCTTTCTACGACCATATTATGGTCATAAACCTTTCTATGACCAGGTCAATTGAGACCACCCAATAGTCAGGAAAGTCTACAAATATATGGGCCTAATTGATTAGGGAATCTTATACGCTGTGTAGATCAATACAGAGCAGTTAATATACGTTATTATTCTCTAGGCTAACTACATGCACTACGCCTGTCTCTGATGATAACTGTCATGCGACGTGGGGTGTCATCTCTCTGACAAAAACTTCCATCAACGTGGGCATTACATCAAACACTGAGGCTCCTATTGGCCTAGAGTAATTGCCACCCCTTCATGTGTTATATAAAGGCAAAAGTCAGTGCACATTGGTGTAACACCCTGACTATAAGGAAGTCAAGATGTCACCTACAATCACTAATCTTTAGAAAATTCACAATAATAAGTATTACTAGATGTGGCATACCACAAGGATATACGTGAACAGGAAATCATCAACAAGTTTAATCAACGGGGTGGAGATAAATATTTCAGGGAGATATGGTAAATACGACCAAGTTGGCTTATTACAATTCAACACAAGGCATAAATAGAAGACAATAATAAGTTCTCAAATGTTTTGGATTATGGTAGTGAGTGCATCGTGTTGAACTACCCTCCAAGAAACCGTTCTTCCTTGTCATTTACCAAAATAAAACAACAAAGCAAGAATGAGCCAAAGACTCAGCAAGTACTTGAAAGTAACAATCAACCTCCAATGAACCATATACACTATCACAGATTGAACATTTATTGGAAACAATTCTTATGAATAGATGAAATGAAATGATGCAATGAAGGAAGTGGACATATCGCAGCATATACTGGTATAGCGAGTGAAGCACCTGTCGGTGTTCACTAAAAGTTACCGTATGAAGAACGTTTCATACGGCCGTCCAACGTGGCACACATTGGAATGGTGGACACACGTACCCATTCTGGAATTGATGGGATTTATGATGCCCATACTGGAATTGATGGGTCTTACACGAGAACTCCACTTTCGTGGTCATTATGAATTCATGCATGACATGATGTGATCTCATGGTAAGTTTGAACATCAAGCATTAATGGAAAGAAATACACATGGCATTCAACTACACATGAAAACAAGTAACCATGTACACATACATCACATATTGTATCAATATTAGCATACAAGTACTTGCCTGCCGCGCTGCGACGGGTTGAGAGGTAACTGAGATACCCCTCCACTCACCGCTTCACCGCCTACAATATAAAATAATCGAAATGAGTACAAATGAGTAAGACATTGCTACACGTGCTCTCCCACCATCTTTAATCAAACCAACCAAACAAAAGATTCAATTTGATCCATTAGCCCAAACATTCCAAATTCCCCTAAACTGGCAGTTTTACTAGAAAATTCACCAATAAATAACCGTAAGCCCAAAAGACCTGAAACCAGTGCTCAACTTCTCTTAACGAAACTGGCTACGAAACTCTAGTTGATGGTAAACTCTAATTCGGCCAAAACAGAGGTCTAACCATCCAATGAAAAACTATAACCGCATGATGCCTGAATTGAATGCCCTAAAGAAAAGGCTCTAACTTTTAAACCACTGATCCAAATAAAGTGATCTTTATCAGCCTGGAAACATGGTGAAATTATCTTCATAAACCTAGCTGGGTGGCCGACCTGGTTCTGACTTTAACTAGATCAAAACCTAGGTGCAACCGACTATACCCAGAATTTCTGACAGACAGAGTAGTACATGGTAAAACAGTCATAACTTTTAAACTACTGGGTGAAAATTCGTGATCCAGGTTCCAAAAGAAAGCTAATGAAACCAGGAACAATTCTCCAGAAGACACAGATGTCCAATTCGGCCTCTACGACACCCAAAACTGAGGTACAACGTAATGGACAGAATCAATCTACTAACAGAATTAAAACGAAACTACAAATCCAATCGGATTCTCAACTCTAATGGAATCAAACAACGGGTCTTCCTCCCTTCTCCTCCCTTCCCTCTCCAAGAGCCGGCCACCGGGAAGACGAAGAATGGATGACGACGCCGGCAGGAAGAGACAACTTCGGAGGGGCTCTTGGGGAACAACACCGGGGATCGCCGGGTCGCCATTGGGGAGAGGAGACCTCAAGGGGCAGAGGAGGCGCTGGGAAGGGGTGATGGGAGTGGCGGCCAAGGGGGAGGAAGTGGAGGGGAGAGGGTGGGGCGGCTAGGGTTAGGGGGAGGACACCCCCCCTTGGCCGGCCCCCCTCTTGGGCCTCTTGGGCTTTGGCCCAAGGCCCAGGTTGCCGCGAAATAGCTGAAAACCCCCTCAAATAAAGAAATTTCTATTCTTTCAAAATGCATTTTCCTCCCCAACCTCTTCTCAATTCCACCGATTTGATTCCAGGGCATTACAATTGGGGCAGATCGGGAGGAGACATTAAGCATTAACTTTCTTCCTGATTGTAAAGAGCATAGTCCATACATCAATACAGGAGTAGGGTTATTATTCTCGTAAGAAAGTTTGAACCTGTCTAAATCCCTGTGTCTTTCTCTCCGTGGTTCTAAGACCCTGTTTGGTACAATTTTCACTCCCAACTTCTCAATCGATTCTCGTGGAGCTGTACCAAACACCCTAATTCTCAAAATCACTAGATTCTCATGATGAGCTGTCTCAAAAATGAACTAGCAACGAGAAGCAGCCTCCCAGCAGATTCTCGTGAGAATCCAACCCTCAGAAACGAAATACCCTATGAAGTTGAAGGTTTTTACCCATAAATACCACTGAGTTACATAAATACAATTGAAGTATTACACCCAGGGGTGACATGGTCTACGTGCCTCTAATCCTCCCTCATATGGTTTTTAGAGCCAACCTACCAACCAAACGGTTTCAACAGATAGCTCCAGATTCTCAGAGAAGTGGATTACCAGAGAATCAGAAGCAGAATATGAAAAATGAGAATTTAGAGTTGTACCAAACAGGGCCTAAGTCTAAGAGACCCCCAAATATTCATTCGTAAGATCGATATTAGATCATTGACAAAGACGATCACGAAAACCCGCGAAAGCCTCCTCTTTCTCCCCTCTTCCTCTTTGTCCATTTCCTCTTTCCTCCTCCTTTCCTCTTGCTAGCCAAAACCCTGGACTTCCTCCTCTGGGGCGGCAGCAAGGGGGAGGCAACAGGGCAGAGGGTGCCACCTTGGGGGAAGGTGGCCAGCAGGGGAGGTGGCAGCCACAAGGGCAAGGCAGGGAGGGGGCAGATGGCACATGGAGGGAGTGGGGGCTGCAGTAGGGGTGTGCGGGGGCGATGGAGGCTAGGGTTAGGCTGTCGCTCCCCTAGTCCCCCTTAAGGTCACCTCCCCTCTCGGGCCAAGTTGTGGGACCGAAGGCCCAAGGCCCAGGTTTCCACAATTTTATGAAATTCCCCTTTTTATTTCCTTTAATTCCCTCTCTAATTCATTTAATCCTTCTAACGTGATTCGGAATTCTTACATTCTACCCCTCTAAACGGAATTTGACCCCAAATTCTACTTGTTGCTCTACTCAAAAGAACACCAAATTTGAAATTAAAACAATAGTTGGTATCAGAGCGGGCTTTAGGTCTGTGCGCTGTTATCTTCCCCACCCCATCTCCCCACCCTGCCATATTCTTCATCCCCGCCTTCCCACCCGGTCCACCCTAACTCGTCTTGCCCATCGTTGTGCCATTCCGCTCGTCGTCGTGTCGCGCATCGCCACCGCTCACCACCCCTAGCCTACTGCTGACGGCGCCGTTGCCGCCCGTCGCCACCGCTGCCCATTGTCGGGCCGCCACCTCCCCCTCCCTCTTAGTGAACCCTTCTCTAACGACGGTGAATCCTAACCCTAACCTTAACGTCGATCAGCCGTCGTCAGAGATCCCGCTGCCGCCGTCACTCGCCGTCATCGAAGAAGGTAAGTGAACCCTAACCCTAAATTAATTTGTCTTTTGTTGTCTAAATTATGAATTTGTATTTTGTTATCTGAATTTGTGAGCTTTCTCAAATTGAAAGTCTTCAATCCATAACTATCTGTCTCATATTCGATGGATAGCAAAAGCCAAAATATTTTCGAGAAAACCTGAAAAAAAACTTTTGCATAACAGAATGAAATTCCTTTTACTGAAATTTACAACAAATAAAAACACTTTATCAAAAAATAACTCGAAAAAAACTTTTGCATAACAGAACGAAATTCCTTTTACTGAAATTTACAACAAATAAACACACTTATCAAAAAATAAGAAAGGGAAAAAAAAGGAAGCAAGCCGAAGCCGATATTGTCCTGTCTCTCGTGCGCCCGAACCCGCGATCTCACGGTCGCACTCGCACCACACCGCCACCATGGACTACGCCGCAGCCGCCCCTCACGCCGCGGCGGCGGCGCCGACCGCCGACCCCCACCACCCCCACCCCTACGCTTATCCTTACCCCTACGCTGCGTACCACCAACCCGCCCCCACCATCGATCCCTCCGCCGCCGCCTCGTCCTCCTACTCCTACCACAACCCTGCCGCCACGGCCGCCGCCGGCGGCGCGCCGTACGACCATTACGCCACGTACCGGTACTGTGCTCCCCAAGCGGGGGTTGGGGGAGGGAGTGGTGCGGGCCTGGCGGGGTACTACTTCAGCGCCGGCGAGGCGTCTCAGGCTCCCGCTGCATCGGCGGCGCATGCTGCCCCAGCGGGGCCGGGGGCGGAAACTGGGAAGGAGGTGGGGAAGCACTTCGGGTTTGATCCCCAGCTCTACGCGCAGGTCAGGGCGCTCCCCGATTCCGTTTTGATGCAAATTTCGTGGATTTCTGATCGTGTGTAGTGAATTTATGTGGATTTGTGAGGGTTATTGTTACATATTGAGAGGGCATTGTTAGGAATCGAAGAGCTAACTAGGAATCGGAGGCTTGTTGGTGATTTGCTTGTTGACGTTAGGTGTTCGGGGGAAAAACTAGTTTGACGTTAGATAGGGAATAGTCAAGTGCAACGGTAAATCTAGTCTCTAGATAACCTGATTGGTGCCTTTGGTTCAGTAACCGATCAATGACGTTAGCCTGGAATAGATTTTGGTGATTCGACAATGTTCTGTATTCTTGCATTATTAGTTCTTGATTTGGGAATGGTGGCACTGCAAAATCACACTCTTTCAGGCTAGCTGGAAAATTACGTGGTATGCAAATTGTTTCCTTGCATCTTAAACTAGCAATCCGGTTCATGGACGAGCAAGAAAGGGGTGTGGTTACTGTTCACATGTGCATGTTACTGTTCAAGTTTATGTTCAGTTAGTTTGTTAGTTTCTATAATTTAGAGATTTTTTCTTAGGGGTCAAGTCAAGTTATTCCTATAAAAGAGATGATATTGTATCTTCTTTAAACAAACAATCAACAATGAAGAAGTATTTCCTAAGTTCCGAAGTCTAGTTCTGGTTTCTCCTTAGACCGACTATTCTAGATCCATCTCTCCCCCAACTAGTGTCCTCTTTGTCTAGCGTTGTTCTACCTCAAGTTGTCGCCGTCCGATCTCCTTCCGACGGATGTTTACCCTATTATGAACTAAGGTTCATAATAACTTGGTATCAGAGCCGACACCATAGTTTCTATTGCCAAGCAATCCCTACTAGTCAACCTGATGGAGTTGAAGATGACGTTGAAGATGATGCTCCAACTGATTTAGCCCACCCCATCGGAGGAGTTTATCGCCCTATGTTGCAGCTCGAGGACATGCTGTTTCACCGAGAGGGGCGTAATGTCATGGGTGTGGTACTGTTCATGTGTTTACTGTTCACGATAGTTTCCTTTGTAAGTGATTAAATTGATTTGGTTAGTTTGGAAGCTTATCTTCAGTTAATTTGTTTCTATAATTTAGAGATTCTTTCTTAGGGGTATTCAAGTTATCCTTATAAAAGAGATGACATTGTATCTTCTTTAAGTAAGCAATCAACAATGAAGAAGTATTTCCCAAGTCCCTAAGTTTAGTTCTGGTCTCTCCCTCAGGCCGGTTATTCTAGATCCATCTCTCCCCCAACCGGTGCCTTCTTCGTCTAGCGCTGTTCTACCTCAAGTCGTCGCCGTCCGACCTCCCTGCGACGGATGTTTATCCCATTATGAACTAAGGTTCATGACACCTAGCCTTGGCTAAAAGTCTTATCATAAAAATATTAATTACGAAATAGATTGCACCATATGAAGTAGCAATGCAATAGCATCACATTATAGAATAACTAGACCACCGCAATGGATATTTGCTTTTAAAAGGCTGTTTGTCTCATGGATGCAAGCTGGAGTGGAGATGCAAACGATGGCCGGAAGGACTATGAGGGCATGGTGCGCAAAGAGAGTTTCTTGCCTGTCTTACCATATAAACCCAAGCAAAGGAGTAGAAAATATTGGATGATGGTAACCTGTACCTTCAATAGTAGGACCTGACATCAATTCGCCCATTGATTTGTTAATTCACATAAATTTGTTTCATCCCAAAGGCCCAAACTCCTTTGCGTAACATTGTTGTATATATCTTGTTTGAAATTAAGTGGGTGTCATGCGCCACGATATACCGGGCGCCACAAAGCGCAGGAGCAAATGACCCTAGCAAGAGAGCAATGGCCCTAGAGGCCGCATAAGAGTCCAATGTATCTCTTTTGGCAGTTGCAATTAGGAAGGTTTCAATTAGGGAAGTTTGTATTAGGAAGAGTAAGACTTAGAGTCCTAGTCCAGGGAATGATTAACCTTCTATTTCAGATAAGAGTTAGAGTCCTAGTCCAAGGAAGGATTAACCTTCTATTTCAGATTGTACTCCTATATAAGGAGCATATGCGATAATAGAAAAACCAAAGAAAGGATTGGGTTATTCCCAACCTCCTTTGCGCCTAAAACCCATTGCTTTTCTCTGTTAATCCAAAGATTGTTTGGAGCAAGATCTGCTCACCGCGGTACTTTTCATCCGCGCCATACACCACGGCGTCCCGACGCAATCTTCATCCTCCTGAGTTGATTCTTCTCTTCCGCCTCCGCTCCCAGAGCTCATCTCCTAATGACTTGGTATCGAGCCAACCATTGTTCCTTCCTCCATGGATAACGGGGGGTTTCACAACAACTTCAAGGAGAGGTTGATGAAGTTCATGGAAGACACCGGCTACCAACTCAAAGCGCCGCCGAAGTTTTGGACCGGCTTGACATGCACGCCGGCCAACTTGCAGCGATAGGGAGTCGATCGCAATGTTGCCGTGATCACCGGCTAGCACGCATGGAGAGCCAACCCAGAGTGAAGAAGGCGCGTGGATCAAAGACGATCGGACGCAGCAGCCTCTGCCGCCGCCATCGATGCAAAGGCGGACGACGGCCACCACCATCGCCACGGCGACGGATGCCACGGCCAGGCACGTACGCGGTCAGGACGGGGTCAGGGGATTTCCGCCCTGGCCACACCAACCTCCACCCTGGGGAGATTTCAGCTGGGCAGGGGGCCCTTGTAATCCGCCACGCTACGCTAAGCTCTCCTTTCCGACATTTGACGGTCGGGAAGATCCGCTTCCATGGATCAATCGCTACGAACATTTTTTTCAAGGTCATCAAATGCCCACGGAGGACAAGGTGTGGCTGGCCACATATCACTTGACAGGGGCGACACAGCTCTGGTACATGCGTCTAGAGCGCATGGAGGGCACCCCGAACTGGCGACACTTCACTGACTTGGTCTCTCTGCGATTTGGAGCGCCAACCCGCCACAATCCCCTAGGCGAGTTGACGGCGCTTCGCCGAACCAGCACGGTGGACAAATTCAGCGAGCAATTTCTGATGCTGCGTGTTGGCCGGTTGGACGATGAGCAGCAGCGTATGCTGTTCACGTGAGGCTTGGGCGAGCCACTCAAGACCCACGTCGAGCTCTAGAAGCCCAGCTACTTGGAAGAGGCAATGGACCTGGCTCGGGCTTACGAACGCCTAACCATCTTACCATACGACGCTGAAGGATGGACCGCCGCGCCTCGGTCAGCCGCGTTCAAACCGCGACAAGACGGTGAACCCGCATCGAGCAACAGACTCCTTCGGCTCCCTTCCCGCAATGAAGCGAAGGCCGACGAAGCGCGTTAGAGCGGCACACTCATCCACGTCGTCGACAGGCGCATCCGCATTGCGCGCCCCTTTAAGCGCCTGACGCCTGCCGAGCTAGAGGAACGCAGAAGCCAAGGACTCTGCTACAACTGCAACGTAAAATTCCATCCGGAGCACCAAAAGCTTTGTAAGCACATTTTTTCGTTGCAGGTGGAGCCTGACTCAGAGGACGAGGAGGAACCTGAGGTGGCGGTAACTATCTCCCTCCTTGCCTTGATAGGCATCCGTAAGACCCGGACGATGCAGCTCGCCGTCGTCATCAACAGATCCACCTTCGGCTCTGGTGGACTCGGGTCGACTCACAACCGTGGCGCACCAATTGGTCGCACGAGCGGGTTGTCCTCACGCCACGCACGGTCTATCGATGGCGCCGCCAACGGCGACAGTCACAAGCGGCAGATTCGCCGCGCAACGCCCGTCTCCATCGACAAAGAAGATTTCATCCTCGATTTCCTCATGATTCCGTTGGGCGGCTTTGACGTCGTCTTGGGCGTCCAGTGGCTGGGCCCCCTAGGGCCCATAACTTGGGACTTCCACCATAGGACGATGCGCTTCCAGCGGCAAGGGCGGGAGATAGTGTGGCATGGCGCCAATCCACCAGGAGCTGGCCCACACCTCCACACGGCGACCTCGGAGGACCAGATGGGCGATCTTCTGGAGGAGTTCCAGACCATCTTCGCAAAACCACGGGGCCTGCCGTCCGCGCGAGGCCGGGACCATCACATTTACCTGCTGCCCGGTTCGGGCCCTGTGGTAGTCTGGCCGTACGGTACCCCGCCCTCCAGAAGGATGAGTTGGAGCACCAATGCGCCACCATGCCTGATCAGGGCATTATCCAGCGTAGCACCTCAGCATTCTCGGCTCCTGTCCTGCTAGTCAAAAAGCATGATAGAATATGGCGTTTCTACGTTGACTACCGGGCATTGAACGACAAGACAATCAAAGATAAGTTCCCCATTTCGGTGTTCGAGGAGCTGCTTGAGCTCAAAGGGGCTCGGTTCTTCACCAAGCTGGACTTGCAATCGGGGTACCATCAGGTACGGATGCACCCCGAGGACATTGAGAAGACGGCGTTCAGGACACATGAGGGCCTTTTTGAGTTCTTGGTCATGTCATTTGGCTTGACCAACGCACCGGCCACATTCCAGGCTCTTATGAATGAAGTTCTTCAACCCTACTTATGTCGTTTTGCCCTTGTGTTTTTTGATGATATTTCGATATACAGCTCCTCCTAGGCAGATCACATGCGACATGTACGAGCCGTGTTTCAGCTTCTATATCGACATCAGCTCTTTTTGAAGAGATCCAAGTGTCTCTTTGGGGAATCGATAGTGTCATACCTTGGCCACATCATTCTGGCCGAAGGTGTCGCCATGGACCCGTCCAAGGTGGAGGGTGTATTGGACTGGCCGCAACCCCAGTCGGTCCGCGCCCTCCGCGGCTTCCTCGGCTTGGCGGGCTACTACCGCCACTTCATCAAAAACTATGGCGCCATGGCAGCCCCTTTGACCCGACTCCTCCGTAAAGAGGGGTTCACGTGGACGGAGGAAGCCGCACAGGCTTTTGCGGCCGTCAAGAAGGCACTCACCTCGACGCTAGTTCTCAAGCTACCGGATTTCTCCTCTCCATTTATTGTGGAGTGTGATGCATCGGGCACGGGATTTGGCGCCGTTCTTCACCAAGGCGCTGGGGCCATCGCGTTCTTTAGCCGCTCCATTGCGGCACGTCACACCAAGCTGGCGGCTTATGAACGCGAGCTCATTAGTCTAGTACAAGCCGTACGGCATTGGAGGCCGTATTTGTGGGGGTGTCCTTTCACTATCATGACAGACCATTATGCCCTCAAGTTTCTTCTAGATCAGCGCCTCTCCACGATACCTCAACATCAATGGGTGAGCAAATTGTTTGGGTTTGATTTTGCAGTAGAATTCAAGCCCGGTCGCTTGAATGTGGTCGCCGACTCCCTGTCTCGCCGGAATGCCGAACCGGGGATCGCTTTCGCCATCACAGCACCCCGATTCTCTTTGTTCGAGGATCTACGCCAGGCCGCATGCACAGAGCCGACCTTGTCGAGCCTCCGGGAGCGCATCTCCTCCGGTGAGCTCGGTTCTCCTTGGCCCTTGGTGGAGGGCATGGTGTGCTATGAGCAGCACGCCCACGTTCCAGCCGACTCCATGTTCCTGTCGACTGTCCTAGGGGATGTACATGATGGGCCCCATGAAGGGATCCAGAAGACACGTCATCGCTTGCGGGCAAATTTCCATGTCCCACAGGACCGGGCGACGGTTCAGGAGTACGTCCGCGCCGTGGGAGTGCCTTAACGCAACAAGATAGAACAGCTACACCCGGCGGGATTGCTACTGGCCCTAGCAGTCCCTTCCTCGGTGTGGTTCGATATCTCCATGGACTTTGTGGAGGATTGCGAAAGTGGCGGCAAATCATCATCTTAACAAATGGTCGATGTGTTCTCAAAATATGCCCATTTCATTCCTTTGGCCCATCCATATTCAGCTTCGTCCGTTGCACATGCCTTCTTTGCAGAGATTGTCCGGCTTCATGGCATTCCTACCTCCATTGTCTCAGACAGGGACCCAATATTCATCTCAAATTTCTGGAAGGACTTATTTGCTCAATGTGATACCAGCCTTAACATGAGTATGGGTTATCACCCACAGTCTAATGGCCAATCTGAAGTGGTGAACAAGATTACTGCCATGTACCTCCGTTGCATGACTGGAGACCGACCACGATAGTGGGTTCGATGGCTTCCTTGGGCGGAATTTATTTATAATACTTCGTATCATTCAGCCCTCAAGACGACGCCATTCCGCGTGGTGTATGGGCGCGACCCCCCTCTTTTCGAGACTATGAGCCAGGAGCAGTGCACACCACAGCAGTTGATCAAGCACTCCAGGACTGTGATTTGTTCTTGGCAGATGTTCGGAGTCGCTTACTCCATGCCCAAGAATTTTACAAGAAATTTTACGATCAAAAGCATCGCTCCATACACTTCGACATTGGCGATTTGGTTTGGTTGCGCCTTCATCATCGGGTGGCCACTTCTCTGCCCGGGGCCAGCCGTGGGAAGCTTAGGCCCCGTTATTTTGGGCATTACCGCATCATCGCCAAGATCAATGATATGGCGTATCAGTTGGACCTTCCCAAGATGGCCCACATCCATGATGTCTTTCATGTGGGTTTTCTCAAGAAGTTTGACGGAGTGCCCCCAGCGTCACCAACTCTAGTGCCGCCCCTTCTCGATGGGCGGGTCATTCCAGCGCCTCTGAAGGCGCTGTGTGCCAGGCTTGCTCGTAACAAGTGGCAAGTGTTGATACAGTGGCAGGATTCATCGGCTTCCGATACTTCTTGGGAAGATGTCCAGGATTTCAAAAAATCTTATCCCTCCTTTCAGCTCGAGAACGAGCTGTTCGTCGAGGGAGGGAGAGATGTCATGTGGGGCCACGTATACGGCCGGCGCCACAAGGTGCAGGAGCAGTCGGCCCTAGCAACAGAGCAGCCGACCCTAGAGGCCGCATAAGAGTCCAATGTATCACTTTAGGCAGTTGCAATTAGGAAGGTTTCAATTAGGGAAGTTTGTATTAGGAAGAGTAAGAGTTAGAGTCCTAGTCCAGGGAAGGATTAACCTTCTATTTTAGATAAGAGTTAGAGTCCTAGTCTAGGGAATGATTAACCTTCTTTTTCAGATTGTACTCCTATATAAGGAGCATATGCAGTAATAGAAAAACCAGCAAAGGATTGGGTTATTCTCAACCCAACCCCCCCCCCCCCCAAAAACCCATTGCTTTCTACTATTCATCCAGTACTGTTTAGCATAGTACTGTTCACCATGGTACTGTTCATCCCGCCGTACACCACGGCGCCCGACGCAGTCCTCATCCTCCCGAGTTGATTCTTCCTTCCGCCTCCGCTCCCAGAGCTCATCTATCTTGAATTATTTACTTCCATTTGAAATTAAATGGGCATCTGCATGTTAACTTAATAAATTTTATTATTCAATTTTGTTGATAACATTGTTGACTTACGATTATCTGGTCCAGTGGTATCCAATTCTTTCTCCATTTCCAGTTGGTTTTTGTAATTTCCATAGACATAATGTCACTTCAGTTTGTTTGGTTCTGTTATGATCTATATGTTTGTCTGCTATGTTGTTGATAATAACAGATCTACCCCCTTTCTGGCTCAATTTCATTATGATTATTACAAGCATGTATGGAATCTTATATTTGGATTAAGTAAAATAACCTTCCAATTTAAATTCCCCTGTTTGGATCCTTTTTTTGTTGTTCTCTGGATATGTGATGACAAGATGGGTATATGGGATTACTTTATCTTCTATGACGTCAAGGAATCTGATCCCAATTTCAGCCATTGATTTGAATATGCGTGCATTCATCTACAATCAAGTTGTCATCGGCTTGTTGATGTGTAGATACACAATGTACTGTTTGTCTGTTTACAATTTGACAAACTGTGGTCCAGCATATCAATTCATGAGTGCACGATAGCTGGGACTACAGTATCAGCAATTGTTAGTACTTAGCACTTCCACTACTCTCTTACATCCCTGTGGTTTTGACAGAAGCGACGCCAAGCTGATCCAATTTTTTTTACCTTACCTGATCACCAGGTTTCAAGCATGATTATGTTGTTTTTTTATTCTATTATGTCTATTTCTTGTTTTGTGTTTGTGATGTGCTAACCAAAGGATTGTATAGGCACCCAGAGCTGAATAGGTATAACAAGAGCTTTGTTTCAAACAAGGGCACCGGCACACTATGTACCTGTACTTGTAGTTATTTATTATAGTATGGTTTGCTTACATTTTTCAAGTTTCAAAGTATCGGGACTTGAACATGCAAATTCGGACTCTTTGTGTACTCTAAACTAGTCCCATGATTAGTAGCTAGTTCACACAGTGACAACATCGATTAAAATCGTATTCATACAACAAAATATGTAAGAAATAAGCAAATTATTATTAAATAGTAGCAACGGATCTTATGGTTAAAGTTTACATAGTTTGCCATACAGGGTTTAAAAGACAAACAAAACTCTTGCAGTAGAAATAAGATAACTTGTGGTAGCCATCTGACATGCCCACATGCAATCGAGTGGAGAGTGCATCCTATTTCGCATAGTCTTCAAATTACTCCTTGTAGAACTCTGGATTCCTGGATTATTCATCAGCAACTGATCAACAATGGCAAAAAGCCGTGAGTACATAAAGTACTCAGCAAGTCGTAGAGAATATTATGCAATTAATATTCATGTAAAGCTTGAACAAGGAATAACTATATGGTTATTTTGCAGAAAGCAATATTGATAGTAAATACAGTAAATAGATTGTAAAACATAGTTTGAAAGATTATATAAATAAAGTAAACAATTACTTTGAAACAACCAGTGAAGTTCACTTCCTATCCATTCCACCATCCAAACATTTTATGATCTCTATACCTCGTGTGAAATCCCCAAGCATTGTCCATGACCGGGGATATAGCTGATCGAACAATTTTAACACTCTGCAGAGGTTGTACATCTTTACCCACAAGAGGTAATCAGTTTATAATGTACGTTTGACTCTCTTCCATATGTGTGCGACTAAATAATTATCACATAGCCTTTACAAAGCTTTGTCTTAACCTAGTTCTGTCCGTTAAGGTTTCATCATCGAATAGACCTCACACCCATTTGGGGTCCCCCTCTTGCGCCATTATGAATGTCTACCCCGAAGTTCACGCTTCTAAAAACAGAACTAAAATCAAGATATTGCTAACTAATGGTTGCACGATCAGGTCCATATCAATGACGTACAAGATTAAGTCTTTAGTGATTACTAAGGTGAGACAACCTCATCCAAAATGTGCTACCCGCACCCCCTTTACTGCACGATCATTCGCCTAAGTATGAAAACATTTTTGTTCAACCAGGCCTAATGGAATCCCTTGCCATGGCACAACAATTTTTACAATAGTAGTCTCACTTCACAATTCCATATCTCTACTACTTAAACGAAGAAATTGGTGGCGGTCTGTCCTCCCTCATGCGATGTGAGCCGTTAGATCTATCTTTCTTCGTGAGATGTGAGCCGTTGGATCTCATTCTTTCTCGGTTCCTCCCGTGCGTACGGTTGGCCACCCATAGTCTCCTCTCCACTCCCCCCCTCCACACCCCAACTGCCCAAGCTGGTGCGCAAGAAGCCCAAAGATTCCATCGATCTTTCCAATAACAGGTTACCGGCGGATCACTTGCATTGTAGGCTGAGCACGATAACGATTGACGAGATATGATTTTTTTAATCCGTAGCAAAGCACGGGCATTGGACTAGTATCATTAAGTCAAGTTATTAAGATTAACATTGTGTATAGAAACCCATCGTGCAACTAAGCATGACTAAGTATACATGCCACCATGTTGGTATTACAATTATGTCCAACTAATATCAACCCTTCCTATGGTGTCAAAGGATACACGATATAGGAAGGGTTGATATTAGTTGGACATAATTGTAATACCAACATGGGTGGCATAGTATGCTTAGTTGCACGATGAGTTTATATACACAATGTTAATCTTGATAACTTGACTTAATGATATATGGAATTGTGATGCGAGACTACTATTGTAAAAATTGTTGTGCCATGGCAAGGGATTCCATTAGGCCTGGTTGAACAAAAATGTTTTCATACTTAAGCGAATGATCGTGCAGTAAAAGGGGTGCGTGTAGCACATTTTGGATGAGGTTATCTCACCTGAGTAATCACTAAGAACTTAAATCTTGTGCGCCATTGATTTGGTTCTTATCATGCAACCACATGTCTAGTATGAGATGAACATGACTAATTAATTAGGAATGTTTTGATTTTAGTTCTATTTCTGGAAGCGTGAACTTTGGAATGTACATTCACAATGGCGCAAGCTGGGGCCTCCGAATGGGTGCGAGGTCCATTCGGTGGTGAAATCTTAGCGGATAGAATTAGGTTAAGATGTAAAGGCCTTGTGATAATCATTTAGTCACACGCCTATGGAAGTGTGTCGGACGGACATTATAAACTGATTATCTCTTGTAGGTAAAGCTGCACAACCTCTGCAGAGTGTTAAAACTGTTCGAACAGCCGTATCTCCAGTTATGGACAATGCTTAGGGATTTCACACGAGGTATAGAGATTTCATAAAATGTTTGGATGGTGGAATGGATGAGAAGTGAACATTCACTTATTGTTTCAAAGAAATTGTTTACTTTATTTATATAATCTTTCTAACTATGCTTTACAATATATTTACTGTCAATATTGCTTTTTGCAAAATAACCATATAGTTATTTCTTGTTCAAGCCTTACATGAATATTAATTGTATAATATTTCCTACGACTTGCTGAGTACTTTATATACTCACGACTTTATGATGCGGCCAGAATATCTTTAACGAATGTTTATGATTTTTCTTGTTTAACACTTGATCGAAACAATGGGCATGACATTATCTAGGCTGCTGCAATACATGAGGACAACACACATGCTGTTCATAGCCAAGGAAAGAAAACTGCATGTTGTACTTGATCGGTGCATGGAGTCAAACTATGCATATACATGTGCACGCATGTTGTTGGGTGTGTTTGATCTAGGAGAAGGTCATGTAGTGCACATCAAAGAGTTTGAGTTCAACATTGGTACGTTTAGGAAAGGCCACTCGGATTTGTTTGACAAAAAGGAGATCGTTTTGGTTAGGAGATTATGTCTACGTTTTATCTTTTCTCTGTACAATTTTGGATGGGAGTCACCAAGTCAATCGAAGCCAGTTCAATAAGGAGAGATTGCGCACTAGAAGTTAATTTTGAAATTAATTGTAGTAGGATAGTTTAAATCTATTTTCAGCAATTAGAGTAGTTTAAGTTTGCAATTAAAGTAGAGTTAAAATCGGATGACTGTTTATGGGGTCTGTTCACCTGACTCGAATCATTGTTCATCCTACTGGGATCATTGTTCACGTGTACTGTTCCGAATTGGTTACTGTTCACCAAACGGTTACTGTTCATCAAGACTATATATTTAGGGGTAGAGCCCCATTGTAAGCAAGTCAAACTTGAAGAAAATATAGAAAAGTTATATGTTTATGTGGCGCATAATGAATACATGTGTTTCGGAAATTTTCATCTAGGGTTTTGTGATTGCGTGAATATTGGAGGGTAAGATCTGTGATTCCTTGTGGATCGTCTCACCAATTCGTAGTATCCTCAATTGCTTACAGTTTGGTGTTCTTCGGGTTTGATTTTGTTTCTCCGGATTGATTCAAGATCAACCAAGTATCATTACTTGCTTTGGAGATACACTTATTCTTCCTTTTTGCCGAATCTAGAAGGAGAAAAGCTGGGGTTTTGCTTCAATCAAAGATTGAATTACAAGTACCGTGAAAGATTGGACCACATTACGCGTCAACACACATTGATCTGTATCACTTTATGCTATCGTCTATCAGTTGATGAGGAAGAATCCGGGAATCAAGAGTTCTACGAGGAGTATTTTGAAGACTATACGAATTAGGATGCGCTCCTCACTTGATTGCCTGTAGGCATGTCGGATGGCCACCACAAGTTATCTTATTTCCGTTGTAAGAGTTTTGTTTGTGTTTTAAGCCATGTGTGGTAAACTATGTAAATTTTGACCACAAGGTTCACTGCTACTATTTAACAATAATTTGCTTATTTCTTAGCTATTTCGTTGTGTGGATACGATTTTTTTCGATATTGTCACTGTGTGAGCTAGCTACTGGTCATGGGACTAGTTCAGAATATACAGAGTCTGGATTTGCATGTTCGGGTCCAGACACAAAGACTTTGCTAATTTGGTCAAACCATTTTTAATAATGTAAATTATATGCGTGTATTCTTGATGTGTGGTATGGATATCTTTAGGACATTAAATTTGTGTGGCTGATGCCTATGAGATTGTTGACTCTCCTATGAAGGCATCATGTGTTTTGGCTGTATTTAGATAATAGGACAGCAAAGACAAAAAGTTGAAGCATCTCTCCTCTGGCTGCTGTCTGATTCAGGTTCTACCATTGCCTAATTCTTCTTGGAAAGCAGCTATTTCCTCTCACTTGTTTGGTGTTTCGGCACATCTAGTGGTGAACTGGTGATGTCTTGATCACCATCCATCTACATATTTGCTGAGTTCCCAAAATTTAAGTTGAGATTAACAAGCCAAGCTACAAATTGTATGGCTTAGCAATGTTGAATGATTAAAAATTCAGAAATATAATTTTGCTAAAATGTTGGAGCAAATAATTGAAATGCTATGGGCATCTATCTAGATACTTCTTTGTTAGAGCTCATGATGTAGTATGAAGTGCTGTTTTTTGTCTTGTTTAGCCCTCCGAAAAGGGTAATTTAGTTACTGATTTAGTTTCAGTGATGTTCTGTAAAGTTCATATTCAGCTCAGGGTAATTTCCTGATGACAGCAGCTAGAGTGGTGTTGAGCCAAATATGTATCAGTCCTGGTTTTAGTACAAAGCCAGAGCTGAGACCTAATAAAGTAGTGGACGAAGTTAATATTAAATACTGCTAGTAATTAGCGATGTGTTGCTGGCTCGCCACACAACACAGCAGCAGAATAAACCTTTTTGTCAGAATGAGGACCTGAGCAAAGACACCATACCTGTGAAAATCAAGAGTGGAAAAATATGTAAGAAAAGTAAGTGAAATCGACTAAAAAACGGAGAAAAAAAACTCTATCGATACATGTTGCAAAGGATGAAGAGACCAATCCAGTAGACAGTGAAAAGCTTCAGGGTTACATCTGGCCTGCTGCCATGTTGCAAAGGATGAAGAGACCAATCCAGTAGACAGTGAAAAGCTTCAGGGTTACATCTGGCCTGCTGCCAAGGAACTGTTCAACAATTTTTTTCCTCTATGCTCTTAACATGTTGGTATCATGCTCATTGTCTCCTGTGTAAGCTTTTCTGGCTGTTGCCAAGCACTAAATGTTCCATAGATAGTTCTATTTAGCTCATTTGCCTTATGAATTCTTTCTGAGGATATGCAATCCATATATAGTATGAAAGAGATGAACATTGTATTTAGGATATGCAATCCATGCTTGTTGTTTTATATTTATTCCTGAAGTATATGTTTCACCTTTTTAACACATCATGGCTATGTGATCTTCAATAATTTGACAACCTTTAATCCTTTATTGATATCTTGCATTTCTTTGTGTCTATCAATTGTTGTCAATGTGTATCATATTTTACTGAAGGGTCAGTAAGTCACATCTTGTATTCAGTTATGCTGTTCAGATTGGTTCACCTTAATTGTATCTGCTGATTAGTGGCTGTATTTTATTTCTCATTCCTTGCTATTAACTCCAAAACTACAATGTCTCTGTAGGTAGCAGCCACGAGAGCTTCAAATGGAATGGCACCACCGGTTGCAGCCCCAAGCAGAGCCCCAAGCAGGCACCATGCCCAGTGGAATGCCTGTTTCGGGCATCGTCTGGCAAAGAACATTTTAAGGAAGCACATAAAGAAAAAGCCGAAGGTTGTGCAACCGGCAAACTGTGAAGTCTGCAAGATTCAATGCGATACCCTAGATGTTCTCAAGATCCATAAGCAGGGGAAGAAGCACAAGAAAAACTTGGAGAAGTTACAAGACTCCATCACCCCTAAACTAGTGAAGCCTCCAAATAATGCTGTTGGAGCAAATTCGGCACCTGCTGCTGTCGTTAACAGTATGGTGCCAGCTGTACAACCGAAGAAGAAGAAGAAGAGCACCTCAGCAAGCCCAGAAGAGCTGGAGGTGAAGAAGAGACGAGTACTTGAGGCTGGAGCAGCTCAAGGTGAAGTGAAAATATGCACGGTGTGCAATATCGTTGTCAACAGCCAGAAGGTTTACGAGTTGCACCTAGCTGGGCAGAAGCACCAAGCCATGGTACAGAAGCAGCAAGCTCAACTACATTTAGTCTGAGAGATGAAAAGCAACTAGCTGGGCAGAAGCACCAAGCCATGGTACAGAAGCAGCAAGCTCAACTACATTTAGTCTGAGAGATGAAAAGCAACTATTCTCGCTCATTTTTCTCCGGTCTTATTTTCAGTTCTTCCGAAGGATCAACAGAAACAAGTATTCACAAATTCATGCCGTCTGCTGTGCTAGTAGCTATCTTAGTGTTCGCCAATCTCTCTGTTACATTTCCAGTAATCTTGTAGTGTTGCAAAAATGCCAGAAGATGACTTTTGCCTGCCGCAGATAAGTAGTGGAGGTTGGAAGTAAAGATCGTCATGTACTTCTCCCAGGTGTTTGTTAACAAGTTAGAGATTGCAGATTGATGCATATGATGCTCTTGCAACAAGTTGAGATTGCAGATTGATGCATGTGATGCCCGTGCTGTGCGAATTTATTGCCCTCCTGTTTAATGTCATTATGTGCATTCCAAATTGTGTATTGCAACATTGCATGATAGTTATACAAGATGTTGGTGTTCGTTGTAGCAGTTGAGAGGAGAGTTTTTTTCTCTCTCTTGGCACCGTTGAAAGATTATCTCACCGACACATGAATCCAATTTACTGGCACAACCCAACATTAATTTCCAGTGCTACAGAGAGAATGTATCAATTGTTGCGTCAGCTACCATGCAGTTCTCATTTTGTGGAGTATCTTGAACACGTGGACAACTCGACGTCATTTGCTGGTGTCTTCCTCTTCTGCTCTTTCTGATGGCGTTACTCCGATGACCTCGACAATTGTGCTCCAGGGATCCTTCCTGACCAATGCTTGCCTGATTTATGCTGCCGCCAATCTCTACTAGTGGCAACTATTTGCCTGATTTGGTCTATAGATTCAGACGCCGACCTCCAATGGCAGCTTTTCTTTTGTTGCACAGCTAGCAGAACTTTTCTTATTCTTGGACTTTTCTTGCAATTAAAGTTTTCTTATCCCTAGGTTTAAGTAAAACTTTTGGTAACATTTTTTTCTTCTTATAATAGGTTAAGTAAATTGTTTTGGAAAAATGTATTGTTCTTTGCAACTGATATCAAAGTACCTAGGTAATTATAATGGGAATTAATAGCACAGTAGAAGCTTTTCTGTAAACAAGATATGCCGTATTTAAGAGAAACAATTTGTAACAACCTTTCCTTGATCCTCCTAAAATAGTTATCTTTTTTTTTTGCGGCAGCATCTTGATTTCTTTAAATAGTAAAATCATTTTCCTCTTGAAAGGATCGTCCACCAAGGAAATGTATTAAGATCGAGGTAGTTTAGATCTCCAAACGGTTCTATCCAGTAGCTATGGATTAGTTTGTAGAAAATTGCGTGAGAAATAGTCATACTTGCCCCCAAATGTCTGTGATTACAATTTAAATATATTTTTCATTCCACTTAATATTCTATCACCTTAATTTCACTTTCTTCTTTTTGATATGCAAGCTTGAGAATGGTACAGCGGCACAAACAAATTATACAAGAGATATGCATGTCAACCATTGTAACACTATCCTTTTCTTTACGTTTTATGTTACTCCCATCAATGACAAATAAGTGTTTTTAAACATACCTTTACCACCAATTTATATTGTGATATATTCATAAACCGCAATACAATTAGAATATTATGAAACATATTTGAGTTAAATTTACTTATAACAAACATTTTTCGTATGACCGATCAATACATTTCTATAAGATTTTTTTGGTCCAAAGTTGAAGGAAAAATTAGGTTTGTACCTTCAAATGATCCTTGGTTTAGGAAACTACCACTAAAAGGTTCCACTCAGTTAAATACCGCAGAATGAGCGTACCGTTTAGAAAAATACCGCTGTGTTGCTTTCCGTTAGCTCATTTTAGTTGAGCGTAGGGAAAAAGGATGCCTTGTGCAATGACAAAAAGACCCTAAGGCTAAATTGGTTAAGCCCCACCTCTTCTCTACGATTCTTTTGTTAAGAAATCGGGCTCAGGATCGAAGAGTCTTGGTCCAGGTGGGCTCCTCATCCATCCTGTTGCCTATATAAAGGAGGAAGCATCCTCAACATTGTACACGGTTTAAAGAAGAGCAATAAAGAGAAGCTTAAAGTTCCCTCATATCTCTGTGTTCAATCTACTATTCCGTTCTTACGTAATTGCATTGTTCTTACGATTCTGAGTTTGTCTACGAGGTAATCGCTCGGACTGGACTAGCCAGCGACAGTTCCTCAACACGTTATCAGCACGATTGGCTTTCCTCGGATCGAAAGGTAACCGTCGATGAACGACACTCTTAAATCGAATCGTTTTTCTAGATTGCTTTCAATTATGCAAATTTGGCTTTCTAAATTGTAACCTACGGTGCAAATCCGCTCTAATCTACCGCGAGCGGACATGAAGTCGCCGACACAATGTCGATCGGTAGATTGCATGAAAAGGTGGTTGTCGATTGTACCGTAGATTGAAAATCGCAAATACGTTCTAATCTACCGCGAGCCGACTTGAAGTCGTCGGCCAAGCCGATCGGTAATTGCATGAACAACAATTGTATCGCACGAACAGTATGGATCGTATGAACAATAAAAAAAAAGGTGAGCGCGGCGCCGGCATGCACGGCGAAGCCACGCGCCGCCTACGACTTTGGCGGGCGCCTATGCCGTCACCACCCAGGCTGTCTCGCCGCTTCAGACGGCACCAACCCGAGCGCCGCCATGGCCATCTTGCCGCCTCGAAGCGGCGCCTTGCGCCACTTCGGCCGCCCGTGTGCCGCATGGCGCCGCCGCCACCACGGACCGCATTGTCGGCTCCGCCGCCGAATCAAAGAAAAAGAGAGGAGAAAGAGATCGGCCGCGCCGCACCACCGCCGACTTGAAGCCAACGCCGTCCTCCCCGCACAAAGTCGCCGCCGCCGCCGCGGCATTGGCCGCATGAGCTCCACGCCCGCCGGCCGCGCTGGCCACCTCCGTCGGTGCCGCATGGAACGCCCGCACTAGCCGCCGCCTCGCGACAGGCGACTCCGTCGCCGTGCCTCCCGGCCACTGCGTCCGTAGCGCGCGCCGCCTTGCCGGCCCGGCCAGCCTCACGCCCATCATGCGTTGACATCGTCGGTTGGCCAGCCACACCACTCCAAGCCTGAGCCCGCATGTGCCACTCGCCGCCGGCCATGCCCCGTGCCCACATGCACCGCCGGCCATGCCCCGTGCCCACATGCACCGCCAGCGCCACCCGACAACAAGATGAAGCGCCGCTCGGGTGAATAGGGTAGAAGCTCAGTATCCCTCGGTGACTACTTGAACCGCCCGATATGGGTCGGAGTAGCTTGGGCCAAGAAACGTCGGGCGCGACGGGAAGGGCTGGCCCAGAACCAGCCCGGCCCAGCCAGAAACAAAAAAAGAAAAAAGAAAAGGGGAAAAGAAAAGAAGATTCCAGTTTTTGCAAAAAAAAAAAACCCTCGGAATTCTAGAAAATTATGAGATTTTTTAGAGGAAATTTTGCGGGAAACCTTAGGAAATCTAAAAATTACGCGCAAATTTTTCTCAGAACTAAAATTTCGCATTTTAACCCCTGAAAATTGTAGAATTCGCTGAAAAATCATTTTCCAGCAGAAAAGGGTCTCGAGAATTCAAATTTTGAATCGGTTTTTGCATTTAAAGCATGTTTTACTTTGTTATTATTATTCCTATGAAATTTATGTATTTTATTTACTATTTTGATTATTTTTATTGTTTATATTGCTTTTAATCACTAAAAATAGCAGTAAATCATGAAAATTCATAGAAAAATACATGAACATTATGAGAATTTTTGCAACCATTTTATGCAAGTTACTAGCAGTAATCTATGCACTTTTTGCATGAATATACATATGACTGGCATTACGAACCGGGAGTTCGAAGAGCTGGTCCAGCATGGCCACAATTACTTGACTTAGGCATCAGATGTCGAAATCGTACTTGGAGCCAAGAAGCTCGGTGTTGCCATTGGACTTGGCACCTTGAAGGATGCCACTCCAACTGCTGAAGAGAATGATCAAGCACTTCATTTCCTCAGACACCATCTCTGCCTAACGCTCAAGAATGAGTATATGACAAAAGAACGCACTAGCTTTATGGACCACACTAAAGAAACAGTTCGAAAAGCTGAAGTACACCATTCTTCTTCGGGCAGAGCAAGAATGGAACCGACTACGTTTTGCTGACTACAAGACCGTGGGGGAGTACAAGACTTGACGACCAGAAATAAAGAAATATTGGAAGATAACCAAGCTAAGAACCGGAGCAGATGGAACAACTTTGAGTGGGTGCGGCCATGGCCGAGTGGCTGTTGGGGCTTTGCCAGAATGGAGCTCACACTACTACACAAAGCCTCATCACAGACGGTTCTAAACCATCATCACATATGTTTTTTGAACCGTCTGAATTTATGTGTCTGTGATAACAGACAGTCATCACAGACAGTTTTCAAACCGTTTGTGAAAAAAGGTATCATAGACGGTTCTTGTTCAGAACCGTCTGTGATAGTCTATTTTCACAGACGGTTCTGAACAAGAATCTTCTGTGATAGAAATCATCACAAACGGTTCTTGTTCAGAACCGTCTGTGATAGTTTTTTATATTGCAAAAAAATTAGATTTTGATTGTTTCATAGTTGGTACCATCACAATTTATGTGAGCTTTTTCATCTTCATAGACTCTTGAGAATGCATGAAAAAGGCATCACTCCCATACGAAAACCTTCTTGACCTCCCCCTTATGGCCTATGAGTACCCCGATGTTGCCCATCTTGACCATGACGTCGGCGAAGAGGGTGCTGAGGAGGCCCGAGTAGGAGTCAACGACGTCGACGGTGCAGGTGTCGTTGTAGAGGACGGCTTCGGAGGCGATGACGGCGAAGCCATTGCGGATGTGAGCCGTTGCACCCATTTACCATTTACGTACGTGCACCCATAGGTTAGCTACCATGATCGATCGATTCATCGAGGAAGAAGAAGTTTGTTTGCTTACAGCTGAGGAGGACGAGGTCCCTGTCGTGGAGGCCTACGGTGGCGAACTTGGACCGAAGCACGTCGACGGAGATGAAGTCTAGCAGCACGTCGGCGACCCGCGGGTTCGACACCCTCCCCAGCACATCCTGCCTCGACTCGGTTATTATTTATAAGGACAACGCCAAAATATTTTGCCTCCCGCGCACGCATTCAAAATTTTTTGAACTCCCGTGCTGCGAATCACAGACGGTTTCATACAAAAACTGTCTGTGATGACATATCACAGATGGTTCGTATCATGAACCGTCTGTGATAAGCATCTCATCACAGACGGTTCTTAATACAAACAGTCTGTGATGAGATACTTATCACATACGGTTCTTATTACGAACCGTCTGTGTATGTATCTCATCACATGCGGTTTATATTAAGAACCGTCTATGATGTGATTTTACCATGGCTTGGAATTTTCCTAGCCATGGTACAATCATATCACAGATAGTTCTTAATACAAACCGCCTGTGATGAGATACATATCACAGACGGTTCGTAATAAGAACCGTCTGTGATGACTTAGAGTATCATAGACGGTTCTTGCGCAGAACCGTCTGTGAAGTATCACAGACGGTTCTTGCCCAGAACAGCCTGTGATACTCTAAGTCATCACAGACGATTCGTGGTCAACGGTTCTGCGCAAGAACCGTCTGTGATACTCTAAGTCATCACAGACGGTTCGTGGCCAGAACCATCTGTGATACTTCACAGACGGTTGTATTTACAAACCGTTTGTGATAGGTTCATATCACAGACGGTTCTAAGATAATCGTCTACGATAGGTCCATATCACAGACGGTTTGTCTTGGAACCGTTTGTGATTATTTTATCACAAACGGTTTCAAAGAACTATCTGTGATGAGGCATCTTCTATGGCCTGTTTTGTAGTAGTGTCGGGGAGAGGAAGGATCGGCCGGGAAATGAGGGAGAGGAAGTGAAGAACGTGAGATGAGGACACGACGCGACGTGGGCGGGTAACATGGCCGCCATGCGAGCTCGCCTCGGCAGAGGGCGCTGACGCGTGTCCTGGGCAAAGCGGCGACGAAGCTGCGTGGCGTCTCGCCGCCCTGGAGAAGAAGACGTTGGTCGGGTGGGGCCCGCAAGTCAGTGGGGTGAAGCGGCGCGGGTCGGACCAGGGTCCGGTGCGAGCCTGAGTGTGGTTCGAGCGAAGCGGTTTGGTCGAATCAAGTCAATTGGGATCCAGCTCGGTCGCTACGGTGCAAATGGGTTCGGCTAGGTCTGAATAGTTGACTGATTTGGATTTTAAACTCCTCTACTTTGATCGTAGTTTAAAAATAGCAAATAAATTTAGAAAAATCTAAAAAATTTCAGAGATCTTACTGGGATGATCTAGTACACATAATTTTTTTTGTAACATCACTGTTCATGTGTTAATTACTTGTTTTTACATCATTTACTGCAAGGCTTTTAAAATTGGTAATTGAATTTTATCAAGGTTGATTTGAGGTATCAACCTTGATAAAATTCACATTTATTCATGATAAATATTCTATGGTTTAAAGAAATTATTTCCCAAAGAATTTTATAAGCATTTATTATTGTTTTTATTTGGAGTTTCGATTGGAGTTATGTGTTTAGCTTTGATTTGAAAATTTACAAATGTAATAATTTGTGCAAATGCTCCAGAAAACAAATGCATACCCATGAAATGCATAATAATTTATTTTAATCAAAATGGGGCTGTGACATTATGAGTGTGAGGTTTTGGGTTCCATCTACACCTCAATTTTGTGTCAATTCACATTCAATTATAAATATCACATTATATGTGAGGATATAATGTTTATGTACTTCATGCCTAGATTGTGTAGATGTCTGAAAGTATTATTAAAAAAATCATGCCCATTATACAACCAAACTTGTATTCAATTTAGAGGGGAAAAATTTCAAATTTGTGCTTGAATCAATCTTGTAATATAAACACGTGTTTTCTCCAAAATTTGATATATACCATTGAAAAACTTACCACTTTGAGATTTGGCACTCAGTATGTTGAAATTAGAAATATAACACTCTAGTTTCGTCCTCCTTTGAAATTTACTATTATGTCTATTTTTCTCTCATTTTTTTCTTTTCTTATCTCCCATTTTTCATCAATTCCCTACTGAAGTGCCTATTTTGCCCCTCTCTATTCCCGATTCATCCCTTCTGAACATGCCATCAGATTGAATCGAGCATCCATCTTCTGAACCAGCGGCGAGCACAGCACCGGCGCCGCCTCCCGCGAGCACTCCGCCGGTTCCGCCCCCCGGTCGCGCTTCCCCCGAGCGAGCTCCGGTCCCATCCCGCCATCTTTGCGAACTCCGACGGCGTCACAATGAGCTACATCGACTGGGTTCAGGTCAGTAACTACTTCAATTACCAGTTGCTGCACAACGTTCTTGTGCTTTGTTCAGAGCAGTGTAACTGTGAGGCAGTCAGGTTAAGCCACTGATGCATGACGCTGTTGTTGCGGTTTGTTCAGAACATCCAGTGGTTCATGTGGGGCGAGGAGAAGGTGAACAACAAGCTGAGGACGTACATGACGTGCGGGTTCAGGGACGTGAAGGAGATGTGCAGGAGCCACCACTGCGACCTCCGCATGGGCGCCTTCACCCTCGGCGTCAACCGCGTCGCCCGCGCCACCGTCCTCAGAGGATGGGAAGCATGACCTGATGATGATATCTGTCGCGCTCTCTTGTACTGCCATTTCTTTTGCTCTCGCTTTTTGGTTACCCATCAACGGAGATTCCCAGAAAAAGATTCAATAACTCCATGCTTTCTCTTGGAGATTGACAGAACAGCTAGTAGTGTCTATCCACTGGGCGCTCAATCATCTTCATGTAATTCATAGCTGAAACGCTTGCTGGTTTGTAAGCAGTAATGTAATTTGGTTTGTTGGCAACTTAGATCATGCATTCATGTGGTGAAATTCTCTGAAATACATGTCTTGATGATTAACCTCTCTTGATCTAATCACACATGAGTACATGACAAATCACTCGTGAATCTTGGATTCTTGATCGATCACTCGATGAGCAGATCAGTGGAGATGAAGCTGTAGATGACCATGTCCCTGAGTCGGCCTTTGACCACGCAGTAGCTCCGCAGCACGGCCTCCCGCCGAAACCTGGCCTTCTCCACACGCGCGCTGGGACGCGGTGTTGTCGACGTGGACGAGCGCCTCCACGCGCTCCACACCCTCCGCCGGAGAAGACGAGGAAGTCCGAGGACGGTAGTGCATTTCTTTACTGTCAGATGGCGGGGAGGGACTGGAGCTCGCTCGGGGGAGGCGCGACTGGGGGCGGAACCGGCGGGGTGCTTGCGGGAGGCGGCGCCGGTGCTGTGCTCGCTGCTGGTTCAGAAGATGGATGCTCGATTCAATCCGATGGCATGTTCAGAAGGGATGAATTGGGAATAGAGAGGGGCAAAATAGGCACTTCAGTAGGGAATTGTCGAAAAATGGGAGAAAAAAAAGAGAAAAAGTAGAGATAGTGACAAATTTCAAAGCATAAAAGTAGTATATTTCTAATTTCGACATACTAAATGACAAATCTGACAAATTTCTCGATAGTATATATATATATATATATATCAAATTTTGCGTAATTTTGCACTGTCCACAGCACAGACCAATTTTCTCTTTTCTAATAAAGAAAGAAACACCCTCTCTCTCAAAAGAGGATAACAGCGTACACACCTTTTCGTAGAAGCATACGAGCAGGGGAAAAGGGGAAAGAAATATATTTCAGTCCTGCCGCTGCCTAGAGAATTACACAGGGGCTGCCCTGATCCTCCTGTGTCGCCCAAATCCACCAAAGATTTGAGGAAAAAGAGGAGTGGGAGCCGGGGAGTGGGTAAACATTCGCCATGGCACGAGGCAAGAAGGATTCCCCGGCGGTAGATGGCTCCGGCGATCTGGTCGGGGAAGAGATGGCGGCGGTAGAGGAGGAGCAGATGGAAGAGCGGGGCGAGGAGGGAGAGGAGGAGGAGGAGGCGGAGGAGGATGAGGAGGAATATGGGGAAGAAGAGGAGCGGGACGAGGAGACTAAGGAGGGCGCGGCGGAGGAGCCGGCGCAGGAGGTGGTGGCGGAGAAGTGGTCGCCGCCGAAGCTGGCGGAGGGGTTCTACGAGATCGAGGCGATCCGCCGGCGCCGGCGCCGCCAGGGCCAACTACAGTACCTCGTCAAATGGTGATGACATTTCCCCTCCCCCCAATCTCTTCCGTTTCTTGGAATCCCTGCGAGGTCCTAGCACTGGTTGCTGCTGGATTCTTGGATCGCGTTTGCTGTGCACAGCATTGGTAGTTCAGGTTTTGTGTTGTTCTTGGCTTTTGGGTTCTTGAATGTGAGGTGTGGTTTCGATGTGTATTTGTTGATTCTTGGATGGGGATGTGGATTTCAGAGAAAGTTGGTTGTGAATTCCTCTGGAAATTTCATTGCTGTGACATTTAAGTAGTTCATAGATTGCATTTTCTTGTTTCTTGTATGATCTGGGTTCTTCTGGTGGATTCTTGGACTGTAAATAAAATAGCACGCTTAGTGAGAAGCGACATTGATCTACCATCATTGCAGTTTAGCTGCTTTTGGTTTGCTTGATTTTGAAGATCCTTGTATTTCTAGTGTGGTTTTGGTGTTGTGTCATGAATTCCGTACTCAAGAATAGTGGCTGTACGGTCATCTGGCAGTTCTTGGCAATGTAGCAAGTTTCTTTTTAAGATTTTTATTCGTGTTTTGATTTTAGAACCAGTTATTAAATCAAATGCCGCGCATGTTGCCACATCTTGCGTTTCTAGGTCATTTTCGGTAGTGATTGAATCATGTCTAACTCCAACTTCATTTCTGCTTCTTTCAATAGATACATTGTGTACTGCATGATTGCTTTTGAATCACTCTTTCCTTAATTGTGGATGGCGAATTTTGAGCGTGTTTGGATCTCTTGCTTCGCCTCGCCTCACCGGGCAAGGATAGCTGTTTGGTACAGAAGCTTTGCCAGGGAATCTTGCTCGCATTGGCAAGGATTTCCTTGCCCACGACAGAGAGCCAATTTGGCTCCCTCGTGCTGGCAAGGCTAACCTTGCCTCTCCTCGCTTGGCAAGGCTGCATGTCCTGTTTATACATTTTAGTTCAATTGTACTGCTAGTGTTAGTGCTGATGCTTGTATTCCTCAAACTATGATTTGAAAGGCGTGGGTGGCCGGAGAGTGCTAAAACGTGGGAGCCCCTCGAAAACCTGAAGGCCTGCTCCGACATTGTTGATGCCTTCGAGAAGTGGTACGCATCTGAAACACTTTTCTATCCCAAGTTTGATTCACATTTGCAGCAGATAAAATTGTTTTTGTGCTGGTGGTTGTGTGCAATGCAGTTCACGGTCACCAAGGTCCTGTCGGAAGCGCAAGCGTAAGATCAAAACTACTTCGGTGGCTGGTCCTAACCCCTCTCATGGTAAAAGGGGCCGCCCACCTCGCTCAGATCCCCGATCTCTGTCCCGCCCTCCTGCCTCAGAACCCAAGAAATTGCCTTGTAGGACAAGTAGTAGGAGAGCTAGTAATAATAGTAGCAAGAACTCAGTTGGCGGGCTTGAGGTATCAGTGAATGTTGTTGGACAGCAAATGCTTGGGCAGAGAGTAACACAGGAGGGTAGTTCCAGTGTGCTTTCAGCTGGGTTTCCATGTCAGGGAGCACCTATAACTGTTAGCCTTACTGACCAACAAGATGAGCATCAGCTCGTGAATGGTTTATCAAAGGTGGATAATTTATTACAGGCACCCACATCTCAGGGTGGCCAGGTGACTGGTGCCAAGAAGCGCAAGTCTGGATGTGTGAGGAGGTTCAAGCAAGATGAAGCAACTCAAGAGCAAGGAGAAATTCATAATGGCAGAAGTGATAAGTCAGTCAACGAGGATGTTGCTTCCACAGCAGGAGAAACTGGTGATAGGAACAAAGGGGAGGACTGTGCTAACCGAATTCATATTACTAAGATCATCAAACCAGTGCGCTATTTCGCCAGCATCACCAATGATGTGCAGCAAGTTTCAATAACATTCAAAGCACTCAGGTGACAGATTTTGTAATTTCTGCTTTAGTCTGCTGGTCTTAATTGCAAACTATCTACAAAGTTTAATTTTCACTTACTGATATTGCATGTTATTTTGGCATTTCTCCCTTTCTAACAACAGCTATTTCACCTCAAAGAAAGCGGCCTTGTGCAACAATCAACCATTAATAGGCTAGAGTAGAGTGCTTGTTGGTGTTGCCCTTAGTGCTACTCACATAAAAAGTAAAAACTTGTTGGGTCCTCAGAATTGATTGCTGTATTGAACAGCAATAGGAATCAGGACAAGCTACATGCAGTATCTTGGTTCCTTACACCTTTATTGGATTTATGATAGTATTTTCTGATTTATGTCTTGTGCTAAGGCGCTAAGCTGATGGTGCAGCATGTGCAAAAGTTAAAAAATCGAAAAGTTCATAGCTGCACAAGAGTTCCGATAAAGATAGTTTGTCTTGAATTTACCATCTCCATGAAGTGGATTAGAATATTAGTTGAATTACCTAGCCAGCCATATAGAACATTCAAGAAATTAGGGTTGGGCTAGAGTTCCAGTGAAGCGATGGGAGGCGTGTAGAAAGGTAACAGAGAGATATTAGTACTGCTTTCTTGATTAATTGATATTGTTGGTACGTGTTACAATGTGTTCATTGTTTATCTAAAATCTCTCTCTCTCTCTCTCTCTCTCTCTCTCTCTCTCGCACACAGAGACTGGAACCAACATAAAGACTGCAAGACTCAATTACCATATTTTGAAAATAATCTTAGACTATGATAACACAGTTGATTTGTGATCCATGGATTTCCCAGGAGAATATCCTCTATATGCATTTTATTTATTTTAAATATTTTGTTTATTGAATTTCCTGTAAAATAGATTGGAACTGCCCTCCAAGGGATCAGAAATACCTGACCTCATGTATTTTATTGCTAGCTTAGATGCTGAACTTTTGGTCCAATGAATATTCTGAAGTGTTCGTTTGGGAGTTTAAAGTGTGCATCTCATATTCCTGTATATCTCAACATAGAGGATTACTTTGCAAATTGTTAGATAAAACTCAGTTTTTTTTAAAAATATATATTGGTACCAAAGAGTAATCTATACCCAGGCATAGAAGGACCCCGATCTATACCCAGGCATAGAAGGACCCCGGTCTGTTTCCAAAATTTTAATCACAGTACCACATGGTGATGTAAATTATGCAGGCGAGCATATATTGTGTGTTACTATAGAGTATTTGGAAGAAGTCTCTCTAGGCATAAAGTTTTGTATTACCGAAGCCGAATGGATTGCTACTACAAATTAATGGAAATGTCTTTCAAGAATGGTTTGACAAGAAAAGACAGACCACTCATCTCTTTTACTTTCTAACCTGGATAAAAGCTCTTATGTATTGCAAGCATTGTTTAACAAGTATTTGATCTGGGACCAAGAGTATATGCTGCTTAGCTTTGGATGTTGCATATCAATTTGGCATTCAGGTGTTATGGTTACGGGTCACGGGGTCAGTGGCTCAGTGCTGTAACCTTAGTTCATTGCATATACTGGAAAGAAGTGATGTTACTATAAATCATCTGGACTCTTATTATTGAGCAGCTACTATCCTGTTTATCATGGCATGTTAGTCTTTTACCATGCACAATGGTTGCTGATGAGTATGCATTGTGGTTTCTTACCCTCTCCATTTGTACCAGCACAAAGGGGTCTACATGTTTCATCAACTCAACTCCCCTCACTCGTTCCTTCTCTAATCATTATTCTCTGTACACAGTTGATGACCATTTGTCATTGACATGCTACATACATGTTGCTATTGTAAAATTGGTATGTCAGAACATTTTTCCTAACTAATATGATCAACAGGTCCGATGGGCAGGAGGTCTTTGTGGATGACAAAGAATTGAAAGCTAATAACCCCTTGGTGGTATGTTTCATTGTCTTCTCATGTTACCTGATGAAGGAAAGTCGACTAACACCACAATACATGTTCTTTTACAGCTTATAAGCTACTACGAACAGCACCTTCGTTATAATCCCAGTTCATGAGAAAGATGCATTGAAGCTACTAGGTTTCATTTGCCTGTACTGCTCCTATGTTCAGATTGAGTTGAAATGTATTTACTGTAGCATTTTTGTGTTCGAGAAAATTTGTAGCTCTATTGAGTAGATAGTTTAGTCTGGTCATGTAGTAGTTGTGCTGAATGAAAGAAGCGTAACGGAATGGTCTCCCAAGTAACTGCACCGTATTATGTGTAATGTTTTTTTTCCAAAACTGGGGAGGTTATGTGTAATATATGCCGAGCAGTTAATTATTTCGTGCTTTCTCTATATTGGTTATTGGAGATTTTTGGTGACCTGCATCATAGAGGGTAAAGACTACAGAAGCACCTGAACTTTGTCTGATGCCATGCATATTCCAGTAGAGAACTGAATAAACTGAGTGATGTTCGTTGTACCCTTGTATTTCTGCTCTTTTTCACTACTTTGCTTCGTATGAACTCCTCTTCTCGTGATTCCAAATGCCATCGAAAGTTTGACGATGAAATGCTTCTACATTGGTAGTTTATCATGTCAAGTTGCAGTTCAATTTTACCTTGTCAAAATTTGCTTCTTGTCAGGGTAATGTCTTGGTTCTTCGGAAATTTGTGCCAGACGGCGTGTTATGTATCAGTACCATAGCGGTCCACATAATAGAAGATAATAAAATGTACTATGATCTACATTGGTTAATGAGGTTTTGTTTGGGTACATACTGAAATGAAATAGGTAATTGATGCGGTTGTTCGTGTGCATACTGCCTGAAGTGTCAAAAGGAGAATACTGACGACAAAACCTATCAGAAACATGTCTTGAGTAGTATGTCGAGCAGAGAATCTTTATTCACAAAACAATACTTAGCATGTACAATTCTAAAGCTACAAGAAACTAAGTTGCCAACTTATATTTCCTTGAATATTATGAGACTAGGTACTGCCATTAGACTGGAATTTGTATGGCAAGGCAAAACTCGAAAGGGTAAGAGGAGCAAATTTTTAGGAAGGGAAGAGGAATCAAATGGCAGTAGCAATCACACTGCAAGCAAAAAGGTCTGGATTCTTAAAGACTCCAACAGGGCAAAGCGATTCCACTCGCTTGCCTCTCCATCTCTCTGTAAACCTCCTCTATATATGCTAACAGGCAGTTTATGGTGCAATGCTTAGCTTACAACTTAAGCTTGCGCTTGGAGTGCACAACACAATATTAAGAAGAGCCCTTGGTTCATTTTACAATTCAATTGTGCACCAAGTATGATGTGATGAAACAACTGAGGTAGCATTTGCAAGAAACTTTTAGAACTCCATCTGTTCTTCCATTTGGCTGCATAACTGTAAGATTATGAGTGCTTTGTAATGTAGCATTACCATTACTTATTCCATTGTTCTTTTCAATTGTTTAGGAGTTCAAAAAGAATGTTGTTAGTCATCACAGCAGGCAGTAGCATACCATCTGCAAATATGTTTATATTCTTTGCAAAAGTACCAAGCCACCAACTATTCAGCACTTGAAGATTTTGTGACGCTGATTTTCTCTTTGCAGGGTCCAGTTTTCTGGTGTAGGACAGGAAGATCAAGGTGGCAGACAGACTAAAAATACCACCTCAGCAAGGCACAATTTTTGGATGAGGTAAACCATCAAAATCTACACTTTTAATCTGTCTGAGTTTACACTGATCCTAAGGATGAAAGAAATGAAGTGCGCAGCTGACTGAAATTGACATTGTGTAACATCCCAAATGTTAGCCTTTTAAAAAAATTATTTCAAAAATTTGGATTTTAAATTGGAGTCTTTTTTTTTTCTAAATCAATCACAAATCCGAATCCCTATTTTCAAAGTCTTTTTGAAGCTTTAAAAATAAAAAGAACAATTTGCATTTTATTAAATTAATTTAAAGCTTAATTTGAAATTTTAGAAAAATAAAAAACATGTTAAATGATTAAAACAAACTTAAATTAAATTCAAAATTATTTTATTCGATCTATTCAGGTTCCAAGGATTTTTGTGGAATTTTCTTGAATTTTCTAAAATTTATTTTATTTTTGAATTTTTCCAGATTTTATTTTATTTTTACATTTTTCATTCCTTTTCACTCTACTACTTCATCTTTTCCTCTAGCTACGTTCTTCTCGTGCTCTCTTCAACCGAAACTAGCAGCGCCTCCATGGTTGCGTTGCCCTCGCCACCTCCAACCGCTGGAGCCACCGACATCACCGGTTACTACTGCCACCACACTGCCCCTCCCCTGGCCCTCACTGCGCCGCTCGGCCGCCCAACTTAACAAGACCAAGCGCGCAGCCCACCATGGCCACCGGTAGCCTCCTTCCTCTTTTCTCCGCACACGTGGAACCAAAATCAAATCCGTCTGAAGCATAATGTTCCCACTAACCTTGCCTTCATCATGCCTCCATCAATTGCTTGTTTCCTCCATCAATTACATTCAATTTTACATTTTTCCACCGTTCCTCATTTGCAAACTGAAAACTATGGCTTTATTCCCGCGGTGTTCCTTGTCAACCCAAGCATCGCTTTGCAAGATAAAGAGAGCACCACGTGTTCCCATATCTCCTCTTCGTTTCTCCTCAAACCCCACCCTTTAACCCCCCTTCGTTTTCTCGGAACGCACGACGCCACCCGTTGTCTTCCCGAAGTCCGGCGATGACATCCTCGTGTTGATCTCTCTCTTCGGTGATCCTCCGACCAAACCAACCATGTCACATCCCCAATTTAATAAATGGAATTATTATGCATCTCATGAGCATGCATGACATTCTTGAAATATTTGCACCAATTATTGCATTTGGAAAATCTCAATCAAAGATTAAACCTACACTTCAAATTTAAGCTCAAAAGAATACTAAGTTAAAAATATTTGATCATCATCTGGAAATAATTTATTCAAATACTATAATATTTATGTTTAATAAATATAATTTTTTCAAAATTTATAGAACTTAATGATGAGGACATCACTTCTACTAATATGAACACTCCTCTTACTGCTGCCATAAATGATGTGTAAGGTCCAATTACTCGGGCACGTGCTCGTCAACTCAACTATCAGGTAAACTCGTTTTTAGGAGTAAATAGTATTTCCGCTGAGAATCTGATACTTCGTAAGACTTGTGATTTTCTTGTTCTTAGGAATCATGGAGAGAAGTCAACTCACGGCAAAAGGAACACATTAAGGACTTCACCTAATTCGTCCATCTCCACCAATTCGGCTGCATACAAGTCTACTTCATCGGGCTGACGAATTTAGACCTATTATCCATGGTGCTGCGACACCTTTTGGGCCGAGGGCCTTGTATCACCACTTAGACTATTTGGGCCGGCCATCCCCCTGACTGCTCCCCCCTGGGCCGCCATTTTCATGGGGTACTGTTCACATAAACAGTACCACGACCCTACTATTCATATGAACAGTACCATAAATAGTGCCACCTCTTTTTCCTTATATAAGTGCGGCTTCCCCCTCCCCTATTTAAGGAGGTCGCACCCTTTAGTTTTCGATGGGTTTTTCTTAAGATATTATTCTGCTTAGCAGTCTCACCGCACGCTCGGTTGAGGAACCCCAACTTTTGAACTTAATTTTTATTTGCAATACAATTTTAGATTGCATCTTCTACTCTCTTGCTTGTGTTCTCGATTCGCTTGCAGGAGATAGCGTTCTTGGCGAGGTCAACCCCGTTCGGCACGGTTGATAACCATTGGAGCAGTGGTGTAGTGATTGCGAGGGGTTCGATCTATTTTGGTCGGAGCCTTTGGATCATTAACGTTGTGTCCTCCACAATCGACTTATCAGTACCTTTCGAAAGATTGGGCCACCGTCACATCAGGTGGTATCAGAGCAATGGTTGCCCGTTAGGTAATAACGATTTTCCCTTTTAGATTAGTTTATTTCCATCGTCTTAAAAACCCTAGAAAATTAGTCTCACAAAAATAATTGTTCATGGTGTTCTTCCGCTGTCCCATCACCCTTTTGAGCCATTGCAATTTTTCTTTTCAGTTTTTGCTTGTTGATTTTTTGATTGCATCGTCGTGTCTAGTTGTTGATTTCTAGTTTTAGTTAGAGTCTAGTTCATCATCGTTTAGTTTGATCTTCGTGTTCCTTTGCGTAGCTTTATCATTGTGTCAAAACTTTTGCCACGTCAACCCCATCCGCTGCCATCCCCTACCGCCGCTGTGTACCTCGGCCGCGCCCGTTGCTAGTTTCGGTTTGCAAGAGAAGGAGAGAGTTTGTTTTGGTTTGTCCAGAAGAAGGAAAAGAAAGAATTGGTTTCGGTTGTTCAGAGAAAAAAAAAGAGAAGAAAAAAAAAGACAAAAAAGGAAAGAAGACAAAAGAGAGAGTCAATCTTTTCTAAAATTTGGAAAGTGCATCAAGCCTTCGCCAAAAATAGTTAAAATTGGTGGAGCCGTCCTTCATACATCCAAAAGACTTTACAAAAATTTTGAGCAAGTTTGGCCCACGGGATCAAAAGATATAGCAGTTTCAATTGAGCCCGAAACAAATTCTAGTCCATTTCCGACACTCCTTCAGTAAAACGGGCATAACTTTTGCATACGGAGTCAGAATTCGACGTTTTTGTGCTTTTTCGGAAAGCTAACGACTGCGCGCATCCACTAAAAATGACTAGCTCATGCCAGTCGCCCACCAAGATCCCCAAAATCGGCCATCTTTGACCTTGAAATCGGATCGCAAATTTCTGATTTTTGTTTTTGCCGACTCGTTCAATCTTCCCTTCGGAATTTGGGGTTCATCTCATATGCAAAGTTGTAGATCTCTTCGAAACCTTTCAAACGAGTATATATAAGCCATATAAAACTTTGATTTTTCATCGTTGAGACTAGCTGTTGTTTCTGCTCAATCTAGATGGTTGTTTGTATTGCACCGATACCGATATTGTTGTCTTTTGTACTCTACGTCGTGAAAACAATCTTGTACCCTACAAGGAAGTTTGAGTAGATTGGTTAGCGTTTCTCCTAGCACTTATTGTGAGATTTTTCATTGCTTACATCAAGTCACATTGATCATTGCGTGTGCGTACATAAACATCTCTTAGTAGGGCTTCGATTAGCTAGCTTTGATTAGGCTAGGATGAGTAACTTTGACTAGTACTTTGAAATTTTTTTCAACTTGCATTAACTGATTTGATTATTGTTGATCCTTGCTACCATATTGAAGCTTTCCAAGCTCCACCTACTCTTGATCAGAACAGGCCCCCTCTTATGCACAAAGGAAAGAAAATAACTTTGCTACCTTTGACACCTACTGAAATTGTGAATTGTGATAAAGAGGTAGCTGAAAATGAGAAAAAAGAACTTGAACATGAATATGAAAATCAGCAAGTAGTGAAAAATATTCTCCCACGTAAGAAAGAGAGGTTGGCACCTAGTTATAGGACCGAGGGAATTAAATTAAAGGGGTGTGTCATGCTTGCAACCAAATCTGATCTTGCTGAAAATTTTCATAATGATATGCCATGCTATGCTTTGATATTCAAAGATGCTTTATTTTCACTTGATGATATATCTAGTTCTTTGACGTCTGCCGTCAGTAACCTTTTGCAGGTATATGAGGATGTGTTTCCAGCTGAGATACCCCCGGGACTACCGCCTATTAGAGCGATTGAACACCAAATTGACTTAATTCCAGGAGCGACTTTGCCAAACTGTGCGGCGTATAGGACCAATCCGGAGGAGACTAAGGAAATTCAGCGACAAGTCCAAGATCTTTTGGACCGATGGTACGCACGAGAAAGCCTTAGTCCTTGTGCTATTCCTGTTCTTTTGGTTCCTAAGAAAGACGGTAGTTGGCTTATTTGTGTTGATTGTAGATCCATTAATAATATCACAATACGGTATCGTCATCCTATTCCTAGGTTAGACAATATGCTGGATGAGTTGAGTGGTTCTATTCTTTTCACAAAGATAGACTTGCATAGTGGGTACCACCAGATTAGAATAAAATTGGGAGATGAATAGAAAATGACATTTAAAACTAAGTTTGGGCTATATGAGTGGTTAGTGATACCTTTTGGGTTAACTAATGCACCTAGCACTTTCATGCGTTTGATGAATGGAGTTTTGCATGCTTTCATTAGAAAATTTATGTTGGTTTATTTTGATGATATTCTAATCTATAGCAAGTCATATGAAGAACACCTGGATCATTTACGTGTTGTTTTTAATGCTTTGAGAGATGCATGTTTGTTTGGTAACCTTGAGAAGTGCACCTTTTGCACGGATCGAGTCTCTTTTCTTGGCTATGTTGTTATTCCACAGGGCATTGAAGTTGATCAAGCCAAGATCATCGCTATCCGAGTTGGTCGCCTCCTAAAACGATCACATAAGTGTGGAGTTTTCGAGCTCATTGGTTTCTATCGGCGTTTTGTTCGGATTTCAGCACCTCATTGCCTTCTTTGAATGAGCTTACAAAGAAGGGTGTTCCTCTTACTTGGGCCACCATACAACAACAAGCTTTCGACGCCTCAAAGATAAACCGACACACGCCTTTGCTTCAACTTCCGATTTGAGTAAGACTTTTGAATTAGAATGTGATGCTAGTGGCATAGGTCTTGGTGATGTGTTAATTCAAGAAGGAAAACCTGTTGCTTACTTCGGTGAAAAATTAAGTGGTCCTAGTTTGAATTATTCTACCTATGATAAAGAATTATATGATCTAGTTCAAACTTTGAAAACATGGTAACATTATTTATGACCCAAAGAGTTTGTAATACATCCTGATCATGAATCTTTGAAGCATATTCGAAGTCAAACCAACCTGAACCGCAAATATGCTAAGTAGGTTGAGTTTATTGAGTCTTTTTACCATGTCATTAAATATAAAAAGGGTAAAAAAATGTGATAGCTGATGCATTGTCTAGGAGATAAACCTTGCTTTCACAACTTGACATCAAAATCTTTGGATTTGAGACAATAAAGGAGCAATATGTGCATGATGCTGATTTTGAAGATGTGTTGCTAAATTATCAAGAGGGAAAGGGTTGGAATAAATTTGTGGTGCATAATGAGTTCGTGTACCGTGCTAACAAGCTATGCATTCCAGCTAGCTCCGTTCGTCTTTTGTTGTTACAGGAAGCACATGGAGAAGGATTGATGGGTAACTTCGGCGTGAAGAAGACCGAGGACATTCTGACCCACCACTTTTATTGGCCAAAGATGAGGCGTGACGTCGAACGCTTCATTACCCGCTGCACCACGTGCCAAAAAGCTAAGTTATGACTTAATCCTCATGGTTTATACACGCCTCTTCCTGTTCCAAGCATACATTGAGAAGATATTTCTATGGACTTTGTTTTAAGACTTCCTAGAACAAAGAAGGGGAGGGATATTATTTTTATTGTTGTGGATAGATTCTCTAAGATGGCTCATTTTATACAATGTCATAAAAGTGATGATGCTACAAATGTTGCTGATTTGTTCTTTAAGGAAATTGTTCGCTTGCATGGTATTCCGAATACGATAGTTTTAGATCGTGATGCTAAATTTCTTAGTCATTTTTGGAGAACATTGTGGGGGTAAGTTGGGGACTAAGCTGTTATTTTCCACTACTTGTCATTCCCAAACCGATGGACAAACTGAGGTAGTCAATAGAACATTGTCTACTATGCTTGGTGCTGTGCTTAAAAAGAACTTAAAAATGTGGGAGGAATATTTGCCTCATGTGGAATTTGCTTATAGTCGCTCGCTGCATTCTACCACAAAGAAATGCCCTTTTGAGATTGTTTATGGTTCCATACCTCGTGCACCTATCGACTTGTTGCCTCTTCCAGCTTCGGAGAAGGTAAATTTTGATGCGCAACAATGTGCTGATTTGATACTTAAGATGCATGAGACAACTAAAGAGAATATTGAGATTATGAATGCTAAATATAGAGTTGCTGGTAGTCAAGGACGTAAGTATGTTACTTTTGAGCCTGGTGATCTTGTGTGGTTACACTTGCGTAAAGAACAATTCCCTGAATTGAGAAAGTCTAAACTCATGCCTCGTGCAGATGGTCCTTTTAGAGTGCTTAAACGTATTAATGATAATGCATATAAGTTAGACTTGCCTGCGGATTTTGGGGTTAGCCCCACCTTTAACATTGCAGATTTGCGACCTTTCTAGGGCGCGGAAGATGAGCTTGAGTCGAGGACGGCTCCAATTCAAGAAAGGGGGATGATAAGTACATCACTTCTACTGATATGAACACTCCTCCCTTGGGCCGCCGTTTTCATGGATACTGTTCACATGAACAGTACCACGACCGTACTGTCCACATGAATAGTACCATGAATAGTGCCACCTCTTTTTCCTTAGATAAGTGCAGCTTCCCTCCCCCGTATTTAAGTAGGTCGCACCCCTTTAGTTTTCGGTGGGCTTTTCTTAATAGATTATTCTGCTTAGCAGTCTCACCGCACGCTCGGTTGAGGAACCCCAACTTTTGAACTTAATCTTTATTTGTAATACAATTTTAGATTGCATCTTTTACTCTCTTGCTTGTGTTCTCGATTTGCTTGCAGGAGATAGCCTTCTTGGCGATGTCAACCGCGTTCGGCACGGTTGATAACCATCGGAGCAGTGGTGTAGTGATTGTGAGGGGTTCGATCTATTTTGGTCGGAGCCTTTGGATCTCAAGGTGGGTCTTTTCCAACATCATGTTCTCTAACATTTATCCATATTATTGTTTTGATATCTCCATATCCATGACCTGTGAAACATAGTCATCAACCAATATATATGCTAGTCTATTCATATGTGTTCTCATATGTTTCCGACCAGGGAACGTTTAAGAATAATCATCGTAGAAATATAGAGTTTCACAATCACATACTTGATAATAAATATTATTGATATTATTCTAGGAACAATATAACATATTATCGAATGTTATGAACATAATGAATATAATCATCTTTATGATTGCCTTTAGAGCATATTTCCAACAGTCAAAGCATCCATCCTAAGGATCGAAGACTACATCGGCTGGCAAGAGGAAAAGATCGACGGTGCCAAGACCGTGGAAGATTCGTACGTCCTCATCTGGACAATCGTCGATAGGCTTCCTTCGCTCAATCGGCGCCAAGCTCGGCTTGCCGCCATGAAGGAGCGGGTGGAGGCGTATCTCCTCGTATTCCCTGATCTAGCCCCCAATGAACTCCACAAGTGGGCTTAGTAATGACTGAGGGCTACGATAGGGTCCTGCCTTGGCCACTAGGGCCTCCTTTCTTTTCTCTTTCTTCCCTTCTTTTGTTATTATCTGCCAATGTAAACAAGAAGAAAAATTCAAACGACCACACTATTTTGGCCAAATAATATTTAAGAATTTTTATCTCCTATTCTTTACTGTTATGTGCATATAACATTACTGCAATGCTTTCTTTTGGTGTACTACCGGAACACATAAAAAATGATGCGGTAAAAATGAAAACATGACAAAATACAGATTTACTACTTTATAATGATCGCTTGCCTCTTCATACTTGTGCTTTTACTATCAGACTACTTTTTCGCTATACTGTCCGATGAACATTTACTGAGGCTCTATTTTGTTCATAATTATTGCATGCATGTCATGTTTTACTACATTGTGGCCTTACATTTTATTGTACTACCTTCACACTCCTTTGTTTCGTATGTTCGTGTGTGCATAACTGAAAACACGGTACCAAATCAAACCAAACCCTCATTTTTTTTGCAAAAACAAATCGTACAATGCCATTCGGGCTACCCAATGCGTCTCTTCGTCTCCCCCACTATGACTTATAAGGATGTTCTCTACAGTAAAAAAAATATTATAACTTTACTGTCTTATCGTTGTGTTTTTACTATCAAATACATACGTGCTCGAATAAAAATCGCATGTCGCACGAAAGGTAGTAAAAATAGATAACAACTTTACTGTCTTATCCGTTATGTTTTACTATCAAACAAACAAGCTCCAAAAAAATGGCATGCCATGAAAAGGCAGCAAACTGATTGACGAATTACTGTCACGTCTTATTTTATTTACCATCAAAATCAAATCCCACGTGTGGTGCTGGCATTTCTAAACTACCGACTGTAGTTGGTGGGCTGCCATATGCTGGTTGCACACCCGCGCATCCCGTCTGGCCTGCATATCACATGGTGGACTGCCTAGGCATAGAATAACTATATATATATATATATATATATATATATATATATATATATCATTTTGCGCAAGTATATATTCTGCTAGTTGTCTATACTAATCCATAGAGACCAAGATACAGGTGAACCCAGAAGTGATAGTACGTACTCCTAGGTGTATCATAGGAAAATGGTATGGTACACTTAGAAGTGCATACTCTCTGTAATATCCCGAATATCGTTTAGAGAGAATTTTATTCGGGAGAGAGAACTAGTTAAAAATTCAAGATTTTCGGGAAAATTTTGGACCTTAGTGTAATACCCCGAAGGTGATTCGGCTTATTAGAAAAAGTTTCGGAAGAGGGAGCTAATCGAGAAACCAGAATCATCTTTTCACCGGGGGGTTTTCTGTGATTTCACAGCAACCTGGGCCTGGGCCACGGCCCAGGAGGGGCCCATGTGGTGGCCAGCCATAAGAGGGGGGGTTCCCACCCCCAAACCCTAAACTCCATATTTCTCTCCCCCTCCCCCCTTTGGAGCCGCCGCCCCCCTTCCCCCTTGCTGTGCACCGCCTTCTACGTCGATTTTGGGTAAGATGCGTTCGTTTTCTGTCCCATCCATCTCTTAGAAAGTTGTAGGTATTGTTTTTAGATTTCCATAGCCACCGAGATCATGTGATTACACCTTACGGTTTAGGAGATATGATTTTTGTAGTGCGCGCTGTTCTGTCTGTCTGACGAGAAGGATCTGTCGGATTTATCCTAGTTTTTGATTTAGTTAGAGGCATTTCCAGAACCTCCACCCAAATAAGTTATTGTAGCCCTTTAAATTATCTTTCAAAGCTGACAAAGATCATCTCCATTGGATCTGTATAATAAAAGTTATGATATTTTCTTTACCACTGTTCTGAATTCTGGGCAGATAAATGTTAGTGTTTTCATCTATTGTTTAGACTACTGTAGAGAACGAATCTGGGGTTTTGCCCTTCTAGAGTTTTATTTCTGGGTACGTTAGCTTTCTTTTGGCACCGAGATCAGGAAAATCTGATCTGTAGTTTGGGAGATATTAATTTTTGATTACGAACTATCCGGTCTGTCTGAAAACTGAGGTCAGTAGGTTTGTCCCTCGGTTTTGTTCAAATTAGGGGCCGAATCAGAACCTTCACCCAACTAAGTTATTTTAGCCCTTAAAATTATCTTTCCAAGCTGATAAGAATCATTCTCATTGGATCAATAGGTTGAAAGTTACGCCGTTTTCTTTATCTCTGATCTGTATTCTGGACAGACGTAGATAGGTTGTGTTTAGCTGATAATTAGCCCTCTGTTTTGGCCGAATCAGGGGATTCCGCCAACTAGTGTTTTGTAGCCTGATCTGTTAAGATTCAGTGAGCACTGGTTTCAGGTCTTTTAGAGTTACAGATAATTAATGGTGAATTTTCTCGTACCGCTGCTCAGAAGGGCTGAAATCTGGCTGAATAGTTTATTTTTTTTTTCATTTTGGGTCTATACGGTATATTGGATAGTCAGGGGTTATTGTAGAACACCGGTAGCAGTGTTATATCGTTGTTCTTATTTTGGAAACATGCTTGTGTAGGCGGCGAGGCATCATGTGTGGGAACACCTCCGTTGCCTACTAACGAATCACAACGCGAAAGGCAAGTACTGTATGTTAACTGGTGTTGAATTCAAAAGAATGCATAATGATATGTTGTTTACATGAATGTTCTTGTGCTTTGTTCATGATGTTGATATACTGCAAGTGACTAGTGTGGTCTTATTGGTACATTATGTTGTGTGTGAATACATACTTATACTTGTTTACATATGTTGTTGAATGCCATGTGTCTTTTCCACTAATGTGTGATATTCATTCATACCATGAGAAATCATCATGTTCATTCATAAAATTCATTATGACCACAGAAGTGGATTATTTTTGGTAAGTCCCATCAATTCCAGTATGGGCATTTGAAAGACCCATCAATTCCAAAGATGGGCATTTGAAAACCCACCATTCCAATGTGGGTAGTGTTGACCACCATTCCAATGTGGCAACTTGGACACCGTGATGAAACGTTCTTCATACGGTGATTGGGTCCCGTGATTTCATGGCACGGGCTTAAGTGAACACCGACGGTGTATCACTCGCTATACCGGTATATGCAATGATAAGTCCATTCCTTCAATGCATTCTTTCATTCCATCCATTCATGTATTCATTCCATTCAATCATATATGTGTTCCAAGATTTGTTCGTAATTCAACCTGGATTGTGTTGTCCACTCTATGTTTGATTATTCTTGTATGTACTTGTTTGAGTCTTCGACTCACCCTTGCTTTGTATGTTTTAATTAGGTAATTGAGGAGAAGACAAGGTGATTTGGTGGGGTAGTTCTAACACATCGCACTTTACTTTTATCCAACGAATAATTATTATTACCTTTCACCAAGCCAACTTGTTAAATAAATTTCATTTGTAATAATCCAACTTTGGTATTGCTTGACTGCTCGTGGTATTATATCTGCTTATCCATTCTTTTCCATGAATCGTGATCATTCATTGTCATTCTTTAGAAATTATTGTTGATTGAATCAGATAATCCGGCTTTAATGCTATTCTTAGTAGTTTGATAGTTTTGCGTGACATCTTGGCTTCCGAATAGCCGTGGTGTTACAGCTTGGTATCAGAGCGGGCTTTAGGTCCGTGGTTCATTCAAACATATTAAATTGACACACTGTGCACATTAGGAGGGGTTGGTAAACTGTTGCTTCCGCATTTCAATTGTGGTGACTCGAGTATTGAGTCGTTGTTAAATTGTGTTGTCTTTGTGATGTGTTAATCCATGATATGATGTGATAACCTCTATCTATGAAATTATTCTATGATCGTCATGAGATGATCCGATATAAATATATATATTCATAATTGATTGCATTAGTTATGCGCTTCGCTAGCGGGCGTTGATCGCTTGAGTTCGTGGTTGATGTCCCGGTTTTGCCAGCTACACCACCGCTTGTAGTATGATATTAGAGAACTTCTTACTGCTCCATAAGCTCAGTATTGAGCATGAGCTCATTGATGAACTTGTTGCCTTCTCGAATCGATATCCGGTTTCTGGTTGTGGTTCCGATATTCGTGAATTCTTTTGAAATTGGGGTTTTAATGAAGAAGGCAAGCTCAGCAGGTTCTACGATTCGTTCTTTGAAACAAATATTGCCCTTTCGACTATTGTGATATTTCGCTCCACGTGAGCATAGTTCAAATGCAAGATTCCTCTTTCACAAAAGACTTGTTTTACCCTGTTGGGGAAATTTAACTCATTCGCTCGCTTGGAATCTCGGTATTGAAGACTTCTTTTGCAAGTTCTTTATCAAGTGTGTATTGATCTTGCATATTTCTCTTGGGCTGCTTTAGTACGTCGTTCTCTTCCTTGATTTTCGAATTTGACATATTCTTGTCCGGTGGCGATTGATGAATTTCTCTTGGGTTCATGATGTTGGTAGACGAGTTTAAATAGGCCTTTAATGGTACTCCAAAAATATTATTGTTTTTCGATTGTCGAATTGTTTTTACTACGAATGATCTTTGTAAATTGGCAACATTGATATTTTCATAGTTGTTCTTTCTTTCTCATTTGAAAAGAGCGACTCATTTACTCGTTTGATGGTTTGCCTAATGAGAATTCTTGTTGCAAGATCGTTAACACGAGAAAGCATTGGCTCAATGTATTCCTTTTGGAACCCTCTGCTTGTTGAAATTTGATGCGTCTCTTTTCTGAAGAAAAGCGTTAAAACCCTTTTGGAGTGCTTGGTTATGCTTAAGTCAGGGGTTGCACCCAAACAAAGATTGTGGGCTACGGGTTTCTATTAGACCCTATTTGTTTTTCAAAATAGTTTCTTGCCTTTCCGTTCGTCACGAGCTCTCATTCTTTGCTTGTGAACGTTATTCTTGACAAGATCGTTCTCTTTATGTTAGCCCTATCTCTCTTGTTGATAAGGGTAGCTCGGTTATCCGCTTGATTCTCGAGAATGAAAATTTCATTTCACAAAGTTCATTGAAGAAAATTTCGACTATGTTCATTTCTTTGGAATATTTGGAGTGTTGGAGTTTAGCACCTCCCTTTGAAAAGAAAAGTGTCGAAATCCCCTTTCTCTAGAGTTTTGTAGTGCTGGGTGTGACGTTTGTTCAACTTTGTGGTTTTCGTACCAGAATTCTTTTCTAGAATAAGTTGTTATTACAATTCCATTTGATGCTGAAAATTTTTATGACCCGATTTGTCATATTCCCTTTAGAAGGTTTATTGACACGATCAGTAATGTGAGAGTAAGGTTGATTCTTTTATAGAGAAAGAAGTTTGACCACCTTTCTTGATGTTTTCAAAATGATTCAATTTCAAGTTTTGTGTTCATGACCTATTGGAGGTCCGAGTTTATTATGATAAACGAAGTTTGCCACGTAAAACGATTTGTTGCAGAGTTATAATGGTTCTTCAGTGATGCGAGCGTTTTGATCTTGAATGCTTGTTGTTCTTATCTGTAAAGATCCGACATTCTCTTCTTGTGAGGCTCATGTTTTCAATTGTGGACTCCACCTATGTTCAATGAGTTCATTGCCTAAATTTTCTGCCCTTTTCACTCAAAAGATTTCGAGTTTCAATTGTAATGCCGTTTTCTTATCGGTTGTTATTTGCTATTATCTTCTGAGGAATGTGTTCCCTCAACCACGAACTTAGTTTTCGTTTTCCAAGATCACATTTAGCAGAATATTTCTTTTGGTTTCTTGGCCGCCGTGGTAAGCAACGCTTTCCTGTATGAATGAACTTGTTTTTTGTTCGCCTCTTCCTTTTGAGAAAGGATCACAGTTTTGTGTTGCGAAGTGTTTGCAAGGTGAAATTTTGGCAACTGTTGGGTGGTGGATGAGTAATCGTAGCGATGATACTTTGCTACCAAGTTATCGGAGGAGTAGTAGAATGTGAAATGGTTTTGATCTGATCCCTTGGAGGAAATTGATTCACCGAGATGTTTGACTTCAAGTAAGTCCGAAAAGTGTTACTACCGATTAACACCAGTATAGTGAAATTCCAGAACTTCAATTCAGGATTGAAAGGTTGGTGATTATCGGAGGTATGGAAACCTTGATTGAATTTATAGAGTAACGCAATTGGATAGCATTGCGAGATGGTGTGGGTGATTTCTGATGATGTCAATGAGTGAGTATGTTAGAATTGTGGGAATGTTAGATATTTAATTCGATGATTTAACTATCAGTTATAAGAGCAATCTGTTGTAGAGGTTTTGGAAGTTAAATCTGGGCTTTGCATTCGTTTATGCTAGACCTTTGGTCACCTACTGATTGTGTGTAGAGAGAGTGGAGTAAATAGGTTTCCCGAGCATGTTTATGCTAGAACCCTTTTGAAGTAGTACATTAGCATGTGTACTGACGATTCTGAGTTGTTCTTGAAAATTTGAGGTAATATGATTGTGTGGTATCTATCCTGTGGCGCTATGGGTGCCTTTAATCAAATTAATGTTGAATAGTAGAACGAGATGCCTAGAGTATTCGAATAATTCAATGGAGTCTCTCCACAATGGTGTGGTTGATGTGTTTTACTTTGAGTATAATTTGAGCATGTTCAATTAAAAGGTTTAAGCTCATGTGGTATGCGATGAATTCGAATTCCAATATTGGAGAGAAGTTTTACTCCTCGAAGAGAGAAGCGGAAGAAATGATGTTTTCTTGGAAAATGATGCGTTTCCTTGCTTCTCGTTTGGGTTTTGTGCTGTTGATAAGTGTTTTTCGCACTTTGAGTTGGGGTCGTGTTGGCATGATGAATCTTTCCATTCAATGAGTAAAAGAAATATTTGATTTGAGTATTCAAGCAAATTTCTCTTTTGGTTTCCGTGGTGTTCTTTCGCAAATTGATTCATTGGAAGTGGAATTGCTTTACTGATGAATTGTCACATTTGGGATTTAACCTTTTTGGTGAAGAGTTAAGATTGCGTGGTTGCGATGAGAACTCTCTATTTTTCAGTTGGATTCTATTCATTTCCGGCAGTAGAAGAAATTAGGAAGCTGGCTTATCGCTTCGACCGTCATGGGTACATACGCGAAGTACACAACGTAAGGTGCGTGCTGGTGCTGAGCGAGCAGCAGGACCATTCAAAGTTTGAGATTAAGTTAAACACGTTGACCATTGAGTAAGGTCTTACCTTCGATCCTCTTCTGATGAGTATACCTAGAAAGTTCAAGTTGATTGTTAGGTCAGACGTCGCTTCACATCTTTGCTTTGTGGTTTCTCTATTCTGAGAGAGAGGCTACTTGGGAGATAGAGTCTCGCATGCGCGAGCAGTATCCAGACCCGTTTGTTTCTAGTACATGTTAAATCCGTTGAATTCAACTCCTTGGAAATTCGTTCTGGTATTAGTTGCCGGTTAGAATTCGAGGTCGAATTCCGTTAAGGGGGGTAGAATGTAATACCTCAAGGTGATTCTACTTATTAGAAAAAGTTTCAAGAGGAGCTAATCGAAAAACCGTAATCATCTTTTCACCGGGGTTTTCTGTGATTTCACAAAGAACTGGGCTCGGGCCACGGCCCAGAGGGGCCCATGTGGTGGCCAGCCATAAGAGGGGGTTCCCACCCCAAACCCTAAACTCCACATTTTCTCCCCCCCCTTTGGAGCCGCCGCCCCCCTTCCCCCTTGCTGTGCACCGCCTTCTACGTCGATTTTGGGTAAGATGCGTTCGTTTTCTGTCCCATCCATCTCTTAGAAAGTTGTAGGTATTGTTTTTAGATTTCTATAGCCACCGAGATCATGTGATTACACCTTACGGTTTAGGAGATATGATTTTTGTAGTGCGCGCTGTTCTGTCTGTCTGACGAGAAGGATCTGTCGGCTTGATCCTAGTTTTTGATTTAGTTAGAGGCATTTCCAGAACCTCCACCCAAATAAGTTATTGTAGCCCTTTAAATTATCTTTCAAAGCTGACAAAGACCATCTCCATTGGATCTGTATAATAAAAGTTATGATATTTTCTTTACCACTGTTCTGAATTCTGGGCAGATAAATGTTAGTGTTTTCATCTATTGTTTAGACTACTGTAGAGAACGAATCTGGGGTTTTGCCCTTCTAGAGTTTTATTCCTGGGTACGTTAGCTTTCTTTTGGTACCGAGATCAGGAAAATCTGATCTGTAGTTTGGGAGATATTAATTTTTGATTACGAACTATCCGGTCTGTCTGAAAACTGAGGTCAGTAGGTTTGTCCCTCGGTTTTGTTCAAATTAGGGGCCGAATCAGAACCTTCACCCAACTAAGTTATTTTAGCCCTTAAAATTATCTTTCCAAGCTGATAAGAATCATTCTCATTGGATCAATAGGTTGAAAGTTACGCCGTTTTCTTTATCTCTGATCTGTATTCTGGACAGACGTAGATGGGTTGTGTTTAGCTGATAATTAGCCCTCTGTTTTGGCCGAATCAGGGGATTCCGCCAACTAGTGTTTTGTAGCCTGATCTGTTAAGATTCAGTGAGCACTGGTTTCAGGTCTTTTAGAGTTACAGATAATTAATGGTGAATTTTCTCGTACCGCTGCTCAGAAGGGCTGAAATCTGGCTGAATAGTTTATTTTTTTTCATTTTGGGTCTATACGGTATATTGGATAGTCAGGGGTTATTGTAGAACACCGGTAGCAGTGTTATATCGTTGTTCTTATTTTGGAAACATGCTTGTGTAGGCGGCGAGGCATCATGTGTGGGAACACCTCCGTTGCCTACTAACGAATCACAACGCCGAAAGGCAAATCTTGTATGTTAATCGGTGTTGAATTCAAAAGAATGCATAATGATATGTTGTTTACATGAATGTTCTTGTGCTTTGTTCATGATGTTGATATACTGCAAGTGACTAGTGTGGTCTTATTGGTACATTATGTTGTGTGTGAATACATACTTATACTTGTTGTAATACTCCGAAAAATAAATAAATATTAATAATCGCGTCGTAAGGGTCGGAGCGTAATTAATTAAAGAGTAACAATGATTAATTAATTATTAACCTCTTAAGGGCCTGGGTGTAATTAAATAAAAAGATTTCGTGGAAAATAGTATTTTCGAAATTTTATGGGCTATATAAATGGATTGTGGATTCTTTTTTTTAGAAACCCTAAGCGACTTTTTTTCCTATTTTCTGGCGCACCACAAATTAAAATTTCTCGCTTGCAGATCTTCTTGCATTGCCGCGCTGCCGCTTCTGCCGTCTATTTGCGCTTTGTCCTCGCCGCCGGGCGCTTGCTTTGCTCTTTGCACCGGCTGCAGAAGACCGCTTTACTCGCTTGCGGTTTTCCTGCGTGCATTAGCGCCGCTGCACGATCAGCGATGGTTTTCACGGTACCGCAGCGCCGATCGCATTCGCCGATCGCTGTCCTCAAGCAGACGCTTCAAGTCTTGCCGCTCCCGTTGGTATCGAAGCTCGCCGCCGAGGTAAGTCTGCGATGCTTCGTGGCGCCGCTGTAGATTTCTGCCGCGTGGTACATGTGCGAATATTCTTCGCCGTTCTTTTCCCTGCTGCAATTAGTTGGCTCGTGAATGCTTCGTTTCATGCAAGCCTGTAGGTTTAATCGATAGATGAGTTAGACACTGCTAGTTAGTAGTTGATTAGTTTGGCCTTGTAGCTTTACATGCATGCAGCTATTAGAGATTTTAATTAGAGATTGTTAGAGAGGTTTTATAATTTTCTAATAGATAGGTCGTTTAATAGATCCGTTAACTTTCATTTCGGTTGTACAATTTATTCGGGAATCTTGATGGCAAAATTTGGAAACATCATCTACTAGCTAAATGTAGATAATATCGATAGCTTTCTTTAGCATATTGAATCATGTCAATCGGACAAGTAGAACTTGAGTTATGATTTTCGGAAGGCCGCTGTTTTTTAGGGTTATCGTCTTTAGGCGCTGTTTTGGTAGACTGTAAACTAAAAATAGTAAATGGCTTAATTAGAGTTTTTGATCTACATGAAAGTTGTAGATAATTGTCCAATGATTCTGTAGAATCTGAGAACGCGTATTTTGGTTGAGTAAAACAAAAGTTATGAAATTAGGAAGACTGCTGTTCCGAAGCGGACAGACCGGCTTTCGGAGCTAAAAACGGAGGGTTAGATGATTTAATTAGAAGTCTTCGTAATCTAAGAAAATGTGGAGAATTTTATAATGAATCCAGAATGGGGTGGTTTGTGGTGATCGGACTTTCGAGTCAAAAGTTACGCTCTTTTTAGTAACCGGACCGCAATGGGTAGCTTTTCGATACCGGCGTAACGTGGTATATTTGGGGACGTGTAGGAGCGATGTATTTTGATTGTTATTCTTATGATGCTGTAGCTTGTATTGAGATGTGTGTATTTAATGTAGGAGAAGCGTCGTACTTGTTGCCATCTGCTAGCCAAATTGTGCGTCGCAACTAGTAAAGGCAAGTGCATGGTAGACAGCGATCAATGATCGATCACTGTTTTCTTTATCTTCTATTACCATTATTGTTGTGCTTTTATTTGGTTTAATTGCAAACAATGAATTGGTATGTTTATATCTTTGTTGATGAGCATGATGAAAAGTTGGATATGATGTTTATGATGGAGTTTGCATGTTTGCATTCATAAGCATCCTTGCATAAGAGAAGGTGATCATGATTGATCACAACTCCACGGGAGTGGAGGAGGTCCCCGATCCTTTTGGAGGAACGGGCTTGAGAGTGAATGTTGTCGCGAGCATTCACTCATGCTATACCCCATATCTGTGAAAAGAAGTGCATGTGGACATATAGAATAGAGTTGCATTGATATTTGAGATTAATGAATGAGAATGTGAATGGAAGTGCATGTGATGATAATGAAGTTATTGAATGTCGTTGATATATTATTGCTCGTTGTATATGATGTGTTTCTTTGAGTCGTGGACTCACCCTTGCTCTATTGTTGTTTTTAGGTGATCTTCGAGGTCGCCAGTAGTTGAGAGCGAGTAAAGCACATGGACATCACATGATCATTCGCCATGATAATCTTTCACTCAATATTGGTTTACACATGGACATGTTAGTTATTGAATAAAGTTTAGGACATCATTTGGACTAGACTGTTTGCTTTATTAATTTGGATTTATTGGTTGATGCTACTTTGGTTTAATTACCTGGTTATCATTCCTATTGATTACTTATTATCGTTTGAACCATAATTATGCATGTTCGCTTGTGATCTTTAGATATGATTATCATTGTTTTCTTCTGTAGTTTTTATAGTGTGTCAATATTTATTAGATGGAAGAGTAGTGTGGTGGCATTCTAGGCTGTGTGTTGAAATTTCGGGTGTTACAGGTTGGTATCGTGAGCGGGCTTTAGGTCCGTGGTGAATAGATTAACAACATAGGCAAACTAAAATTGTTAAAATTTGTTTAGTATTAGTAAATCAACTAAAATTTGCTAATGGTTAACTAACCTAAAATTTGACACACTAGTGCACAGTAGGTTAGAGAGAGGTACGATTATAGTTTTATGCTTCCGTTATGTTGTTTATTGATGAAGGAGTTTATTTTGATCTTTGAACTCATTGTGTATTGTTGATTGTGGTTGATAGCTATGCCGAGGGGTAGAGGACGTGGTCGTGGTGGCCGCGGTCGTGGAGGTCGGGCCATGGCGAGATTCCGTGAGAGCCACCTCTGAGAGGGCTTGAGTCGATGGCGAGGGGTTGCCGTTGACCCGCCTCGGTTGGGGCCCAAGATGAGACCCCGCTTTCTTTGAGAGAGTTGGTGGAGAGATCCGTGCCCTTCGTCAGCAGCGCCGCACTTCTGTCTGGCATCTGTTGTTGCTCTGCCGCACATCCACCGGTTCTCGAGGCGCGGATGTCACTTCGAGAGTGGATGGGGTTGAGGTTTGATTCTTTTGATGGGTCGGCACACCGTCCGAGCAAATGGATGGTTGCGTTACATGGAGAGGCAGTTTGGAGCTTTAGAGATGTCTTCACCTCAGAGGGTCCGTTTTGTAGCCTTTCAGCTGAAAGGGCAAGCAGACATTTGGTGGGAGGGCGTGTTGTCTTCGAGGACCGCCGCTCAAGGGCCAGTCACTTGGGAGGATTTTGTTGATCAGTTCAAGGGGAAGTTCTACCCCTATTCTTTTGTTGAGAAGATGGAGGTTGCCTTGACGACCTTTGCTCGGGAAGAGGTCTATTCTCGAGTATGAGGTCGAGTTCAACAACTTGGTTCGCTTTGTCCCTTCAGTAGCGAATGATGATCTTCAGAAAGCCAAGAGATTCCGTCGGGGTCTCAATTCTGAGTACCGGCATGTGTTGGGAGCTACTCCACTCTGTGACTACAGCTCTGTTGTGGAGCAAGCTAGGGGCATGGAGTTGGAGATACACTCACAAAGGCAAAGCAAGCCTCCGTGGATCGTTGCTTCGGTGGTGACCGGAAGAGGAGCTCTAGTGAGGGAAGTGGGTCCGTCGACACGCTTTCAAGAAATTCAAGGGAGGACCGCATCTTTTCAGTCTAAGCACTCGAGGCCGTTCCTTCTTGGCGCCTCGCCTTTTGCAGTACTCGGCTCTTCGTCCGCCCGAGGCGGGGCATGCTTTGCTTTAAGTGCGGTGATGGACACCGCATGGCCGAGTGCACTTGACGGGTGATTGCCGTCGGTGTGGCCGATCGGGTCACAAGGAGCGGTGTGTCGTCGAACCCCGCTTAGCGTGATCAAGTGGGAGCTCGTGCCATCTTCCTCTTCTTGATGGGTCCCGCCGAGGATCTTTCCAGATGATGATCGCTCCTCCGCCGATGCCGTTTCCTTCACTTGGGCGCCTCCGGCGAGGTACTCATCGGCACCGCCACCTTCGGCACCGCTCAGTTGCACGACCGGCTTTACTGCACCGCCACGCAGATTGTTGGGGCTCGCCGCCCCAAGATCGTCTTCTTTCGCCATGGCGCCACCGGAGTGTACGCCATGCCCATCGCAGAGTCCGCGGTCGCCCCGACGTGGTGACAGTACTTTGCTTGTGGATTCGTTTGATGCTTTAGTCCTTTTGATTCGGGGCTACCTTTTCGCTTGTTTCGCTCGGTGTTTGCTAGAAGAGCGAACTTGAGTATGCTGATGGATTTCTCGATCGGTGTTGGTTAGTTCTCCGGGGTATTATTGCTAGCTCTACTGCTTGTCCCGGTGTTCTATTGTTATTGATGGAGAGAAGTTCACGCGAATTTGATAGTTATTCAAATGGAGCCGCTCGATGTTATCTTGGGTATGGATTGTTGCACTCTTATCGGGCCGTGATATCTTGTTTCAGAGAGCAGTCTCGTGCGCACCTCGCCCGGGAGACTTTGACTTTTCAGGGGAGTGCGCCTCCGCGCTCTCTTTCGATGTTGGCTGGACTGTTCCCGGGTCAGCGTGCAGTGAAAACTGGACTTCTTTTAGCTCTTGCTGAGAAACCGAGTGTGGCTTCGCAGATTGAGGAGATTCCAGTGGTTAGTGATTACCCAGATGTGTTTCCGGCTGAGCTTCCGGGTTTGCCACCTGCGCGAGACGTGGAGTTTCGCATTGATCTTGTTCCGGGTACTCGTCCCATCTCGATGTCTCCATATCGATTAGCACGTCCGTTTCAGGACGAGTTGAAGAAGCAATTGGATGATTTGTTGGCTAAAGGTTTGATCAGGCGTAGTGTATCGCCATGGGGAGCTCCTGTTCTATTCACAGAGAAGAAGGATGGGAGTTGGCGCATGTGTATTGATTACCGCGCACTTAATGCAGTCACAATCAAGAACAAATATCCATTGCCCCGCATTGAAGACTTGTTTGATCGCTTGAATGGAGCTCAAGTATTCTCCAAGATCGATCTCCAGTCAGGGTATAATCAAATCCGTGTGCGTGAGCAGGATGTAGAGAAGACTGCTTTCTCCACCATGTATGGGCATTATGAGTATAAAGTTATGTCTTTTGGATTGACTAATGCACCTGCCATTTTTATGGAGACCATGAACAACATGTTGCACGAGTATCTAGATGATTTCGTGGTGGTGTTTATTGATGACATTCTTGTCTATTCCAAGACCAATGAGGATCATGAGCGTCATTTGAGGCTGGTTTTAGATACTTTGAGAGAACACAAATTCTATGCTAAGTTGAAGAAGTGTGAGTTCTGGATTTCAGAAGTGGGTTTTCGGGTCATGTGATTAACCCTCGTGGTATTGTTGTTGATCCTAGTAAGGTCTCTCTGGTGGTGGATTGGAAGAGGCCGACTAGTGTGAAGGAGGTGAGGAGTTTCTTGGGTTTGTTTGGATATTATCGGCGTTTTGTGCAGATTTCTCTATCATTGCAAGCGGATGTCTCACTTACTCAAAGGTGTGAGATTTCATGGGTGATGAGTGTGAGCGCAGTTTACGATTTTGAAGGACAGTTGGTGACCTCTCCTATTCTCACTCTTCCCGAGCCGGAAAGCGGTTCACGCCTTTTCAGAGATCGTCTCGAGTGGGTCTTGGCTGTGTTCTCATGCAAGACGGTAAGGTGATTGCTTATGCGTCGAGACAGTTAAAGAAGCACGAGCAGAATTATCCCACTCATGATTTGGAGTTGGCTGCAGTTGTCTTTGCTCTCAAGATTTGGAGGCATTATCTTTACGGCGAGCCTTGTGATATTTTCACGCATCACAAGAGTCTCAAATATATCTTCACTCGAAGGATCTGAATTTGAGGCAAAGGAGGTGGTTGGAGTTGATCAAGGATTATGATCTTACTATTCAGTATCATCCAGGCAAGGCCAATGTTGTTGCAGATGCTCTTAGTCGTAAGGCGACTCCTGCTACTCTAGATTGCCTCATCGCTGATTTTGATCGCATGGGTATATCCTATTGTTATGCGGGCACATCACATGTTGAGACACGCTTGATTCTTGAGTCGGCTATTCCGCATCAAAGGGAAGCACAACAGAGTGACCGGTTATTACAGGAGGTTGAAGCGCCCGGATGAGGGCAAAGAGGGTGATTTTAGCATGGATGATTCGGTACTTTGAGGTTTAAAGGACGCCTTTGCGTGCCACAAAAGGCGGAGGTCAAAGATGATATTTTGAGGAGGCACATCGCACTGCATAATCGCTCACCCCGTGAGACTAAGATGTATCGAGATCTCAAATGAATTTTTGGTGGAAAAGAATGAAGGTGGACATTGCTAACTATGTGGCTTCTTGTGGTGTTTGTCGCAAGTGAAAGCCGAGCACAAGCGCCCCGCAGGTTGTTGCAGCCTTTGGAGGTACCCAGTGGCCTTGGGATGATATCTCTATGGACTTTGTGGTGGTGTTACCTCGTTCGCCGCGAGGAAGGATGCGATTTGGGTAGTGGTGGATCGATTCAAGAAGTCTCAAGACTTCATTCCTATTCGCACGACAAATTCAATGAGTGATCTAGCTCCTATTTATGTGCGTGAGATAGTAAGGCGCATGGTGTGCCAAAGACCATCGTTTCGATGAGATCAAGTTTATCTCCAAGTTCTGGGGGAGTCTGCAGAGTGCATTGGGCACACAGCTTCGTCTTAGTACAGCGTTTCATCCTCAGACAGATGGGCAGTCAGAGCGTACTATTCAGACTTTAGAGGACATGTTGCGATCTTGTGTTCTATCTTGGAAGGGTAGTTGGGAGGACCAGTTGCCACTTGCAGAGTTTGCTTATAATAATAGTTACCATTCCAGTATTAGAGCCGCGCCATTTGAGGTTCTCTATGGGCGGAAGTGCAGATCGCCGCTTTGTTGGGATGCAGTTGGAGAGAAGGCAATTTTGGGTCCGGACTGGATTCAGAAAACCGTTGAGCGTGTGGCCATGGTGAGGCGTAATCTCATAGCACTCGAGTAGATGAAAAGTTATGCTGATTTGAGGAGGCGTGACTTGGAGTTTGCGGTGGGTGACCAGGTGCTCTTGAGAGTGTCTCCCACTAAAGGCATTGTCCGATTTGGTACCAAAGGAAAGCTTAGTCCGAGGTACGTTGGACCATTCCCGATTATTGCAAGAATTGGGAAGTTAGCTTATCGTTTGGATCTTCCTGAGTCCATGCGTGGAGTTCACAATGTGTTTCACGTCTCGATGCTGAGAAAGTTTTTGAGAGATCCAGAGCATAAGATTTCATTAGAGCCATTGACTATCGAGCAAGACCTCACAGTTGAGTCGCGTCCGGCGCGCATTCTGGAGAGGTCGGAGCGAGTGCTGAGGCACAAGACGTTGGTATACGTCAAGGTGCTGTGGACGCATCAGTCCGAGAGAGAGGCGAGTTGGGAGTTGGAGTCTCGCTTGCGCGAGCAGTACCCGGAGTTATTCACGACGGGTACGTGTTGTTTTGTTGTTTAATTTTCAGCTGAGCAGTTTTTCTTTGAGTAGAACGGCGATTAGAATTCGGGGTCGAATTAGTTAAGGGGTAGAATGTAATACTCAAAAATAAATAAATATTAATAATCGCGTCGTAAGGGCCTGAGCGTAATTAATTAAAGAGTAACAATGATTAATTAATTATTAACCTCTTAAGGGCCTAGGTGTAATTAAATAAAAAGATTTCGTGGAAAATAGTATTTTCGGAATTTTATGGGCTATATAAATGGATTGTTGATTCTTTTTTTTAGAAACCCTAAGCAGCTTTTTCCTATTTTCTGCGCCGCGCCACCTAAAATTTCTCTGGTCACAAGATCGCCACGCGCGCAGGTCACGCTCTGCCGTCGGCGCCGCTTTGTCCTCGCTGCGGGCCGCCGCTTTGCTCTCCGCACCGGCTGCGTAAGACCTTTTCCGCGGTTTTCCTGCAAGGCATTAGGCGCTGCCGGGCCGCTCATTGATGGTTTTTGCCGGGTACCTGCAGAAGCGCCGATCAGATCCGCCGATCGCTGCCCTCGCAAGATCGCTTCCAAGTGCCGCCGCCTCCGTTGGCCGAAAGGCCGCTTTGCGAGGTAAGTCTGCGATGCTGCTTAGTTTCTTCTGCTGATTTCTGCTTCGCGTGGTTGCGCCGAATATTGCCGCTTTGTTTTTCTCGTTGCAATTAGTTGGCTCGTGAATGCTTCGTTTCATGCAAGCCTGTAGGTTTAATCGATAGATGAGTTAGACACTGCTAGTTAGTAGTTGATTAGTTTGGCCTTGTAGCTTTACAGGCATGCAGCTATTAGAGATTTTAATTAGAGATTGTTAGAGAGGTTTTATAATTTTCTAATAGATAGGTCGTTTAATAGATCCGTTAACCTGCTGTTCGGTTGTACAATTTATTCGGGAATCTTGATGGCAAAATTTGGAAACATCATCTACTAGCTAAATGTAGATAATATCGATAGCTTTCTTTAGCATATTGAATCATGTCAATCGGACAAGTAGAACTTGAGTTATGATTTTCGGAAGGCCGCTGTTTTTTAGGGTTATCGTCTTTAGGCGCTGTTTTGGTAGACTGTAAACTAAAAATAGTAAATGGCTTAATTAGAGTTTTTGATCTACATGAAAGTTGTAGATAATTGTCCAATGATTCTGTAGAATCTGAGAACGCGTATTTTGGTTGAGTAAAACAAAAGTTATGAAATTAGAAGACTGCTGTTCAAGCGGACAGACCGGCTTTCGAGCTAAAAACGGAGGGTTAGATGATTTAATTAGAAGTCTTCGTAATCTAAGAAAATGTGGAGAATTTTATAATGAATCCAGAATGGGGTGGTTTGTGGTGATCGGACTTTCGAGTCAAAAGTTACGCTCTTTTTAGTAACCGGACCGCAATGGGTAGCTTTTCGATACCGCGTAACGTGGTATATTTGGGGACGGTAGGAGCGATGTATTTTGATTGTTATTCTTATGATGTTGTAGCTTGTATTGAGATGTGTGTATTTAATGTAGGAGAAGCGTCGATTTGTTGCCATCTGCTAGCCAAATTGTGCGCCGCAACTAGTAAAGGCAAGTGCATGGTAGACAATGATCAATGATCGATCATTTGTTTTCTTTATCTTCTATTACCATTATTGTTGTGCTTTTATTTGGTTTAATTGCAAACAATGAATTGGTATGTTTATATCTTTGTTGATGAGCATGATGAAAAGTTGGATATGATGTTTATGATGGAGTTTGCATGTTTGCATTCATAAGCATCCTTGCATAAGAGAAGGTGATCATGATTGATCACAACTCCACGGGAGTGGAGGAGGTCCCCGATCCTTTTGGAGGAACGGGCTTGAGAGTGAATGTTGTCGCGAGCATTCACTCATGCTATACCGGTATACGCGAAAAGAAGTGCATGTGGACATATAGAATAGAGTTGCATTGATATTTGAGATTAATGAATGAGAATGTGAATGGAAGTGCATGTGATGATAATGAAGTTATTGAATGCTGTTGATATATTATTGCTCGTTGTATATGATGTGTTTGCTGAGTCGTGGACTCACCCTTGCTCTATTGTTGTTTTTAGGTGATCTTCGAGGCTGCCGTAGTTGAGAGCGAGTAAAGCACATGGACATCACATGATCATTCGCCATGATAATCTTTCACTCAATATTGGTTTACACATGGACATGTTAGTTATTGAATAAAGTTTAGGACATCATTTGGACTAGACTGTTTGCTTTATTAATTTGGATTTATTGGTTGATGCTACTTTGGTTTAATTACCTGGTTATCATTCCTATTGATTACTTATTATCGTTTGAACCATAATTATGCATGTTCGTTTGTGATCTTTAGATATGATTATCATTGTTTTCTTGCTGTAGTTTTTATAGTGTGTCAATATTTATTAGATGGAAGAGTAGTGTGGTGGCATTCTAGGCTCTGTGTTGGGCTGGGGTGTTACAGTTGGTATCAGAGCGGGCTTTAGGTCCGTGGTGAATAGATTAACAACATAGGCAAACTAAAATTGTTAAAATTTGTTTAGTATTAGTAAATCAACTAAAATTTGCTAATGGTTAACTAACCTAAAATTTGACACACTAGTGCACAGTAGGTTAGAGAGAGGTACGATTATAGTTTTATGCTTCCGTTATGTTGTTTATTGATGAAGGAGTTTATTTTGATCTTTGAACTCATTGTGTATTGTTGATTGTGGTTGATAGCTATGCCGAGGGGTAGAGGACGTGGTCGTGGTGGCCGCGGTCGTGGAGGTCGGGGCCGCGGGCGAGATTCCGTAGAGCCACCTCCTGTAGCAGTTGAGTCAGTAGCTGAGGGGGTTGCTGTTGACCCGCCTCCGGTTGGGGCCCAAGATGAGACCCCCGCTTTGCTGAGAGAGTTGGTGGGAGAGATCCGTGCTCTTCGTCAACAGCGCCGGCACTTCATTGTCGCGCATCCGTTGTTGCTCCTGTCGCACATCCACCGGTTCCTGAGGCGCGGATGTCACTTCGAGAGTGGATGGGGTTGAGGTTTGATTCTTTTGATGGGTCGGGCACACCGGTCCAGGCAGCGGACTGGTTGCGTTACATGGAGAGGCAGTTTGGAGCTTTAGAGATGTCTTCACCTCAGAGGGTCCGTTTGTAGCCTTTAACCAAAGGGCAAGCGACATTTGGTGGGAGGGCGTGTTGTCTTCGAGGACCGCCGCCAAGGGCCACCACTTGGGAGGATTTTGTTGATCAGTTCAAGGGAAGTTCTACCCTATTCTTTTGTTGAGAAGATGGAGGTTGCCTTGACGACCTTTGCTCGGGAAGAGGTCTATTGCCGAGTATGAGGTCGAGTTCAACAACTTGGTTCGCTTTGTCCCTTGAAGAGCGAATGATGATCTTCGTAAAGCCAAGAGATTCCGTCGGGTCTCAATTCGAGTACCGGCATGTGTTGGGAGCTACTCCACTGCGTGACTACACTCTGTTGTGGAGCAAGCTAGGGCATGGAGTTGGAGATACACTCACAAAGGGCGCAAGCCTCGGTGGATGGTTGCTTCGGTGGTGACCAAGAGGAGCTCTAGTGAGGAAGTGGGTCAGTCGTGACCGACTTTCAAGAAATTCAAGGAGGACCGCAGCCTTTGTGTCTAAGCACTCGAGGCCGTTCTCTTCTTGGCGCCTCGTCCTTTGCGGTACTCAGCTCTTCGTCTCCGTCCCTGTAGGCGGGGCATGCTTTGCTTTAAGTGCGGTGATGGACACCGCCGCCGAGTGCACTTGGACGGTGATTGCCGTCTGTGTGGCCGACGGGTCACAAGGAGCGGTGTGTCGCCGTAACCCCGCTTAGCGTGATCAAGTGGGAGCTCGTGCCATCTTCCTCTTCTTGATGGGTCCCGCCGAGGATCTTTCCGGATGATGATCGCTCCTCCGGCGATGCCGCTTCCTTCGCCTTGGGCGCCAAAGCAGGTACTATCGGCACCGCCACCTTCGCACCGCTTCAGTTGCACGACCGCTTTACTCGCACCGCCACAAGCAGATTGTTGGGGCTCGCCGCCCGGCATCGTCTTCTTTCGCCATGGCGCCACCGAGGTACGCCATGCCTCATCGCAGAGTCCGCGGTCGTCCGACGTGGTGACAGTACTTTGCTTGTGGATTCGCTTGATGCTTTAGTCCTTTTGATTCGGGGCTACCTTTTCGCTTGTTTCGTCGGTGTTTGCTAGAAGAGCGAACTTGAGTATGCTGATGGATTTCTCGGTCGCTGTTGGTTAGTTCTCCGGGGTATTATTGCTAGCTCTACCGCTTGTCCCGGTGTTCTATTGTTATTGATGGAGAGAAGTTCACGCGAATTTGATAGTTATTCAAATGGAGCCGCTCGATGTTATCTTGGGTATGGATTGGTTGCACTCTTATCGGGCCGTGATATCTTGTTTCAGAGAACGGTCTGTGCGCACTTCGTGCTGGGAGACTTTGACTTTTCAGGAGTGCGCCCGCGCTTCTTTCGATGTTGGCCGGACTGCTCCGGTCGCGGCGTGCGTGAAAATCGGACTTCTTTAGCTCTTCTTTGAGAAACCGAGTGTGGCTTCGCAGATTGAGGAGATTCCAGTGGTTAGTGATTACCCAGATGTGTTTCCGGCTGAGCTTCCGGGTTTGCCACCTGCGCGAGACGTGGAGTTTCGCATTGATCTTGTTCCGTACTCGCCCCATCTCGATGTCTCCATATCGATTAGCACGTCCGTTTCAGGACGAGTTGAAGAAGCAATTGGATGATTTGTTGGCTAAAGGTTTGATCAGGCGTAGTGTATCGCCATGGGGAGCTCCTGTTCTATTCACAGAGAAGAAGGATGGGAGTTGGCGCATGTGTATTGATTACCGCGCACTTAATGCAGTCACAATCAAGAACAAATATCCATTGCCCCGCATTGAAGACTTGTTTGATCGCTTGAATGGAGCTCAAGTATTCTCCAAGATCGATCTCGGTGTGGTATAATCAAACCGTGTGCGTGAGCAGGATGTAGAGAAGACTGCTTTCTCCACCAGGTATGGGCATTATGAGTATAAAGTTATGTCTTTTGGATTGACTAATGCACCTGCCATTTTTATGGAGACCATGAACAACATGTTGCACGAGTATCTAGATGATTTCGTGGTGGTGTTTATTGATGACATTCTTGTCTATTCCAAGACCAATGAGGATCATGAGCGTCATTTGAGGCTGGTTTTAGATACTTTGAGAGAACACAAATTCTATGCTAAGTTGAAGAAGTGTGAGTTCGGATTTCGTAGTGGGTTTTCGGGTCATGTGATTAACCCTCGTGGTATTGTGTTGATCCTAGTAAGGTCTCTACTGGTGGTGGATTGGAAGAGGCCGACTAGTGTGAAGGAGGTGAGGAGTTTCTTGGGTTTGGTTTGGATATTATCGGCGTTTTGTGCAGATTTCTATCATTGCCAAGCGATGTCTCACTTACTCGTAAAGGTGTGAGATTTCAGTGGACTGATGAGTGTGAGCGTTATTTACGTGATTTTGAAGGACAGGTTGGTGACCTCTCCTATTCTCACTCTTCCCGAGCCGGGAAAGCGGTTCACAGTCTTTTCAGATGCGTCTCGAGTGGGTCTTGGCTGTGTTCTCATGCAAGACGGTAAGGTGATTGCTTATGCGTCGAGGCAGTTAAAGAAGCACGAGCAGAATTATCCCACTCATGATTTGGAGTTGGCTGCAGTTGTCTTTGCTCTCAAGATTTGGAGGCATTATCTTTACGGCGAGCCTTGTGATATTTTCACAGATCACAAGAGTCTCAAATATATCTTCACTCAGAAGGATCTGAATTTGAGGCAAAGGAGGTGGTTGGAGTTGATCAAGGATTATGATCTTACTATTCAGTATCATCCAGGCAAGGCCAATGTTGTTGCAGATGCTCTTAGTCGCAAGGCGACTCCTGCTACTCTAGATTGCCTCATCGCTGATTTTGATCGCATGGGTATATCCTATTGTTATGCGGGCACATCACATGTTGAGACACAGTTGATTCTTGAGTCAGCTATTCCAGACCGTGTGCGGGAAGCACAACAGAGTGACCGGTTATTACAGGAGGTTCGGAAGCGTCTGGATAGGGGCAAAGAGGGTGATTTTAGCATGGATGATTCTGGTACTTTGAGGTTTAAAGGACGTCTTTGCGTGCCACAAAAGGCGGAGGTCAAAGATGATATTTTGAGGGAGGCACATCGCACTGCATAATCGCTCACCCCGTGAGACTAAGATGTATCGAGATCTCAAATGTAATTTTGGTGGAAAAGAATGAAGGTGGACATTGCTAACTATGTGGCTTCTTGTGGTGTTTGTCGCAAGTGAAAGCCGAGCACAAGCGCCCCGCAGGTTGTTGCACCTTTGGAGGTACCCAGTGGCCTTGGGATGATATCTCTATGGACTTTGTGGTGGTGTTACCTCGTTACGCGCGAGGAAGGATGCGATTTGGGTAGTGGTGGATCGATTCAAGAAGTCTGCAGACTTCATTCCTATTCGCACGACAAATTCAATGAGTGATCTAGCTCCTATTTATGTGCGTGAGATAGTAAGACCGCATGGTGTGCCAAAGACCATCGTTTTCGCAGATCGATAAGTTTATCTCCAAGTTCTCGGGAGTCTGCAGAGTGCATTGGGCACACAACCGCCTTAGTCTGACGCTTCATCCTCGAGCATGATGGGCGAAATGAGCGCACTATTCAGACTTTAGAGGACATGTTGCGATCTTGTGTTCTATCTTGAAGGGTAGTTGGGAGGACCAGCTTGCCACTTGCGAGTTTGCTTATAATAATAGTTACCATTCCAAGATTAGAGCCGCGCCATTTGAGGTTCTCTATGGGCGGAAGTGCAGATCGCCGCTTTGTTGGGATGCAGTTGGAGAGAAGGCAATTTTGGGTCCGGACTGGATTCAGAAAACCGTTGAGCGTGTGGCCATGGTGAGGCGTAATCATTAGCGGCTCAGAGTAGACAGAAAAGTTATGCTGATTTGAGGAGGCGTGACTTGGAGTTTGCGGTGGGTGACCAGTGCTCTTGAGAGTGTCTCCCACTAAAGGCATTGTCCGATTGGTACCAAAGGAAAGCTTAGTCCGAGGTACGCTGGACCATTCCCGATTATTGCAAGAATTGGGAAGTTAGCTTATCGTTTGGATCTTCCTGAGTCCATGCGTGGAGTTCACAATGTGTTTCACGTCTCGATGCTGAGAAAGTTTTTGAGAGATCCAGAGCATAAGATTTCATTAGAGCCATTGACTATCGAGCAAGACCTCACAGTTGAGTCGCGTCCGGCGCGCATTCTGGAGAGGTCGGAGCGAGTGCTGAGGCACAAGACGTTGGTATACGTCAAGGTGCTGTGGACGCATCAGTCCGAGAGAGAGGCGAGTTGGGAGTTGGAGTCTCGCTTGCGCGAGCAGTACCCGGAGTTATTCACGACGGGTACGTGTTGTTTTGTTGTTTAATTTTCAGCTGAGCAGTTTTTCTTTGAGTAGAACGGCGATTAGAATTCGGGGTCGAATTCCGTTAAGGGGGGTAGAATGTAATACTCCGAAAAATAAATAAATATTAATAATCGCGTCGTAAGGGTCGGAGCGTAATTAATTAAAGAGTAACAATGATTAATTAATTATTAACCTCTTAAGGGCCTGGGTGTAATTAAATAAAAAGATTTCGTGGAAAATAGTATTTTCGGAATTTTATGGGCTATATAAATGGATTGTGGATTCTTTTTTTTAGAAACCCTAAGCGACTTTTTTCCTATTTTCTCGCTGTGCCAAATTAAAATTTTCTCACAGACCGCCATTGCGTGTCGCATACTGGCCGCTGTCGGCGCCGCTTTGTCCTCTTCTGGCCGGGCCGCTTTGCTTTCTCGCTGCACCGGCTGCAGAAGATCGCCTTTCGCCGCGTTTTCCTCGTGCATTAGCGCCGCTTCTTGCATTTGTCCGATGGTTTTTCGCCGGGTACCGCAGCGCCGATCAGATCTCGCTGACCGCTGTAACGCCTCGCTCAAGATCGCGCTCCCGCCGCTGGCCTGCTGGCCGAAGGCTGCGCTGAGGTAAGTCTCGCAGCGTTCAGGCGATTTCTGCAGCCGCGTGGCAGGCCGAATATTCTTCTTTGTTCTTTTCCTCTTTGCAATTAGTTGGCTCGTGAATGCTTCGTTTCATGCAAGCCTGTAGGTTTAATCGATAGATGAGTTAGACACTGCTAGTTAGTAGTTGATTAGTTTGGCCTTGTAGCTTTACAGGCATGCAGCTATTAGAGATTTTAATTAGAGATTGTTAGAGAGGTTTTATAATTTTCTAATAGATAGGTCGTTTAATAGATCCGTTAACCTGCTGTTCGGTTGTACAATTTATTCGGGAATCTTGATGGCAAAATTTGGAAACATCATCTACTAGCTAAATGTAGATAATATCGATAGCTTTCTTTAGCATATTGAATCATGTCAATCGGACAAGTAGAACTTGAGTTATGATTTTCGGAAGGCCGCTGTTTTTTAGGGTTATCGTCTTTAGGCGCTGTTTTGGTAGACTGTAAACTAAAAATAGTAAATGGCTTAATTAGAGTTTTTGATCTACATGAAAGTTGTAGATAATTGTCCAATGATTCTGTAGAATCTGAGAACGCGTATTTTGGTTGAGTAAAACAAAAGTTATGAAATTAGGAAGACTGCTGTTCCGAAGCGGACAGACCGGCTTTCGGAGCTAAAAACGGAGGGTTAGATGATTTAATTAGAAGTCTTCGTAATCTAAGAAAATGTGGAGAATTTTATAATGAATCCAGAATGGGGTGGTTTGTGGTGATCGGACTTTCGAGTCAAAAGTTACGCTCTTTTTAGTAACCGGACCGCAATGGGTAGCTTTTCGATACCGGCGTAACGTGGTATATTTGGGGACGTGTAGGAGCGATGTATTTTGATTGTTATTCTTATGATGCTGTAGCTTGTATTGAGATGTGTGTATTTAATGTAGGAGAAGCGTCGACTTGTTGCCATCCGCTAGCCAAATTGTGCGTCGCAACTAGTAAAGGCAAGTGCATGGTAGACAGCGATCAATGATCGATCACTGTTTTCTTTATCTTCTATTACCATTATTGTTGTGCTTTTATTTGGTTTAATTGCAAACAATGAATTGGTATGTTTATATCTTTGTTGATGAGCATGATGAAAAGTTGGATATGATGTTTATGATGGAGTTTGCATGTTTGCATTCATAAGCATCCTTGCATAAGAGAAGGTGATCATGATTGATCACAACTCCACGGAGTGGAGGAGGTCCCCGATCCTTTGGAGGAACGGGCTTGAGAGTGAATGTTGTCATGAGCATTCACTCATGCTATACCGTATCTGCAAAAGAAGTGCATGTGGACATATAGAATAGAGTTGCATTGATATTTGAGATTAATGAATGAGAATGTGAATGGAAGTGCATGTGATGATAATGAAGTTATTGAATGCTGTTGATATATTATTGCTCGTTGTATATGATGTGTTTCTTTGAGTCGTGGACTCACCCTTGCTCTATTGTTGTTTTTAGGTGATCTTCGAGGCTGCCGTAGTTGAGAGCGAGTAAAGCACATGGACATCACATGATCATTCGCCATGATAATCTTTCACTCAATATTGGTTTACACATGGACATGTTAGTTATTGAATAAAGTTTAGGACATCATTTGGACTAGACTGTTTGCTTTATTAATTTGGATTTATTGGTTGATGCTACTTTGGTTTAATTACCTGGTTATCATTCCTATTGATTACTTATTATCGTTTGAACCATAATTATGCATGTTCGTTTGTGATCTTTAGATATGATTATCATTGTTTTCTTGCTGTAGTTTTTATAGTGTGTCAATATTTATTAGATGGAAGAGTAGTGTGGTGGCATTCTAGGCTCTGTGTTGGGCTGGGGTGTTACACTTGTTTACATATGTTGTTGAATGCCATGTGTCTTTTCCACTAATGTGTGATATTCATTCATACCATGAGAAATCATCATGTTCATTCATAAAATTCATTATGACCACGTATGGATTATTTTGGTAAGTCCCATCAATTCCAAGATGTGCATTTGAAAGACCCATCAATTCCAAAGATGGGCATTTGAAAACCCACCATTCCAATGTGGGTAGTGTTGACCACCATTCCAATGTGGCAACTTGGACACCCGTATGAAACGCTCTTCATACGGTGATTGGGTCCGTACTTTTATGGCACGGGCTTAAGTGAACACCGACGGGTGTATCACTCGCTATACCGGTATATGCAGTCGATAAGTCCATTCCTTCAATGCATTCTTTCATTCCATCCATTCATGTATTCATTCCATTCAATCATATATGTGTTCCAAGATTTGTTCGTAATTCAACTGGATTGTGTTGTCCACTCTATGTTTGATTATTCTTGTATGTACTTGCTGAGTCTTCGACTCACCCTTGCTTTGTATGTTTTAATTAGGTAATTGAGGAGAAGACAAGGTGATTTGGTGGGGTAGTTCGGCACACTGCACTTTACTTTTATCCAACCAGAATAATTATTATTACCTTTCAGTCAAGCCAACTTGTTAAATAAATTTCCAGATTTGTAATAATCCAACTTTGGTATTGCTTGACTGTTCGTGGTATTATATCTGTTTATCCATTCTTTTCCATGAATCTGGTGATCATTCATTGTCATTCTTTAGAAATTATTGTTGATTGAATCTGTATAATCCAGCTTTAATGCTATTCTTAGTAGTTTCATAGTTTTGCGTGACATCTTGGCTTTCGAATAGTAAGGGTGTTACACTTAGGCCTCCAGGCTAGGCTGGGGCAGCCTTGGCCGGCCAAGAGTGGGCCAAGGAGGGGGAGGCGCACCAGGCCCAAGCCCATGCGCCCCCACTCCCCCTCCCTAACCCTAGCCGACCACCCCCTCCTTCCCCCACTCCCCCCTTCTCCCTCCCAAGGTGCCACCTCCTCCCTGCCGCGGCGCCTCCCCTGCTACCCCCTGTCCCCTGGTGCTGCTCCTCCCCGCCATTTGGTGCTCCTCCTCCTTGCCTTGTTGCTGCACACCCGCTGCCGGCCGTCGCGAGGACGATAGGAGGAGGACAGCACCTGTTCGGCCAATAGAAGGGAAGAAGAGGGTGAGGAGAAGAGAGATCGTCTTCCCCAAGTGCCCGTTCATCACCTCCCTGGGTTCATCAAGGGTAATAATCGTCGTTCTTTGTTGTTTGCCGGTTTGGTAGAGGTGAATTCGATTAAATTTGGTTGGATCGAAATCTGTCCGTAATAGATGTATTCTGTCCAGTAGATTGCATGGCCAGTTTCAGGGCCTTAGAGACCGAATATGAGGTTTCTATCTCCTAGAGTTTTGCATATTATGTTCTTAGCTTTTCATAGCCACCAAGATCACCAGATTCCAATCTACGGTTCAAAAGTTACGATAGATTCTTTTCTGCTGATCTGAAAAACCTCACGAGAATTGTCAGTAAAGTTGTTTAATAAAATATGATTTAGTTAGGATCAGATTCGGACTTGTCACCCAAAATGATTTCTGTATTTTATCATCTTTCCATATTGATAAAGAACACTCTAATTAGATTTATAGATTAAAAGTTATGTTATGTCCTTCGCTGCTGTTCTGTTCGTTTGGACAGATTTCTGTTTAGTTCATTATTTTGGCCGAATCAGGAAATCTTGTCAACTAGAGTTTTGTAGGTTTGCTCGTTAAGTTTCGTTGGGCACTAGACTCATCTCGTTCTGAGTCCCATATCAATAGATATGAATTTTTCCGTGCCACTGTCCAGAGTCATTTCAGGTGGATGAATTGTCTGATTTCAGTTTTGGGTATATTCGTTGTATTGAATAGTCAGGGAGTTATTGTAGATCATCGGTAGCTTTGTCCGGTATCATGTTGTTTTTATTTCGAGTAAATGATTGCGTAGGCGACGAGGTGGCGAGTGTAGGAGCGCCTTCGTTGCCTCCTAGCGCGTCACAACGTGGAAGGCAAGTACAATGCATTACCATATATTGATTCCTGATGAATGAATGTTGTTGTACTGTTAATCTTGTAATCCATGTTCATATTCAATACTAATTATTCCGTTCTGAATTGTTAATCCATGTGGAGGAAAGTGGTGATGTTCTTTGCATATGTTTCATTCCATTCATGTGTTGTTCATGTTCCATCCACGGGAGTGGATTTGTAAAGACCCATCAACTCCAATATGGGCACGTAAGACCTACCATTCCAATATGGGCAATTTTGGACACCCGTATGAAACGTTCTTCATACGGTAATTGGGTCTCCGGACTTTGTTAAGTACAGGCTTAAGTGAACACCGACGGGTGTGTCACTAGCTATACCGGTATGAGCATGTGTGCAGTCCATCTCTTTCAATGCATCCATTCATTCTATACATCCACATAAGTTTTCAATGATATGTTCATAATTCGTATTGTGGTTGACTTGTTCATAATTTTGTATGACCAATTAATTACTGTACTTGCTGAGTCTCGACTCATTCTTATTTTGTTTATTTATTTAGGTGATCGTTGACGATGGCTATGTTGGGAGGGAGTAGACAAGCACTATTCACTCAGTTCATTATATTCTATTCTCAATAATAAGTTTTGATTATGTCTTCCATTCGTCAATTGATAAACTGTAATAAATAAAGTTAGAAGTGGTTGATATTTCTCTCCATGAAATGTTTGTTTAAGTACTGTTTGTGGTCCTTGATCACCCCCTTATTATACTCAATTAGATATAGTTTTATTCATGTATTGATTCTATTGTATGATGATCCCTTTATGCCTTTAGATGAGTTATTGTTTAAAATATTTCTGAATTATGGTCGTATGTTAGATCCTTTAGGTAACATTTTGGTTTCCGAATAGCTAGGGTGTTACACTCTCACTTCAGATATATCACTTAAATTATATGATGATACCTCTTTATCTATTTGAGTATACTCCAATAATGATTATAAGATACCCCAAAGTGAGTTCCATGAAAAAAAAATCATTAAAGTCCACTTTTTATAGCAAAATTTGTGTATATACTTCTTTTATATATGAAAAGGTATATTAAAAAATGTCTCTAATGATTTTTTTTCACTTAAGTCGTATTGGAGTATCTTATAATTGGTATTTAAGCATATTGAAAGTCATAAAGTATAATATATTCATTTAAGTGGAATACTTGAAGTGGGAGTTTGTACTCCTTGGAGTATGGGAAAAATGCTTCATGCACACTAAATAGGTTATTCTATGCTCCAGACGTAGCCTGCGTCATTCTGCACGTGGCATGCCAGCCCATGACCCCTCATGCGTGGCCAACTAGACTCCGCCTTGGAACTAACGGTAAAACCACATGCATACTGGCAGTAAAATGGCTCAAGAGCACACATACCGCCAGTAAAAATCGATCCCCTAATGCTCGTGTCGTACATAGAACAAGCCAACTAGCAAACAATCTGTAACATCCCAAATTTCTGAAGTTTAAAAATCCTTTTGAGTAGTTTAGCCCTTTGGAAAATTCACCCAAGTTTTATTTGATTTTTTAATAAAGCTTAATCTGGACTTTCAATAGCAAAACAATTTAATATGAATAATCTTAACATCAATTAATTCCAAAACTACTTTAGTTGGGTTCTCTATGCTTGGAAATATTTTCCATATTTTTTTGTAATTTTTTCGAGTTCATTTGTTATTTTCCTTTTCCTTTTGCTATTTTCTATTTTCTGTAATTTCTAAAATGCAAAAACTATATAAATATCATGAAATTCCAGTGGGCCGAATTCCCCTGCTTTGGCCGATTCCTATTCTTTCTGGCCCAAACCCTGCATGCAACCTATTCTCTCTCTCCCCACACGTGAGCCACCCGGACCCACCTATCAGTCCCTATTGCGCCGTTTGCTACGCGGACTCGCCCAACCCCGTGATGCTGACGTTTGGAACCCACCGAATCACTGTAGATCTTCTCCGATTTTGTTTTGATCCGAGCTGCGCCACCGCGTGGCCATTTTGGGCATTCGTGCTCCAGACTCCTCTTGGCCGCCACGCATAAAGGGAGAGGAAGCCCCTCCTCCCCGCATCCCAACTCTAGCCGCCAAAGCTCGAGAGCTAAAGCCTAGTCGTCAGGAGAGCTCAAAGAATGAAAGCACCGCTACCAACTCCGACGATCTATTACTCCACCGCCAGAGCCACCCGAGCTTCCTCATCACCGCCGTTGAGATCGCCTTGGCCTGAGCTATGCCCCTGATGTCTCCATTTCATCGAAGCATCGTTGGAATCCCAATCCCATCAAGCCCAAGACTTGCCACTGCTTCAACCTCGTCACCGACCAGCCCCGTCGTTCCCTTGCACCAGTGAGCACATCACTGAGATCCCCGAAGCATCCTCTACCCATTGCGCACCTTCGCCACTGTCGAAGAGTCACCATTCTCCAGAACCCTTTGTTCTCTAGCCCTCACCATCATTTAGTCGACGTGGCTGTCCACATCGCGCCACCTCAACGCCACATCAAACCCAAACGCCCCGTGTCACCCATGTGTCTGCTGAGTCAGCGCCGCATTAGCATGCGCGTGTGACCCGAACCATATACCCAGACCCAAACCATCATATCTTCTGTTCCGTAGACTTGTGCCTAGCCTATCACATGTGGTCTCCACCTATCAGATCTTTTGTTTCGTAGACTCGTGAGCCGTAGACCCATGAACCAGATCCATGGACTTGGTCCATAGACCCTGGTCCCACCTGTCAGCCTCTATTCCTATTTTTTGGATTTTCTTTTCATTCCAAAATTGATTGTTGACGCAGTAATAAGGGATTTCCAGTAGAAAGTTAATTCGGGAAATTCGAATTAGAAATTCCTCTTTTATTTTTCTTAGGGTTAGATATTTCAAAACCCTGTTCTTCCTCATACAAACTCCGTTTGAGCCCATTCAAATTTCTAAATTTGTCTAATTCAAGCTCTACCTTTATGAGATTTTTATTTAATTTTTGGAATTTGTTACTTCTCTGTTTTGTATTTATTTTATTTATTTTCTTCTTTTACGAGTAAACGTTGATACTTTCGGAGGTTTTGAGGAAGAAGTAGTTGACCAAGCCCAAGACTAGTACCAAGATTTGTTCCAAGACAAGTTGTACCTTTGACCATGTTGAACCCAATTTTTAAAATTACTTTGATTCAAATTATTTTATTTTACTTTAAGTATTTATTTAAATATTTTGGGATTAGCTATATACCCATTTGTTTATATACACCTTGCATATTATAATAACATGATTTTTTGTCACCTTAGTTTGGCTAATTATAGTTGGTAATATCATAGCACCAATGTGGATTGGTTAGATATGAATAGTTTGCTTAGCCATACCACGAGTCATTCATCTCATTTGAGTTGCAAATACAAATTTGACTTCGTGATTATGGAATTGTGTGTAAAACAGTGTGTTGTATGCTATTACTTGTGATGGCATGTGTTGCACTTAACTAATAGGGTGTGAAAAGATTTAGACTGGGGCGAGTGGATGGAACTGTATGATATGGTGGAGCTATGTGATTTGGAAAATATGAAAATGGTTACTTAGTTATAATTTGGTAGTCTCGTCTTGGTCAATTAAGGACTTAACTTTATGCACCATTGAACTGATCCACAACTGTACAACCACATGCATGATGGGATGTGTCAAATTTAGTAAGTTATAGAATCTTAGCATTGACTAATCAGGCATGTATGATAGACTGTGCCATGGTGGAGGTGTGTACCGCTGTGGTAGGGGCACATTTATGAGTGGTTCGCCATCTTCAGGTCCAACGGTTTGTGTTGTACCAAGCGCTGTGGTAGGGTTGGTACGATGGTAAAACACATTGGGAGGGTCAATTGTCGGGGTGAAGTTTTAGAAAGGTTTCGTTATGATTGGTGCTAGCTACACTAGTTATATCGTGTAGGCAAAGTGTACTATCTCTGCAGAGTCTTAAACAATCTATTCGAATAGTTGCGTCCGCGGTTATGGACATGTCCAGGGATTTCACACGAGGGGTAGATTTTCATAAAACAATTGGGATGGGATAGTTGTGTGAGATAACTTATGCAGCTGTGTGAAAAAATTTGATTAGGCTTTGTGTCCTTTGTGAAAATACTTGTTGAACTATTACTATTTATTTATTTTAAATTATGCTTTTAATCTATTATTTGTATTCAATTGCAAATACTACTTTATTGCAAAATAGCCACAGAAGTTATTTACTTTGGAATAAGCTATTATCTATAATTGCATTCTGCGATACAACTTGTTGAGTACTCGTAGTACTCATTCTTGCTGCTATCATTCAACTGAAGTGGAGGAATCGTTGCCTACCTTTGAGGAGCTTTTCAATGTTGTTGATTGTTAGGTCTTGATCCTAGTCGGTTGCCTATGAGGAGTCGATGGGTTTCCGTTGGAGTTATTTTTGTTACGCTGCTGCTTATTTATTTACTGGCAACCCTGTGTGGTTTAATAAGTGCAAACTCAACCTTCAGATGAAAACCATTATTTGTTATTCAAATTAATCGTTTGTTCTTATATTCATCTTGTGTCAAGTGATATTCATCTATGTTGATACTATGTGCACTAGCGTAATCATGGACTAGTGCATTATACACAGAGGGTCCGGAATTATATTTTTGGGTCCCGACACAATCGGTTCCTTGTTTTGTATATGAATGTTTATTTTCTTATTTTAGCGATAACTTTTGATTGAAAGTTTTGATTCACAAATGGTTTTCACCGGTATCTTGGTGACGATGAGGGTAACCAAATAATATAACTCTCACAAATAAAAACCTCTATGTGCATTTACGAAAGAAGATTTACTGCATCGCTAAAAGAAATTTACTGCCACCTCCACACGACTTTGTTGTCTTCTTAGCCAACTAGTACAGACAAGTAGAAAACCAACTAACAAATAATCAATTTCTTGTTTTGTACATGAATATTTCTTTTCTTTGTTTTAACTTTTTATTGGAAACTTCGATTTATGAACGGTTTTCAACGGTAGCTTGGTCACGACGAGGGTAACATAATGATATAAGTCTCACAAATAAAATCTCTACATGCGTTTACTAAAAAAGATTTACTACATCGCTAAAAGAGATTTACTCCAACCTCTACATGACTTTATTAGCATCTTAGCCAACTAGTACACACAAGACAAGTACACAACCAACTAGTAAACAATTGGTTCCTTGTTTTGCCCATGAAAATGTCTTTTATTGTTTTAGTTGATTGGAAGCTCCGATTCACGAACGATTTTCACCGGTAGTTTGGTGACGATGAGAGTAACAGAATGATATAAATCTTGCAAGTAAAAACCTCTGTATGTATTTACTACAAAAGATTTTACGCGTCCTAAAAGGGATTGACTGTAACCTCCACATGACTTTACTGTCATCTTAGCCAACTAGTAAACACAAGTAGACAACCAACAAGCAAACAATTAGTTCCTTGTTTTATACATGAATGTGTCTTTTCTTATTTTAGCAAAAAAAAACTTTTGATTGGATGCTCCGATTCACGAACGGTTTTCACCGGTAGCTTGGTGACGGCGAGGGTAACAGAATGATATAAGCCTCACAAATCAAAAACTCTTTGTGTGTTTACTAAAAAATATTTACTGCACCAATAAAAGAGTTTTACTGCAACCTCCACATGACTTTACTGTTCTGTTACAAAAAAATTTACTGGACTCCATTCTTGTATTTTTACTAGTGCACTATGTACTGGACGAACCTTGTTAATGCTTGTACTGGATGTGTGGGGATCGTGGGTCAGTGGGCAACATAGCCTACCTGGGCGGGAAGTCTGTCGCACTCGGTAGTGGCACATGGGCCGCATGCTCAATAGTGGTGGCTAGGTCAGGTGCGGTGGGCTGGCCTGAGTGCTCAAGTGGAGATAAAGAGGTATTATCATCATTGGAGTATATTCAAATAGATAAAGAGGTATTATCATACGATTTAAGTGGTATATGAGAGGCGGGAGTACATACTCCCAGGAGTACCAAACCATTTTCCTATATATATATATATATATATATATATATATATATATATATATATATATATATATATGACTTGTACTCCTAGGAGTATGTACTCCCATACCTTTCCCACCGTGCATCAAGTTGGAGATGTGTGCTGACCCAAACAGTTCGTTTTTATTGGATTCATTCATTAGGACGGTTGATACCCTGTTTGGATTGCATCCTTTAATTAGTTACTTTATTTAATCTGAAAGGATGCACAACTAATCGCTTGATACAAGGGTCGTGGACTTTGTTTGTTGCGTCAGGCATAACACTGAGATGGCATGCACAACCGAATGCTTGAGGCAAGGAACGATGCCGTAGTTTCGTATTCCTGGAGTATACTCACGTCAAGAGCAAAGCAGAAGCATATCCTTCCAGGCGAAAAGTTCATGGTGTTTTGGTATGCCGTTGTTAGGAGTATATACTCCTAGATGTTTAAATTTTGAATTCATGACTAATCTGCAATGACCTGGTTTTCATGGCTAATCATCGTATGTGAGGATAACACGAGTGAACCCAAAAAAAAAAAGCACATACTATACTAAGTGATCATTGGTCTTCCTTCAGAAAAGATTGTGTGGTGACAAAAAATGAGTATCTCCACTAGGCAGAAGAAGTATGTTCTCAACAGAGAGAAGAAGAATGTTCTGTTGGGTATCCACTAGAAAAACACCACAACCGGCCACTGAATGCATGCATATATAACAGAAACGACGATGCATCCTCCATTCAAATTTTGAATTGGAACCACACGTGCATATGGATTATGTACAAAAACGCTAGCCTCGCACGTACGGGAAGTAATTAAGTAGTATATTCTTGGTGAGAAATCAGTATACTTCTAGGGATTCCATACTTTTGATATACTAGCTAGAGGAAGCAGTATACGTGTGATGTAGTATATACTACATGATAAAAGAGTATAGCACTAAAACATGTGCCTACGTGTGGTTTCTAATGCTAGAAATTACTTTGTATAGAATAAAAAAGGAGTATAACTAATTCAGATAAGTATATGGTTATTAGTATATTGTTGCTCGTCAGTCAAGAGAGTTAAAAATCATGCTTTTATCCTACATATTGTTGTATAGCATATGCAAATTATATACATTGTGTAAAAAAGGAGAGTATATCCACAAAATTACATAGTACAAATGAGAGCCAAGACTTCTTTTTATTGAAAAAAAAATACCCTTCAGAGTTGATACACAAGAAATGTACTTAGTAAAATGGTACAACGTTATATAGTTAGTACAATGGTAGTACTTTTGGAGCTTTGTTCATACAAAGCTAATTAGTCCAGGTGGAATTTAAGTGAGTGCCCCTTGTCAGGTGCTTGCAAATTGCCCAATGCTATAGCTGATTTGTTTCCGTTGAGGAAGTACGCTCCTTAAATCAATAAGACCTAGTTTCAACTATCGCCACAGCTGTCCGGAAAGCACTATCGCCGATGCAGGTGCCATGTGCCCTTCTAGATTCAGATCATGATGCAATCATCTGTGATACTTCACAGATAATTTTAAATAAAAACTATTTATAATAATCTAAATTATCACAGACTGCGACACACCTCTATTGATTGCCTCCTCGGTCCTCACCAAAAACCGATCCAAAATTTGCATCGCTGTGTCAACCGATCGATTGGGAGCTCCAAATGGATTTGTTCTTCACAGCACCGTGCGGCGGGCGAATACGAGGTGTTATTCTCCCTAGCTGCTGGGTAAAGAACACAAACGTGCAAAGGTTATCATGTGGGCTTGATCGACGTGCATGCCATGGCCGAGAAGTGGATGTACGTACCTTGTTTTGGTGTGCAATAACCAGTATACTCCTCGTATTGATATATATATACCTTCCACGGTTTGATCTTGCTTACAAGCTTAGTCCTCATGATACGATCTAAGGATGAAGGTGATGCTTCTCTGGACACCGTCGATTGGGATTTTTGGTAGCACAAGGACGGTATTGCAATATTCGATCCATTTCTTGTTGTGTTGTCTTGGGGCTTTTTTTTAGAGATGCATAATTTATGTCATCTTTCATGGATTTGGTAGATCTGTCCTAATTTTGTTTAAGATATATATATATATATATATATGTGTGTGTGTGTGTGTAGGGAACCTATCTAGTGTTAATGGGTAATTGAGTGATAAGGTGCTAATGTCAGTCTTGACCGTTGCTTCATACATGATGTTTAATACAGTGCATTGGAGGTAGGAACATGCAGGGTGTTTAATGAAAGATGCATTGGAGGTGGGAGCATGCAGGGTGATTAAATGGTTTGGAGGTGGGAGCCCGCATTAATCTTGGCTGTTCAATCCAGATCCAACAGTCAAGATTGACATTAGCACCTATATATATACACACTGCTAGAAAACAGGCAATAGAAGACGTCTCATCACAGACGATTTCTTCCGGAGGGAAACGTGTTGCCCAGCACCACCTACCAAGCCAAGAAGGTTCTTTGTCCATTGGGAATGAAAGTAGAAAGAATACATGTATGTTCGAACGATTGTATCCTCTACCGTAAAGAGTATGCAGACATGCATTATTATCCCGTGTATAAAGCATCCCGATACAAGCGTAAGAATACTACTAAGGTGAAGCAAGGACCTCCTGCTAAGATGTTGTTGTATCTGCATGTGATCCCACGTTTGAAGCGTTTATTTGTGAATCAAAAGGAGGCAAGATTGATGCGTTGGCACTCAGAGTAGCGTAAGAAGGATGGAAAGCTAAGACACCCTGCTGATTCTACCCAGTGGAGAAACTTCGATCGAAGCTTCGAAGAGTTCGGTGAAGAACCGAGGAAAATAAGGTTAGGGTTGACTACAGATGGAATGAATCCTTTCGGTAACATGAGCAGCCGACATAGCACCTGGCCCGTGAATCTATGTATTTACAACCTTCCTCATTAGTTGTTTATGAAGCGGAAATACATTTTGATGTCACTACTTATCCAAAGGCCGAAGCAACTTGGGAACGATATTGATGTATACTTAGCACCATTGCTGGAAGATCTTGTGACACTGTGGAACGAAGAGGTATAAGTATGCGATGCGTACAAATGAGAGAACTTCACTTTACACGCCATGTTGTTCTGCACTATCAATGATTTTTCTGCCCTTTGTAACCTGTCGGGGTTCAGTACAAAAGGATATAAAGCCTGTCCGCACTGCTTAGATGGTACCGAGAGTGTATGGCTGAACAACTCACGCAAAACTGGGTATATGTGTCACCGTAAGTTCATTCCCAGGATTCACCCATACCGCAATGTAACATCCCAATTTTTGAGAGTTTTTGAAAAATTTTCAAAAATAAAAATAACCATTTGCCTTTATCGCTAAAAGCTTAATTGAGACTTTCAGAAAATCAAAAGCAGTTCAATTTGAATTACTCAAACCTCAATTAAATAAAAATTGTCTTATTTGATTTTCTGATTTTCCTTTTTCCCTTCGTCCGGTTGTTTTCCTGTGGAGTTCTTTTGATTTATTTTCAGCTTGCTCGCATTTCATAGTTATTTTAAAGTGTTAAAAACAAAATAAACCATTTTCTTTTCCTTGATCAAATGTAAAGCTTAAATTGAAATTTCAAAGTGAAAAATATTTTAATGATTGAATCAAACTCAAATTCAAAATGACTTTATTGGGTTTTCTGTGTTTTTGGATTTTATTCTTGTCGGTATTGTTTCTTGCAACCTGGCCTGTTTTATTTCTTTTCTATCAACCCAAAAATTATTTTATTTGTTGTAAAATTTAATTTAAAGTATTTAATTTAAATTGGTGGCCTATTTTGAAGCTTGAAAAATAAAAATAATCATTCGGTTTTTCTCGGTTTAATTTAAAGCTTAAAATTGATTTTGAAGGAAAAATATTTTAGATTGCTAAAATATACTTCAAAAAAAATACAAAAATATTTTATTTAATCTATTCAGGTTCCAAGGTATTTTACAAAATTTTCTTGAATTTTTGGAATTTTGGATTTTCCCGGATTCTCTTTATTCCCCTCCTTTTCTTTCTCTCTCCTCTCACTCCCCATGCCCTGGCGCATGCCGCTCTCTCGCGCCCCATCGGGCCGCCGCCACTCCCATGCCCCGCACTCGCCACCCATGCCCAGCGCGTCACGCCTAGAGCCCCGAGCCCCCATCCCTTGTCCTGGTCCTCCCGTGACTCCCTTCCTCCCCCAGCTCCTATCTCCCCTCCCGTGCCCTCAGCTAGCTCTTGTGCAGCTCCCTCCTGCGTTGCTCCTCCCTCCAATCTCGCTCTCTCTTGCCTTCCCCTCTGAGAGCTCTCCTCCATCGCTCTCCCTCGGCCGAGCTCCACCACCGAGCCGCCATCGCTGCCAACCAATAGCTCTCCCTCTCCAGAACAGCAGTCCCAGCTCCCGACCTCCAGCTCTTTCTCCCCCACTGCCGAGCCCTCCCTGGCGCTACTCCTTCCCCTGCCAGCGCCGGCTCCCCATGCTTCCAGTTCTGCTCGCAGTGCTCTCCCTCAGCCGTGCGCCCCTCCATGTCCTCCCTTGCTTGCTCTCTCTCTCTCTCTCTCTGTGTGTCTTGCTTTTCTCCAGCTCCCGTGCAACCAGCTCGCTCCCTTGCGCTCCTGCTCCTGGCCGTTGCCAAACTCCTTGCCGCTGCAAGCTCCAGTGCATTGCCCCCCAAGCCAGCACCAGCAGCCTTGCACCCCTGCTGGCTCCTTCTTCCGTCTCTAAAGCCGGCAACACCTTGCCCAAAGAGCTCGCCCATTGTGTTGCTCTCCTCACCAAGCTCCACCTCCGGTTGCGTGTTGTTGCCACCCACCGTCTTTGCTTCCCCAACCGCTAGCCAGCAGCTCCCTTCCTCTCTTAGACACCAAAGCCAGCAGCCGAAGCTCCCAGTGCTGCTCTCCCTATTCTATTGCCCACTGCCGGCCTTGCTTCCCTGCTGCTGCTGCCCTGCCGAAGCTCCCTTGCGTGCTCCCTCTCCCTCTCTGCAAAAATCAGCAGCAGCCGCCCTCCACTTCCTTTCCTCTCCTCCCCTTTCTTTCTTTGCAAAACCGAGCTCCCATATTCTCAGATTCGCCGACATGCATGTATCTCCGGCTAATCCATTAGCTAGTGCATGCATGCAACTCATGTATACGTGAAAAACAAAGGAAGACAGCAAAACTTCTCCACCTCGGTTCTCTCACTCCGGTCACCCATTCTCCGCACCGACTGCGTCGCCGCGTGCCCCTCGGCGTCCTCTTCTTATCCCTAGAGTTCGCCGGTCTCTTTTTACCGCGACCCAAAATGTTCACCGCGGCCGAACCGCTTTCTATAAATCGCGCTGGTGCCGTCTTTGATCCCCCGGCGATGTCGTCACTGCCGTTAGCTTCACCTCGCGATGCTCTACGTTGTGCTACCTTCTTTTGCTCCGAAACATCATCGGGTCATCGGCGCCACTATTCCTATGCATCGCTTTTTGCGCCGCCACATCGACCTCCATGGCGACGCGGCCACCACCATTTGGTCCGTCTCGCTCTCGGGATTCCATTTTGCTAGTTCGCCGACCGCCCCTTTCTTTCCTCGCCGATGGCATAATTTTTAACCCAGTCTATACTATTCATCTATGAGGATTTCTATTATTTCATGTGAAGGAAACTTCCGGATATTCGTTCTCCTTCATCCGGAATCCGATTCCGTCGATTCTTGGTTCTTAATTCATCTAAATTCAGCCCCTTCCTATCGCTACTAATTTTGTAATTTTTGGATTTTATTGGATTTGTTGTATTTATTTGGCTCTATTCGCACGTGTAGATTCTGGCGTTTCGAAATGATTCTTCGACCCGGCGACCGAAGACCCACTACTCGTCAACGAAGGCAAGTCGTAGGCCTTTGACCATGTCGAACCCATTTTACAAATGTATATTGTATTAAATTATCATGCATGGCTAGTTTTATTAAAAATGGTTTTGGGAGTAGATAATTACCAAATTGCCATTATGCCTCCTTGATGAATTGAAAATGAAATGTCTCCTTGAATGACATATATCCTTGGACACCATAGGATGGTTATTACTAGTTGGACATAATTGTATTACCAACTTGGGTGCGTATTATTGCTTAGACATGCTCTAGTTACCCGCGAGACTTTCGATCACATGTTCTTGATTAATGAAATTTGACTAATGGAACTATGGAACAGTGGTGTGAGGCCACTTTTATTAAAAGATGTTGTGCCATGGCAGGGATTGCCATTTGGTCGGGTATGAACAAAAATGATTTATGCTCGGGCTTGAGGTAGGAAGCTAGAGTGGGTGCGTAATGCACATTGGGTTGTGGTAGACTTGTCTGAGCAGCCAACTAAGGACTTAACTTTGCAAGTCATTGATCTGGGTCACCTCGTGCAACCATAAGTCCGGTATGGGACGGACCTGGCCAATTAATTAGGAAAGTTTTGAGTCGGTTCTGTTGTGGTCATTTATTGGCGCAAGAGGGAAATTTGTGATGGCGAAACCTTAGCGCGTAACCGAGGTAAAATGGAACTTTGTAAAGCCTTGTCACGTGCTCTAGACTACTCACCAAAGGAAGTGAGCGGTGGTATCGACGGATGCCAAACAAACTAGAGAATTCGTGTCTTGTGGGTAAAGCCGCACAACCTCCGCAGAGTGTCAAAATCTATTCGAATAGCCGTGTCCCTGCTATGGACATGCCCAGTGATTTCGCGCAAGGTAGTATTTTCAAAAAGTGGTTTGGTTCGTTGGAAACGCTTGGTTGAATGGTTGGGAAGTGAACGGGATGTTCACCGCTTGATTCAAAAGAACTTGGTTATCTATGTATTATTCTTTTAAAATCTCGCTTGCCATCTAATTATTGTATTTATCGTTAAACTTGCTTTTTTGCAAATTAACCATAAAGCCATCCTTGTTTAAGCCTCGCATGAATACTATGTGCATACATTTCTCATTCGACTTGTCGAGTACTTTACGTACTCACCGCTTTATGCCCTTTGTTGATCGGTCAACAGAAGAATCAGGAAATATTGAGTTCTACGAAGAAGGCTACTTTGAAGACTTTGCGAACTAGGTCACGTCCTCCACTCGATTGCCTGTGGGCATGTCGATTGGGCTCCACGTATTTTGAGATTTCCGCTGCCAGATACTCTGTTGTTGCTAAGCCCTGTGTGGCGATTTTTGTAAGAACCTTGACCATAAGGTCTTTGTTATTTTAATTAATATTACTTTGTTTGCTTCATTAGTTCGTTGTTAAATGGTTATGATTACATCATTGTTGCAACTGTGCAAGCTAGCTACTGATCATGGGACTAGCTTGGTATGCACAGAGGGTCTCGGGGTTGTGTGACACCCGGGGTCCGACACGCAAGATGAAGAAACAATTCGACAAAAATAAGGAGGATGGTTCAGCTCCAAGGGCTTTTAGAGGGAAAGAGGTCTATGATATGGTTGAGGATATCGATGTTGTGCTTGGGAAGGGGCGTAAATTAAGGACCCGTTAGAAAAACATCTGAAAGAAGCGGTCAATTTTTTGAGACTTGCCTTATTGGGAGCACTTAGAAGTTCACCACTGCATCGACTTCATGCACGTGGAGAAGGATGTATGTGATAGCTTGATTGGTCTCTTACTGAACATTAGTGGCAAAACAAAAGATGGTGTTAACGCACAACGTGACTTGGTTGATATGAACATAAAGATCGAGTTAGCACCAAAAGAGACCGATAAAGGACGAACGTACCTTCCCCCAGCTTACTACACTTTGTCCAAGGCCAAGAGAAATGAACTGTGCTAAAGCTTGCATGGTGTGAAAGTTTCGTCTGGTTACTCTGCCAATATTAAGAAACTTGTTTCCGTGGAAGATTTGAAATTAATTGGTATGAAGTCTCATGATTGTCATATGTTGATGGCATAAATGCTTCCTGTTGCAATTAGGAGTATCTTGCCGAACAAGGTACGAGTGACAATCTTTAGGCTCTGTTATTTCTTTAACTCAATTGCTCAGAAGGTCATCGATCCCGAAGGACTAGATGCTCTGTAGGCCGAGGTGGTGACGACTCTATGTCATCTTGAGATGTATTTCCCTCTGTCATCTTTCGATATCATGGTCCATCTCATTGTTCACCTTGTGAAATAGATAAAGATATGCGGCTCTGTGTTCCTACATCATATGTACCCGTTCAAGAGATACATGAGAATTCTCAAGTCCTACGTACGGAATCGATCTCGGCCGGAGGGCAGCATCATCGAAGGTTATGCAACCAAAGATGTCATTGAGTTCTGCATCGACTACATGGCTTAGGTGGAACCGATAGGTGTGCCTCTATCTCGTCATGAGGGGAGACTGGAGGGTATCGGGACCATCAGAAGGAAATCAATCACTCCTGATCTAGATACATACGCGCAAGCCCATTTGACGGTCTTGCAACACATGACCCAAGTGTTCCCGTGCATCGACGAGCACAAACACATGGTACGCTAACAGAATCCAGACCGGTCGGAGGTTTGGATCATGAGAGAGCATAACCGGCGATTCAATGAATGGTTAAAGGTGCGATTCATAGGGAGGTCATTAAGTGATCATACACTGCTATGGTTGGCAAAAGGGCCAAAATTTACAATTATGACATGGCAAGGATACGACATAAACGGGTACACATTTTATACGGTAGATCAGGATAGGAAGAGCACAGTCTAGAACAGCGGTGTCCGCATAGATGCGTTTCACGAGCAGTTCAATACCGCCGGGGCACGTGGGTTGAACTCCTACTATGGGTTCGTAGAGGAGATTTGGGAGCTCGACTATGTACTTTTCAAGATCTGCCTGTTTCGATGCCATTGGGTTAAACTTCAGCAGGGCATGAAGGTTGACAAGTACGACGTCACTACTGTGGACCTCAAACGTGTCAGATACAAGGACGAACCATTTGTACTCGCTAAGCAAGTTGTTCAAGTTTTTTATGTAACTGACCCGGCAAATAAGAACCGCCGCGTAGTTCTTCATGGAAAAAGAAGGATTGTCGGAGTTGAGAATGTCGTGGATGGGGAAGTGTTTAATCAATTTGACGAGTTACCTCCTTTCGGAGACAGCATTAGGCTCGAGGACGAACCCAGTGAAGAAACTAGCTATATGCACGTCGATCATCACGAAGGGCTATATTGTAATTAAGAATTTATTCCATTGTAATTTGATGTCAACGTGGAATTGCCATGTGTTATACATGGACTTGTCATCTCTGATATTGACGTGGACTTCATTGTAATGTGGAGTATCAAAATTGGTTTCACTTTATTTGGAGTTGAGTTGAATTATATATGAATTTTTGAAGTCAAATGAATTTTTAGTCAAATGATTTGGAGTTGTGTTATAGACATAGACTTCTCACCAGGTTCATGTGGATAAATACTGAGTATATCACAGATGGTTCTGTTATGGAACCGTCTATGATATAGTCATATCACAGACGGGTCCATAATGGAACCGTCTGTGATGACTCATCATAGAAACCCTAAACTCTCATATCACAGACGGTTCTGTTATGGAGCCGTCTATATCACAGACAGTTCCATAACGGAACCTTCTGTGATGACTTAACACAGAAACCCTAAACCCTCATACCACAAACGGTTCTGTTATGGAACCGTCTGTGATGACTTATCACAGAAACCCTAACCCTCATATCACAGACAATTATGTTATGCAACCGTCTATGATGACTTATCACAGACAATTCCATAGTAGAACCGTCCATGATATCCCTTTATTTAAGAGGAATCGATAGGCCATTTGTGCACCCTTAACTCACTCCTTACTCTAGACCCTTTACCTCCCCAGCGGCCGAAGCATCCTCCCCGACGCCGACCTGCTACTCCCCGCCTCCCCGACGTCGACGCCGACGCCCCTGCTACTCCCCGCCTCCCCGACGTCGACGCCGACGCCCTGCTGTACTCCCTGCCTCTCCGATGCCCCTTCTCTGACACCGACGCCCCTGACGCCCCTTCTCCGACGCCGACGCCCCCGACGCGCCTTCTCCCCGACCTTGATGCCCCTGCTACTCCCCGCCTCCCCCAAGGTACATCTCTACAGGTCTTAGGCTTATGTATGAACCAAGGTCAAATTACTATAACTTGATCTGTTCTGTCTAATGTGGTGATTGAAATTCCTGATTTATGCTTAGAAAATTCCCATGTGGTGATTGAACATTTGGAGGATTAGGTTTTGAATTTTGTGCTTTCGATCTTAGAGTTTATCCATCATGTAATATTTCAAAGGCAGTACATGTGTTGGGTGAAATTTTGGCTGCAAGCAAATTTTACCAGGCAACATGGCCTGAACCAAACATACCTTGCGCCTGGGGACCCTAAGAACAGTGTAAAACAACAGGTACAACGAAGACACTAATGCCGTTAATAGTCGATTAGTCAGTGGGGAAATGTGCATTCACATTCACAGTTTTAACCTAGGTTTCTTAGATGAGTAGATATGTGTCCATTGCAGGTGGCAATATCTTCACTTGTTGGGGGCACACATTCATTGGTATCACAAAATAGAAAGAGAGATCACAGATGTACATATCTAGCCGCTAATGATGTTTAGATTGTACTGGTGTTAGTGCTAAGGGTGCAAACCCAACCGATAAAAAACTCTCCTCTGCTATAATTTGGCATTTTCCTCATTCCTAGTCGCCCTTGCTAATATGCTAATACAATGTGCTCGACACTAAGAAAGAGAGAGCGGCCGACGTCCCCTCCCCTATCTGGGTTGGAATCATATAAAAGTAAATCTTAATTTTATATAATTCTTTTGTTTTTACCATATATGTTTCCAGAGTTTCTGTTTTTAGGGTTTTTGCATTTAGGGTTTCTATTTTTCACCACTTGTGCTGGCAAAAAGACGCGTGCGGCCTCCTGTCGCAGCAAGGCCAGGGCACGAGTGACCTCCTACTTCAGAGCATTTTTTGGCACCAAACTTTATAGTATTTCTCATAACTTTCTTGCAAAGTGCGGATGAAGATGACGACCGAATTTCAGGAGCAAAGTGCGGCGCACAAAGCTCTCCAGGCACAAAACACTCACCCCACGAACTCGGCACCGCTAGGTATGTGAGTAAAACCACACAATGGGTGGTGGAGGAAGAGAGTGCTACAAGACCATTTGTTGAGATCTCAGATGAGCGCGCTTAAGCTTGATTAAGAGCGAGGGCATCAGCCACGTCTTCGAGCGACATCTCTTTCACAAACTCGGCAGACGAGGCAGTGTCCCAACGTCTGGTAAATATATCAAACTACGTAGTTATTAATAAATTCATAACTTCATAGTGTCTATAATAACATGATGACCTCTTGCAGGAAGTATTGACTTCCGCATGTTCTGAAGGTTCCTTCAAAGCAGCTAGGGAGAAGGATTTACTATCTACGGCCCTGAGAAACAAGGAGCACCTGGGTCGCACGCGAGGCGTTGGAGTTTACGTACCTTGGAGGGTTGGATTCTGACACGTATAGGAGTAGGAAGAGATCCAAAGACGAGCACGACGCCTGGTTGGAACAAGTGCTTACTGAAAAATTTCAAGGACAGATAACAAGATTGTAGGATCAAATAAATCAACTCCTCAACCAGCCGCAAGCCGTCCCTGTTATTTTGGGAACCAGTCCTCCTCAACATCGGAGTAGCGTCGCGTCCACACACTACTACAAAATATGCTATACTAGACACCCCATCACAGACGGTTCTTCGTTAACCGTCTGTGATATATAAGTATCACAGACGGTTCTTTACGAACCGCTCGTGATACTCACGACGATTCGTGTAATGAACCGTGCGTGATACTCTTCTCATCACAGACGGTTTGTTTTTACGTAACCGCTCGTGATACTTCACTGACGGTTCGTGATACAAGTTTATCACTGCGGTTCTTTAAAAGAACCGCTCAGGATATGGTTATCGCGCACGGTTATTTAAAAGAACCGTCGTGATATATTAGCATTATAAGTAGCGCTGCCGACAATCCCCATTTCTATTAAATCCATTTGAACCGCCGCCCTCCTCGCTGCTGCGTCCCACGCGACAGTCCCCATTTCTATTAATTCCATTTGAACCGCCGCCACCCTCCCGCCGCTACGCCCTCCCCATTTTGAGTCGTTACCCTACCTCCTCCTCTCCCATTTTGAGTCATTACCCTGCCTCCTCCTCCCGGCCCATTGCGGCACTGATCCGCCGCCTCCTCCCACATTGCGCCACTTTGGAGAGAAGGGTAACGATCGATCCAGAACCCTTTATATTTGCTATAGAGTACTCACTAATGTGTTTGGTCATTATAAAGGGTACTTGCGGTTTATTAATATATAATTTAACACTAATTAATTTGTTACGTATGTATACGTGTAGATGGACCGGCTCGATGTACATTGAGAACCGTGTGAGTGAAGAGTATATTAATGGCGTGTTTGCTTTTAGAAGAGCCGCGAGCGGTGATATGTTGAAGAAGGGATAAAATATATGTCTCGTCCATGCATTGATTATGTAATATGAAAATATTTAACAACCGTGCGCAGATCGAAGCTCACTTAATACTAAGAGGTTTCAAAAAGGATATACATGTTGGAGCGATCCACGGTGAAGAGCAGATTATACTAGAAGTCAAGAATGACGACATCGCCGAGGAAGTCAACGATATGCAGGGTATGGAATGTGCTTTTGATGAGGATAGATCGCATGATGATAATCTGGATCAGATGCTACGCGATGCAGAAGGGAACTACGGTGAGAGAGAGTTTTGTAAATTCGAGGGCTTAATGGAGGACTCGGGGAAACCTTTGTTCCCTGGCTGCAAGCCGGAATACACAAGGTTGTCAACCGTGCTTGAACTGCTGAAATTGAAGGCAAGCAATGGTTGGTCCGACAAGAGTTTTACTGGCGTTGTTAGGTCTCTTAGTCGACATCCTTCCGAGGGAAACGTGTTGCCCAGCACGACCTACCAAGCTAAGAAGGTTCTTTGTCCATTGGGAATGGAAGTAGAAAGAATACATGCATGTCCGAACGATTGTATCCTCTACCGTAAAGAGTATCCAGACATGCATGCATGTCCCGTGTGCAGAGCATCCCGATACAAGCGGAAGAATACTGTTAAGGCGAAGCAAGGAAATTGACTAAGTGTGCACCCTAGATTTTGTGATTTGTCTTAAATAACCAGTGAAATTGACTAAGTGTGCACCCTAGATGTTCTGAGAATTTTAGTTTATAACTGTTGTATTTCATTTCATTCACTTTTCTGCATTTATTAAGAAAAATCTCTCTTGTAGTTGTCCGTTCTTGATCAACATTTTACTATGTTTTCTTAATAAACATCAATCATATCTAGTTGGTAGCGTGGTTGTGTTTTCTTAATTAATTTTCGATCTCAAACTTGAGGTATAGTGCCGAATGATGAAAACCTATGGAAGTAAGACGGTGCCGATTTACTAGGTTGGCCTAGGTATCATGGGTATCCCGGTGCCGACTAATCTGGGTTAGCCTAGGTGACTTGAAAAACCAAGATGCCGGTTAACCTAGGTTGGTGTGGGTAGTCTCGATACTTAGGGTGCCGACTAATCTGGGTAAACCTGTGAACCGTGATGATTCTTATGGTACACCGACGGCAATTTTTTTATTTTACTCGAGATGGCCAACGTTGATTATATTTGTTTATATTTTTGTGCAATTTCCCATATATTATATACTATGTAATAATTGCGCACGTAACTTATATAGATAGCAAGTAAGCGAGATGGCAGAGGCACCGCCGCCGCCCGTCATCGACGCCGCCAAATGCGTCTCGATCTCCGATCAAGGTGGTACGCAGCGAGAAGGCAGAGGAATATCCAAATTGCCCTCGGCCGCATGACGATCACGGAGGTCGCTGACGCGGGATCCCGCCGAGTCCCAAGAAAGCACCGCGAGATTCGGACCATCCGCGGGTACTTGCAAGGAACGGTCCTCATCACCACCCCAACCCGAAGTCTCGACGGATGTACAGAGAGACCGGGTTGTGGATCGAACTTTCGCTCGCTCACTTTCCCCGGCGTACTGTGCACGCAGCGATGGCACGCGCCGGCCTGGCGATGTCCCACGCGTGGAGGACCTTCAAGAGCTCGCTTGTTACGCAAAGACGTGAACACGGTCGGACGCCTTCACGACGTATCAATTTTTGTCGCTGGATACATGGGACGCCCGTGCGTATGAAGACGACGGCTGAATTTCAGAGCAAAGTGCGCGCATGTGAGCTATCCAGCACAAAATACTCACCCCACAAACTCGGCACCGCTGGTACGCGGTAAAGCACGCAGCGGGCGGCGGAGGACGAGATCGCTACGACCGCTTGCTATGATCTCGGATGAGCGCCGATCCGTTAAGAGCGAGGGCATCGCCCACGCCTTGGGCAACATCTCTCGACAAACCCGCAGACGAGGCGGTGTCTCAACGTCTGTAAATTTCCAACCACTTAATTGTTAATAAGTCCATAACTTCATGGTGTCTACAATAACATGATGTTCTCTTGCAGAAGCATTGACTTCCGCATGTTCCCAAGGTTCCTTCAAGTAGACAGGAGAAGGATGTCGCGCCTACGACCCGGGAAACAAGGAGCACCGGTCGCACGCGAGGAGTTGGGGTTTACGTACCTTGGAGGGATGGATTCCCACACAACTCCGACACGATAGGAGTAGGAAGAGATCCAAGGACCAAGACGACGCCGGTTGGAACATGTGATTATTGCACAATTTCAAGAACAAATAACAAACTTGCGTAACCAAGTAAATCAACTCATGCAGCGCAAGCCGCCTCGTTAATTTAGGAGCAAGTCCCGCCGACATCGAGTAGCGTCGCGCCCACACATAACTCGACATGACGACGCAATTACCGATCGACGGCATCGAGGTAATGTACATCTCTCGAGTGCTCCAAAGATAGACCTATAGGACGCCTTAGCTAATTGTGTACGCTTTTGTAGGAGCCGACGCCGCAAGCTCCAAGTGAGGATAGTAGGGTCGATTCCTATTGAGGTCGGGCGGGTATGGTGTATCCATACCAGAAGGGGCAAGCAAAGACGGCGGTACCAGTGGCGCAGGTTACGCCAGTGGTGCAGTGGACATGGTCCATGACAATTTCATGGCCATCCTACCGAGATTCCCCAACGAAGAAATCGTAACACTAGGGATGCCACACACTTTTATCGGTGGCCCAAGAAGGACATCGACCGACCCTTCGGTGATGCGATATCGAGAGGACCCCGCCTCCAATAGGACCTCGATGAGTCCGCCTCAACCAAAGCTTCGAAGGCCGCCACATCGCTCCCGCCGAGAAGACGACAAAGGGACAAGAAAAGCGTGTCACCATATCGGTCCTCGAGGCGCCACACGGAAGGCGCCCTCACCGCCTCGTTAAGGAGAAATTGAAATCGAAGAACATTAAGGTACCTCCCAACCCCGTCAAATACTCACTCTGAAGTCCGCTGGTCTCCTGCAGAGAACTAAAGAGCTCAGAGTAGCTTATCAAGCTTTGCATGATTGGTACTTGCGCAAGACCGAGCGAAGGGGTCATATCGAATCACCGTCACATACGGGAGAGAGCATTTTCTCCACGAGCTCGCCACTTCGCCGTGGGCTTCAAGACTTATTTGACTTATACAACCTAATCGCCTCGACGCTCACTTCTACGATGCCGACACCGTAAGTGTGTGCAATCAATTTCTACACTCACGTGATACCGATAAATATCATAACTCATTGCTTATGTACGGATACATTATGAAACGTGTCGTCGAATCAAAGAACCGTGGGTTTTCTCGACCACACGTGGTCTCTCGAGCAAACAATCAACCAAGACGCATCCTACGCCGAGAATTACATAAAATGGGATTGCTTGCTCGTAACGCATGTGGAGTACATAATGGTGCCCAACAACGTAAGTAAGTGCTTCAATATTTGCTATACAAATTACGCTTCAACATAGGTTTATGACTATAGCGACATACACGAGTAGGTTCCATCGATTCTTCCGATTCTTGTGCCAAAGAGGAACATGGTATTGTACCTTGATTCTCTACTCAACAAAATCACGACTTCACCATTCTTAAAGGAATACTCGATGTATGTTCATTTCCTCCGCACATAACTCTATTGTAGTCTTCCTTCGCTTTAAATGGACAAGGATAACTTTTTTGAATCATGTAGGCGCTCATCGACTATGTTGCCAAGGGAGGTTTATACAAGGAAACGAGCGCCACAATCGACTCATAGGATGCGATTTCCAGACGCGCTACAACACAATAATCATATATCACACTGTAATATTGCGTCTCGAATCGATCGTACATATATATGTAATTCTATTTTTGCAAAGGCCGCCAAGAAAAACGAGATCACCTATGCGCATTCTACGTATGCCATCATATGCGCTATTGATTGTTTCTAGGACGAACGATCCCCAGGTTTGTCAATCTCGTAATAATTATCTCCTAATTATAAATTTAAATATATATGCTTACTACTTTACTCCGCTAGCGATGTGGCTTGAACATAGAGTTAAATGCACTCGAGATGGACCAGTCACGCACATTCGAGGGGAGCTCGTGGCTTCATCAAGGCGCATATAGTTAACACCAACGGAGAGTTTCACGCCGTCGACACCGATGAACGACCTCAAACAATTGATTCAATATTGTAATTCACTTTGATCGGTTGTAATTCAATTTGTAACTCTAGCGACAATATATACTTGAAACATTCTTTTGTAATTGATTTTGAGTTAAATGATCACTTTGAGTTGTCAGCAATTATCTGTGACATGTTTCTACTTGCTAGTTTTCAGAGGGCATGGCTAGCAATTCCTGAGGCTAGATGAAAATACGAAAAAATTTAATTGGGTTAATAGACTTATGACAGACGGTTCTAACTACGAACCGTCCGTGATACTGAATAACCACAGACGGTTTGTAGTTGAAACCGCTCGTGATAATGATTATCACGACGGTTCCAACTACTAACCGCTCGGATATTCTGTAATCGCGCACGGTTCCAACAACGAACCGCTCGCGGATTCGTAGTATCACGCATTTGTCGTGGTCGAACCGCTCGTGATAAGAGTTATCACGACGGCCAACCGCTCGTGATAACCGCCGTTATCTCGCACATAAAATTTCAGACGGTTCAAAAATCGTCTGTGATGACTGTTACGAACCGTCTGTGATGACCTTTTCTGTAGTAGTGACACATAATTATGGACATGACGACGTCCAATTACCTATCGACGACATCAAGGTAATGTACATCTCTGGAATGCTCCAAAGATAGACCTATAGAACGCCATAGCTAATTGCGCATCGTTTTGTAGGAGCCGACGCCCTGCAAGCTCCAAGTGAGGATGGTTTGGTCCATTTCTATTGAGGCTGGGCGGGGGATGGTGTATCCATACCAGCAAGGGGCAGTGCAGCATAGTGCCCAGCTGGTGCAGGGTTATGCCAGGGTCCAGGTGGACATGGTACATGATAATTTCATGACCATCCCGCTGGAGATTCGCCCGAACGAAGATATCAGAACACTAGGGGATGTCGTGTACACTTTTATCTAGTGCCCCAAGAAGGACATCGCCCTGGAACCTGCAGTGTTGCGATCTCGACATGATCATGCCTCTCCAACAGGACCCTTGATGAGTCCACCTCATCCTTCGCTTCAGAAGGCCGCCTCATCAGTTCCCGTGGAGAAGACGCTGAAGGAATAAGAAAAGCGTGTCACCGTATCGGTTCTTGAGTCGTCTCATGGGAGCACGTGCCGCAAGCAATTTGTTAAGGCCAAATCGAAATCAAAGAACATTGAGGTGTCTCCCAAACCCGGGAAATACTCCCTCGGAAGTCCATTGGCCCCCCGACATAGTGCTAGCACGCGCTGGAGTAGCTTGTCTATCTTTGTATGCCTAGTACAAGTTGAAGACCCAACAGGAGGGGTGTGATATTGGAATAACCGTCAGATACACAAAGGAGGATTTCTTCCATGAGCCGGGGCACTTCGTCGTGGGTTTTGACGACTTATTCGACCTATTCAACCTCGCTACCATCGACGCCTCACTTCTACGATGCTGGACACTGTAAGTGTGTACAATCAAGTTCTACACTCACGTAATACCGGTAAATATCACAACTCATTGCTTTTGTATAGATACATGATGAAAAATGTCCGTCGATGAATGAATCGGTGGGTTTCCTCGACCCACACGTCATCTTTGAGCAAACCATCAACAAAGATGCATCCTACGTCGTGAAATACATAACGACGGGATTGCTTGCTCATGACGACAAGGACTACATAATGGTGTCATACAATCAGAAGTAAGTGCTTCACTACTTGCTGTACAAATTTTATTTGTACTTTATACGCAGCACGAACTTCGGTTTATGACTATAGCAACATACATGAGTAGGTTCCACTGGATCTTATTAGTCCTTATACCAAAGAGAACCAATGTAATATACGTTGATTCCCTACTCAACAAAACCACGGCTACACCCTTGTGAAAGAAATACTCGACAGGTATGCTTATTTCCTCCATATATATCTCTATTATAGTCTTCCTTCTTTTTAAAATATCTGATGATAACTTTTTGGAATCATGCAGATCGTTCATCAACTATGTTGCAAAGGGAGGGCTATACAAAGGATCTAGCGCCAACTACAACATAGGACACAATTTTCGGTACGTGCTACAACGCAATAATCCTATATCATACTTCGTAATAATGCATCTCGAACTGACTGTACCTACATATGTAATTCTATTTTGTAGTACCACCGGCAAAAACAAGATCACCTATGTGCATTATACGTTTGCCATCATATGCGGCAAATGGTGAGTGCTAAGATGAAGGATCCCCGAGGTTTGTCAATCTCGCAATAATTATTTTCTATATATATATATATATATATATATATATATATATATATATATATATGCTTACTACTTTACTCCTGCTAGCGATAGGGCTTAACCATAGATTTAGATGTACTCGTTATGAAAGAGCTCTCAGAGGTTCGAGGAACGCTCTGCGCCATCATCAAGCTGGAGATCGTTAACGCCGACGAAGAGTTTCATTGTGTCGACACCGTTGAATGACCTTAAAACTGTTGATTCAATTGTAATTGATCATTTTGAGTAGTTGTAATTCAATTATAAATCTAGCGATAATACTTGAACATAATCTTTTGTAATTGATTTTGAGTTTTAAATGATCACTTTGACTTATGTCAACAATTGATTCAGCTGTGATGTATCTAATTTCTGCTAGCTTACTAGTTTTCAGAGGGCATGGCTAGCAATTCCTGAGGCTAGCCGAAAATAAAAAAAATATTAAATAGGTATAAATGAACTATCACAGATGTTTTTTTGGTTGGAACCGTCTGGGAACGGTACTACCACAGATGGTTTCAACAAAAATCGTCTGTGAAGGGAAAGCACCACAGACGATTTTAACCAATAACCGTATGTGATAACAGTTGGTTATCACAGACGGTATTTGAACCATCTGTGATAAGGCTCAACACATGTTGTTTTTAGTTGAAACCGTATGTGAAAGGCCAGTATCACAGACAGTCCTATTTAAAAACCGTCTTTGATATGCGATATATCACAGACTGTTTTTAAATAGAACCGTCTGTGATATACGTCATATCACATGCGGTTCTTGATTGAAACCGTTTGCGATAGTAGCCCGTCACAGACGGTTTCAACTAAAAACCGTTTGTGTTGAGCCTTATTACAGATGGTTCAAAAACCATCTGTGATAACCAACTGTTACCACATACATAAAAATTCAGACGGTTCAAAATCGTCTGTATTGACGGTTCCGAACCGTCTGCGATGCACTTTTGTGCAGTAGTGATATACACACATATACATATACATATACATATACATATCAACAACCGATGTACAACTATAATCATGAGATTACAAGTTTACAACAGATATCGAAGATATCGTTGCTTAGAGTTGCTATACATGCGCGTGTACTGGAGTGCACGGCAAGTTTTCAACTAACAATCGCAGCCCCCCCTACTGTTCTATGGGCTCTTTACAAGGTGCAACGCATCGTCGAGATCGTTGAGCTGTGCGGACTGCGGAGAACTTTAATACTTGATGGGCTTCAGGTGCAACCTGTGAAAGATAATGGAGGACTGGACAAATCGTGGCGGTGGTTGCCTCGTCGGGTGGCGGTAGAACAGCCGCACATACTGTATCATATAGTGCATCTAGGATTCTAGATAGCATATATAATTAACTGTCTCACGGTTGGGTGCGATGCATATTCCATTATACGTGAAGCACTCCTATCTATCTAACGTGAAACTCTGATATGGAAACCTCGTTTACCGAGGACGCGACCGCTCTTCGGTTAAAGCTCGTCTCATTTCCGCCATGCGCAAAGGCAAACGCCGGCTTCAATGGAGAAGCGAAGCTGGACGCCTTGCCGTGGAGCATGACAAGGACGCTCAGCATAGTCGGCCGATCTGCCGGGTTCTCCTGGACGCAGAGGAGCCCGAGATGGACGCACTTCAGCAGCTCGCTCTCCGGGGCCTGCCCGGCCAGTGACGCATCTGTGATCTCCAGTGGTGTTCCCTTCAACCAGTGATCCCATACCTGATAAGTGCAAGAAAAGTATATGCAATGATCGATGATAGTTTCTGCGTGCAATGTCATTATGCTATGTATGGATAGTAGGACTCTAGGTAGGGCTCACATAGCTCAGCAGATTGTCGGAATCTTCGACTAAATCGGAGATATCAGTGTTCTTCCTTCCCGTCACGATCTCTAGGACTAGAACTCCAAAACTGTAGACATCTAGCTTGACTGACAGTTGCCCAAGTACTGCGTACTCTGGCGCCATGTACCCTCTGCCAGAGAAGAAACAAATATATTGGGTTCAGGGTATGGAAATGGAATTAATATTAAATGTATACAGTGGATCCTTTCCTACCTTCAAAAACAAAAGGTATGGAAATGGAATGCCGTGCCAAGGTATGTGTCAGTCAGTTAAGTATCTCTTTGCTTACAGTGTTCCGACGACTCGGCTTGTGATGCTGGTAGTTTTGGAGCCGTCGAAGAGCCTTGCCAAGCCGAAATCCGAGATCTTTGGGTTCATGCTGGCGTCTAGAAGGACGTTGCTGGCCTTGAGATCACGATGTAAGATTTTTATCTGTGAATCCTCGTGAAGGTACAGTAGACCTCGCGCAGTTCCATGTATGATCTGGTACCTCGTATCCCAGTCTAACATTGAGCGCTTCTCCGGGTCTGCAAGTTCGATCATGCAAACCATGCTCAGCTCAGTTACTGAATCGGACTAGTTGTCAATTTGTCGTAGTATTTGCAGGTATCGAGTATTGACAGTAAAATCCAGGAAGTTTGTGAAGCTGTTGGTACCAAAAAGAAAGGTGTCGAGGCTTCGATTAGGCAGGTACTCGTACACAAGCAGCTTCTCCTGCCCCTGGATGCAAACACCTAGAAGCTTTGCAAGATTGTTGTGCCGGAGTTTGACGACCAACATGAGCTCATTTTTCAACTGCTCGAGACCTTGCGCCGATGCCTTGTCAAGTCTTTTCACAGCTATTTCCCGTCCATCCGGCAAGAACCCCTGAGATGAATCAAATAGTTTATTTCAGATCATATCAGTATTGTCTTTTATTGGTACGTCCTAGATAACAGTGTTTCATCAGGTTATTCTAAATCATAACGCTACATTAATTATAAGTTGCTGTGGCAATCGAGCACATATATACCTTGTATACTGCTCCGAATCCTCCATGCCCAAGCTTGTTATCTTCAGCAAAATTCCCTGTTGCCTTTCTTAATGTTGGCAGGTAAAAGAGAAATGGCCCCGAACCGTCATCTTTCTCGGCATCTGCATAAACACGCATTTCTTCATCGGCGCCGAAGTATGTATGAGTATGTTCAGGTCATTTGCATTTTAACTCATTTTGCCATATTTTCGATGTTTTCTACCTAAGAATATTTGCTGATGCTTTTGAGGAACAATCTTAGTTGGAGGAAGCAGTGAGGCGATCTATTTATATAAGTTAGCGCTACTTAATTTGAATGGCGATTCTAAGATGATTTTTGTGACCGTTATATTTGAATGGCCATTGGTGTGCTGTTTAATTTGATGTTGATCCAATTGATACAAAATGTGACTCATAATTAAAAAGATCAGTCGCATTATAAATAGACAAAAGAAAGGTGATATGCGTTATTAGTTGTGCAAAACAGAAAATGCGGAAGCCATGAATATGCTTGCGGTTCATACAATCATACTGACATTGTTTCGCTTGTAATTTTCTCCAGAGGTAAATGGTGAACACGGACAGGAGGATAACTGCAGCACCAAGGACAAAGGCAACCACCATTGCTACATTTTCTGGGCGCCTACTCCTCTTTCCTGCAGGTATACGTACATTCACACAATGCATATTATTTATGGTAAATCAGAGAAAATACATGCTACGCAATTTACATCGATCTTTTTATGGAGAAAACATATCGACGACAGTTGATAGTTATAACCAGGGTTGTCAGGGCAGGACTTAAGGAGGAATCTATTTTCTTGACAGGAAAATGGTCGGAATGATCAGTTTAAGTATATTACTTTAAGTAGAGATATCCAAGGCATAGTAATTAAAAGGAACAATTTCAAGAAAAATAAAGGACCTGTATATGCGCTGTCATTTGGGGAAAAAAGGATGGGTCTGATTATTAAGCAGGTCAAGTAAGATCGGGTAATCAACTCCAATTCATCCAGGAAAAGTTACCCGGCCGGATGGTAAGAGCTTTGTAGCTAGGGCTCCTAATAGGGTTTTGAACCAGGCTGGCCCAAAATAGCAAATAATGGACTAGACCAAATTTGGACCCTTCTTTTTTGGACCAGAAGACGGTTGGTAGATGAGACCTGTCCAAATGGTTGTGACTGTCAGGCTAGCCTAGGGCGCCCGGCACAAGCACGACATGGCCTAACACTCAGGGCTGGCACACCCTGACGCAGTGTGTTGTGCTTGGGTAGGCACTCCGGCCTAGCGGGTCGGTTCGGTTAGGCACGTCATGCCTGCCGGTTCGGTGTCGGGACCCGAATTTTTGAATTCGAACTTTATGTGTATATCAGTACTTGTCCTTGGATCAGTAGCTAGTATACACAGTTACATCATTGAATATAAACACATATCTTGTAAATGTAAAACTATAGCATAATATTAAATAAAAGAGTAATGACTTTATGGTCGAAGCTTACAATAATTGTCCTTTCAGACTAAATAACTCGAATAAACTACAACAGAAGAAGCTAAGTTCCAGTGATGGCCCATCCATATGCTCACAGGCAATCAACTAGAGAGCGCAACCTAGTACTCCGGATGATCTTCATCAAAGCCACAACCGTAGAAGTCGTAATCCTCCTCGGCATTGTTGAAGGCTTCTGAGATTTATTTTGAGTATTGTATGTGAGTACATAAAGTACTACGCAAGTCTTGGGGAAAAATACAATATGCAAGGCTTAGTAATGCGGTTCATATGGTTCTTTTGCACAAAGTAATATTTTAAGTTTCAACAGTTTTCATAAAGCATACATTTGACAAAAGTAGTTTCAATGATTAAACAAATTATTTCACTATTGAAGGTTCTAGCTACCAACTACTAGTATCAAGCCTCTATCTGCCAAGGTTTGATGAATAGGGCTCCATCCACCCAATTGGCTCTAGCCACCAGAATAATCACCCAGGAGTTCTAACCACTCCCGATTTACCAAAGTTTATTTCTTTGAAAACAAAATCTAAATCTAATATCTAAAAACGCACCTTGCCCGTCCTTAACCGTGGACATGGTTGTTCGAATAGTTTTACACTTTGCAAAGGTTATACAACATTACCCACACGAGATAATCAGCTTATAATATCCATCAAACACACTTCCATAGGTTTGTGACTAAGTAATTATAACAATACCTTATCCTTACATCAACATACCCTATGATCTATCCCCTCAATGTATGGACGTCATTTACCATTATCAAGAAAGCACATAGTTGTAGGAGATAACTTGCCTATACATGGACATCATTTACTATCATCCGGTGCAAGCCCCGACATACATGGACGTCCTTTACTATCGTATGGACAACCCAAATAACACCTACCAACTACAGCCTACAGGCTTAATGCTTGGACTTGGTAAATTATTTGGTCGGGTCCGTCCCATTCCGGATATGTGGTTGTACGGTGGTGCTCAGTTTGGATAGAGACACAAACGTCGGTCTTTAATATGACTCAGGTGGAACTAGTACATTACAAGTTCTCGTGCTCCATCTGCACCTTCCTGAACTTACCACCTGCCCAAGTCTAAGACATGTTTTCACTATTTTATTTTATTTGCAAACAGTGGCAATACCTATCGTCAAACATTTAACAAATGGTTCGACAAAAGGGTATTGAATAACTCCCACCCATAGGATGATCATGACCGATATAGCTTGTCTAAGAAATTCTACCATTTCATACTAATCCATCAATAATGTAATAATTACCGTGGATTTGCTAAACTTGGGAGACATTGGTTCATAGATAACAACATCAAAGGAATGTAAATTCAAATTAGGTTAACTAACACTCCAATTCATCATTTTATGTAAATAGCAATGCATAATAATTTTGAACAATATAAAAATAAGATTTTGAAAACACTTGGAACAACATGGTCAAAGGAGACTTGCTTTCATCATAGGTAGGTGTCACTTCCTCTGGTTGCTCCAAGTTCACTTTGGCAATGATGGATTCTATACATGCGAAATGAAAAAAATAAATAACCCAAAAAACAAATAAAATAGAAAAATTATAACAATAGTATTGATGGACAAATTATGAATTTAGGAAGAAAAACATGATCAATCAAAGTTCCTATGAAGGAGAACAGGTTGTTGGAAGTTTGGACGGGAGGGAAAATGCTAGAAATTGAGAAAAAGGAAAATATTCCCTAGAATATTCTCTTAGGGTTTATTTTATTAAAAGGATATGGACAAACGAGTGGGCCCTTGGTCCATGGACAAAGTTCATAGAAAGTCTATGGTCCATAATGGAGTGAGTTTAGGGAACAGCGATGCTGACAAACAGGATCTACACGTCAGTGAGCGATGGAAGATAATGACATGAGGGACTAGGACTTTAGCGAGAAGGGTTTGCATTAGGTTCAGTTTACACCTGGGTGGACACGTATGCACTGATAGAGCAGACACATGGCGGACACGTGGCAGTTGAAGCAGTAGGATGACATGGCAGTGCTGATGTGGAGTAGGGTTTCATGAAGTATACTTGTACTGAGGGACCCAATGTTCATAGAGACAAGAGAGCAAGGAAACGAACCTCATGGAAGTGGCTTCGGTAAGCACACGCGAGGGGGATGGCTTCGATGATAGTACGGGCAGCTACAACACTCCCCAGTGGTGCGGGTCGACGGGGTGATGAAGGCGATACTCCGGTTAGAGGACGGGACGACATGTCATCAGTGGGATCGTCGAGGATGGCATCACAAGTAGCGGAGAAGGAATGGGATGCAGAAGTCACAGTGGAGTAGAGAGACTCACCGGCAAAGATGATAGAAGCATTGAATAGAACAGATCAAGGCGAACTCAAAAGGGTAGATGGTGCAGAAGGATGTTGTCGGACCCCAGAAAATTAATGCCGAAATCATACGTGTTTATTGTGCTAGTCCCATGATCAGTGGCTAGCACACACATTTACAACATTCAAATCACATCCATGCACGAATAAATACAACATATTATTACATTATATTAAACAACTGAAGATTGGTCATATTGACCACATTTTACTCAAAGGGTTGACCGACCAAATGAGCATATAAAATAGTAAATTGCTGTGGAAGCTAAATATAATAATAAGGCAAGAGGCCCTCGTGGTATGCCCCATTCCACAGCCAACTGACTGGGAGTTAAACCTTAGATCGTGTCATCATCACACCCACTTGTAGCATGAAAGAAATTGGCTTTCGGGTCTCCATCTTCTCCCTCAAATAATGTTCAACAAATATGAGGTGTACTCCGCAAGACTTACATCAAACACTATTAACTACATGTTTGGCTATGTCAAAGGAAGGCTATAGTATCTTGTTTTATTTGCTCAAAGCTAATTTGCATTTTGTAATAGAGATTAATAGATTGCAATTGATGAATATAAAACCAATTGACATTGATAATAAAATAACAGTAAGTATAAATACCATAATTAAACAAATGGCCTCCTACCAAAATATTAAAACAATGACAAATTCCTTTTGCCAAACAACAACGCACGGATTCCCCATTCATATGTCACCTGAACCATTTTAGAAAACACAAGACTACTAGTGTGTGATATAACTAAGCAATGTTCATGACTCGGGACACGGCTATTCAAATAGTTTACACTCTACAGAGGTCACACAACTTTACCCACACAACATAAACATCCAACCATGTCATGCATGTCATGCAATACCATCGGTATCCGATTGAGAGTCTATGACAAAACCTTTACATCATATGTTCTTGCAACAAACCACACCCGTTGATCAACCTCCTTTAGGATGGGGAGTGCCCTTTGTCATCCCAAGGCTCAACATTCTGTTGTTAAATCTTGTCTACACTGGTCAAGATCCCTATGAACATGGATACGCCTCCATGCCTACACTAGCCTCAGGCTACATCCCCTTGGCTACTAACTCGTTGTTTGATTGCTAGAACACGATGACTTATTATGCTAGGGCTAACCCATACTAGCACATGTAATTTGCACATATATACCTGGGTCTATGGCACAAAAGTTCGGTCCTTACTGACTCAGGCCAACTACCCACAAACCACATCTTGTGCATCAACACTTTGTCTCGTCCAACATTAGCCCAAATCAAAATCAAGTTTTTTAGTTTTCATTTGCTAACCAAACTAGCAGAGGTACCTCCTATGTACATATATACCAATGTTTCCCATAGTTCAATAATTTTCTTGAGTTCTCCCATCCAGCAGAACTAGTATCGATATAAGCATGCCTAAGAATTCTCTACATATGCCAACTAAATTCTAATTAATTTATCTTAACCCAGTGGTAAATATTCCTAAGGTGACAATGGTAGTGATGTTCAAGTCCAAGGAACATTTCATTGCAATATAAGACAACTAATCTCTAAGCGCGAATATAATAGTTTACTCAAGATAAGCGTGCGTAAATAATTGTAATGAAAAACAAGATAAATTTTGAAATCATAGGATCAACATGATCAAGGGGGGGGGGCTAATTGCCTTGATATTGAGCACTTGGTTCTTGCTCTAGGTCAATCTCGGAATACTTCCGGTACATCATCATTTATTCGGTAAAAGCCAAGAACACAAATAAATACCAAATAAAATCCAATATAGATAAAACACATTTTTTCAAATAATTAATGCACATGATTTTAGGGAGTTCGTACACAAAAGCTACTAGCGAAATGAATTAGCCAGGCTAGAAAAATCTAGAAAAAGAAAAGACAACACTTTATGCTAACAGAGTTTAGGACTCTTGAAACTTCTATTCTTATCCTAACTCATGATCCTCATCATATATAGTAATCTACGAGAAATCCACCTATTTGATATAATTCATTATGCATGTGTTACTCCACTATCACCAATTAAGGTTACTCACTATGCACAACCTCATGCATCTAATCCCCTCATAATAATTCACTTAACCAATTCTCAAGTGTTTAATCCAATCACATGCATAATACTATCTAAATTTTGCATTCATCCACTAATGTATAATCAATGTTGCAATCCAACAAACAATGCCCAGACTCACAATCTTCCATTTATACACTTCATCCTGTAATTGTACGAAATCCACCAAATTAAGTGCATATGACAGTGGCTCAATCCAACAATCATACTCCATTAGAATATTTATGCAAACGCTTCCTATCTAGCTCTACTAGTCTAACCTCCGCAAATCATAATCATATACACCAAATTTCCACCGATCGAGATTTATTTGACTAACCGATACCTAATGAGCTTTCCAATTTAATTGCACATCCAATATTTAATAGCTCACTAATCAATCAAACAGTATCCATACCACCAATCGAATCATATATGTGCCTCTGTGATCAACTCATAATCACTCTTTTACTAATGAAGTGAGGACACAAATCCATCGACTCGGCACATATGACTCATCGGCTAATCACATGGTACTCCAATTATTTGTCCGTAATCAAATAATCAACTACTAGTTTCTCCCAATTATAGCATCTATGACTCACATAACTATTACTTAAGACATCCAACCAAATTGCTCATGGTTAATTAATCCTCTTATTCAACCTCCATTTTCCACTAATTACCATCACATGAATGATCCATCGAGTATCAATTATCATATCCTTATATGTCCCAAATCCTAAAACCACTAATCCAACTCAAGGGAAAAAGACTCCAATTAATTTAACATCTGAAGCTCATCACAAATTTCCATGCAACTTCCAAATTAATATTATGTGATCCAATAATCCAGTAAAATAGTTAATCCGACATCCACTGATCGACAAAACACATATTCCGCTACAACAATCTAATTATTTTCAACACTGATCTAATTAATCGCATCCACCGACATAACACCGACCTAACCTGGGAGTTATACTAGTCTAAGCTACCGGACGCATTTTACACTAAGCATGCATAAAAAGATGGCATGCTTATGACGACTAAGCAACATGCACAACTAATTACCAAGGAAGCGATAACACAATTAATACTAGGGTTTTACCGCCAGCACTCGGCGTGTAAACCACCACCGAACGTCTACGTCTAAGTCATTCATACGCAATCGGCAACGTCACCACCGGTTACCCATCTCTCTCGGCTGATGTCTTCTTCTAAATTACTCATGTGCAACTGCCAACGTCACCACCGGTTACGCGTTTCTCTTAGCTGCTCGTGCGCAATCGCCAACATTGTCGCCAGATGCGCATCTCTCTCTGTCATTCGTGCGCGTCACTCGAAATCACCCCGGATCTGCACCTCTACCTTTATTCTCTTTTTCTTCCCTTTTTTGTTTTTCTTTTCTTTTTTCTTTCTCTTCTCCCTTTCTCCTTTCTTTTCCTTTTCTTCCTCTTTCCTTTTCACTCCTTTTTCTTCCCTCCATTCCCTTTTTTCTCCGGTCGACAGCCCCCTTTTTTCCCCTTTCTTCTTCTCTTCCTACCTCTCTTTTCCCCATTATTTCTTCTCTCTTTCTATTTATTTTTCCTTTCTTTCTTCTCTCTTTCTATTTCTTTTTCCTTCCTTCCTTCCTCTCCTCTTCCATCTCTGTCTCCAAAGCTCCTCCTCTCTTATCCATCAAAGCTCCCTTCGCGCGACTGGATCTGACCGGTCCTCCCCAAACTGTCGCCGCCCTACCGGCAATGCCTCTCCCTTTTGCCTCAGCTGCCGTCTTTGGTGCCTCTCTCTCCCCCCTCCCAACCGCCGCCACATTGGCCAACTTGCTGCATCGCCTGCACCACCTGGACCAGGTAGCCACCCCCAACACCAAGCTACGGCACTGCAACTCCACCGCGTCGTTGGCACCCATGTTCACCCCATGTCCAACCGCGCCGCGCTGTGCCTCAGCCTCACCGCTTTGGCTCGCCTCCACCACCTCGGCTCCATCGCTCTGCTACGCCTCGACTGCCGGACGCCTCACCACGAGCTGCCTAGGCAGTGCCACTCCACCGAGTTTCCACCACGCTCAACAGCCTCCAACGCACTTGTCGGCCTCCATTAGATCCCGTGTTGCCAACGCAGCAAGCCACCATTGCTTGGCCCGCCAATGGCTCCTTGCCTCTACTCCTCTCAACCTCTGGCATCTGCGCCACGCTTGGCTCCGTCTCTGCTATCGCCGCCCTCGGCTCTCGCCTCAACCGTCACCAAGCCGCCACCACAAGCCAAGCAATCGCCTACTCCCATTCTTTGGCTCTCCATGGCGCCACCAATCCCTTGGCCTCCAGAAGCATCCTCAGCTCGGCTTTCAGCCACCATGGCCATGTCCCACCGCATGCATGCATCGTTCTCGTCTCCTTCTTGATGTCCTGGCCGCTGCAAGCCACCGCACCACCACCATTGCTCCTCCTCCTCACTGTCGGCTTCCTCTTGGCTACAGCAAGCCGCTGCCAACCGAACACTGCCAATAGTACCATGGCCACAGTGCCTCTACCTCTCCCTTCCCTCTTCTCCCAAAATGTTCGAACGACCTTTCATGTAGGAATGAATTGCAGAAATAGAACGCTCTCGAGACGACGAATGCCATGGTGTGACATGCATTGCGTGATTTTTGGTTCTTGGATGGGATTGAGAGGAGAGAAGACGGTTTGAGCTTGAGTTCATGAGGAAGGGGAAGTCACACAACTTATTTTGTTGGGGCGGATAAAAAGAAATGGCAGTGGGTGGATCGGCGGGGGGAATAAATGGCAATGAATGAGTGAGGATGGGGTGGAAGGGTTTTGTCTGTTGGGGAGGGGAATAGGTAGGGAAAGAAAATGGGAAGAAAGGGTGGCACACAGTCATTTCATCTGCTGCCGGTCGAGCTGGAGGAGCATCAATGGTATGATTGAAAAACAATGATATGGTTTCGATGCATGAGAAAACAAGAAATCAAAACGATTAATTTTTATGCGACCTTTCAAAGAATTTGGTTTAATTTTAAATGCAACCTTTAAAATAAATGATGGAAATTTTTTGAAACACGGTAAATTTTTTTACAGCTCGCTCAATTAAATGAACATCCCGATCTGAAAACTAGGGTGTTACAATTGCTCACCGAAGATGGTGAATTTCAATGGAAAGGCACACGGATGGCGATGAAGACGACATGCTCGATCTCGGCAACGAGGGCGTATCAGCTCGAATAGCCTGAGAAGACACGAAGGAAGGAACCGAGAACATGTTGTGATGCAGATGGATCCAACGGATACGCAACGATGTGGTAGGGATTAGGGTTTTGGTGGCATTGCGACACAAGGGTGTGGAAATCGAGGTCAGCATCTAAGGCAATGCCAGAGGATGAACTCTAGGAATATTTGCCAGGAAGGAAAATACTGGAAAATGAGAAAGAAAAGGAATATTCCCTCGGGGATTTATTTTCTTAAAGGAACAGAGGCTGACGAGTGGGGTCCACCCCACCCGTAAGTGAAATAGAGAGGAAGAGAGAGAGAGAGAAAACAGAGGAGGTGAGCATGGCGGCTCTAGACGGCGGCGACGAACGGCAACGCGGGGAGACTAGTTGATAGGAAAAATGAGTTGGCAGAACCTTAGGGAGTTGGTAGGTAGTGGCATCGGAGGCAAGGGTGCACGGTGGCGGTGCTGGCAACAAATGGGGCGGTGGCCAAGGCACGGACGACGGCGCTCCAGCAACGTTCTTCATGAGGCGGGAGCGCACATGAGCACAACAGCGGCTAGGGAGTACATAGGATTATACGGGAGGGCCAGAGGGGGTTGAGGCAGTGAGGCAATGGTGGCTAGCATCAAGGAAGATGGTGGCGGTGGTGGCGACCAGCTACGATAGTGCAATGACCAAATTTAGGTGGGGAAGAGTTAGAGGGGTTGGAGGTGGTGCTACTGGTAGAATGAATTGTGGTGATTCTCATCAAGGATAACGAGGTTGATGATGACGATACTTGGAACATTGACGATGTCGATAGGCTCCATTCCGGCCAATAGTTGCGGGAAACACGAAATTGATCGAGGGGATTGGATGAGAATGATGTGGAACACAATGTGACACGAATGATTCAGTAGAAACTCACAGAAACGACGAGACAAAGTAGTGGAGCAGCGACTAGCTTTGGGGAAGTCGACCTACGCGGCGACGATGAGGACACAGAGATAGTGTGGGTTTGCGGGTGAGTGAAGGGGTCCAACACGGTCGTAGGATTCAAGTTTAAGGGATCGAGACGACATGGATGGATGCGGCCATGTGTGGGATTGACGGCACAGATTTGGAATGCAATTTCAATTCACATTAATATGGAAAGAAATGACCGACATGAATGTGTGTCATGAAGACGTGTGTTCCAAACTAAGGCAATGCGCGAAGCTTTGTCGAGGCAACACGGGCGGTTTGTCTAGCTAGTGGTGCGGGCAGGAGAAGAGCAAGACAGAGGAGGCGTCGAGAACTGCTGCAACGTGGGGAGAGGAAGGAGACGGGATGGTGAGAGTTGATGGCGGTGTTCACTGCAGCGTTGCGCTTGAATGCTTGAGCTGTGGGCGGTGAAACGATCGGTGAGATGTGGTGTCCAGCTCGGTCGATTGGGAGTAGAGAAATAGGGGGAGTCGAGCGGAAGAAAGAAGGAAAGGGAATGAGCCAGACGGGCTGGGCTAAAAGAATGGGCCAAAGGAAATCGAAATAGAGAAATGTCTTTGGCCCAAAAACTGAATTTGAATAGAATTTGAGTTGAGATTTGAATTTATATTTGACTTGATTTTTGATATTGCATTGCAAATTGAATTTATATTTGGGATTTTTTAGATTGATTTGGATTTTGAGCTCAAAATAGAATTAGAATTAGCATTTTGAATTTAAGATACTGAGATTGGGATTTGGAAAGATTTCATTGGAATTTGAATTTATATTTGGAATTTGAACTCAAGAACACCAAATAAGATCAAATTCTTTGAAGTAATTAATTTCAAATTATTTGTGGAGAACAACCAAATAGGAGTTAGCCGGACCGGCGGGGCTGTGCCTAAACAGACCATGGCTGGGCCGGACCGCCCGATTTGGCCACCTCTTCGATGCTTCCTCGCGCCTCTGCCTCCACCACAGCTCGCAAGCTCTGCCTCCACCACCATCAAAAACCTCGCGCCTCTACCGTCCGCCTCCATCTTCAAGCCACTACCAAGATCCCTCGCGCCGCCGTCGGTGGCTATTGAATCTAGAACCCGGCGGCCGGCACCACTAAGCCTTCGGCGCCGAGCGAAAGGTAATCTTTTTACCCACTTGTTCTTGATTTTATGCTGATTTGGTTGGTCTGTCACGATTTCTCATGGATTTACCATTTTTTTCACTCGTTGATTCAGCGTGGGAAGCAGAAGAAGGCCGCTCTCTAGCTCTTCCTCTGCCTCCGTCGTTTCTGACTTGCAATCACGGCCACCGCCTCCTTCCTCTCCACCGAGGATGCCACGGTAGGTAATCAGTACTAATCAGTAGTCACTAGTACTAACTATTTCTGGGGACTCTCATGCTAATGAATAGTCTTGTTTATGAATGCTTGCTGCATCACCAGAGAACAATATAATGTTTATGTTTTTTACTCCCACTGATGCCTTTAAAATGATTTACAGTTTTTCTTTATAGAGATGAGCCGACTTTGATGCAAAGATCATACAAGTGATAGTTATTTGTTTCCTATTCAGCAATTAGCAGCATGAACCAATTAATCATTTCAGAACATTTACTATTTTATTCAGTAATCAAATTACTATGTTCATCTGTACAAATGAAGTTGTCCAAACATTTACGCATCCGGCCTGTTTACATGTACTTGGTTTTGTATGGTTTAGGCAATCTCTGTTATTTTATCTACATGCTCTATGGTGCATTAGTATTAACCTTATTTCTTTCTTTGTATAATACCTATTTAGTTAAGGTCAATGTTTGACAACCATATTCAAGTGATAGAGATATGTGACAGTCCATAATTTACAAATCTTTTTTTAAATAGAGCTAGAGATTCATGATTTCATCAATTTCTGAATCTGAGGAAATAAATAATGCTCCAGTCTTGCCAGCCAAAGCAAGGAAATGCATGCACGCATGCCAGCCAAGTAAAAAAAAGAAGGTAATATGTGTTAATTCCAGAACACAAATATATCAGTATACTAGTTAATCATCACTTGTTTTACTGCAGTTTTTGAACGGAACAGCAGACTTGAGAGATGCTACGGTGCTGTCAGCTGTGCCATGTAAATGGATTGGATTGTGGCCCAAGTCTTTAGTTCGGCCTGGATTAGTCATAGGCTTCGTAGTTTTGGGATTAGATTAAAGAAACAAAATTTTGGGCCTGTACCTGGTTTGTGCTGTGCTTCGGCCCGTTACAGCCGTATTTGTATTGTAGCCAAGCTAGGAGAAATTGCAACTCAGATTACGGGTGTAGTGTGTGCGGCATAAGTTATCAGTTTGTAATTCTGTTGTCCATGAAAAAATCATGCGTGTAGCATGCATTTTTCTCTTATACGTATATGCCCGGCTAGATGCTATAACAAATTTATATTTAAAATAGAATTTTATCTGTTATACAAAGTTAATGTTTTTTTGTTGAAAATATTATTGTATTTCTTACTCATATATATCTGATTCGTATGTAGCGTTATAACACAGACCCACCCAAATAAGTATTGTTATCTCTGTTTTTTCTCTAATTAACGTGAATATGTTTTTTGTAGCATCTTTGATCGAAGACTTCTTTTAATGTCGCTTTAATAATACAACAGATGGATGGTTTGACATAAACGGAAAAGGAAGGTAATCAAGACGGTCAAGCCAATACCGTTCTCCCGAGGCGGCGGCGGCGCTGCTGGCGACGGCGACAACGGCGGGGCGACGAGCTTGACCGCTGGACTGCCATCGTAGAAGAGAAAGGTCTCGTACCGGAAGTTGCACCACACGGCGTTGAACCGCCCTCCCATTCGGCCGCCGAACACCTTGGCCATGTCGCCCATGAGCGCCTCGAGGCACCTCCGGCACGCCCGCGGCGCTTGGTCCGGCGTGCACTGCACCAACCCGTAGATGTTGTGCACCAGGTCCTCCGTCGTCGACGTGAACCCCTCGCCGGAGGCCATCACCCCGGCTGCGTACCTGGACGTCGAGTTGAACGCCGCCCAGTCGGACAGCGCGCCGGCGAGGCCAGCCACGAGCGCGTCGAAGCGGCCGGCGTCAACGGTGACGCGGTCCTCGCTGGGGCTCCCGATAAGGACCTCGGTGTTGTCGGGCCTCGCCGTGAAGTCCACGTAGGAGTAGCGCAGGAGGCAGCAGTCGTAGAAGACGGTCACGTCCCTGTCTCCCCGGCACTCGTTGAAGGCGACGGCCGGCACGAGGGCGAGGCAGGACGCGCAGCCGGCGCCGTCGGTGTCGGCGCGGCAGAGCGCAAGGCCCCACACCGTGTCCGGCCCGCCTACGCCAACGGACCCGGTGGCGAAGCCTGGTGTGGAGTTGGGGGCGCTGGCGGACAGGGAGGCGAGGACGGCGCGCACGTTGGAGTGGTACGTCGTGTTCGCGGCGTAGGTGGTGCCGTTGTTGCAGGAGTAGTTCATGAGCTCAAACGCACGGCATCGGTGTGGAAGGGAGAAGAGAGGTACAAGTAGTACTATTAGTATGGAGGTGGTGCATGCGGACGACGGCACGGCCATGGCGTTGGTTGGGCTGGCAGCCGCGCCGGCGCGTTTGTGGCTGGTCAAACTCATACTCTGTGCTTTTGATCGCCCTGTAAAAAGGCCCCGGAAGTGAACTGCATCAAGTCAAGCTAGCTCCTGCAATATGCAGTTCAGCGGCTGCACTACTACAAAAGAAGTAATAGCAGACGACCCATCACAGACGGTTCCAAAGAAACCGTCTGTGTTGGGTCTGTCTGGCTTTCGTCGACCTATCACGGCGGTTCTTATTTTGAGCGATGCTGCGATAGTAAATATCGCTGAGCGGTTCTTATTAAGAACCGTCAGTGATATATACTGACGGTTCTATTTAAGAACCGCCGTGATAATCCAGAAATCACGAGGCGGTTTTTAATAAGAACCGTCTGTGTAATATCCTGACGGTTATTAGTAAGAACCGTCTGTGATTTCCTGAATTATCACAGACGGTTCCGTCTGGGATACTATCACAAACGGTTCTTATTGGGAACCGTTTGTGATAATTACTATCGCGACGGTTGAACTAGAACCGCTCGTGATTTCTGGCTTCATATAAATTGAGCGGACACATCCTCACCCGACCGCCGCTAGTTGTGTCCTTTGTCCTTGACCGCCATCGCCGATCGCCATTTGCCTCTTCCACTGTCTCTACCGCTCCAGGCGCCACTTCCCTGCCCTAGCTCCTCCAACCTGTGGCTCCTCCTCTAATACTGGTATGAGCTTGGAGATGCTTGTGGACTTGGTATTTTATTGTGTGTTAATGCATTGACTAAAAGAAAGGAGAAAAGATAGTGTAGATGCTAACTGTGAATATTGAGAATGGTGTTGTTACTATTGATTTATTACATACTTGCTGAGTCACCGCGTGTGGTACATAACTAGTGAAGAGTATGAGATGATGCCTATATTTGGGTTGCATGATTGTTCAATTGAGATAGATATCGGTGTCGAGAGGTAGGGATCATGGTTGTGGCCGTAGGCATGGCTACGCTATGCCACCGTGTGTGGTACATAACTAGTGAAGAGTTTTCTTTCAATAACCTTAGATGCAAATGTTGGAGAATGAGTTTAATTATATTGCACATTTTCGTTCTATTAGGGAGTTATTGTTTCTCCTTGTACATAACTATTTAGGTATGTTTGGTAAATAGGAAGCCCATTGTGCCCCCGACAGAGAGGGAAGGGAGGAGAAGGTGAGGATTATCGAGAGATATTAGATATTTTCTTCGTGAGCTCCGAGGGTAACGATCTATAACCCTTTATGTTTGCTATAAATTAATCGCTAATCAATTTGACACTAATTTGTTACATACGTAGTGTAGATGGATCGAAACTGGATGTACGGTGTGAACCGTGTGAGTCAAGAGTACATTAATGGCGTGGTTGATTTTAGAAGAGCCGCTGAGCAGGATATGTTGAAGAAGGGGATAAATTTTATGTCTCGTCAGTGCATTGATTGCGTAATCAAGATATTTAACAACGCGCGCAGATCGGCGCACTTGATTGAAGGGTTTCAAAAAGGGTATACATGTTGGACCAGTCACGGTGAAGAGCAGATTATACCAGAAGTTAATAATAACGACATCGCCGAGGAAGTCAACGATTTGCCGAATGTGGAATGTGCTTTTGATGAGGATAGGGGGCACGATGACAATCTGGATCAGATGCTACGCGATGCAGAAGAGAACTACAGTGGGAGAGAGTTTTGTAAATTCGAGGGCTTAAGGAAGGACTCGGTGAGACCTTTGTTCCTGGCCGCAAGCGGGATACACAAGGTTGTCAACCGTGCTTGAACTGCTGAAATTGAAGGCAAGCAATAGTTGGTCCGATAAGAGTTTCACGGTGTTGTTAGGTCTCCTAGCGGACATCCTTCCGGAGGGAAACGTGTTGCCCAGCACCACCTATCAAGCAAAGAAGGTTATTTGCCCATTGGGAATAGAAGTAGAAAGAATACATGCATGTCCGAACGATTGTATCTGTATCAGTAAAGAGTATGCAGACATGCATGTATGTCCGTGTGCAAAGCATCCCGATACAAGCGTCAAAATATCGCTAAGGTGAAGCAAGGACCTCCTGCTAAGATGTTGTGGTATCGCCTGTAATCCCACGTTTGAAGCGCTTATTTGCGAACCCAAAGGAGGCAAGATTGCTGCGTTGGCACTCGAGGAGCGTAAGAGAGATGGAAAGCTAAGACACCTGCCGATTACGCCGGTGGAGAAACTTCGATCGAGCTTCAAGAGTTCGGTGCGGAACCGAGGAACATAAGGTTAGGGTTGAGTACGGATGGAATGAATCCTTTCGGTAACATGAGCAATCGACATAGCACTGCCCGTGAATCTATGTATGTACAACCTTCCTCCTTGGTCGTGTATGAAGCGGAAGTACATTTTGATGTCACTACTTATCCAAGGGCCAAGCAACACAGGAACGATATTGATGTGTACCTAGCACCATTCTTTGGAAGATCTTGTGACACTTTGGACCGAAGGGGTACAAGTATGGGATGCGTATAAACGAGAGAACTTCACTTTACGCGCCATGTTATTTCGCACCATCAATGATTTTCCCGCCTTGGTAACTGTCGGGGTTCGAGACAAAGGAGCCAAAGCCCGTCAAGACCGCTTAGATGGTACCGAGAGTGTATGGCTGAACAACTCGCGCAAAACTGTGTATATGCGTCACCGTAGGTTCCTTCCCAGGAGTCACCCATACCGCAAGATGAAGAAACAATTCGATGGAAATAAGGAGAACGGTTCAGCTCCAAGGGCTTTTAGAGGGAAAGAGGTCAATGATATGGTTTAGGATATTGATGTTGTGTTTGGACAGGGAGAAGGATGTACTATCTACGGCCCTGGGAAACAAGGAGCACCCGGGTCGCACGCGAGGCGTTGGGGTTTACGTACCTTGGAGGGATGGATTCCCACACGACTCCGCCACATATAGGAGTAGGAGGAGATCCAAGGACCAGCACGACGCTCGGCTAGAACATGTCATTATTGAAAAATTTCAAGGACAAATAACAAGTTTACAGAACCAAGTAAATGAACTCATGAGGGCGCAAGCCGCCCCTGTTAATTTGGGAGCAAGTCCTCCTCAACATCGGAGTAGCGTCGCGTCCACACATAATTCTGGACATGACGACGTGCAATTACCGATCGACGACATCGAGGTAATGTACATCTCTGGAATGCTCCAAATATAGACATATAGGACGCCTTAGCTAATTGTGTACCGTTTTGTAGGAGTCGACGCCCTGCAAGCTCCAAGTGAGGATGGTTGGGTCGATTGCTATTGAGGCTGGGCGGGGTATGGTGTATCCATACCAGGAAGAGGCAGTGCAGCACGGTGCCCAGCTGGCGCAGGGTTACGCCAGGGTGCAGGTGGACATGGTACATGACAATTTCATGGCCATCCCGCTGGAAATTCCCCCGAACGAAGAAATCACAACACTAGGGGATATCGTGCACACTTTTATCCAGTGGCCCAAGAAGGACATCGCCCTGGACCCTGCAGTGACGCGATATCGTCACGACCCGCCTGCCTCTCCAATAGGACTGTAACATCCCAAAATTGGTTTGTGTTTCAAATGTAATAAAAATGAGGAGAAATTAAAACTTTTTCTCTGATCTTGATTTTTGTAATCAGTTCCATAATTTTTGTAAAGGAATTATGTGGAATCAAAAATCAAATTGCCATTTGGACACCAACACAAGTCTCCTTCATGAAAATCTTGTGCCCAACCTTTGGAAATAATTTTCATTGAACCTAGGAGTGATGTTTAACACCTCAGAATTATTTCATAATTTTCAGAAATTATTTGATAATTTTTTGAGGCAAGTCAAACATTAGTCAAACTCCTAAATTAGCCTTCTGGAATTTTTAGAGAAAAATGCAGTGCATAAAAGTCTCTGAAAATTTTATATAAGGTTCATCATCCTGTTAGCAATCTCCATTTAAAATTTCATAATTTTTGGGGTTTGTTTGCTACCCCAAATAATTCCTCCAAAAATCAGCTATTCAAATTCAAACCCTAACCGGTTTTCCACTGTTCCTCGGGTTCGGATCGGACTCGGGCTCGAGCCACTTGATTTGGTCCAACCAACTAACTCGCACCGGCTCGGACGTTGGGCGCGAGTGTTGTGAGTCGTTGGATCGACATCGAACGGCTCACGATCGCGTGAGCGTTCGGACCATCCGAACGCGCCGATCCATTTGAACCGTTGGATTCTAAATCGAGGGTTCACGATCGCGTCAACGTCGGACCGTCCAACGCCTTGCGCAACGCGGACCGTAGGATCCACATCAACGGTCGAGATTGAGTGAGCGTTTGAATCGTTATTATCGACCGTTCTTTTCACCGCTCGATTTCAATCCAACGGTGGCGGCTATCGTCTACCTCCGTCGCTCGCGCCGCCATGGTCAATGATAGTGGGTGAAATTTCAGAGCGTGGCGTCGGGTCACTTCTCCTTCGCCAACGGCTCTTCCGCATTAATGCTTCCGTCCGCCGCCTCCATAGTCGCCGTCGCCCTCGTTGTCACTTGCTCCGTCGCCTCGATCGGCCTCAACACGAGCCCCACCATTTTTCTTCCGTTGCTTCTTCCTTGCTCCTTGGCTATAAAACTCCCCAGTGGCTTCCTTAGCATCCTTTGAACACTCTTGAGCTCCAAAGACCTGCTGTTAGTGCGTTGCTCGAGCTCCATTTCGAAATTTGCTCTCGGTCGCCATTGTTGGAGCTTCGGGTCCTTCGGTGAAAGTGGTGTTCCGGGCATTCTCTTTCAAAACCCTTGATTCCTCAGCTTCTTAGCCTCTCACTGAGTTTTAACCCTCTGTCAATTTTGCTTTTGGCAGAAGAGAGCAGATCAATTTCGGATTTCCCCCAAGTCGGCCGAAACTGCTATTCTTCTTCACCCGAGCCAGCTCGATTCTCCTCGGTGCCTTCTTTGGGCTCAGGTACCCCCTTATTAGTCCTTAGTTGTTTGGCACCGCTCCTTGGACCATGTTGAGCTCATTTGCGTTTTCGTTTTCGGTCATTTTGAGTCTTCTCGGTCATCTCCGGCTTGCCGGCGTTCTAGACCGCCGCAGCCAAAATTGTTGGTACCTTTGGGTGCGCAAGGTTGTTAGGAACTCATTTTAGGCTTTTGCTCGCACCGCCGCGGCCAGAGTCGCCGGCGGCGAGCCAATCTTCCCCGTCAAATTTTGTCGGACGAAATCTGGTTGAAGTTGAACTTGAGTCGTTGCGGACCGTCGATCTTTGGATCTACGGCCCAAGATTGCGCTTAGATTTGAATTAATCACGCCCTAATCAGTGGACCGTTGGATCCAAGATCAACGGTCCGGATCCGAATGAACGTTCGGACCGTCCGAAAGGTTCGATCCGCGTGGACCGTTGGATCCAAGATCAACGGCTCCTATGCGTGTGAACGTTCGGACCGCCCGAACGTCCTGGTCCACGTGAACCGTTGGATCCAGATCCAACGGTGAGCGTTTAGGGAAGTGTGAATCCCGCGCGCGCGCGTTAGCACTGGAACGCGGGCCGTCGGATCTTTGATCGACGCTCCTCGTTCGGCCACGTCGTTTTAATTCCTGATTTCCCGAAAGGATTTATTTGTCAACTGAAAAATATGATAACTTGTAAAATGCATAACTAATTCATTTCAAATCCTTTTCGTTGATTCAAATTTTGTTGATTATGTTTTTAACTAGACTTTAATTTAGAAATGTTTTCAAACTCAGTATAGCTCCAGAAAATTTCGCTAATGAATAGTAGCATTTTTGATTTATAAAAGCTGAGCAAAATGGTTTTGGCCATATCTTTTGCATTAAGAATCCAAATCAATTGGTTCTTGTTGCATTAGTTCATAAAAATCATGCTCTTTCTACTGTAAAAATTTGAGAGCTTTTTGTTGAAGTTGACTGTTGGATCTTTTCGGTTTCTTTTGCCTTATTGGTTCTTGTTGGTTCTTTCGATAGGATCCGAAGAGCGCATTGATACCGAGAGTGATCCCCAAAGAACATCTTGACCCACAACAAGCGAGCAAGCAGTTTGATCATGTTAATCCTATTATTTTACAAGTTTAATATTTTGAATTCAACTGTATGTATGCATTGCTACTTTGTGTTAAAATATGGTTAGTTGATCCTATAGTTGCATAATCTGTAGGATGTTGGTTATTCTCTACTACTTGAGCCTAGGTTATTTGCTGCGATTAGAGTTCGATGGATGAACTCTTGTCACTTAGTAGAATCTGAATCTTTGTGCTTAGCCATGCCTAGTTCGGTAGCTTTGGGCGATCATCGACTTAGTCGATGGTCTTGATCACACAAAAATTATTATTCTTCCATTATGTCCAGCACTTTGTGCTTTGTTAATTTTGTAAAGTCAAAATTCTGAAAATGGAAAAATTGATTTGGACTTGGGCAAGTGGTTGGATGGTGGGTTATTGGGTTTGTGGTTGTCTTGCCTAAGTCAACAAGGACCGAACATCTTGTGTCACACTCTCCAGCATTTTTGCGTACTAACCACGCGAGAGGATATGGGACCTCTCTTGACTTAGTACTTTGGCGTGGGTTATCTCCGAGTCGCGGGAGGAGCGTTGTGTGTGTTGTGTGAAAAGGAATTGTGTTCTTGTGTTGGGTGTGCGGTGGTGGAGTTTAGGGATGGACTCTCCACCTCGAGGGGCGTCATGATTGTCCGAGGCTTTACCGTGAGGGGTAGTTGTCGAGGTGGGCCACGACCCGACACAACGTATGGGTTTCTATCCATACAGGCGGCTCATGAATAATTCACAATATTGGAAGCGTCTCGTAGGACTTAGCCGTGCTAAGCATACCTAAGGAAGTGTGCTTAATAGCTTGGCAAAAGGCGATCCAGCGTGTGGGTAAAATGGTACACCTGCGCAGGATAAAACTATTCGAATAGCCTCGCCCTAGGTTATGGACACGCTTGGTTAGGTTTTGCAAGAGTTAGACTTCAACCTTTTAAATTAAAATTTGACATGGTTGGTATGAATGGGTAATTCATACTATTGTTGTGGTGACTAATGGTTTAGTCACTTCGTGATTGTTGTTGTTCTTTACCTCTGTTATATTATTGTGCTTTCGGTTATTTAAACATTAAAAACAGATTTGTTAAATTGCTTTCAATCTATTATATTATTGCAAATGAAAACTTCGCTTTATGCTAAAATGAAACATACAGCCTATTGTTGTTTAAGCTTGCATGTAGTATATGTACAGGTTTGTTATTCCACATGTAAGTCTTGCGAGTACATTCAAAGTACTCACCGGCTTTTGCCGGTTGCTTTTGTTTGCAGGGGAAGAAGGTGAGCCCCAAGGGCCTCACTTTTGTGAGATGTGCTTCGGGTTTGGCGACTAGCTTGGCGGTCCGGTCGGTTGCCTTGTGGGTTAAAGGCACACTGATTGGCTCTTTTGTTGTAGCCATCTTATGGCACTTTTGCTTCCGCTGTTTAATTATTGTTGTCTCTTTTATTGTTGGCCGGTTGGCCTCTCTTTTGTAATGACTCGGTTTAATATTATTAATACTCCATTACATTACGTGTTTGGTTCTATGTGGATGAATGGAATTGATACACAAATTTTGTGATGAGGTGTGTATCTTGCACTGGGAAGTATACATGTCTCGAGTCTCGGATTATCTCGCTTTGTGATGCTAGGACCGAATGGATGGTTAAGCATTACAAGCGGATAAACGAGGGTCTCACAAAGGTTTGGTATCGAGCCATCTTGACCGTAGTAACCCAAGTTGGTAAATCTTTAGGATATTTTGGAAAATACTATTTTCAAAGTATCAAATGATTTGTGAAAGCTTAAGGAATTATCAGATTTTATTCCTTACCTATCTTAGCTTTCTCCTCTCATCTTACTCTAATTTGAGTTTTAAGAGTTGTTTTCCTCTCATCTCCTTTTCAAAGATAATGTTATCGATTAAATGGGTTTTGGGAACCACTGAGTTTGGCAAATTGAAGTGCTTAGGGTTTTGAAGTTTCTGAACTGAAGGTTTCGGCTAGAGGCTTGGATGCGGAATCTGGACCACACGCTTCAATTTCAGGGCAATGAGCTCAATGGTTTCGATGGGACCGTTGAGCTTGGCAAATTGAAGTGTGCAGATTTTGAAGTTTCTAGAATGGAAGACTTATTTGGAAGCTTGGATGCAAAATCACTACAGCAACCTCAATTTCCGGACAGCAAGCTCGATGGTTCTAAATGGGGTAGAAAATGAGAGGATAATCAACTAAAATGTGTGGGGTTAAAAGGGTAAGAGGTGATACTAGTTAGCTATGTATCTAACACTATTTTCGTTGATTGAACCTTGCTCTTTAGTGGTGATAGATCTTACCTTAATCTTCTGATTTTTATCTTCTCAATCAATTACTCGTTCATTCAATACGGGTTAGTTGCGTTGGGAAGTTGAGCTTTGGTTTTATGATTCCTTGCTGTTTTTGGAGTCTTTTTATAAGCCTTTTTAAAGTTATGTACTTGCTGTTTTCGGCTTTCGATTAGAGTGATATTCCATTCCCCTAGTCGCTAGCATTTTGCTTTCTTTCAGCTTTGTCCTTGAATCTAAGTCTTTTGCTGCTTTTAGTGAGCTCCTCTTTACTCCATTGTTGGTCCCGTTGCTCATTCGCTCTCCTGGTTCGGAGTTAAGAGCTGAATCTGAGTGTAGGGATGTTCCAATTGAGATCGAGGGAGTGAGATTCTTCGCGAATCTTATCCTCCTCCATTCAGCAAGTCTAGATGTAATTCTTGGCATGGATTGGTTGTCTCAGCATAAGGGACACATCGATTGTGCCCAGAAGTGCGTCTCTCTATCTAGTCCTTCGGCGAGCAGGTTCGCTTTTCGCCGAAGCTGCTAGGTCCGCATCTTTTCGCGCTTGAAGCGAAGCCCGCTCTGGATATTGGTGAAGTCCCGACAGTTCGTGATTTCGTCGATGTCTTTCCTGAAGAACTTCCAGGGATGCCACCAGTTCGAGACCTCGAGTTTGTCATTGAGTTGGTTCCCGGTACCGCCCCGATTTCAAAGAGGCACTATCGGATGCCACCGAACGAGTTGGTGGAATTGAAGAAGCAACTGAGTGAGCTGCAAGAAAAAGGTTTCATCCGCCCTAGCTCATCTCCGTGGGGTTGTCTGCAATCTTCGTAAAGAAGAAGGACAATACTTTGCGCATGTGCGTTGATTACCGTCCCGCTTAATGAGGTAGCGGTAAAGAACAAGTATCCATTGCCCGCATTGATGATCTCTTTGATCAATTAACTGGAGCTCGAGTATTCTCCAAGATTGATTTGAGAATGGGATATCATCAAGTTCGGATCGACACGAGGATATTCAAAGACGGCTTTCTCTACTCGTTACGGCTTGTATGAGTATACCGTCATGTCATTTGGCTTAACCAATGCTCCGCCTTGTTCATGAACCTCATGAATTCGGTATTCATGGAGTATTTGGATAAGTTTGTCGTGGTCTTCATCGATGATATTCTCATCTATTCCAAGGGCGATGAGGAACACGATGAGCATCCGAGGCTTGTGTTAGGCAAGCCGTGAGCATCATTGTATGCAAAGTTCAAACAAGTGCGCGTTACGGTTGAAGGAAGTGGCCTTCTTGGGTCATATTCTTTCGGCGGGAGGCGAGCCGTTGACCCTAGCAAGGTCGTGATGTTCTTTCATGGGTTGACCTACTTGGTAAAAGGCGCGGAGTTTTCTCGGTTTAGCGGGATATTATCGCCGCTTTATCGAGAATTTCTCCAAGATCGCTGGCCGATGACGGAGTTGCTCAAGAAGGACAAGAAGTTCTTGTGGTCCGATGCTTGTGAGAAAGTTTCAAGTACTTAAGAAGCGTTTGACCACCGCTCCGTCCTCGTCCTTCCGATATCCATCGAGGCTTCGATATCTTTTGCGATGCTTCTCGGCGAGGACTCGGTTGTGTCCTTATGCAAGAAGGCAAGGTAGTGGCCTATGCATCAAGGCAATTAAGGACTCATGAACTCAACTATCCTACCCATGACTTGGAATTGGTCTGTGATTCATGCACTTAAGATTTGGCGACATTACCTAATCGGTGTCGTTGTGAAGTGTATTCGGATCACAAAAGCCTAAAGTATTTGTTCACCCAACCGGATCTGAACCTCGGGCAAAGAGATGGTTGGAGTTGGTCAAAGATTATGACATGGGTATTCACTACCATCCGAGCAAGGCTAATGTCGTTGCCGATGCGCTCGATCGCAAAGCGCATTGCAATGCCTTGTTGCTCGGGGATGTCAACCCACCCTACGGAGGAATTTCAGCGTCTCAACTTAGGTTTGGTTGGCGTGGTTCCTCGCCGCCTTGGTTGTGCAACCAACCTTGGTAGATCGGATTAAGGTCGCTCGACAATCGGATCTTTGGAATAAGTCGCATCAAGGAAAATGTCAAGAACGGAACAACCAAGTGCTTCTCGAGGATGAGCATGGTGTTGTAAGGTTCGAACAGCCTTGTGGTTCCAAAGGACATGGGCTGCGGGATTTGATTCTCCGCGAGGCCCATGATTCGCCTTTGTCTATTCATCCGGGGCCACAAAGATGTATCAAGATCTCCGTCGAGATTTTGGTGGACCCGAATGAAGAGGGAGATTGCGGTTCGTTCTTAGAGTGCGGCGTGTGTCGTCGTGTCAAGGCCGAGCATCGGCGTCAGCGGGGATCGCTTGACCTTTGCCTATTCTCGAATGGAAGTGGGATTCGATCGGGATGGATTTTATCACGGTCCGCCCGAACATCCAAGGGCAAGGATTCCATCAGGTTGTCATCGATCGATTGACGAAGGTAGCCCATTTTACGCGATTCGGACAAACCTTAGTGTGAGTCTACTCGCGGACCTCTATATTTCCGTATAAATGCGCTTGCATGGTGTATCAAGGCGATCGTTTGGATCATGATGCGCTTTTCACCGCTGAGTTTTGGAAGTGTTTGCAAGAGGCTATGGGAACCCGTCTCACATTTAGCACCGCATATCACCCCCAAGCGATGGTCGACCGAAAGGTCAACCAAGTGTTGGAAGACATGCTTCGTGCTTGCGTCCTCTCCTATGGAAAGAATTGGGAGAAATGCTTGCCATTTGCCGAAGTTTTCCTACAACAACGATTTCGAGCCGGTCTCGGCATGTCACCTTCGAGGCCTTATACGGGAGAAAGTGCGAGAACCCGTTAAAGCGGTGGGAGGCGGGTGAAAGACTTTTCTTTGGCGGACTCGATCAATGAGGCCGAGTCAAGTCCGACTTATTCGTGATCGTTTGCGCATGACTCAATCCGAGCAAAAGAGCTATGCGGATCGCCGTCGTCGCGAGTTGAGCTTTGAGCCCAATGAATTTGTTTATCTCAAAGTCTCTCCTTTGAAGGGCCATCACGATTCGGCGTCAAGGGCAAGTTAGCTCCTCGATATGTCGGTCCTTACCGTGTTATCGAGAAGAAAGGAGTATTGCCTATAAGTGGAATTGCCACTGCACTTGAAGGGGTACATGATGTTTTCCATGTGTCCCAACTAAAGAAGTGTCTCCGTGTTCCAAGCGAGGAAGCTCAGTTGGAAACTCTTGATGTTCGGGAAGATTTGACCTACAAGGAGCACCTGCTCGCATCCTTGAAGAGGTGAGCGAAGAACAAGGAATAAAGCCATCAAATTCCTTAAAGTTCGGTGGTCGAACCACTCGAGGATGAGGCTACTTGGGAAAGGGAAGATCGTCTCGTCTGAACTATCCATCTTTCTTTCTGAGTGAGCCAAATCTCGGGACGAGATTTTTGTAAGGGGGGGAGGTTTTGTAACATCCCAAAATTGGTTTGTGTTTCAAATGTAATAAAAATGAGGAGAAATTAAAACTTTTTCTCTGATCTTGATTTTTGTAATCAGTTCCATAATTTTTGTAAAGGAATTATGTGGAATCAAAAATCAAATTGCCATTTGGACACCAACACAAGTCTCCTTCATGAAAATCTTGTGCCCAACCTTTGGAAATAATTTTCATTGAACCTAGGAGTGATGTTTAACACCTCAGAATTATTTCATAATTTTCAGAAATTATTTGATAATTTTTGAGGCAAGTCAAACATTAGTCAAACTCCTAAATTAGCCTTCGGAATTTTTAGAGAAAATGCAGTGCATAAAAGTCTCTGAAAATTTTATATAAGGTTCATCATCCTGTTAGCAATCTCCATTTAAAATTTCATAATTTTTGGGGTTTGTTTGCTACCCCAAATAATTCCTCCAAAAATCAGCTATTCAAATTCAAACCCTAACGGTTTTCCTTTGTTCCTCGGGTTCGGATCGGACTCGGGCTCGAGCCACTTGATTTGGTCCAACCAACTAAGCGCACCGGCTCGGGACGTTGGGCGCGAGTGTTGTGAGTCGTTGGATCGACATCGAGCGACTCACGATCGCGTGAGCGTTCGGACCATCCGAACGCGCCGATCCATTTGAGCCGTTGGATTCTAAATCGAGGGTTCACGATCGCGTCAACGTTCGGACCGTCCGAGCGCTTGCGCAGCGGACCGTAGGATCCAAATCAGCGGTCGAGATTGAGTGAGCGTTTGAATCGTTATTATCGACCCGTTCTTTTCACCGTTCGATTTCAATCCAGCGGTGGCGGCTATCGTCTACCTCGTCGCTCGCGCTTCGCCATGGTCAATGATGGTGGGTGAAATTTCAGAGCGTGGCGCGTGGTCACTTCTCCTTTCGACCAGCGGCTCTTCCGCATTAATGCTTCCGTCCCCGCCTCCATAGTCGCCGTCGCCTGTTGTCACTTGCTCCGTCGCCTCGATCGGCCTCAACACGAGCCCCACCATTTTTCTTCCGTTGCTTCTTCCTTGCTCCTTTGGCTATAAAACTCCCCGGTGGCTTCCTTAGCATCCTTTGAACACTCTTGAGCTCCAAAGCACCTTTGTTAGTGCGTTGCTCGAGCTCCATTCGAAATTGCTCTCGGCCGCCATTGTTGGAGCTTGGGTCCTTCGGTGAAAGTGGTGTTAGGGCATTCTCTTTCAAAACCCTTGATTCCTCGACTTCTTAGCCTCTCTTTGAGTTTTAACCTCTGTCAATTTTGCTTTTGGCGAGAAGAAGCGGATCAATTTGGATTTCCCCAAGTCGGTAAATCGCTATTCTTCTTCACCCGAGCCACTCGATTCTCCTCGGTGCCTTCTTTGGGCTCGGTACCCCTTATTAGTCCTTAGTTGTTTGGCACCCGCTCCTTGGACCGCAATTGAGCTCATTTGCGTTTTCGTTTCGGTCATTTTGAGTCTTCTCGGTCATCTCGCTTGCTTGGCGTTCTAGACCGCCGTGACCAAAATTGTTGGTACCTTTAGGTGCGCAAGGTTGTTAGGAACTCATTTTAGGCTTTTGCTCGCACCGCCGCGGCGAGTCGCGGCGGCGAGCCAATCTTCCGTCAAATTTTGTCGGACGAAATGCGGTTGAAGTTGAACTTGAGTCGTTGCGGACCGTCGATCTTTGGATCTACGCCCAAGATTGCGCTTAGATTTGAATTAATCACGCCTAATCGGTGGACCGTTGGATCCAAGATCAGCGGTCGGATCGAATGAACGTTCGAACCGTCCGAAAGGTTCGATCCGCGTGGACCGTTGGATCCAAGATCAGCGGCTCCTATGCGTGTGAGCGTTCGGACCGCCCGAACGTCTGGTCACGTGAACCGTTGGATCCGATCCAGCGGTGGCGTTTAGGAAGTGTGAATCCGCGCGCGTTGCTTAGCACCGAAGCGGCCGTCGGATCTTTGATCGGCGCTCCTCGTTCGCCACGTCGTTTAATTCTGATTTCGAAAGGATTTATTTGTCAATGAAAAATATGATAACTTGTAAAATGCATAACTAATTCATTTCAAATCCTTTTCGGTTGATTCAAATTTTGTTGATTATGTTTTTAACTAGACTTTAATTTAGAAATGTTTTCAAACTCAGTATAGCTCAAAAATTTCGCTAATGAATAGTAGCATTTTGATTTATAAAAGTGAGCAAAATGGTTTTGGCCATATCTTTTGCATTAAGAATCCAAATCAATTGGTTCTTGTTGCATTAGTTCATAAAAATCATGCTCTTTCTACTGTAAAAATTTGAGAGCTTTTGTTGAAGTTGACTGTTGGATCTTTTCGGTTTCTTTTGCCTTATTGGTTCTTGTTGGTTCTTTCGATAGGATCAGAAGAGCGCATTGATACGAGAGTGATCCCAGCAACATCTTGACCCACAACAAGCGAGCAAGCGGTTTGATCATGTTAATCCTATTATTTTACAAGTTTAATATTTTGAATTCAACTGTATGTATGCATTGCTACTTTGTGTTAAAATATGGTTAGTTGATCCTATAGTTGCATAATCTGTAGGATGTTGGTTATTCTCTACTACTTGAGCCTAGGTTATTTCTTTGCGATTAGAGTTCGATGGATGAACTCTTGTCACTTAGTAGAATACGAATCTTTGTGCTTAGCCATGCCTAGTTCGGTAGCTTTGGCGATCATCGACTTAGTCGATGGTCTTGATCACCAAAAATTATTATTCTTCCATTATGTCCAAGCACTTTGTGCTTTGTTAATTTTGTAAAGTCAAAATTTGAAAATGGAAAAATTGATTTGGACTTGGGCAAGTGGTTGGATGGTGGGTTATTGGGTTTGTGGTTGTCTTGCCTAAGTCAACAAGGACCGAACATCTTGTGTCACACTCTCCAAGCATTTTTGCGTACTAACCACGCGAGAGGATATGGGACCTCTCTTGACTTAGTACTTTGGCGTGGGTTATCTCAGAGTCGCAGGAGGAGCGTTGTGTGTGTTGTGTGAAAAGGAATTGTGTTCTTGTGTTGGGTGTGCGGTGGTGGAGTTTCCGGATGGACTCTCCACCTCGAGGGGCGTCGCATGATTGTCAGAGGCTTTACCCGTGAGGGGTAGTTGTCCGAGGTGGGCCACGACCCGACACAACGTATGGGTTTCTATCCATACAGGCGGCTCATGAATAATTCACAATATTGGAAGCGTCTCGTAGGACTTAGCCGTGCTTGGCATACCTAAGGAAGTGTGCTTAATAGCTTGGCAAAAGGCGGTCAGGCGTGTGGGTAAAATGGTACACCTGCAGGATAAAACTATTGAATAGCCTCGTCCTAGGTTATGGACACGCTTGGTTAGGTTTTGCAAGAGTTAGACTTCAACCTTTTAAATTAAAATTTGACATGGTTGGTATGAATGGGTAATTCATACTATTGTTGTGGTGACTAATGGTTTAGTCACTTCGGGATTGTTGTTGTTCTTTACCTCTGTTATATTATTGTGCTTTGGTTATTTAAACATTAAAAACAGATTTGTTAAATTGCTTTCAATCTATTATATTATTGCAAATGAAAACTTGCTTTATGCTAAAATGAAACATCTGACCTATTGTTGTTTAAGCTTGCATGTAGTATATGTACAGTTTGTTATTCCACATGTAAGTCTTGCAGTACATTCAAAGTACTCACCGGCTTTTGCATTTGCTTTTGTTCTGGGGAAGAAGGTGAGCCCCAAGGGCCTCACTTTTGTGAGATGTGCTTCGGGTTTGGCGACTAGCTTGGCGGTCGGTCGGTTGCCTTGTGGGTTAAAGGCACACCTTGATTGGCTCTTTTGTTGTAGCCATCTTATGGCACTTTTGCTTCATTGTTTAATTATTGTTGTCTCTTTTATTGTTGGCGGTTGGCCTCTCTTTTGTAATGACTCGATTTAATATTATTAATACTCTGTTACATTACGTGTTTGGTTCTATGTGGATGAATGGAATTGATACACAAATTTTGTGATGAGGTGTGTATCTTGCACTGGGAAGTATACATGTCTCGAGTCTCGGATTATCTGCTTTGTGATGCTAGGACCGAATGGATGGTTAAGCATTACAAGCCGGATAAACCGGGGTCTCACAAGGACCCTCGATGAGTCCGCCCCAGCCTTCGCTTCAGAAGCCTGCCTCATCGGTTCCCGTCGAGAAGACGCGAAGGGACAAGACAAGCGTGTCACCATATCGGTCCCCTGAGTCATCTCGGAGAAAGGCGTCTCGCAGCGTCTCGTTACGAACAAATCGATATCGAAGAAGATTCAAGCTACCGCCAAGCCGGGCAATACTCCCTTGGATATTCGTTGGTCTCGACAAAGAACTAGCCGGCTCGGGACTAGCTTGTCAATCTTTGCATGAGTGGTACATCGCAAGACCCAAGAGGAGGAGCTATCTTTGGAATCGCGTCGAGATCGGGAGCGAGCATTTTCATCACGAGGCGGGCCACTTTGTTGTGGGCCGAGGACTTATTCGACCTATACAACCTAAGCGCCTCGGCGCCTCACTTCTACGATGTTGGACATCGTAAGTGTGTACAATCAATTTCTACACTCACGTGATAGCGATAAATATCACAACTCATTCCTTACGTGCAGATACATTATGAAATGTGCCGTCGAATCAACGAACCGGTGGGTTTCCTCGACCATACGTGATCTCGAGCAAACAATAAACCAAGGCGCATCCTCGTCGAGAATTACATAAAAATGGGATTGCTTGCTCGAGCGGCAAGGAGTACATAATGGTGCCGTACAACCAAAAGTAAGTGCTTCACTACTTGCTACACAAAATTCGTTTGAACATATATAGGTTTATGACTATAGCGACATACATGAGTAGGTTCCCTTTGGATTCTTGTGATTATTGTGCCAAAGAGGAACATGGTATTGTACCTTGATTCTCTACTCAACAAAAACCATGACTTCACCCTTCTTAAAGGAATACTCGAAAGATACGATCATTTCCTCCGCACATAATTGTATTGTAGTCTTCCTTCATTTGAAATGGGCGAGGATAACTTTTTGGAATCATGTAGGCGTTCATCGGCTATGTTGCCGAGGAGGTTTATACAAGGAGCAGCGCCACACTAACCCACAAGATGCGATTTCGTGCAGCGATACAACACAATAATAATATATCATACTCAGTAAATATTGCGTCTCGGTATTTGTACCTATATATGTATATCCATTTTTGCGAAGGTGCCGGCAAAAACAAGATCACCTATCGCATTCTCGTATGCCATCATATGCGGCTATTGATTAATTCCACGACACACGATCCCGGGTAGGTCAATCTCGCTATAGTTATTTTCTAATTATAAATTTAAATATATATTCTTACTACTTTACTCTTGCTAGCGGCGGGACTTGAACCTACAGTTAAAAGCACTCCGGAAGAACGAGGTCACACATGTTCGAGGGTTGCTCTGCTGACTTCATCAAGTCGGAAATCGTTAACCCGACGGAGAGTTTCACGTCGTCGACTAGTTGTAATTGATTCAATATTGTAACTCACTTTGACTAGTTGTAATTCAATTTGTAACTCTAGCGACAATACTTGAAACATTCTTTTTAATTGATTTTGAGTTAAATGAACACTTTGAGTTGTCAACAATAATCGTGATGTATTTGTTTCTACTTATTCGTTTGTAATTGATTTTGAGTTAAATGATCACTTTGAGTTGTCAACAATAATCGTGATGTCATTTGTTTACCTTGTTTGTTTTGAGAGGGCATGGCTAGCAATTCACGAGGCTAGTGAAAATACGACAAAAACTAGTTAGTGGAAGGACATATCACAGACGGTTTTGTTCAAAGCGTATGTGATACTAGGTAATCACAGACGGTTTAAACCAAGAACCGTGCGTGATATATAAGCCTCCTGAGCGGTTCTTAGCTCAAACCGTGCAGCGATTATGTAGTATCACGACGGTTTTTATTAGAGCCGTCTACGATTATGAAGTATCACGAGCGGTTTGGTAATAGAACCAAATGCGTGATACTCAGATTCCTGACGGTTTGGTATGTTCTATTAAAAAACCGTCTGTGTTAAACTTATCACAGACGGTTGAAAAACCGTCTGTGATAACCGCCTGTTATCACAGACATAAAAATTGAGCGGTTCAAAAACGTGCGTGATGACGATTCGAGCAAATGCGTGATAAGGTTTTCTGTAGTAGTGCTGCTTCCAGTCAAAGCTCCTCCAATATGACAATGGGGTAATACTAATATCTTTGACCATGCCGACGCAAATATAATCTTTACTATTATAAAATAGGGATTTAGGGTGGTGAGTGTTCTATTATAAGTAAATTGTGTGTGCTTTTGGGTTGTGATAAGATTATACGTGGCTTACTGATTATATGCAAATTATGTGTGAAATTTTTATTTGTAGGATAATTACATTATGATATTTGTTTTCTAAGTTAATTATATTATGTTTATTTGAAAACTGTTGCAACGCAAGAACACTCGGCTAGTCACTATGATAAATTACACTTTGTACCAGGTAAACTGTCATAATTTTTATTTTGCAGCAGGTTTTGTAAATCCATTCACATAACACCAGCCTAAATGCAATTTTGTGGCAGAATTGTTTCTAATGAAACGCTGCAAGTGGCCCCCACATAAGGGTCAAATTAGCCTTCAAAGGGTCCCACATTTCATCCCATTCTTCTCCTCCCTCACACCAATACTCTCTCACCCCCGCAAGGGTTTTGAATACCGGAATTTTGTTTTATCAGAGGTCACCAGTACGACAGCTATGACCGAAAAAAAAATCGGTTGAAATTATTAAATTAAAATTTATTTTTTATGTTATAACAAAAAAGAAATAAAATTATACGGTTATAAGATGTCAAACACAAGACTGATCCTTACTAAACCTATGAACCTTACCACCAGATAGCATACTCTTATGTGTTTAGACGTGTTTTTTTTATAACAAAAATCATGTGAATCCGATTTTTTTGGCGGTTTGAAATTTAACCGAGGGTGGTCGATAGAACCAATTTTCAGCGAATTTCGTCCGAAATTTTGAACCACCATTTGCCCCAAATTCTCCGCCACTGTCATGACAAACTGCGCTATTCATGTGGCCGTATTGCCGCCGCATACTTCCCCCCAAATCACGCTATGCTGCCACCAACCCCACCTCTGAGCTCTTCACTGCCGCCGCCCTTCCGCTTACTCTATGCGCCGGAGTGACACCTATGAACTCCCTTCCCCTTCGACCTCTTCTGTACCGACGATGGCGTTCGGCTACCTCGTCTTCGGTAACCTCCTGCTGCTGCACATCTCTATAGCTAGTAGCCCCACCACCTCGTTTCAAATTCTCAATTGCGTTTCCAGGATTCTAGAATTTCTACGTCTTCAACTACTGTTGCGAGGGTTCTACATCCTCACCTTCACGCAACCTCCGGGGCCACTGATTTTACCTCCGGTGCGCACGAACCCACGCCAGCATAATGGAACCTTAGAAAGCAAGAACACAATAATTTTTTTTTGAGCCGTTGGAACAACAATGGTTTTTCTATTTTTCTATTGCTCTATTACTCTTGTTCTTGTTCACAAAATCTGCTTGCTGGGGTGTCATTTTATTGAGAGCAAACGGCTATTCTTACCTGCAAAGAATTCTACGTATTCTAAAGGGATACCACACAAACTCTAATACCTATAATTAATACGGTAGGACTACGCAAAACAAACTCTTCCTAAAATCTAGATATACCCACTACTACAAAAAAAAAGATCATCACAGATGGTTAAAAATCGTCATCACAGACGGTTTTCTAAACGGTCTAACTTTATGGGCATGTGATAATATGATGTCATCACAGATAGTTTTTGAAATGTCTGTGAAAAAAACTATCCCAGACGGTTCTTAACAATATCCATCTATGATAGTCAATTATCTCAGACGGTTCTTGCTTGTAACCGTCTGTGGAAATAGACTATCACAGATGAGTTTTTAGTAAAAATCGTCTGTGATAGTTTTTTATTGCAAAAAAAATCAATTTTGAGTCAAACCAATCAATTGCCGGACAGTAGTTTCTATATGCTCTTTTGATAGTTTGCAAGAAGGTAATTAAAAGATACAATCAATCAATGGCTCACTCTTTGATGAGGTCGAGTAGAGGTATCCATCTCGAACTGAATCGGCCTCCCTTCTCCACCACAGATGGGGGTACAACTCACTGAAAACAAAATTTGACAGGATGGAGCGGACAAAATTAGAATGAGAAGGAAATTCGAATAGGGATTTGGGGGCAAAACTTCATGCTCACCTGAGGCCAAGATGGGGGCGATCAGATCTGACGGTACTGGTGGAGCCGCAGCGCCCCGCTTACCGGAGGCGCTGTGAAAAAGCAAGCTACGGACATGTGTCGGCCTCTTATGGCAGACATTAAGCTCTTGCGGGCCCCTCCTCCTCCTCGGCTGCGTCTTCTAGCCGAACCGCACTGGGGAATCGAGGGCGGTCGCTGGAGCTCATCGTGGGGAGGGGAGAGGGAGAGACTGACGGAAGACAAGGCGGGAGTGGCTATAATATATAAGGACATCGTTAAAACATTTCGCCTCCCACGCACGCGTCCAAAATTTTTCGCTCTCTCACGCTGTGATGAGCTAATATCACAGATAGTTCATATTAAAAACCGTCTGTGACTCCCTAATTTTACCATGACTTGGACACATACAGAAATATTTAACTCCTTGATTTTACCATGACTTGGACACACATAGAAATATATAAGTAGGTATCCAAGTCATGATAAAATCAATGAGTTATATATTTTTGTGTGTGTCCAAATCATGGTAAAATCATAGAGTAAGAAATATAGGTAGGCATCCAAGTCATAGTAAAAGCAGGAGATACCTATCATAGATGCCTTTTAATACAAACCGTTTGTGATAAGCTTATCACGGACGGTTTGTATTAGGAACCGTTTGTGAAGTATCATAGACGATTCGTGATACGAATCATCTATGATATTAGCTTGTCACAGACGGTTCTTAGCGTATCCAGTAACAGAGACGGCCGCACTGGTAAAACCGTCTGTGATTACCGTTAACACTGACGGTTTTGGAAAAGCATCTGTGATGAGGCGTCCAGTATTAGTCTTTTTATAGTAGTGATCATATGCACAAAGATTACTAACAATTACTCTATAATCTTTGTGCATTTACTTATCGAGGCAGCCGGTCTCAACTACGACTTTCCCAACTGCTACTCAATACAGGACGACGAATACATCTCCTCAACATTCTGAACTCAACTCCGCGGACTCGAATCAGGATAGTGAATACATCTCCTCAACGTCTCGAACTCAACTCCACGGACACACATACAAATACGGAACCGCAACCGCCTAGTACCAACACAACACTTTGACCTTAGCAATGCGCAACTCATCTTGTGTTCCACCGATGTTGTCGTCCTCGACTGCGTCCACACTGCTTGAGCGCACATGTACACCTTCATCTTGATTGTCCATACTGCATAATTACTCTTCGTGAGTATCGGATAATGCAGTGAGACGGCAGAACTCTTCTTCGACATCGCACGCGACGTCGCCTCGTCACCGATGACACCAGTTCCAGAAGAGCGCATCATGATCTTGGGGATATACTGATCAAGAACTCAGATTTTGATACCAATTGTTGGCCCAAAGCGAAGATGAACACATGCGAACGTAATGAAACTCTAGAACGCAAACGCAAAAAAAAAAGTGCCACCGGAACAAAAGCGGCTTTTCTGATTTTTCTCTTACTCTATTGCTCTTATTTTATTCACAAAATTTGATTACATGAGTGCCTTTTAATTAAGAGCAAACGACTATTCGTATCCGCACGAATCCCGAAGAGATACCATATAAACTATAGTATTTATAATGAATTCTACCTAAATAATGTAGGACCACGTAAAACAAACTGCTTGCTAGTCCCTCCACCGTCGAGTCCGATTGCAGCAAGCGAAAGGCCACCAATCAACACTGTAACTGCCTTGATAGCCGACACGGCTGCTTGCTGTTTCCATACAATCTACATCGCCGCTTGCCAGTACCTCCACTGTCGAGTACAATTGCAGCAGGGAGGGATTGTCGCTTGCGCGTGGGGAGATTGATATCAGAGTCTTCCCATTCTCACTGCCAGGTACAACCTACTGTCAGTATTCTATTCCACAGAACGAGGAACTAATATACTTAGTGTTCTCAGCCATAAGTTGGGCTAAAAGCTGGTGAATGTGAGTATTTGCAAAACCTAATTACTATGATCATTATTCTAATTTTATCGTCAGAGACATGCCAATGTAATTACTCATAAAGAGATGCTGAACATCCCAAAACTTTTACGGGAAGTACAAGTTCCGACCTCAACAAACCAATTAACAAAAGGCCTTGTGGCTAGTGGGATGTACAAATCAATCTTAAAAGAATCTGTCGCAAGGACGATCGGACGGTCAAAAGTTTTGCTGATTTTTTGTAACAAAACAGTCAGCTGATAGCTACCGAAAGCCAGTCATTGTCGCTGTTAATGATACGGACAACGGAGTAACACATCTTAGTCCAAGAGTCCAATTCTGGTAGCAAATACTTCATATGAAACCTCAAAGTCTGACACGGTCCTGACGGACTACTATTACTAGTTTTTCATACAATATAAGCATCGTTTGTATCTGCCTTAATTTGCACTTTTGCATATATATATATATATATATATATATATATGTTGTAGCTGACGTATATATAATTTTACAGTATATTACACAAATAGTATATGGTAGCCGTATAAATTAAATCTGACTATTGATTTGCTAAAGGCATAATAGACTTTTCTTTGCTTTTTGTGGAGTTATTATGGACTTATCCAACTGGGGTTGAAAATATTACTCTTGTATTATGTGAGTAGACAATTACAATTCTACCTCCTTTATGATTCTACTACCATGTGTAGTATGACTAAATATTAATTAATCTAAACCATTAGATCAAAAGGAATGAACGGCTTGTATTGAATTGAATGTAATGTAAAAGAGCACACACACACACACACACACACACACACACACACACACACATATATATATATATATATATATATATATATATATATATAGAGAGAGAGAGAGAGAGAGAGAGAGAGACTATTCTCCACCTGAAAGGTATAATAAGCTATTCTACGCTAAGACCATCCCACTGCACGCGTGGCCCACATGCCACCACCCGCCCGAGCAGGCCATGCTGCTAACCCACAATGCTCACACATGATATCACGCGTCCAGCACAAGCTTTGACGAGGTATGCCAGTAAAACACAATATAACGATCCCTCCACCGTCAAGTCCAATTGCAGCAAGCGAAAGGCCACCAACCAACCCTGTAACTGCCTTGATAGCCGACACGACTGCTTGTTGCTTCCTTACATCTACCTCGCCGCTTGCTAATACCTCCACTGTCAAGTCCAATTGCAGCAGGGAGAGATAGTGATACCGGAGAGGCCCGATCTTCTCAGTGAATTTGTTTCTTCAAGGTTGGTGTGGTACAGTGGTCGGTTCGGCAACGATGCTCCTGAGTCAAGTCGATCTTACGTTTGATCCCACAGATTGGTGGTAGCCTAGCTGTTAGCTCCTTTGGAAAGACGTCGCTGATTTCCTGCAAAACACAAGCAATACCACTAGGAAGAGATCGAAGTTAAGTCGTTAATCGAAAGCAATGTGTCTTGGTACAGCAGTACAAAGTGCACCAAATTGGGATCCTCGCTGAATTCTCTCATCTCTGATTTGGTGGCTAACATGACCAAATTATTCTCCCTCATGTTTCTTTGAATGATTCTCTCGCTCTTGCACTCTCCACGTGCATCTCAATTTTCTGCATTGAAGAGTTCACAATCTGTTGCGGTGTAAACGGTTTTCAAGATGATCTCCACATTGTTCCATCGAAAAGTGTAGCAATTTGTATGCCCATCGTGCAAAACAGAACAATCATATTGCCATGGCCGTCCCAATAGCAAGTGACACATCGTCATGGCACAACATCGCAATTCACAGTATCAGTGTACTTCCCAATAGAAAATGTCACATACACCATATAGTTCACCTTTACTTCCTTTTTTGTTGCTCAACCATTGCGGCAAATACTTTAAACCCAACTTATGACACATGTCCTTACTGGACAAATTGTGATAACTCCCGCCATCGATAATCACTATGCACACCTTACCCTTATCAAGCTTTGCCCAAATCTGAAATAAATTGCACTGCTGTTCGAGTGACGACGATGGCATCACACTAAGCACCTTGGGTGTGCAAACAATAGAATACTGCTCAGTGCTAGGAAACTCTAGATCACACTCACATTGTTCTATGTCATCGATGTATGCACATCTGGTGTGCATCAGGCGACTCGTCATCACTAGTCGAAACATAACCGCCCCCTCTATGATAAGCATAGTTCTGACATTCGAACAGTCCCTCTGAAAATGGCCAACGCCCTTGCACTTGTGGCAAATGATATCATGTCAACGGCCTATCGACCCCATAGAAGAGCGCACTAGCGGCAGTGCATTGGTGGCGTTACTAGTGATGGTATACTCTCGGCTTCTTACTTGCGAATTGCGCATCGCGGAATTGCTCCGGACGATGCTCTTGTTATATGGTTGTCTGGACTAGTGAAGAATGTGAGCAGGCGCGAACCATGCATCTTTGATCACTTGGCGCTCGGCTTCGCGTGCTTGGTGTAACAACTCGATTATATCATTGTAGGGATGGTGATTGACAATAAACGATAGCATAATTCATGCCAGCTAGAAATCTCGCCATTGTCTACTCTTCATTCTCACGGATATCCGCATGTATCATGACGGTCTCCATCTCCTTATGATATTCATCAATTGATTTCAAATCTTGTTGCAGCCTTGTTAACTTTTCACATAGAGAACGCTTATAGTGGCGAGGTACAAAATATGCCGCAAATGCTGCTCCATCTGCTCCCAAGTAATAATCGGTAACTCATGGTGCTCCATACGTTTACGAACAAACTGTTCCCACCAATGCGTGGCATAATCATTCAAACCATTGGACGCAAGTAAGAGCTTCTTCTCATTGGAGCAGTTGTTCATCCGAAATAGCGTATCAATTTTCAGCTCCCATGTGAGGTATTCTTCCACATTTGTACCACCAAAAAATATAGGAAGAGTAAATTTGGGCTTAGCGATAAAATCCTTAGCGTCGTCGTGTCAATGGCGATGCATGTTGTTGCGGTGGTAGGGGTTGTCGGCCGTCGTAGTCGTCAACGGGGAAATCGTCATCGCCCCAGAGCTAGGCCTCATCCACCCAACTACGAGGTGCACCGTGTACACCTCCTCCTTGGGCACCAGTGGTGCGCCCCACCTGAGCCCGTTGTGGCGCCGTTGCCTCGGCCACACCCTTGTGCACGATGGCGTGCCTTGACTGCCACTCCCGCGTGTGGCGAAACTGCCATGCGACGCGCCTGGCGCTGTCATCGCTCCTCGTCCATGCGAATAGCAACTCCTCCTCGGTCTCATAGGGCAAAATGGCTAGAGGGCCATGCACACTTGTGTCATCAGCTTGCACACCTCCATGAAGATTGTGTTTTGCGAACATGATATGTAGCTCCAGGAAGTTATTGTTGATGTGCATGCAGGTGTGTGACATCCTCCCTGAGGGTGTTCAGTCCAGTCTGAACTTCCCCGAGCTCCTCGCGCACGGCATTGTCTCTGATGAGGATATCATTTCTACTGATATGAACACTCCTCTTCCTACTACTTTGAATGATATGCAAGGTCTAATTACTCAGGCGCGTGCTCGTCAACTTATTTATCAGGTAAATTCATTTCTAGGGTGAGTGTATTATTTGAAATCTATGATCTTTGCCTAACGGAGATGATTTACTTGTACTTAGGAATCTAGGACTACGACCAGTTCAAGAAGGTCTACGACCCGTTCCGCAGGGTCTACGACCACTTTAAGAAGGCATACGACCAATGTCACCAGTACTTGGCGAGCCCAGTACTCGTTGGACACAATCTATGACCAGAGATAGCATGGACTCCTCAAGACCACCCGGGACCGGTCCTACGACCGGTCTTGACGGAGATCGCGACACGAATAGTGAATGAGGTCTTTGCGTCACCGTTTTGGCCTAATAGGGCCTTGTAAGCGTGTCGAGGTTGGAGTCCGGGTTGTATGCGCCTCTTCATGACCGCGCTGACCCTAGGTTGACCTCCTCACGTTCCCTATATATATCGATGCATTTGTCATAGTTTAGGGTGGGTTTTCTTTGAGATTATTCTGCTTAGCAGTCTCGCCGCACATTTGGTTGAGGAACCCCACATTGTGAGCTTCATCTATATTCGCAATACAATATCATATTGCATCTTCTACTTTCTTCCTTATGTTCTCAATTCGCATGCAGGAGATAGCTTTCTTGGCGAGCTCAACCGCGTTCGGCACGGTTGATAACCATCGGATGAGTGGTGTAGTGATTGCGAGGTTTGATCTATTACGCCTGACCTTGGATCATCAACGTCGAGTTCTCCACAATTGACTTATCGGTACCTTTCGGAAGATCGGGCCACCGTCACATCAGTTGGTATCAGAGCAAAAGTTGCCCGTTAGGTAATCACAATTTTTTCCCCTGTTAGATTAGTTGTTTTCCATCGTCCTAAAGCTCCAGAAAATTGCCCTACAAAATATTTTGTTTGTCGTGTTCTTCCGCTGTCCTATCACCCATTGTGCTTTTGCAATTTCCGTTATTTGTTTCGTGTTGTTGAATTAGTGTCATTTGTCTAAGTCGTGTTGCTGGTTTAGAGTCGTGTTTTTAGTCGCTAGTCAACACCGTGCACGCTAGTGCCACCACCATCCTGGCCGCGCCACCACCTACTCGAACATCCCCCCTTTCGACCACCTCCTCGTGTTCGACCACCTGGTCGGATTCGACAACCTTCTCCGGTTCGACCATCTACTCGTTTTCCGCCCCGACCACCCTATTTGTTTCTTGTTACTCTGGGACACCCCACGCAATCATCATATCGTGCCTGCCACACAAAGTCCGAGAAGATTTCCATAGCCAAAGTTCAAAGAGAGAGAGAGTGTGTGTCTTTTAATTACCTGTATACCTGTCGGGACCCAAATATGCAAATCTGGACCCTCTGTGTATTCTGCACTAGTCCAGGATCACGCTAGTGCTCACAGTGTCAACATTGATGAAATATCACATCCATACAACGAATATAATAATAAACGAGTACATTTAAGTAACAAATAACTGTTGGGACCTTACGGTCGAGTTTTACATTTATTAAGCCATGCAAGGCTGACAATAAAGAAATAAGCTGCGTGAAGCGAAATAAACTCGGTGGCTCCCATCAATTTACCACGAACAGTGGTGGGATCAAGACCCTAACGTTCAACCTTCGTAGAACTCTTCTTCAAAAGCGGTGACGACTCCTCCATACATCGATTTGATTAGCAAGAGTGAGTACACACCGTACTACTTAAGTCATACCACGAATGCATTTATACATGATGGCTTATTCCAAAGGGCGGCTTCGTGGTTATTTTGCGAAATGCAACATTTGCAATTGAATACAAACAATAGATTGAAAGCGTAATTCAAAACAAATAGACAATAATAAGTTAACAATTGATTTCACAAGGACACACAGTCTAAACAAGTTCTTTCACACTGGTGAACAAGTTATCTCACACGGTGACCCTTCCCATTTGTTTTATGAAAACTACCCTCGTGTGAAATTCCGAGCATGTCCATATCAGGGGCACGCGGCTATTGAATAGATTGATTTAAACACTCTGCGGAGTGTACACTTTACCCACACGATGAAACCAACCGGATCGAGTTGATCACAACAAAACCCTTCAGAGACTTCATCTCAAACAATGACACTCTGGTGTGCTTTCTTGCCGTCAATTTGTACACGGCCCTTGGAGCGACACACACCATTGGGCGAGGATGCGTGAACCGTCCGCGATGTGACATATCACACCTCCGACCCATCCACGGCCTAAATACAACTTTGAGTTGTCAATGTTAAGACTCCATAACTTACTAAGTTAGGCCCGACCCATACTAGGCATGTGGTCGATGCAGTAAGGCCCAGTTCAATGGCGCACAAAGTTAAGTCCTTAATTGACTAAGGCAAGACTTCCAGTTTTTCCCAAATCACAAAGTTTATATCACACAGATCCACCATTCACACAGAATCCACCACTTGCCTCAGTATAAATCTTTTCCCACCCTGTTGGTTAAGTGCAACACATGCCATCAACGAGTAACAGCACACAGCACACACAGATTCATCACACAGTTCCATAATCACTTAGTCAAATTTATAATTGCAACTCTCCCATGAGATGATGACTCGTGGCATGGCTAAGCAGTCTAATCGTATCTAACCAACCCACGTTGGTGCTACGATAATACCAACTAATAGTGAACCAACCTAGGGTGACAAAAGATCATGACATATAATAGACAAGTGTCGGCGCCCCGGGTGTCACACAACCCCGAGACCCTCTGTGCATACCAAGCTAGTCCCATGATCAGTAGCTAGCTTGCACAGTTGCAACAATGATGCATTCATAACCATTCACCACGAACTAATGAAGCAGACAAAGTAATATTAATTAAAACAGCAAAGACCTTATGGTCAAGGTTCTTACAAAAGTCGCCTCACAGGGCTTAGCAACAACAGAGTATCTGGCAGCGGAAATCTCAAAAAAAATACGTGGAGCCCAATCGACATGCCCACAGGCAATCGAGTGGTGGGCGCGACCTAGATCATGAAGTCTTCAAAGTAGCCTTCTTCATAGTACTCAACATTTCTGGTTCTTCCATTGGGGTGATCAACAAAGGGCATAAAGCCGTGAGTACATAAAGTACTCGACAAGTCGTGAGAGAAATGTATGCACATAGTATTCATGCGGGCTTAAGCAAGGGTGGCTTTATGGTTAATTTGCGAGAAAGCAAGTTTAACAATAAATACATTAATTAGATTAAGCGGGATTTTAAAAGAATAATACATAGATAACCAAGTTCTTTTGAATTAAGCGGTGAACATCCGTTCACTTCCCAACCATTCAACGAACCTTTCCATCGAACCAAACCACATTTTGAAAATGCTACCTTGCGCGAAATCACGGGCATGTCAAGTAGCAGGGGACACGGCTATTGAATAGATTTTTGACACTCTGCGGAGGTTATGCGGCTTTACCCACAAGACACGAATTCTCTAGTTTGTTTGGCATCCGTCGATACCACCGCTCACTTCCTTAGGTGAGTAGTCTGAAACGCGTGACAAGGCTTTTACAAAGTTCCATTTTGCCTCGGTTACGCCGCTAAGGTTTCGCCATCTGACCCCTCTTGCGCTAATAAGCGCCACAACAGAACCGACCCAAAACTTTCCTAATTAATTGGCGGTCAGTCCCATACCGGACTTATGGTTGCACGAGGTGACCGGATCAATGACTTGCAAAGTTAAGTCCTTAGTTGATTGCTCGAGACAAGTCTACCACAACCCAATGTGCATTACGCACCCACTCTAGCTCCTACCTCAAGCCCGAGCATAAATCATTTTGTTCATACCCGACCAAATGGCAATCCTGCCATGGCACAACATCTTTTAATAAAAGTGGCCTCACACCTTGTTCCATAGTTCCTTTAGTCAAATTTCAATAATCATTGAACATGTGATCGAAAGTTCTGCGGGTAACTAAAGCATGACTAAGCAATATCGCTCCCAAGTTGGTGATACAATTATGTCCAACTAGTATTAACCATCCTAAGGTGTCAAGGATATATGTCATTCAAGGAGACATTTCATTTTCAATTCATCAAGGAGGCATAATGGCAATTTGGTAATTATCTACTCCCAAAACCATTTTTAATAAAACTAGCCATGCATGATAATTTAATACAATATACATTTGTAAAATGGGTTCAACATGGTCAAAGGCCTACGACTTGCCTTCGTTGGCGAGGAGCGAGTCTTGATCGTCGGGTCGAAGAAATCTTAAACGCAGGAATCTACGTGCGAGAATAGCAACAAATAAATAAAACAGCACCAAATGAACTCCAAAATTACAAAACCAGTACCAAATGAAAGAGGCTGAATTTATATGAATTTAGAAATTTGGATCACCCAAATCGGAGTTCGGATGTGAAAGTTATAGCCAAAAGAAGTTTTAAATCACATAAAATGATGAAATTAGGGTTTTCGGATTTTGGTTTATTTTCAATTGAAAAACCGAAGAAATGCGTCGGCGCTTGCGTAATCGCCTTTGCATGGCTGCCACGCTGAGTCGAAAGAAATTTGTGTGGCCCTGACCCGGCCGATGACAGCGTTAATGGCGTCCACGTCGGCTCGGGCCCGCAGTCGAGAGAGAGAGAGAGAGAGGCGGGAGAGAGAGACGCGGGTGAAGTGGCGGCGGCGGCGGAGCTGGGAGACGACGGCAGCGGCGGCGGGCCAAGGAGAGACGGCGAGAACGGCGACGCGGAGGCGAGGAAAAACGGAGAAGCGCGGCGAAGCGGCCGAGAGAGAGAGAAAGAGAGAGGGAGAGGAAGAAGCGCGGCGGTTTATAAGCTTCATGTGGCAATGAGCAGCGATAGAACAGGCGCGCAGACAGGGCAGCCTGGCGTGGCGAGCGAGGCGCGAGAAGCGGCAGGGCAGCGCGCAGCGCCGATTCGTGGCGCGGATTAGCGGCCTTGCTTGGTCGTGGGAGAGAGAGAGAGCGGCGGCGCGTCGGGGCGATGAACGAAGCCGTTCGATTCCGATCGGACGGTGCGGAGCGAGGCCGCGGAGAAGCGAGCCGTCCGATTTCAATCGGACGGTGAGGAGGAGAAGAAGCGCGGCGGGAGACGCAAGCGGCGCCGTCCGATTCGTCGGACGGTGGGAAGCGGAAGAAGCGCGAAGCGCAGCGAGGGCGTCGGATCGCGATCAACGGTGGAGAAGAAAGGAGAGCCTTGGCGAGAAGCGAACGGCGGCGACCAGGAACGGCGGATCTTGATCAGCAGTCGGGAAGAAAAGCGGCGGGCGAGCGAGAGCGCACGGATGGAGATCAACGGCCGAGGCGAAGTGCGCGAGGCGAGCGGCCTTGGAGCGAGGCGAGCAGGAGGCGGGCAGGGAATAGGAGATGGGCGAAGAGATTGACCCAAAACCAAAAAGGATTTTTAAATAGTTTTAATTTCTGAAATTCAAATAAAACAAAAGGCAATTTAGAAAATAGCAAATAGACTCCAAAAATTCTAGAAAAATTCACAGAAATTCCTTGAATTATTCTAGACTTAATAAAAATACTTTTAACTTTAAATTTCCTTTTTATTTTGCAAATAAATTAATTTTTAATTTCGGATAAAACAAAAATCAATTTCTAAAATCCAATAAATCCCAGAAAATTCTTAAAATAATAATTTTGATTTTAAATTCCAGAAAAATCAATCAAACCAACTTTAATTTAATTGAAGTTTGATTAACTCATATTAAACTGCAAATGAACTTCTGAAATTTCAAAATTAAGCTTTGGGCAAATAGAAACAAATGGTTCTCTTTTAAAATTTTCAAAAATTCCGAAAAACGGGACGTTACAACAAGGTGGCATAACAAATTGGATTAATAACTATCCCAAAAGCATTTAAATAAATACTTGAAATAGAATGCAATACATTGAAACAAAGTATTTTGAAAACTGGGTTCAAAATGATCAAAGGTATAACTTGCCTTGGAATAGATCTAGATATTGGTCTTGGTCTTGAGGTGCTCCTTCTTACGCAAAATTCCCAAGTATCGACGTCTACTCGCAAACGAGACAAAAGAAAACAAAACAAATAAATAACAGAGGCAAAATAAACTCCAAAAATTAAATAAAATTCACCATTAAATAGATCTTAATTTTATATGAATTTACAAATTTGAATGGGCTCAATTGGACTTCGGATGCAAAAGATATGGGCTTTGGAAGATTGGAAAAATCAATAAAACCCTAAATTGGATTTTCTTGATTTTCCCGAATTATTTTATAAAGGAAAAATCGAATTATTGCGCAATGCTTGCGTCGGTAGAAAAAGAAAATAATTAAAAATCCGTCTTGTGGTGGGACCCTTTGTCGACCTCTCTACTCACGGTGGGTCGGGTCCACCGAGCCGAGGCAAAAGCCAGCGTGATGAGTGGACCACGCAGCATCCTGTGGCGCTGATCTGGCGCCACGCGTTACTACGCGTAGGCGACAGAGAGGCGCGAAGGTCGACGCGGCGCCGACGAGTCATGGCCGACGCCGCGCTGAGGACCAAGGGTATCACCGGCGATCGGCGGCGAGTCGCCCGGTGACCAAGGGTACCAGAGCAATCCTTGCGCTATTGCGCACCTAGTCTTGACCTTACCACAGCCTGAAAGTGACGGCGGCGACCGCGGCGGAGAAGAAGCGGAGGCGAGGCCACGGCTTTTGTCGGACGGCGGCGACAATGGAACTCCAGCGACGAGAAAACGCGCCTGAGGTGGCCTGAGCGACACCGAGCCCAAGGAGGCAGTCGATGACGGCTGAACGGCGACGGCGGCGGTGCAAACGGCGGAAAACCAGAGGCGGCGGAAGTTCGGATTTTGGGCTAATGTGGGGGCTCTGGAGCGAGAGATCGAGACAGAGGCGGTGCTGGGGATCGACGGAGGCGAGGGGGAACCCTAGGGTGTACTTATAGGGCTCGGGGCGGCGAGATGGAAACCCCAATTGGAGTCCGTCTCGGTCCGCTCGGGATCTTCCGGTTTTAGGAGATAGGCGAGATTTGAAGGTTAATTCGGTTGGGGATGGATACTGGAATAGCTGGGGCTCTGATTGGTGGGGTTGGCGCGAGAAATCAGCGGCCGTTGCGCTTTTCGGACGAGCTCCTTGAGCGAAAAAATGGCGGATGAGAAAGCGGGAGGAAGAAGATCGTGTCGGAGGCAGCGACCTCGGCGAGCCCACACGACGAGAGAGAAGGCGAGGCACGGCGCGGCGGCGGCAACCGGACGATCGGGATCAAGGGTTGGGAGCGAGCGAGGCGGGCGAGCGGCGCGAGGCGCGCGATCGCCGCGGGGAACACGCGGCGGAGATCCGGTAGTCACGGCGGGGTTGGCGCGTCGTCCGTCGGAGATGAGGGCACGCGTCGAGCATCCAACAGACGAGCGCCGGCCGGCGATATGGTGGCGTGGTGGAATAGTCTTGGGCTTCGCCCGAGATTATTCAAGGAGTTAAAATAGGTTTTCTTTTAAATAAATCAGAAATTGCAAATAGCAATTAGAAAATAGCAAATGTCTTTGGAAAAATTCCAGAAAATTCTATAAAATATATCCAAGCATATAGAATCTAAATAAAATAGTTTTGACAATTGTTGATGTTGGGATTAAGCATATTAAATCAATTTGTCCTTTAAGTCCATATTAAGCTTTTTAATTTAATATTCAAATAAATCCAAATGATGAATTTTCTTGCTACCATTATTTAAAAGATTTTCAAGCTCTGAAAATAGGGATGTTACAAACCTTCCCCCCTTAAACGAATCTCGTCCCCGAGATTAGGCTAGCTAGAGAAAAGGCTAGGGAACTCGGATTTCAACTCTTCTTCACGTTCCCACGTTGCTTCTCCTTACAGTGGTTACTCCTTTGGACTTTGCGTAAACGAACGGTCTTGCTTTCAGTGCGGCGCTCTGCGACATCCAAAATCTTGACAGTGCTCTTTGTATGTGAGATCTTCCTTGATTCAATTGACTCCAACGAAGTCCGCTCTTCCGCACACGAAGACACTTCTTGGTGAGAGACATGAAAGACATCATGCACTCCGCTACGATCGTGGTAGCTCAAGCTGGTGCGCAACTTCTCCACGGCGTTCCAAAACCTTGAATGGACCCACATACCTTGGAGCAAGCTTCCCTTTGGTGTGGAATCTCTTAACACCTCGGCGGAGTAACTCGAAGATACACAAAATCCTCTGGTTCAAAGTCGAGGTCACGGCGACGATTATCGGCATAACTCTTTGCTCGGGTGGGCTATCTTTAACCTCTCTCGATCATAGCAACTTGTTCTTGACTTCTGAATAATATCGGCCCGAACACTACCGTTCATTTGTCTCGACCAATTCAACGGAGTTCTGCGAGCACGACCGTCTGAGCTTCAAATGGTGACATCGCAAAGCGGCTTGATAAGCGTTGTTGTATGAGAATTTCGCATCTGATAAACTTTTATCCCAACTGGTAGCATTAGCTAAGGCACGGGCTCTCAACATATCTTCTAATATCGGTTGACTCTTTGATCATCCATGCATGCGTGGATGATAAGCGATCTTGAAATTCGGATGAGTTCGAGGGCTTCATGTAGACTACGCGAAGCGAGAGGTGAATTGAGATCCTCGATCGACACTATCTTCTTAGGCACACCGTGCGCATGACAATTTTGACATATACAATTCCCAAGCGGTCTCTCGAGTAAGTGGTTTTGGTGGCAAGAAATGGGCAACCTTAGTCAAGCGATCCACTATTACCCAAATCGAATCATAACTTTGATTGAGTCTTGGGTAATCCGTAATAAAATCCATGCCGATCTCTTCCCACTTCCATTACGGTATCTTGGCGGTTGTAGCAATCCTTTGGTCTCGATGTTCGGCCTTTACTTTACGGCACACGTCGCATAAAACAACGAACTCTGCGACGTCTCGCTTTAAGTTTGGCCACCAAAACTTATTCTTAACATCCTGATACATCTTAGTGCTTCCAGGGTGAATTGAATACTTTGAGTCATGGGCTTCCTTCAGAATCAGCTGTCTTAATCCATCAATATCCGGTACGAATCGTCCATTGATCCACAAGATATATCCGATCATCGTGGTAAAGTCTTTAAATTTTCCTTCCGACATCTTCTTCTTGAGATCAACAAACTCGAGAATCCTTAGGTTGAGCTTCACGAATCTGTTTCTCGAGTAGTTGTACTTCCAAATTGGCCACAAATCCTTCAGGAACAACTTCTAGTTGTAGCTTCTGGAATTCCTCCTGAAGTTCTGAACACAACTCTTTTACTTCGAGCATTGCGAGAGTATTACGACTCGGTGCATCTGCAACTACATTGGCCTTACCGGGATGGTAATGGATTCCAAGATTATAATCCTTTATTAATTCCAACCATCTTCTCTGTCTCATGTTCAAATCGGTGAGTGAATATGTACTTGAGCACTTATGATGCATGTAGACTTCACGGCGATTCTGATGAGATAATGGCGCCAAATCTTCAAGGCATGCACTCTGACGACTAGTTCCAAATCATGGGTAGGATAGTTCTCTTCATGAGGTCTTAATTGCCTTGGCGCATAGCGGCGCCTCTTCCTTCTTGCATAAGGACACATCCTAGTCCTTGACGAAGCATCACGATGAGATATCAAAATCCTTACTAATATCCAAGCCAAAACTAGCCTTTGAAGTCGACGTTTCTTCAATTCTTGAAAACTTTCTTCACAAGCTGGGGTCCAAATGTACTTCTTCTCTTTCTTCAATAATTGCGTAAGAGGCTTAGCAATCGTTGAGAACCCTTCAATGAAACGACGATAGTATCCTGCCATTCCCAAGAAACTACAATTTGAGTAACCGTCTTGGGTTGCTCCCAATTCATTCTGACTTTAACCTTCCGGGGTCATTGCTACTCCTTTGGTTTGTCATCACATGACCAGAAAATCAACTTTCTTCTTCCAAAAATCACACTTGTTGAACTTGGCATACAAGCGATGTCCTCTGAGCTTCTCTAGGATTAATCTCAAATGTCCTGTATGTTCTTCTTCCGACTTTGAGTATACCAAAATATCATCAATGAATACTACCACGAACTTATCCAAATATTCCATGAATACTTTGTTCATCATGTTCATGAAATAGGCAGGGGCATTAGTCAATCCAAAAGACATGACTAAAAACTCATAATGTCCATACAGGGTTGAAAGCGGTCTTTGGTACATCCTTAGGACAAATTTTCAGCGATGATAACTTTGATCGCAGATCGATCTTGGAGAATACTCGGCTCCTTTCATCCGGTCGAACAAATCATCTATTACGGGCAATGGGTACTTATTCTTGATGGTGACTTCGTTGAGGAGCGATAGTCGATACACATTCTCATACTTCCATCTTTCTTCTTGACGAACAAAGCTGGTGCTCCCCATGGCGGCGAACTAGGTCTTACAAAACCTTTCTCGATGAGTTCTTCTATCCGCTTCTTCATTTCCACAAGTTCATCGTTGGCATCCGATAGGGTCTCTTGAAATTGGTCTTGTTCACGGCACTAGATCGATGACAAACTCAATGTCACGGTCGGTGGCATTCACAGTAACTCTTACGGAAATACATCCGGGTAATCTCGACTACAGTACGTTTTCCAAAGCGTCTTGATCGCTGACTACCAAATGTCCATCACGTCTTGAGGTGGCTAGAAATTCTACTTTCTTTCTGTGGTATCCTCAATTGTCACGGCTCTTGGCCACAATCTAGCTTCGCTTTATGTTTGGATAACCAATCCATACCAAGGATGACATCTATGGTGCAGTGTCTAGAACTATTAGGTTGGCTAGAAACTCAACTCCGACTATGAGTAGCCTAGCTCCTAAACATCCAACTTTAGAACTTAGCTCTGCTCCGGTATTGGACTAACAGAGTATGCTTAAGATGCATAACTTCCAATTTGTTCTTAGTTGCAAAATTCGAAACAAGCGAATCTGAGCTCGAATCAAGCAGGTAATCACAGTCTTGAATTTACTAGGAACTTACCCGATTACAACGTCGGGTGCTTCTTGAGCTCCTTCGAGTGGCGTGGTTGACACGACCTCGACCACTAATGGCGGTGCTCCTCGGATTGACCGTAGCTTGAGAAGTTCCTTGATGGTTGCCTTGTACTGGCGTCTTGGCTGGTGTGTTCCCAAGGTTGAAGCGTACTGGAGTGATAGTCCCATTCTGCGGACATCGGTTGGCGAAATGCCCTGGCTGACGACAGGTAAAGCAAACTCGGTTGTGATACGTGGGTTGCTTCTTGGATTGGGGTTGGTAGTGCGGGGTTGCGAAAGTTACGAGCAAGCTGGGCGAGTCTTGAAGTTGGTGCGGTGGTCCGCGAGTGCGTGGTGGAAAACGGCTAAACTGCGGTGGAATCATTCTTGCCCTCAGCTGGGGTTGGTGACTTCCTTGCTGAGCCATTCTGCGCTTACGATGATCTTCCAATTCCTTACGCTTATCCTCTAGAATCAAAGCCTTGTTGATCAACTCTTGAAAATCAGGAAAGGTGTGGGCGATCAAGTTGACTTGAAGTCCAGTGTTCAATCCTTTGTAAAACGACTACAGCGAGCCTTGTCGGTGGCGACATCTTCTGCAGCATATCGAGCAAGTTGAGAGAACTTGTTGAGGTAATCGATCACTGACATTCCTCCTTGCTTGAGAGCACGGAATTCATCCTTCTTCAGATCCATAATTCCTTCCGGTACATGATACTGGCGAAAAGCAGTTGTGAACTCTTCCCAAGTAATATCTTGTGGCGTTCCATGCGCTGCACAGAAGTTTTCCCACCATTCAGCGGCAATGCCTTCCATCCGTGAGAGGCGTCTGAACTTTTCATGATCATTGCATTGAGTGATCGTGACTTTCTCTCAATGACACGAAGCCAATCATCGGCTTCTCTTGGTGAGACATGTCGAGAAAAGGTTGGTGGGCGGGTCCTCATAAACTCCGCCAACTTGGATGATCCATTGTGACCATGAGCAAGCTGGGCTCCATTGTGATGCTGATTGTTGTTGTTCTGATTATTCATAGCTTGCATCTGATTCATCATGGTGTACATCAGCTGGGTCTGAGCTGTCATGAATGCTCCAAAATTCTGCAGATCGACTGAAGGTGCTTGTGGTGGAATTGCTTCTCCGGGGATTTGCTCCGTCCTTACGACACCGAGTATCGGAACCACTTGCAGTGACTTGACGAGTCTGAACCATCGGTGAATCTCAAGGGTTAGATAAGGTAGCAAGCACGAGATAAGTTGTAGAACTAAGCGGGGTAGGTAAAACCCAACAACATATTTTAAGAAAGCTCAACTGAAACTCTTATATTGATTAAGATAATAGTATGGCTTGCAACAAATGCCTAAGGGCCTTTGCAGCTCATACTTGCACACAAAAATAAGGACAAACTTAAGCACGCAAAACTACCGCCTAAAGGGCGACTCAAGACACAAAGCGGCTAAGCACGAAACAACGCGAGCAGACTACTCAATCAAATAGCCTCCATGACCTTGACGGTGCTCCCTTTCTTTGTGAGACTGAAAGTGGTGGCATCCTTGCAAACCGATCCCGATGTCCGGGGATGGTGCAATAGGAGCAGTGTCCACAGTGCAGTCTTTGTTGGTGCTCAGCTCTCTGACCTCTGCTGGCTCTTCCGCTCAGTAGGTCCATCGACTTCTTACAGGTCTTCCTCTTGATGTCTTCTTCGTGTCGTCCATAAAGAGTTTCTTCTAATATGGCGATCCTTTCTTGACTCTCGAAGAGTCTCATAGGTACCTCCGGCTCTGTAGCGGCTAACTCCAACGATTCCTCCTGAGCAGCGGCGAACTGGGCGAGATGCACGACGGTGGCTTTGTCTTCTCCCTCTGTAGGCGGAAAGCGTGCGGCGAGATCCACGTCGATGTGCGGGATGATAACGGAAAAGCGTGTCACGAAGCTCTCGAGTAGATGTTGCGAGATCCTCAAGATGGCAAGGCGTGAAGACTCCTGGATTGCTTCAATCCAAATACTCCTTCTAGCTGAGATGTGCAGTGGTTTGCTTGCCTTGGTGTCTTGCTGGCGTAGAGCGGTCAAATGGCGAGATCACTCCACGATCTCGGTAGTTCACAATCCAAGCAACGCCACGGTACAATGGACGATCGAACCCTCCAAGTACTTGTAGCAACTTCCAAAGCTCGTGGCAAGTCCTCCCTTGCGCTCTCCATAACTCGAAGGCGAGGCATCTGTCAAGATGGACAAGGATATGAAAACAACTTCAAAACAGCGGGGAGAGAAAGAATTTCAGCAATAGTTGAGTCAAGAGAGATATGAGATGAGTTAAAGAGTTCAATTAATCTTGCAAGTTAATTTTGCTTTAGAAAATAGTTTTGGACTCACTAAGAACGGCCAATCTAACTAGGGTCAAGACCTACGATCGGTATGGCTCTGATACCACCTCTGTCGGGACCCAAATATGCAAATCTGGACCCTCTGTGTATTCTGCACTAGTCCAGGATCACGCTAGTGCTCACAGTGTCAACATTGATGAAATATCACATCCATACAACGAATATAATAATAAACGAGTACATTTAAGTAACAAATAACTGTTGGGACCTTACGGTCGAGTTTTACATTTATTAAGCCATGCAAAGTGACAATAAAGAAATAAGCTGCGGTGAAAGCGAAATAAACTCGGTGGCTCCCATCAATTTACCACGAACAAGCGATGGGATCAAGACCCTAACGTTCAACCTTCGTAGAACTCTTCTTCAAAAGCAAGGTGACGACTCCTCCATACATCGATTTGATTAGCAAGAGTGAGTACACACCGTACTCGCAAGTCATACCACAGAATGCATTTATACATGATGGCTTATTCCAAAGGAATGGCTTCTCTGGTTATTTTGCAGAAATGCAACATTTGCAATTGAATACAAACAATAGATTGAAAGCGTAATTCAAAACAAATAGACAATAATAAGTTAACAATTGATTTCACAAGGACACACAGTCTAAACAAGTTCTTTCACACAGCTGAACAAGTTATCTCACACAGCTGACCCTTCCCATTTGTTTTATGAAAAACTACCCCTCGTGTGAAATTCCCGAGCATGTCCATATCCGAGGACGCGGCTATTCGAATAGATTGATTTAAACACTCTGCAGAGGCTGTACACTTTACCCACACGATGAAACCAACCGGATCAGAGTTGATCACAACAAAACCCTTCAGAGACTTCATCTCAAACAATGACACTCCTGGTGTGCTTTACTGCCGTCCAATTTGTACACACTGACCCTTGGAGCGACACACACCATTGGGACAGGATGCGTGAATCGTCCGCGATGTGACATATCACACCTCCAGCCCATCACACAGCTTAAATACAACCTGAGTTGTCAATGTCAAGACTCCATAACTTACTAAGTTAGGCCCAGCCCATACTAGGCATGTGGTCGTACAGTAAGGCCCAGTTCAATGGCGCACAAAGTTAAGTCCTTAATTGACTAAGGCAAGACTTCGATTTTCCCAAATCACAAAGTTTATATCACACAGATCCACCATTCACACAGAATCCACCACTTGCCTCGGTATAAATCTTTTCCCACCTGTTGGTTAAGTGCAACACATGCCATCAACGAGTAATGACACACGACACACAGATTCATCACAGTTCCATAATCACTTAGTCAAATTTATAATTGCAACTCTCACATGAGATGATGACTCGTGGCATGGCTAAGCAGTCTAATCGTATCTAACCAACCCACGTTGGTGCTACGATAATACCAACTAATAGTGAACCAACCTAGGGTGACAAAAGATCATGACATATAATAGACAAGGTGGCATAACAAATTGGATTAATAACTATCCCAAAAGCATTTAAATAAATACTTGAAATAGAATGCAATACATTGAAACAAAGTATTTTGAAAACTGGGTTCAAAATGATCAAAGGTATAACTTGCCTTGGAATAGATCTAGATATTGGTCTTGGTCTTGAGGTGCTCCTTCTTACGCAAAATTCCCAGAAGTATCGGCGTCTCCTCGCAAAGCGAGACAAAAGAAAACAAAACAAATAAATAACAGAGGCAAAATAAACTCCAAAAATTAAATAAAATTCACCATTAAATAGATCTTAATTTTATATGAATTTACAAATTTGAATGGGCTCAATTGGACTTCGGATGCAAAAGATATGGGCTTTGGAAGATTGGAAAAATCAATAAAACCCTAAATTGGATTTTCTTGATTTTCCCGAATTATTTTATAAAGGAAAAATCGAATTATTGCGCAATGCTTGCGTCGGTAGAAAAGAAAATAATTAAAAATCCGATCTTGTGGTGGGACCCATCGTCGACCTCTAAACTCACGGTGGATCGGGTCCACCGAGCCGAGCTAAAAAGCCGGGCTTGTGGTGGACCACGCAGCAGCCTGTATTGGCGCTGATCTGGCGCCACGCGTTACACGTAAGCGACAGAGAGGCGCGAGAGGTCGACGCGGCGCCGACGAAGTCATGGCCGGCAACGGCCATGAGGACCAAGGGTATCACCGTGATCGGCGGCGAAGTCGCCGATGACCAAGGGTACGAGCAATCCTTGCGCTATTGCGCACCTAGTCTTGACCTTACCGGTTTGAAAGTGTGGCGGCCGTGGCGGAGAAGAAGCGAGGCGAGGCCACGGCTTTTGTCGGACGGCGGCGGCAGTGGAACTCAGCGACGAAAACGCGCGAGGTGGCTCGGCGACACCGAGCCCAAGGAAGCGATCGATGACGGTGACCAACGGCGACGGCGGTGCGGCAAACGGAAAAACGTAGGCGGCGGAAGTTCGGATTTTGGGCTAATGTGGGGCTCTGGGCGAGAGATCGAGACGGGTATTTGCTATGGGATGCGGAGGACGAGGGGAACCCTAGGGTGTACTTATAGGGCTCGGGAGCGGCGAGATGGAAACCCCAATTGAGTCCGTCTCGGTCACGCTCGGGATCTTCCGGTTTTAGGAGATAGAGCGAGATTTGAAGGTTAATTCGGTTGGGGATGGATACGGAATAGTGGGGCTCTGATTGGTGGGGTTGGCGCGAGAAATCAGCGGCCGTTGCGCGCCGGACGAGCTCCTTGAGCGAAAATGGCGGACAATGAGCGCGGAGGAAGAAGATCGTGTCGGAGGCAGCGACCTCGGCGAGCCCACACGACGAGAGAGAGAAGGCGAGGAGCGCGGCTGGCGAAGCGGCAACCGGACGATCGGGATCAAGGGTTGGGAGCGGCGAGGGCGGGCGAGGGCGTCGAGCGCGGCGATCGCGTGAAGGGGAACACGTGGCGGAGATCCGGTAGTCCGGCGGGGTTGAGCGCGTCGTCCGTCGGAGATGAGGGCACGCGTCGAGCATCCAACAGACGAGAGCGGCCCGGGCGATATGGTGGCGCGGGTGGAATAGTCTTTGGCTTCGCCCGAAGATTATTCGAAGGAGTTAAAATAGGTTTTTCTTTTAAATAAATCCAGAAATTGCAAATAGCAATTAGAAAATAGCAAATGTCTTTGGAAAAATTCCAGAAAATTCTATAAAATATATCCAAGCATATAGAATCTAAATAAAATAGTTTTGACAATTGTTGATGTTGGGATTAAGCATATTAAATCAATTTGTCCTTTAAGTCCATATTAAGCTTTTTAATTTAATATTCAAATAAATCCAAATGATGAATTTTCTTGCTACCATTATTTAAAAGATTTTCAAGCTCTGAAAATAGGGATGTTACAATACCCCTACCTTCAACAAAAAGTTTGTGACCCATATATATCCATAGACCCAGAGGAGGGTTTTTGAAGAGTTTGAGTCAAGGTCACATTTGCAAAAAAAAGAGGAACCCTAGGTTGGGTTTTAGCAGCCAAAAAAAAACCTAGGTTGGGTTTCGACAGTCAAAAAAAAGAGAAGAAGAAGAAGCAAATCGACCACCCCTAGTGAAGAAGAATCATCTTGACCACCCCTAGTTGGTCTACGACCACTTCCAGCCTTGCATCCTTTGAATCCTTTGAATCCTTTGTATCTAGTTCTTGTTATCGATCAGTGTTGTGCTAGGGCTATGGACACTTTTTAGACCGCAACCGTGATAGGTACTTTGGATCCTTATTCAACTTTGCTAATCAGGTTACAATTTTTGCTAATCCTTGCTACATATTATGCCTTCCGAGCTCCACCTACCTTTGATCAGAACAGGTCCCCTCTTGCAATCATACCCACTCTCGACACGGTATCACGAACCACCACCGGGTCGTGCGTACCACCTTTGTGTTGGTAAGAACACTTGTAAGAGTGTGGTAAGACGCTTGAGAGTGTGTGTTTCCACCTACCATCACCTAGTAGTTGATAGGGATAATACCTTTTTGTCGTCTTTTGTTTTCTGCTAACCATGACAGGTGAGACATCTGATCAGAAAGAGTGTGTTGTAAAGGGAGAGCTCATGACGCTCTTGGATGAACAACGTACTACCTTTCATGAGGACATCGACAGGAAGCTTCAAGCTACCATGATCACATTGCAATACTCAATCAACGATAGTATTACAACGCTTACTACACGCCTTGAAAGAATGGTGAACCGACCACCAAACATTGGACGTGAGTATGATCACGATGCAGCACAAGATCTCGAGGAGGGAGATGATAATGAGGGGAGAAACCATGATACCGGTGCTGTGTTTGCTGACCAAGATGCACGTCAACTACACCGCCTACATCACAATCGTTATGGTATGGGAGGTAATAATTTTCAGCACCACAATGCTCGTGTCAATGATGACCCATTTGCTAAAGTTAGATTTACCGTACCATCGTTTGCGGGTGTTTATGATGTTGAAATTTATCTAGATTGGGAGATGACAGTTGAACAAAAATTTAATGCCCATCTAGTTCCTGAAGTGCATACAGTCAGACAAGATACTAGTAAATTTAAAGATTTTGCTATCATTTGGTGGAATCAAGTGGTTAATTCTGGCTTAACACATGATACATGGGATAGATTAAAGGTAGCTATGCGTGCTAGATTTGTTCCTCCTGCTTTTAAATGTGATCTGCGTAAGAAATTACAGTTCTTAGACCAAGGTAATAAATCTGTCGAGAAATATTATCAAGAACTACAAATAGGCATGATGCGTTGTAATATTGTTGAGGATGAGGAGGATAAGATGGCTCGTTTTTATGGTGGTTTAAGGCGTGAGATTCAGGACATAGTTGGTTACAAAGACTATAATGATATTAATAGGTTGTTCCAGTTTGCTTGTTTGGCAGAAAAAGAATTGCAGGGTAGACAACAAAAGACTAGGAGCAACTTTGGCAGTACGTCTACATCGAGATCAATGCCGAGACAAACCAAGACAGCCCCACCTCACGCTTTTGATGCGCTGCCCCTCTCGTGAGTAGAGCGCGTCAAAGAACACCGCCACCACCGTCACGCGCACCCGAGACGAGCAAATATATTAGTGTGCAGGCACCAGCACAGAGCTCTTCATCGATTGCTTCCACGGGCCGTACGACAGGTGTTGTGTGCCACCGTTGTAAAGGGATGGGCCACTTCATGAGAGATTGCCCAAGTCAGCGGGCGTACATTGTGACAGAAGATGGTGGTTATGTAAGTGCTAGTTATGTTGAGGATGAATATGCTCTTGCAGCTAACCTTGCAGGCAATGATGATGATTATGAGGCAGATAGCGACGGTGAGAAAATTTTAGGTGCCGCTGCTACGGCGAATTATAGGACCATAATTGTGCAACGAGTATTGAGCACTCAAAGAGAGCAAGAGGAGATGCTACAATATCATAATTTGTTTCAGATGTTCCTCATCGTTAAGGATTGCCGTGTTCATGTCATAATTGATGGCAGAAGCTGCAATAACTTGGTGAATTCAGGATTGGTCAAGAAGTTTGGCCTGACCACACGTGCGCATCCTCACCCATACCACATTCAGTGGTTCAACAACAGCGGTAAGGTGAAGGTAACACAATCTGCGAGAGTATATTTTTTCATTGGTTCCTATCATGATGTTGTTGATTTCGACGTAGTACCTATGCAAGCCTGTTCTCTTTTATTAGGTCATCCATGGGAATTTGACACCGATGCAATTTATCATGATAGAAGTAATAAATACTCTTTTATGCACAAAGGAAAGAAAATAACTTTGCTACCTTTGACGCCTACTGAAATTGTGAATTGTAATAAAGAGCTAGCTGAAAATGAGAAGAAAGAACTTGAACATGAATATGAAAATCAGCAGGTAGTGAAGAATATTTTTCCACCTAAGAAAGAATGGTTGGCACCTAGTTCTAAGACCGAGTGAATTAAATTAAAGGGTTGTGTCATGCTTACAACTAAATCTGATCTTGCTGAAATTTTTCATCATGATATGCCATGCTATGCTTTGATATGTAAAGATGGTTTATTTTCACTTGATGATATATCTAGCTCTTTGTCGTCTGCTGTCACTGACCTTTTGCAGGCATATGAGGATGTGTTTCCAGCTGAAAAACCCCCGGGACTGCACCTATTCGAGGGATTAAACACCAAATTGATTTAATTCTAGGAGCAACTTTGCCAAACTATACCGCGTATATGACCAATCCAGAAGTGACAAAGGAAATTCAACGACAAGTCCAAGACCTTTTGGACCGAGGGTACGTATGGGAAAGCCTTAGTCCTTGTGTTGTTCCTGTTCTTTTGGTTCCTAAGAAAGACAGTAGTTAGCGTACGTGTGTTGACTGTAGAGCCATTAATAATATCACCATACGGTATCGTCATCCCATTCCTAGGTTAGACGATATGCTTGATGAGTTGAGTGGTTCTACTCTTTTCACAAAGATTGACTTGTGTAGCGGGTACCACTAGATTAGAATGAAATTGAGAGATGAATGGAAAACTGCTTTTAAAACTAAGTTCAAACTATATGAGTGGTTAGTGATGCCTTTTGGTTTAACTAATACACCTAGCACTTTCATGCGTTTGATGAACGAAGTTTTACGTGCTTTCATTGGAAAATTTATGGTGGTTTATTTTGATGATATTCTGATCTATAGCAAGTCATATGAAGAACACGTGGATCATTTACGTACTGTTTTTAATGTTTTGAGAGATGCACGTTTGTTTGGTAACCTTGAGAAGTGCACCTTTTGCACAGATCGAGTCTCTTTTCTTGGCTATGTTGTCACTCCACAGGGCATCAAAGTTGATCCAGCCAAGATCGTCGCTATCCAGAGTTGGCCGCCTCCTAAAACGGTCACACGAGTGCGGAGTTTTCTAGGGCTCGCTGGTTTCTATTGACGTTTTGTTCGGGATTTCAGCACCCTCGCTGCACCGCTGAATGAGCTTACAAAGAAGGGAGTGTCTTTTACATGGGCCACCATATAACAACAAGCTTTCGACGCTCTCGAAGATAAGCTAACACATGCCCCTTTGCTTCAACTTCCCGATTTCAGCAAGACTTTTGAATTAAAATGTGATGCTAGTGGCATAGGTCTTGGTGGTGTGTTAATTCAAGAAGGAAAACCTGTTGCTTACTTTAGTGAAAAATTAAGTGGTCATATTTTGAACTATTCTACCTATGATAAAGAATTATATGCTCTAGTTCGAACTTTGGAAACATGGCAACATTATTTATGGCCCAAAGAGTTTGTAACACATTCAGATCATGAATCTTTGAAGCATATTCAAAGTCAAACCAACCTGAACTGCAGACATGCTAAGTGGGTTGAGTTCATTGAGTCCTTTCCCTACGTCATTAAATATAAAGGGTAAAGAAAATGTGATAGCTGATGCTTTGTTTAGGAGATATACCATGCTTTCACAACTTGACTTCAAAATCTTTGGATTAGAGACAATAAAGGAGCAATATGTGCATGATGTTGATTTTAAAGATGTGTTGCTAAATTGTCAAGAGGGAAAGGGTTGGAATAAATTTATGGTGCATCATGGGTTCGTGTACCGTGCTAACAAGCTATGCATTCCAGCTAGCTCTGTTCGTCTTTTGTTGTTACAGGAGGCGCATGGAGGAGGATTGATGGGTCACTTCAGCGTGAAGAAGACCGAGGACATTCTAACTCACCACTTTTATTGGCCAAAGATGAGGCGTGACGTCGAACGCTTCATTGCCCGTTGCACCACGAGCCAAAAATCTAAGTCACGACTTAATCCCCGTGGTTTATATATGCCTCTTCCTGTTCCAAGCATACCCTCGGAAGATATTTCTATGGACTTTGTTTTAGGGCTTCCTAGAACAAAGATGGGGAGGGATAGTATTTTTGTTGTCGTTGATAGATTCTCTAAGATGGCTCATTTTATACCATGTCATAAAAGTGATGATGCTACAAATGTTGCTAATTTATTCTTTAAGGAAATCATTCGCTTGCATGGTATTCCGAATACGATAGTTTCAGATCGTGATGCTAAATTTCTTAGTCATTTTTGGAGAACCTTGTGGGGTAAGTTGGGGACTAAGCTGTTATTTTCCACTACTTGTCATCCCCAAACCGATGGACAAACTGAGGTTGTCAATAGAACTTTGTCCACTATGCTTAGGGCTGTGCTTAAAAACAAATTAAAAATGTGGGAGGACTGCTTGCCTCTTGTGGAGTTTGTTTATAATAGTTTGCTGCATTCTACCACAAAGAAGTGTCCTTCTGAGATTGTTTATGGATTCATCCCTCGTGCACCTATCGACTTGTTACCTCTTCCAACTTTGGAGAAAGTAAATTTTGATTCTCAAAAACGTGCTGAGTTGATACTAAACATGCATGAGACAACAAAAGAGAACATTGAGATTATGAATGCTAAAAATAAAGTTGCTGGTAGTCAGGAACGCAAACATGTTTCTTTTGAACCTGGTGATCTTGTGTGGTTACACTTGCGTAAAGAACGATTTCTTGAATTGAGAAAGTCTAAACTCATGCCACGTGCAGATGGTCGTTTTAAAGTTCTTGAACGTATTAATGATAATGCATATAAGTTAGACTTGCATGCAGATTTTGGGGTTAGCTCCAGCTTTAACATTGCAGATTTGCGGTCTTTCTTGGGCGCGGAGGATGATCTTGAGTCGAGGATGACTCCAATTCAAGAAGGGGAGGATGATGAGGACATCACCTCTATTGATATGAACACTCCTCTTCCTACTACTTTGAATGATGTGCAAGGTCCAATTACTCGGGCGCGTGCTCGTCAACTTATTTATCAGGTAAATTCGTTTCTAGGGCTGAGTGTATTATTTGATAACTCTATGATGCTGCCTAACAGAGATGATTTACTTGTACTTAGGAATCTAGAACTACGACCAGTTCAAGAAGGTCTACTACCAATTCCGCAGGGTCTACGACCACTTCAAGTAGGCATACGACCAGTGTCACCAATACTCGGCAAGTCCAGTACTCGTTGGACCCAATCTACGACCAGAGATAGCATGGATTCCTCAAGACCACCCCAGGACCAGTCCTACGACCAGGTCTTCGACCAGAGATACGCGACCTGAATAGTGAATAAGGTGTTGCGTCACCGTTTTGGCCTAATAGGGCCTTGTAAGCGTGTCGAGGTTGGAGTCCAAGTTGTGTACGCCTCTTCTCGCGGCCGCACAACCCTAGGTTGACCTCCTCACGTTCCCCTATATATACATTAGCTGTCATAGTTTAGGATGGATTTTTCTTCGAGATTATTCTGCTTAGTAGTCTCACGCACATTACATTGAGAACCCCACATTGTGAGCTTCATCTATATTCGCAATACAATATCAGATTGAATCTTCTACTTTCTTGCTTGTTCGATTCGCATGCAGGAGATAGCCTTCTTGGTGAGGTCAACCGCGTTCGGCACGGTTGATAACCATCGGAGCAGTGGTGTAGTGATTGCAAGGGTTTGATCTGTTCTGGTCGGAGACTTCGGATCATTAACGTTGAGCTCTCCACAATCAACTTATCAGTATCTTTCGGAAGATCGGGCCACCGTCACATCAGTTTCCATCATGAAATTGCTTTTGTAGCATCTCACGCAAACGAGTGTACTCCAACCACGTAACCGGTGCCTTCGGATTAGGTGGCTCCTCCTCGTGATCTAACAAGGCAACAACTCACAAACAACAAATGAGATTATATCTGGGTTAGTAAAACAAAAAGCTGTCTCTCTACGCTTGCAGCTCACTATCTTGAAAACAAGACAAGCTACCATTCCAAAGTGAATAAAGGACGGCAAAACGATACTTGTGGCAGCGAACGACCACAACCCAGTAATGTATGAGCGTAACCAAGAGTAAGGGAGTACACAAAACGGGTGCAGGTGGAGCTTGGAAAGGTAAGTGTATAGCCTATGCAAATTGATATTCAAGTTATTATATAGCTATGTAATGGTCCAAGCTAGAATATTCTGCCTATGTGCTGATCCAATAGGTTTAAGCTAAGTGTATGAACGCACACGCAAAGATAAATGAGACTTAATGCAAACAAAGGAATGAACTAGAAAGAATCAATCGGAAATTGAGATGAAACAAGCTCGTTTTGCACCAAGTACTAAGAGAGACGCTAAGCAATTGTAATTGAATATAGTAGGGCACAAGATTACTCAAAGGAAAAAAATAACCACACAATCTGAAATAATGATGGACTGGCACTGTAGCAGGCAAAAATAGGTGTGGTTACTGTAGCAATCGGCAATTTTTTTTTTCTTCCTCTCTTTTCTTTCTCAAAAATTGCATTTTTTGCCCTTTGTTTTTTATACTTTTTTTTCAATGTCGTGGCTTTTCTATGCTATTATGCGGCTGCCTTTTGCTCTTCTTTTCTCTCTTGTTTGGCCGAAAGTGCTACCCTTTGATTTGCAGAATCCACAAATTTCAGCAAAGTGTAAACAAAGAATCTAAGAGCAGCCCTATGGTAATATTCAATAGCTAGTCTCAAGATGAAAGGATTTAAATGATGTTCAAGGAAGCAATATGGTTCGGCTGTGATCACCTCTTGGTTTGGGCATGTAAGTGGAAATCGAATCAAACCGAGACATCACTTCCGAAACTGAAATTGGAGGATTCAGAAAGAAATTCTGGGAGTTCGGTTTGAACTCTATGCTTACCAAAAGAATTCAGAAAGGAATCCTATGGATCAATTTCAGACAACAATCAAGAGATCGAAACCAATTCTACTAACTTGATTATGTAGATTCGGCCAACCAGAACCAAGCATGGATGGTGCACATCAAAGGGAGAAGGTGCGGCTAGGGTTTACCCAAACTGAATCGAACTCAACAAAAACGGCATGGCACAAGTAATGTTCAGCTAGGGTTCGCAAGTGGCCAAAAACAAGTTGTGATCAATTCAGCCAAACCGAGAGAGGCGGCTAGGGTTTCCAACCATTGGCCATGCCCTTGTCTTCCTCTCAGCCAGGTCGGCACAAAACGCAAGTGGCAGCTAGGGTTTGCAAAAAATGAGCCGAACTCAAGCAATACCCAAAGAAAGGATTCGACTATCTCTTTTTGGGTGCTAATTGAGGGGTTCAACCTGCAATTTTCGTGGGTTAAGTGGACACAAGATGAAGCTACGCAAAGGAAACACAAGATCAGCATGGAAAACAAAATTTCTAATGGACGAAAACTTGACTAAACTCACATGAAATAACATATGAAACTACGGTTTTGGTGTTGCAAATTTTTGGTTTTATGGACTATAGAACAGAAAAACGAATCTAGCTACGGGTAAACAAATTATCAATGAGTAAACCTAGAATCTGATACCACATGATACAGGAGAGGCCTGATCTTCTCAGTGAGGAACCATAGAGAGTTGATGCGAAGTAGATGATGTCGCTAGCTAAACACTCGCACCCATGCATGAACCCTCAACTCTTTGGAAAACACCCAAAACACTCCGTATAGTTATTCGTCGCAAGACCACGAACGATGAACGGCAAGTCCTCAATTCCCAATGGAACGACGGCTTGGCCTTAAATTGCAAAAAGAATCAATGGATTGCCTCTTTCAAAGTCCTCGCATGAACTCTGGTTTCGAAAGAATAAGCAATAGCTATGTTTCAATCTTATGCATAAACTGGTCTAACCCAAAAGGGCACGAATATAAGGGTATATATCACCCCTAGGGCCGGCCACATGGTATGTAAACCTACTCCAACTCATCCCTACATGTATTGGACTCAAACTCACACAAAAAGAAAACCTAAATTTAAAGCCATCACATTGCTTCAGTCATTGCGGCCCAACGGTAGGGTTTTTGAGGCTGAGTCCATACCCATTGTGTGGGCTTTGGAATAAGCTTTCCAATAAGCACAAGAACACCCAAATCGGACTCTGTATGTGAAAGTTAAGACCTTTTTATTACGCTATTGGGCTGTCCTGAATAGAATTCGAATTGAATTCTAAGTTGATTTCAGGATTTAATTTGGTTGGTCTTGCGGAAGGTCCGAATTGGGCTTAGATTCTTGGGCTTATCTCCCCTTGCTTGACCCGCAAGATCTTCTCCTCCATTGCTTGGGCTCCAGCCTCTCTCTCCTTCCTCTCGGTTCCAAATGCTTCACAATGTTAAAACTTGAGAATGCACAAAATATTTGCATGAGGTAGTATCCAATTATCATCAATGACAATAGAAAACTCATTAAAAAACACAAACACCTGTTGATTTAGAAGTTTAGCTCTTGCTCTAGTCAGTGGACCAACATGCACTTCTGCACTTGTATTAGTTGTAGCTTTACTTATGGTTTGTAGATTAGTCCGTGCATCACCACCAATAGTCACTTGCGCGTGGGGACATTGATAACAGAATCCTCCCATTCACTAACAGGTACAACCCACTGTCAGTATTCTATTCCACAAAACGAGGAACTAATGTACTTAATGTTTTTAGCCATAAGTTCGGCTAAGAGCTGGTGAATGTGAGTATTTGCGAAACCTAGAGCAAAGTGTAATTAAAGTGTAATTTACACTGATCTTGGCACTAGTACAAAATAGGTTATCTTGGATGCTTCATCATAGACGATTCTTTCTGTGATGGCACTAGTACAAAACAGACTATCTTGAAGACAACAATCAAAGTGTTCACCAGGCCGGTGGGTCTGCCAAGAAGTTTAATTACATCAACCTAGATACACATATATACAACCGTCCAATACACGTCATGCATGCAAATTTTGGAGTCATTAAGTACAAAATAGGCTATCATACACGTTTCATGACAGACTATTCCTTTGAAACCGTGTGTGTTGACAATTGGCAGACGGTTCTTAATCATAATCGCCTGTGAAAATCACATATATCACAGACGGTTATTAAATAAAACCGTCTGTGATAAAGCATGCAAATTTTGGAGTCATTAAGTACAAAATAGGCTATCATACAAGTTTCATGACAGACGATTCCTTTGAAACCGTCCATGTTGACAATTGGCAGACGGTTCTTAATCATAATCACCTGTGAAAATTTCATACATCACAGACAGTTATTAAATAAAACCGTCTGTGAATTATCACAAACGGTTCTCAACAATAACGATCTGTGATAGTGGAAAATTCACATACAGTTCTTAATAAGAACCGTTTGTGACACACTTTCTCGGCTACTTAACAAATATGTCATAAATTACAACAAGAAATGTCTGTGGCATGCACACAATCTTCTCCGGCTATTTGATATAGTCCAGAATGTGCTCCATCTTCAACTCTAGCATTCTCCAGATATATAATCATCACAGACGGTTTGTAAATGGAACCGTCTGTGATGTTTATGACATATGGTTATTAACAAGAACCATCTCTGATAATCATTTTTTTATCCGCTGTCATCCACGTAGAATGAGAAATGAAATGGTAGAAATAAATAGCAGTGTATTTCTTCCTCAATTTCTCCAAATCGATCAAATGATCTCGCATGCGAGAATTAAAGGTAGGGGTGGATTGCCCTCGCAATACCGAATGCAGCGATATAACATGCATTTACGAATTCTAGATTTTTGTTGGTGATTGCGAGGAGAGAAGTTGGAAAAATAAAGAATGGACACGCAGGTATTTATCTGATGCTTATTTCCTCGTTTTTGTGAATTCTCTCAAACTGCCTTGCATGCGAAAACAAATTACAGAATCGGGTTGGTAGTGCGATGCTGATCGTGGTGGGATGACATGCATGGCTTGGTTTTGAGTTTTTGGATGAGATTTGAAGGAGAGAAGCGAAAGTAGTTATCAGGAACGGAAGATAGAAAAGATGACCAGAAAAGACGGGACACGCAGGCGTTTCGCCTGCGGTCAGTCGAGCCGGAAAGAAAAGTGAAGATATTGATGCATGCATGATGCCATGATTTGTATGATGCATGAGAAACAAGAAATCAAAATAATTAATTTTAATTACAGTCTATCAGACCTTCGATTAAATATCGATAATTATTACTTGAGAGAAAATTACAAAACAAGCTTTAATTCATCAATATATATTTAAAATAATTATGTCGGGTTTAGATTTTTAAATATAAATTTTGAATTCCATTTCAAAATTGACCAAGCAAAATAAATAGGGAACCTATAACCACCAAAAGTTCCAGAAAAATCCAAACAAGCATATCAGAGAATATAGAATCCAACTAAAATATTCCCACAATTCAAATCCTTTTAGTTTTTCTCTGACTTCAAATGGAGCTTTTGAATGGGAGACGATGTATTGGAGTACTAGGTTTTAAATTCTAGTCTTCAAATATTACAGGATTCTCAATATATGTGTTACACAAAAAGTTTTAAAAAGTACACAATTTCACAAATGCACATTAAATGCTTAACTAATCCAACTTAGGGATTTGGGTTATTACAAAACCTACCCCCTTAAACAGAATCTCGTCCCGAGATTCCAGTAGTTTGGAAGTCGGAACGAAAGGCTGCGGCAAGCCTAACTGGGTTTGGTCACGGGATCATACTTCGGATTTAGTCGCAAAAGGAACTCGAATCCGAATCAAGAGAGGTTCTTCAAAAGTTTTAGGTCGTGTGGAAGGAAGCTTTACTGAAGGATTTCTATGATCCTTCTGTAAAGGGTTTCCTAGACGTTTCTTTCAACTCTAAACGAAATGCACCATCTGTTGTCTTGATTTCCTTCAAAGATAGTGTCGGAAGATCCCGACGAAGTAACTTGCGTTCGACACATTTTCCTTTCCGTTGCTTTGTTTAACCTTTCCTTTGTTGATTCAAGACACTTCGACATATCATGGTTCACGTCGTCTTTTGGTAGCACGAAAAATACAGCTCCATTCAGTCGATCGAAAGAGGCATCGATCCATAGAATGAAAGGACTAGTTGAATGGTAATCTAGCATCAACACTGGAATATTGTGCAGAAAAGAGGAGATAAAGCAAGGTTTATGGTAGTCTTACTTAACCCTTACTTCACTAGTTCTAATTGCGCGGCTTGGAAAGGAGTGCATTGGATGAATGCATGAAAGGGTACGGTACATTTATGCAAATCAATCCTAAGATAATTTTAAAATTTTGGTTAATGAGAGTACAAATGCTCACATGCATGCTTACATGCTTCTATCAAAATGCAACAAAACAAATTCATTTTTGTTAGTTGTGCATGAGATTCGATAACAACAAGGATATATACTAACACGCCTTGGTTCTTATTTGCTAAGTTAAGAACTAATTAAAAAATCAATTAAAAAATTTGGATAACCACCCAGTAAGACCTATACATACAAGTATCATCATCTAAAATTATACAAACATCAAGCTTAGTATCTAGTTCAAAACAGATTTGGGTTTAAAGGCTACTAGTCAGCAACTAAGGCTTGGGAAAAATATTTAAAAAGCCATAAATTTTTTTATAAAATTCTGGGATAATAGAGATGCTAGAAAAAATCACCCTACACATAAAGCTTAGGTTCTGGTAGGTACAACAATTCGAACAAGGAAAACAAGACATGGGCTCAAACAACAGTGATATTAAGTTCAAAAATTCCAGAAAAATTCTGGCAGGTTACTGAGGTACTACACAACACCAAAAAATTGAGTTCTAGCATATTAAGCCTACCTATTAATCCCAGATTCAAAATCAATCAGAACAGCCATGAAAAGTATTTGAATTAATTTCTAGGTAAAACAAGTTCAATAAATTCTGGAAAAATTATATCTATGAACTACACACCATCAGGTTATAATTTAAAAAATTTCAAGATTTTATAAAGTACCCTCTGTTACAGGTGCACCAATCTTCCAAACTTGACCAAAATGTACAACAATATAAAAGATGTTTTATTTTCCATACAAAGAACACATGTCTACCCAAAGAACCCTACCTATGCTATCATTTTCAGTTAAGCAAGGTGGAATACAAGCTACACTAAATTTTAATCACAACAAGTTCATACTTCTCACCATCAAACACAAGCATACTTTCTTTAACCATACAAAAATCTAGTACATCAAACTACAACATTCATGACATCTAAAATTTTAAATTTATGCAAAGAATCTAAATGAGCATGGCAAGCTTATTATAATCATGACACTAGTATGAGGAACATGGTATGATCAAAGGGTGAGAATCAAGATTCCTAATACAAATTTGAAATATTTTCTACCCCCCTTAAACATGTTTGATGCATGAAAGATGAGGGGAGGAAAGAATGAGCATAAGATCCTGGACTAGGAGCCATCTACAAACTCTTTCTAAACTTCTACCAGGGCGATAAATCTTGAGGTTCATGTTATTTCTGACAAGCAGTCCCCATGAGATCGTCTGGATCATCAAACTATCTCCAAGTTCATGTCTTTGACAAGCAGTCTCGTAAGAGTAGTTTGGCAAAATTTAAGTATAAGACAATCTTGATTTTTCATGTTTCACAAGAGCAGTTTTAGAATCTCAACAACACAAGAAGCTCAAGTAATGATCAATTTTAGATTCAAGAGCTAACAAAGCAATTTTGACAGGGTCAATGTCACAAAAGGAGCACTAATTGTGCAACTAGTTAAAACATCCACAAATTACAATTTTTAGTTCGAGTTGTTTTAGAGTTCTAGCTCATACAATAAAGACTTTATCTCTATATGTGAAAGCATGATAATTCTATCAAATCAAAGAACTAGACATGGCATTGAGTAAGAATTGAAATACTAAAGCTCCAAAGGGTAATAGGCAAAGCTTCATCAATTTTAATAGATAAGCATAAAAACTTATATTACAATGCATCTTTTTGGATACCACTAGTTGGATTTTTCATACCACTTGTTGGAGTTTTCATATGAATGCAATATGATACAATGAGATGCAATAAAAGCCTAAAAACCTAAAAAATTCAAAAAGATCAATAAGTTCAGAAAAGAACAAGAAAAGATCGCAAGAACAAGGTAAGATCAGAAAAGATCGAACTCCCCCTCAAACCAACCCATAGGGATAAATTACCTCTAACTCGCTTCTCAAGGTGGCAAACCTAGTTGGGTCTAAAGGCTTGGTGAGGATATCAGCCAATTGAGCCTCGGACTTCACAAAGTGTAGCATAATATCACCTTTCTCGACATGGTCTCTAAGGAACTGATAGTGAATGTCTATGTGCTTGGTCCTAGAGTGTTGCACATGATTTTTAGCAATGTTAATAGCAGAAGTGTTATCACAGAAAAGAGGAAAACTAGCAAAATTTAACCCATAATCCTTAAGAGTGGTTACCATCCATAAAATCTGACTACAACAACTAGCAGCAACTACATATTCAGCTTCAGTAGTAGATTGTGCAACAGAGGACTGCTTCCTAGAAGACCAAGAAATAAGAGAAGTGCCTAGGAAGTGACAAGTGCCTGAGTTACTCTTCCTATCTAGCCGACAGCCCGTAAAATCAGAATCAGAAAACCACTGAATGGACAAGGATGGAGAACATGAATACCAAATACCACACAGAAGGGTATAGTGTAAATACCTGAATATGCGCTTAACGGCTTGGTGATGGGAAGTCCTTTGTAACACCCTGACCCAAAATCGGCTCAATGCCCAGCCCACCGTGGGGCGGACCCGCCCACACATAGCACCTCACTTACACTTTCGTCCTCGCTTCGTGTAAAAGGGTTAACCCGGAGGTGCTACGTTTGGATCCAACATGCATTATATACCACTACAACTCACTTGAGACAAGCAATGTGGGACTAATCCCACCACACAACTCCTCATGGGCCACATGGGCCACGCTACGAGCAGGCCGGGGTATTACATTCACCCCCTTAAGGGTGGCGCCCTCGGCGATATCGATATCTGTGACAAATGCCAGAACCACCCCTCGGTACACGTCAGGTGTGTCAGTCTTGCAGCACATATGCCATGCCATGTGTCCACTCCGGGCCCACATGTGCCATCGCCATATGCCGTGCCCTCATCCCGCACGCGCCGCAGCGTAAGGTTGATGCTCGATACCATCGTAACACCGACCCAAAATCGGCTCAATACCCGACCACCGTGGGCGGACCCGCCCACACATAGCACCTCACTTACACTTTCGTCCTCGCTTCGTGTAAAAGGGTTAACCCGGAGGTGCTACGTTTGGATCCAACAAGCATTATATACCACTACAACTCACTTGAGACAAGCAATGTGGGACTAATCCCACCACACAACTCCTCATGGGCCACATGGGCCACGCTACGAGCAGGCCGGGGTATTACATCCTCGGAGACGCCTGAAATCTCGCACAGAGGCAGACCGTGAAGTGGATGTCCGGTCTCGAGGCCGTCAGGTACAGAAGGGAACCGATCATGTTGCGGTACTCGTGTTGATCCACGGCTTCTCCTTCCTCATCTGTATCCAAAACAGTCGAAGTTGCCATGGGAGTGGAGATTGGCTTGTAGTCACCCATGTCGAAACGTTTGAGCAAGTCCTTAGTGTACTTCGTCTGATGGATGAAGATCCCTTCCTTGCATTGCTTGATTTGAAGCCTCAAAAAGTAATTGAGCTCTCCCATCAAACTCATCTCAAATTCCCTGGAAATAGTCTCAGAAAAGCTGGAAACAAAAGTCTTAGAAGAACCACCAAAGATAATATCATCAACGTAAATCTGAGCAAGCAGGAAGTCATTACCACGCCTAAGAATGAACAAAGTCTTGTCTACCTTACCCATCTCAAAGTTATTCTTAAGCAAGAAGGTCTTAAGTCTATCAGACGAGGCTCTAGGGGCTTGTTTAAGACCATATAAGGCTTTGGATAGTTTGAATACATGATGTGAGTACTTGGGATTCTCAAAGCCTGGGGGTTGCTTAACATAAATTTTCTCCTCTATGAAACCATTTAAAATGGCACTTTTAACATCCATCTGATATAATCTAAAGCTCTTAGATGCAGCAAATGCAAGCAGAATGTGAAAGGCTTCTAGTCTAGCAATAGGAGCAAAGGTCTCACCAAAATCCAACCCCTCAACTTGGCTAAAACCCTGAGCTACCAACCTAGCCTTGTTTCTAATTACAGAACCATCCTCATTTTGTTTATTTTTGAAAATCCAGCGGTTCCTATAACATTATGGCCACTAGGAGGTTTTACTAGATTCCAAATCTTATTCGTCTCAAAATTCTCTAATTCCTCTTGCATGGTATTAACCCAGCTAGAATCTGATAAAGCATGTGATATATCGCGGGGTTCAAAAGAAGCAACAAATGCAGAGTGATAATAGAGATTTGGATCATGATACCTGGAGCGAGTAACTCGCTCATGAAGATGATGTTGACTTGCATTTGATTTGTTGTTGGCTTGGTATTGTTTTATTGATGGTACCTTAGCATGACTTGCATAGGAGGTCTAGCTTATTTTAATAATCCCTTTTGTTATTATTTTCTATTTATCAAGTAAATTCTATGATTTAAGTTTGTCCTATGAGTATCATCTAGATACCTTCTGTCTAGTTAATTATCAGTAGCCCGGGGTTCGGTAGTCACATAGACACCTCAACTGTACATAGTTATATTTTCATAAAGGAATGATATTTTATAGTTAACACCATTTCTAGTTGACCTCTTGTAACACCCTGACTATAAGGAAGTCAAGATGTCAACTACAATCACTAGTCTTTAGGAAATTCACAACAATAAATATTACTAGAATTGGCGTACCACAAGGATATACGTGAACAGGAAATCATCAACAGTTTAATCAACGGATTGGAAATAAACATTTCAGGGAGATATGGTAAATACGGCCATGTTGGCTTATTACAATTCAACGCAGGGTATAAATAGAAGACAATAGTAAGTTCTCAAATGTTTTGAATTATAGTAGTGAGTGCATCGTGTTGATATACCCTCCATGAAACCGTTCTTCCTTATCATTTACCTAAATAAAACAACAAAGCAAGAATGAGCCAAAGACTCAGCAAGTACTTGAAAGTAACAATCAACATCCAATGAACCATATACATTATCACAGATTGAACATTTATTGGAAACAATTCTTATGAATGGATGAAATGAAATGATGCAGTGAAGGAAGTGGACATATTGCAGCATATACCGGTATAGCGAGTGAAACACCCGTCGGTGTTCACTAAAAGTTTCCGTATGAAGAACGTTTCATACGGCCGTCCAACGTGGCCCACATTGGAATGGTGGACACACGTACCCATTCTGGAATTGATGGGATTTCTGATGCCCATACTGGAATTGATGGGTCTTACACGAGAACTCCACTTTCGTGGTCATTATGAATTCATGCATGACATGATGTGATCTCATGGTAAATTTGAATATCAAGCATTAATGGAAAGATTTACACATGGCATTCAACTACACATGAAAACAAGTAACCATGTACACATACATCACATATTGTATCAATAATAGCATACAAGTACTTGCCTGCCGCGCTGCGACGGGTTAGGAGGTAACTGAGATACCCCTCCACTCACCGCTTCACCGCCTACAATATAAAATAATCGAAATGAGGACAAACGAGCAAGATGTTGCTACGCGTGCCCTCCCACAATCTCTAACCAAACCAACCAAACAAAAGGTTCAATTTGATCCATTCGCCCAAACATTCCAAATACCCCTAAACTAGCAGTTTTACTAGAAAATTCACCAATAAATAACCGTAAGTCCAAAAGACCTGAAACCAGTGCTCAGCTTCTCTTAACGTAACTGGCTACGAAACTCTAGTTGATGGTAAACTCTAATTCGGCCAAAACAGAGGTCTAACCATCCAATGAAAAACTATAACCGCAGTCTGCCCAGAATTCAGAACAGCCCTAAAGAAAAGGCTCTAACTTTTAAACCACTGATCCAAATAAAGTGATCTTTATCAGCCTGGAAACATGGTGAAATTATATTCATAAACCTAGTTGGGTGGCCGATCTGATTCTGAATCTAACTAGATCAAAACCTAGGTGCAACCGACTATAGCCAGCATTTCTGTCAGACAGAGCAGTACGTGGTAAAACAGTCATAACTTTTAAACTACTGGGTGAAAATTCGTGATCCAGGTGCCAAAAGAAAGCTAATGAAACCAGGATCAATTCTCCAGAAGACACAGATGTCCAATTCGGCCTCTAAGACACCCAAAACTGAGGTACAACGTACTAGACAGAATCAATCTACTGACAGAATTAAAACGAAACTACAAATCCAATCGGATTCTCAACTCTAATGGAATCAAACAACGAATCGGATGTCTAATTACCCTTGTAGACCTGTAGGACGACGATGATCCGCTGCACAAGGGCCTTCCTCCCTTCCCCTCTCTTCCCTTTCTTAGGGCCGGCCACCGGGAGACGACGAACGGCCGTCGACGTCGCGAGGGGAGCGGAGATGTTGGAGGAGACCTTGAGGAGGAGCGACGGGGATCACCGGAGATGGCACCACCACAGCGAGGAGGCACCAAGGAGCAGCAAGGGAGCCGGCTTTGGGGAGGAGAGGAGGCGGCCAAAGGGGGAGAGAGAGGAGGCGGCTAGGGTTTGGGGGGGGAGTGGCGCCCCCCCTTTTTGGCCGGCCCCCTCTTGGGCCACCTGGGTCGCGGACTGCGGCCCAGGTTGATGTAAAATAACATTTACCCCGCTGATTGGAAAAATCCGACGAAAGCTGTTTCTTTTACCCCCTCCGACTTCTTTCTTTTTACCGATTCGGATCCGGAAAGTTTTAAATCTCGTTTTCGAATAACGTTCCCACACAATCGAAACGATACAACCTAGCTGGATTTATGAGGTATGTAGGACCGGAAAGGCGACTAGGGGGGGTGAATAGGCGCTTTCAAAACTTTCTCGCCTAAATCAAAACCAACACGAACTTTACTCCTTTAGCTATGAACGCTAAGAAGTTCAGTGTGCACACAACGGAAGCCTTGTGTTGGATTTGATAAACCCCTCAAGCACACGACACAAAAGGAGAAAAGAACTCAATGTTCTTCACTGGGCACGGGCGGTCTGACCGGCTACCACGGGCGGTCGGACCGACGGTCATCCAGCGGTCTGACCGGCAACTAACCAGCGGTCGGACCGGTGGACAGCGGTTCGACCCGGCAAACCGGTGATGCGAATACAGGCGGTCGAACCGCCGTTGAAAGGATCGGACCGGTAGAGTCCAAGATCAAAAACTCCACCCAAATCCAAAACGAAATTTGATCCAACTTTTGATTCAACCAATAAAACTTGACCAAATTTCTAGCACACCTCCCTAATGATATTAGAGACCTATTTCTAGCGACGATCCGTCGATCCACTTCAGAATCGATCTCTCGAGATTTTAACAAAGAAGTGCTCAAACCCTAGAAATGAGAAAACTTGATTCAAGACTTGCTTGTGGGGTTTGATGATCTAGATGACTCTAGGAGTTATCCCACACATCAAAGCAAGATAAAGTAGGCCGAGAGACCAAGCATGAACCTTTGAATCAAGGAAGCACCAAAAACATCCAAAAGAGAGAAGAACACAAAGGGAGCAATTGATCTTTCAATTAAGCATCACAAGATTGTTCACTCACAATAGATGCTTACAAAGCCTCTCCACCAAGGAGGGCAAGAGCTCAACAAGGAGCACACTCCAAACCCTAGTTCTCCTCTCCTCTCCTCCAAACCCTAGAAAAAGGAAGAAGGGGGCTAAATGAATGCTTGCTTGGGTTTTCCACCTCTCCCCTTCCTATTTATACTAGAGAGCTAGGGTTTCCCTTTTTGGGTCTCTTACACATGGGACCCACACACAAATAACTCTTGAAGCAATCGCCTGCTTCACCACATGTAGGTTGATCAGCGGTTCTCATCGACGCCAAGCCTCTCTTGTCCGAATCCCATCGGAAACTCCCAGAGACTCGCACCGATATCTGCGCCGCCTGATCCAACCAGCTGTTCGAACCACCCGTTCGATCCATCTTGTCCATTCTGCACCATGCTTGAGTCACACGACCTCACCCACTATCCCTGATCGTTCTGGACCTCGGCTCTCCAAGCGTAGTCCCGATCCACTCACCGTTGACGTCGTTGACCTGCAAGACACCTGCACAGCAATAGACAAACAAATCGTTTCCGGGAACAAGTTCTTCACAACTTGACCCACGTCAGTTCCGCAATGCGATATACAACAATAAAGCATTGAAGTTCATATAAAAACACACTTGAAACCAACTCAATGCAACACTTGGCCCACCTCCAAGTGACTGCCGGTCGATCGCCTTACAGGCGGTCCGACCGATTCATGCTTGATCGGACCGCTCCCACAGCGGCGGTCGGACGGTCCAAAGGACTTAGCCAAAATTCAAGCGAGAAATTCAAACCTTCCGAAATTTCAATCGAATAGAACTTTTGATTGGGAGCTCCAAAATGATGGGACCACATCCAGAGACTCCCTCACTTGCCTACACAACCTATTTTTGGCCCACTCCAAAACCCAACTTTAAAAAGCGGTCGGACCGCCACCATGGCGGTCGGACTCCTCCACGGCGGATCGACCGCCCCAAGACAACCGATCGACCGCGGTGGCCTAACAAAGATTGGAGCAAACCCAAACGCGAGATTTTGCAAACCAACAACGCCATTGCCAATTGACTCATCATCCTGAGATCATGCACATATCCTCACGATATCCACAATCTCCCCCTTGATGAACACATTGGCAATTTTCAAGAAAATGTGGTTTTTCAAGATGAAAAGTAAAAATTTCGCATAAAGGCACAACTTGGTCCATAAGCAACAAAAAGCCTAGAAACCAACCAAGCTGGCTTCAGAATAGTATAGGCAAGTGAGATAAGGCAATGAAAGCACCAAAGGATTCAATTTCCAGAAAGTAGCCAAAAATCTCACTAAGGTCCATATGAAAGACAAATTGTTCTATTTGACCTTTGATCATTGTGAGTCTTCTTGAATTGCAAATCAGATCAGAAAAAGACAATAAGACCCAGAGACTCAACTCACTATGATCACAAATTTTCAAAAGGTTCACATTTTTTTTTGTATGTTCTTTTATATGAAACCTTGTATATTACCAAAAGCTCCAAACTCCAAACATTTTCTTCAATCTTTCTCCCCCTTTGACAATGAATTCATCAAGATGCATGAAAAAGAAAGAGCATGAAGGAATGACTTTATTTTTGAACTTTTAGTGAAAAGGAGCCATGACCATTATACATGTAGACAGTACAAGTATTATACCAAGCCATATAAAGAGAAGACGCTATATTCAATCATGGCAAAACGTGTACTGCAAAGCTAAAACCAAGATAGCAAAGAATCTGAGATTAACGAATTAAAATCATGAAAGGTTGCTCAAAATCATAGATTCACTCAAAGCAACCAAAAATGAGTCAAGCCATGTCTATAAGTAAAAAGAGACTCAAAACAAGAATTGAGGCATTTTGAGCATTAAGAAAATTCTTTTGAAGCAAAGCTCAAGCACTTAGCCCTTTTTGGGCAATTTTTCTTTTTCTTTCTCTTCCTTTTTTTTGCTGTGCTAGATCTCAAGCCTTGCCGCGACCATCTCAAGCGATAAGCTTAAAAGAATGATCTAGGTCATCCAAAACTCCCCCTGAGTTCATGCCTAGTGCAATGGCAAGCCGTCTCATGACAAATGATTGGTGAGATCAGTTTTTTCGCACAGAGATTTTTTTTTCTTTTGCTTGACTTAAGAAGATAAAAAGCTCATTTTTCATCTCAAAAAAAAAGTTCAAGACTCAATTCAACTTGTAAGACATGGCGAGAATCATAAGCGGATCACTAGAGCAAAACTAGTCACAAGATCCAACAAGACATGATTTGATTCAGATTTCTCAAAGATATAAAGCTAGCAAGGCAAAAGCTAAGCCAAACACGAAGAGCCATAAAAGAGGTCTAGCAGACTATCACTCGATATGACAAGGTATAAAATATGAAAACAAGTCATACAGGGATAATAACCAAAGCTCCATTAGTTTTAATATACAATGCAAGACAAATGAAATGAAACATGCATTATAATACAATGAATGCAAAAAGAGCCACTTCCCCCTCAAAACAGCCCAATAGGACTAATAACCCTAACTCTCCCATAAGCGAAGAAAGCGAGAAGAATCAAGAGCCTTAGTGAAAATATCTGCAAGCTGTTGCTCAGACTCTACAAAATGAAGCACAACATCACCTTTCTCTACATGGTCTCTCAGAAAATGAAATCGAATATCAATGTGTTTGGTCCTGGAATGTTGCACTGGGTTTTTGGCAATATTAATTGCAGAAGTGTTGTCACAGAAAAGAGGAACACTTCCCAAAGATAACCCATAGTCCCACAGCGTGGATAAAATCCAGAGAACACGAGAGCGACCACTTATGCGGACTACATACTGGCCTCCTCAGTGTCAGGCAATGTAAGACTGTTTTCTAGAAGACCAAGAAACAAGAGATGTGCCCAAGAAATGACAAGTGCCAGAAGTATTCTTCCTATCCACTCTACACCCGGCGAAATCAGCATCCGAAAATGCTCGAATTGAAAGAGCCGAAGAGGAAGAATACCAGAGTCCAAAATCAAGCGTATCTTGAAGGTACCTGAATATGCGCGATCGCTTGACGATGAGAAGCACGAGGAAGCTCAAAGCGAGCGCCACGGACATACGGCGAATTGTATGTCCGGCCGACGTATTTGTAAGATAGAGGAGGAGCCAATCATCTGCGATACTCTTCCGATCCATCGACTCTCCATCCTCATCGTGGTCCAAAGACGGTGGTTGTTGCAATGGGAGTAGACATTGGCCTCTCGCTTCCCATATTGAAGCGCCAAGAAGGTCCTTTGTATACTTACTCGGTGAACGAAGGTGCCTTCTTTCGTTGCTTGATTTGAAGACCAAGGAAGAATGTCAATTCTCCCATCATGCTCATCTCAAATTCACCGCTCATAGAATCGAAAATCTAGACACCAAAGCATGAGAAGAACCACCAAAATAATATCATCCACATATATTTGAACCAACAAGAAATCACTGCCATGCCTGAGAGTGAACAGGGTTTTATCAACCATTCCCATTTTGAAATCATTTTCAAGCAGGAAACTCTTAAGCCTGTCATACCACGCTCTAGGAGCTTGTTTCAATCCATACAGGGCTTTAGAGAGTTTAAAAACATGGTTTGGGAATTTTTGATTTTCAAAACCAGGAGGTTGCTTGACAAAGACCTCTTCTTCTATGAAGCCATTCAAGAAAGCACTTTTAACATCCATTTGAAAAAGCTTGAAACCCTTGGATGTTGCAAATGCTAAAAGAATGCGAATGGCTTCCAATCTAGCTACTGGAGCAAAGGTCTCCTCAAAGTCTAAGCCCTCTACCTGGGAATAACCTTGAGCAACAAGTCTAGCCTTATTGCGAACAACCAAACCATCCTCACTTTGCTTATTTTTAAAAACCCATTTTGTTCCAATAACATGAGAATCAGAAGGTCGCTCAACTAAAAACCAGACTTTGTTTCTCTCAAAATTTTCAAGCTCTTCATGCATGGCATTGACCCAAGAGGCATCAGATAAAGCATGGGTGATATCTCGGGGTTCAAAAGAAGCGACAAAAGCAGAATGTGCATGGGAATCAGGAGAAATAAACCTGGAGCGAGTGACTCGCTCTTGAAGATCCCCAATCATCTGTTCAGGAGGATGTTGTCATTTGAATGCGAAGAGGTGCTCCTGGTGCAGAAGTGGCCTCTACCCCATGAGTTGTGGAGGTAGGAACAGAGCCACTCAGATCGTCGGTGGGGATAGGAGGCGGCTGCTCAGCTGACACTGAAGTAGTAGTAGCAGGCTCTCCACCCCTCTCAGAGGTAGCAGGAGGATGGTTTGAGTCTTCATCCTCAGAATCATCATCGACGAAGATGCTTTCTTGAGTTTGAAAACCTGTGTACCAAGCATCGGGTCTAGTACCAGGACTAGCCTCATCAAAAGTGACTTCGCAAGTCTCAACAATTTTGTTAGTATCAACATTAAAAACACGATAGCCACGAGAATGAGCAGGATATCCAAGAAATATGCCATCAAAACATCTAGACTCAAATTTATCAAGATTGCCATGTTTAAGAATGAAGCACTTGCAACCAAAAATCTTGAAATGAGAGACCTTGGGAGAATGACCAAATCTAAGCTCATAAGAAGTCTTCCCAACCACATATCTCAAGAAAACCCTATTGGAGATATAACAAGCAAGAGAGATCGCCTCATTAAAATCTCCTAGGAGTAGAATGCTCATCTAGCATGGTCCGAGCCATCTCTACAAGGGTTCTGTTCTTCCTTTCTACAACACCATTCTCATTGAGGAACTCTAGGAGAAGAAAAGCGATGCTCAATTCCCCTATCGGTCACAGAAGGTAGAAAAGAAGAATTCTTGAACTCGTCCCATTATCACTCCTAATGGCTCTCAAAGCTCCAGGTATATCAACAGCAATTCTAAGAACCAAATCTTTAAAGAATCCAAATGCTTCGTCCTTAGAAGCAAGAAAATAAACCCATGAATATCTGGAGTAATCATCCACAACCACTAGCACAAACCATTTCCCACCGGTGATGAACTCTAGAAGGACCAATCAGATCTAAGTGAAGAAGCATTACAGTCCATCAGTCATTACCAAAGTAAGAGGTGGGTGGGAAGCGGACACCATCTTACCATGTCTCTGAGGTGAGCACACAAGATCTCTCGATGACCTTGAGCCTAGGCAAACCTCTAATCAAGTCCTTGCAAGCGACTCTAGACAAATGATCAAAACCTATATGCCCAAGTCTACGATGCCACAAAACAAGGTCATGAGAATCGAGGCTACAGACACCTAGGACTGGAAACGGAAGAAATCTTGAAATTTGCATGAAGATCTTCTCAAACTGGAGATCTCAAAACAAGCTCACCCGAGGAATCTAGAACTCTACAATCACCTCTCTTAAACCTCACTTCTAGACCCTCATCAAGCGGTGAGAAGCAGATAGAAGATTATACCTCGCTTACTTACCAAAGCGACGTCTTTTAGCATAAACTTGTCGTTGACGCAAGACGGTGCCCTTTGCAATCACGGTCCCCAGAGAAGCATCCCCAAATGTAATCAATTCATTGCGGATGCACGTGTGAGGAGGAGAACCATCTAGAATCTCCGGTCATATGTCGAGAACACCCGAGTCAACAAGCCACTTGTCCTCCTTCCTCGCACGACGGACCTAAAAGGCACAATCGAAAACATCCGTGCCTCGAGATGGGGTTAGTGATAAATGAACGAGGAATCCAAAGATCTTGAGAAGCACGATGTCCGGGAGCAGCAGAGAAATAGTGAAACATGATCGGGAATAAAATCATAAGAATGCACATGAGAACCACCTAGACCTCTCCAAACGATCTACCAAAAGATCGATACTCCCCTGTCTAGGTGCTACCCGTGTCTCTCCTCACGATGTCCTAATCCAACATCTTGCCTAGACCCACCAAAAGAGTCTACAATGTTCTCTACAAATCTAGGCCTATGTGTGGTGCGATAAGCAGTGCCTAGCTCTAGAGACTACATCCGGAGAAGGACTCCTCTAATGGATCTTAGGACGCTCATCCTCTCTTTTCTCTCAAGTTTTGCTCTCAGGAAGGAGAACTCAACAAGATGGCCTTCTTTCTTGCTGAAGGTGCAATGGTCATCGACCTTTTGAGGGTGCTGCATGAATGAGTGAAAGCACCTTTCTTGCGAGTAAAGAGTTTGAGCAAAACCACGGATTTGAAAACAACCCGGATGGCTTAGGAGGTTCTAGCTCAAACAAACCATTCTTCACAACTCTAACAATCTTAGGTGGGTTTTTCTTGGAATGCTCTAGGGGGTTGAAACCTAGACCACTATTTTTCACGCTCACCTTGGATTGATCAAGAATCATGTTGAGTTTCTTTTTCCCACTTGAAAATTTCTCAAGAGTCACCTTGAGGTAATCATTCTCTTTCATTAACTCCTCACATCTAGTACACTTGCTAGACTTGATTACCTCATTGCGCTTACTCTTAAGAAGGGCCACTTCCACTTTGAAGGCCTCACAAGACACACAATAGGATTCCTGAATCCTATTCAACTGCTCCTTAAACTTGACTCTAAAAGCCTCTTGTATCTGGCTAACCATGGTTTCAACTTCCGCATTCAAAACACAAGAGTTAGAATCAATAACCTTTTTAGAAGCAGTAAAAGACATGGATCTTTCAATTTTAGCCTTTTCTTCGTGGTCTTGTTTAAGGCTTCAATCTCAATTGTAAGCTTGGGACAATTTTCACAAGATGCAACTCTAGAATAAATCAATGTTTCATCATCTCTTGCATCTTAATCCTATTATCCTTACAATGAGAGCATGTGTGACTAGCATCAAACTTTTGCAATTCTTTTAAGGAACTATCCAATTTTAACTCTAGCAAAGCACAATTAGAGCAAGTTAAAGGGATAGCTTCCATGGCAGTCACATCAAGAGGAATGACATCTAAACAAGCAGATCTAGACTTGAAAGATTCTAGTTCATCGAGAGCATCTTTTAGTTGATTTGTGACAGAGGAATGAGCAGATTTCAAGCTTGTCAAATCTTTAAGCAAGCTAGTGCAGAATCACAAATATCAGCAGGATTGATAGTTTTAAGCCTAACAACTTCAAGATTCAAATTATCAATCATAATGTCCTGCTTCCTAATCATTTTTACTTGCTTATACAATTTCTGTTCAGCAAGCACCAAAGTCCTTTTCATATCAGCAATAGAAGGGCATACCTCATCAGGATCACTAAAAGGATCCTCATCTTTGGAGGAATCATTGTCGTGGTCGTTCTTGGCCATGAAACACATGCTGGGGTGAAGTCATGCGCCTTCTTCTTGCCACGAGAATCACTCTCGTCGTCCTCCGCTTCCGAGTCCACATCGCTCATATTTACATTCTCAAGAGCGGCAGGACCGGTGACAAACTTCCGATAGTTTGTCTTCTTGGGTTTGCATCCTCTCTCCGGGATGTCTTCGTGTCTCCTTCTCCTCCTTGCCCTTTAGCTTGGGGCACTGGAGCGAATGTGGTTTGGCTCACCACATTCAAGCACGTGATAGGTCCACTCCTCCTCCTATTTCTCACCTTGTTGTACGCTCTTGTGAATTTGGTGGAAAGGAGGGCTAAGTCATCCTCGGGCAATTTCTCAAGTTGCTCATCACTCAAAGAATGTAAAGCAGATAATGAAAAACCAGATGAGCTACAATCAAGAGAATCAAGAGCAACCCTTGGATTTGTCGACCACTAAAGCCATCGACTGTCTTGGGAGACGCGAGATAAAGTCAATCTCATGCGTCTTCAACCTCGAGTAAAGCTTATCCATGGTAAGCTCACTCATGACAGTGTTGTCATTGATGGAAGTGATCTTCATTCCCCAAACCTTCACATCAAGAGCACCCAGAAGCTGGCGTGCATTTTCAGACTCAGAAAATATCAAATCAACAGCACGGAGATCATGAAGAATTTTAGAGAATCTTCCCACAGCTCATCCAAAGACTCACGGGCCTTTGTTCGATCTTCGAGTAAACCTTTTGAGCTGGTTCTCTCACTTCCTTGATCGCAGTAGACCCTTCGTGATAATCACAAAGTGTCCGCCAGATCTCGTGAGCAGGCCGCAAGTGAGCAACACGCTCAAACTCCGATCGACTAAGGCCTTGGATCAAATAATTCCGAGCCTTGCTGTTGGCCTCCACATCTGGAGTGACCGTATCGTCATCCGCTGGCACGACATAAGAGTTTTTCACCTTTAGCCAAATAGCGTGCCCTTGAGCCTCGATATATGCTTGCATACGAGCCTTCCAAAGATGCAAAGTCAACTCCCTAAAAATGTGTGGCTTGGTTGAGTACTTGTCATCGCCATGGCTCCAAAGACAGGTTAAGATCTATAGGAAAGAGCTAACGGCTCGATACCACTTGTAGGACCGGAAAGGCGACTAGGGGGTGAATAGGCGCTTTCAAAACTTTCGCCTAAATCAAAACCAACACGAACTTTACTCCTTTAGCTATGAACGCTAAGAAGTTCGGCAGCACACAACGGAAGCCTTGTGTTGGATTTGATAAACCCCTCAAGCACACGACACAAAAGGAGAAAAGAACTCAATGTTCTTCATCAGGCACGGCGGTCCGACCGGCTACCACGGGCGGTCGGACCGACGGTCATCCAATGATCCGACCGCAACTAACCAATGGTCGGACCGGTGGATGCGGTTCGACCCGGCAAACCCAATGGTCTCGAATACAGGCGGTCGAACCGCCGTTGAAAACGGTCGGACGGTGAGAGTCCAAGATGAAAAACTCCACCCAAATCCAAAACGAAATTTGATCCAACTTTTGATTCAACCAATAAAACTTGACCAAATTTCTAGCACACCTCCCTAATGATATTAGAGACCTATTTCTAGCGACGATCCGTCAGATCCACTTCGCAGAATCGATCTCTCGAGATTTTAACAAAGAAGTGCTCAAACCCTAGAAATGAGAAAAACTTGATTCAAGACTTGCTTGTGGGGGTTTGATGATCTAGATGACTCTAGGAGTTATCCCACACATCAAAGCAAGATAAAGTAGGCTGAGAGACCAAGCATGAACCTTTGAATCAAGGAAGCACCAAAAACATCCAAAAGAGAGAAGAACACAAAGGGAGCAATTGATCTTTCAATTAAGCATCACAAGATTGTTCACTCACAATAGATGCTTACAAAGCCTCTCCACCAAGGAGGGCAAGAGCTCAACAAGGAGCACACTCCAAACCCTAGTTCTCCTCTCCTCTCCTCCAAACCCTAGAAAAAGGAAGAAGGGGGCTAAATGAATGCTTGCTTGGGTTTTCCACCTCTCCCTTCCTATTTATACTAGAGAGCTAGGGTTTCCTTTTGGGTCTCTTACACATGGGACCCACACACAAATAACTCTTGAAGCAATCGCCGCTTCACCACGTGTAGGTTGATCGGCGGTTCTCATCGACGCCAAGCCTCTCTTGTCCGAATCCCATCGGAAACTCCCGAGACTCGCGACCGATATCTGCGCTTTGATCCAACCAAATTGCTCGAACCACCCGTTCGATCCATCTTGTCCATTCTGCACCATGCTTGAGTCACACGACCTCACCCGCTATCCCTGATCGTTCTGGACCTCGGCTCTCCAAGCGTAGTCCCGATCCACTCACCGCTGACGTCGTTGACTCGCAAGACACCGCACAAACAATAGACAAACAAATAGTTTAGGAACAAGTTCTTCACAACTTGACCCACGTCGCCCGCAATGCGATATACAACAATAAAGCATTGAAGTTCATATAAAAACACACTTGAAACCAACTCAATGCAACACTTGGCCCACCTCCAGTATTGCCGGTCGATCCCCACGGGGCGGTCCGACCGATTCATCTTGATCGGACCGCTCCACACACGGCGGTCGGACCGGTCCAAAGGACTTAGCCAAAATTCAAGCGAGAAATTCAAACCTTCGAAATTTCAATCGAATAGAACTTTTGGTGGGAGCTCCAAAATGATGGGACCACATCCAGAGACTCCCTCACTTGCCTACACAACCTATTTTTGGCCCCACTCAAAACCCAACTTTCAAAGCGGCGGTCGGACCGCCACCATGGCGGTCGGACTCCTCCAAGGCGATCGACCGCCAAGACAACCTGTCAGGACCGCGGTGGCCTAATGAGATTGGAGCAAACCCGAAAACGCGAGATTTTGCAAACCAACAACGCCATTGCCAATTGACTCATCATCCTGAGATCATGCACATATCCTCACGATATCCACAAGGTCTTACACTCTATGTAACACCCTGACTATAAGGAAGTCAAGATGTCACCTACAACCACTACTCTTCAATTGAATAACATCAAAACGCATGATAAGGTGAAGCAAGTATTAAGATTATACGGAAACAAGTATTCATCATCAAGTTTAATCAACGAAATGGGAGTAAACAATTCAGAAAGATATGGTAAATAAGGCCATGATGGCTTATTACAATTCATCACAAGTCATAATTAACGACAGTAAAAGTCCTCAAAATGTTTGATTTATGGTAGTGAGTGCATCGTGATGAACTACCCTCCACAAGATCATTCTTCCTTGTCATTTACCTAAATAAGACAATAAAGCAAGAATGAGCCAAAGACTCAGCAAGTAACTGTATGTAACAATCAAACATTCCAGGAGCAATTTATCACAATCATAATTTGAACATTTACTGGAAACGAATTTATGAATGGATGAAGTGGAATGATGCATTGAAGGAAATGAACATATTGCAAAGATATATCTGGGGTATAGCGAGTGAATCACCCGTCGGTGTTCACTTAAAGTAATCGTATGAAGAACGTTTCATACGATCGTCCAACGTGGCCCACATTGGAATGGTGGACTCACGTAACGTGGCCCACATTGGAATGGTGGACTCACGCATACCCATTCGGAATTGATGGGACTTTCAAGTGCCCATCTTTGGAATTGATGGGTCTTACAAAGTAATGTATGCATGTCATGATGTGATCCCATGTCAATATTGAATAGTACTCATAAATGAAAAGAAACACATGGCATTCATTTACAAATACGAACAAATATAATCATTCATTCACACATCATACATTGCATCAATCATAGAATACAAATTACTTGCCTGCCGCGCTGCAACGGGTTGGGAGGTAATTGAGATACCCCTCCACTCACCGCTTCACCGCCTACAATATAAAAATAATCGAAATGAGGGCAAACGAATATGACAATGCTACACGCATCCTCCCTCAATCTCTAGCCAAACTAACCAAATAAAAGTTCAATTTGATCAATTTACCCAAACATTTCAATTATCCCTAATCTGGCAGTTTTACTAGAAAATTCACCAATAAAAAACCGTAAGTCCAAAAGGCCTGAAACCAGTGCTCCAATTTTCTTAACTTAACTGGCTACAAAACTCTAGTTGATGGTAAACTCTAATTCGGCCAATACAGAGGTCTAACCATCCAATGAAAAACTATAACTGCAGTCTGCCCAGAATTCAGAACAGCCTTAAAGAAAAGGCTCTAACTTTTAAACCACTGATCCAAATAAAGTGATCTTTATCAGCCTTTAAACATGGTGAAATTATATTCATAAACCTAGTTGGGTGGCCGACCTGATTCTGACTCTAACTAGATCAAAACCTAGGTGCAACCGACTATACCCAGAATTTCTGACAGACAGACCAGTACGTGGTAAAACAGTCATAACTTTTAATCTACTGGGTGAAAATTCGTGATCCAGGTGCCAAACGAAAGCTAACGAAACCAGGAACAATTCTCTAGAATACACAGAGGTCCAATTCGGCTTCTACAATGCCCAAAACCGAGGTACAACGTACTGGACAGAATCAATCTATTAACAGAATCAAAACGAAACTACAAATCCAATCGGATCCTCAACTCTAATGGAATCAAACAACGAATCGGAGGTCTAATTACCCTTGTAGACCAGTAAGACGATGAAGATCCGCTGCACACGGGTCTCCCTCCCTTCTCCTCTCTTCTCTCTTCTAGGGCCGGCCACCGGAAGACGACGAACGGCGGGGAACGGAGTTGTTGGAGAGAACCTTGAGGAGGAGCGACGGGGATCACCGGAGTTGGCACCACCGCTGCGAGGGGGCACCAAGAGGCAGCAAGGAGGCCGGTTTGGGGGAGGAGAGGAGGCGGCCAAAGGGGGAGGGGAGGAAAGAAGTGGCGGCTAGGGTTTGGGGGGTGGCGCCCCCCCCTTTTGGCCGACCTCTTCATGGGCTGGCCGGCCCCCCTCTTGGGCCTCTGGTCATGGACAATGGCCCAGTTGACGGAAATAACAATTACCCCTCCGCTGATTGGAAAATTCGATTTAAAACTCGATTCTTTTACTCCCTCCGACTTCTTTCTTTTTACCGATTCAGTTCCGGAAAGTTTTAAATCTCGTTTTCGAATAATATTCCCAGACATTCGAAACGGTACAACCTAGCTGGATTTAAGAGGTATTACACTCTATCCCCCTTAGAAAAGATTCGACCTCGAATCTACGCACCAATCTACTCGTAAGGAAGCTGCGTTCGAATGAAACAACGATATTTCAAGCTTGAATTGCTCGGATACTCGCTAACACTCGAGCACACCGACGATACGTGATTTCAGATAAGGACCCGGACGATCAACGCGATAAGCCAACGTCCTAATTTCTACAACTTTCAAGAACGAAGAGAATCCAACTAGAAATAGAGAGTCCTCATCGCATCCACGTAATGCTAACTCTGACCAAAATGTTAGATTCCAAATTTGACAATTCATCTCGAAAACAAATCCATTTTACAACCAAAGGAGAAATCACTCGAACGCCCAAACCAAATACTTGCGGTTTGTCTGAATTTGGAAAGAATCAACACGCCAACACAGCGCCAACTCAAATTGCGGAAAATACAAGTCAACGACACAAAACTCAAACGAGAATCAAGAAAACGCCTCATTATCCCACGAATCATCCTTTGCCACAGTTCCTCACTTCTAGGAATAAAATTTCTCTCGAACATTGAAATTCGAATTCACTGCCTACGACATGAGCTTAAACCTCTTAGTTAAACATCCTCAAATTATGCTCAAATTGAAATACATCATCCACACCATTGTGGAGAGGCTATATTGAATCCACCGAATACTCTAAATAACTTGTTCTACTAACCAAAATTGACTTGATAGAAGGCGTTCAAAGCAACACATAACAGGTCCCACACAATGACATTACCTCCAATTTTCAAGAACAACAACTCAAAATTCTTAGCACGCACGCTCATATACTTCATCGAAGGGTTCTATCGCTTATCATTTCACCGCTCAGAAACTCTATTATTCCACTCTCTACACACAATCATTGAGTGACCAAAGGTCTAGCATGAAAATGCAAAGCCCAGATTTAACTCGCAAGACTTCTACTACAAATTGCAATTATAACGGTAGGAAATCAATGGATTGAATCTACAACATTCCCACAATTCTAACATACTCACTTATTGACATCCTCAAAATTACCCACATAATCTCGTAATCTTATCCAATTCGTTACTCTATAAAATTAATCAAGGTCTCCATACCTTCGATAATCCTCAACCTTTTAACATGAACTAAAGTTCGAATTCTCTATACCATAGGTTCTGCTCAATCGTAATACTATTCAGACTTACTTCGAAGCCAAACATTCCATGTGAATCAATATTTTTTTTTCAAGAGATACAGATCAAATCCATTTCACATTCTTCTACTCCTCCAATAACTTGATAGCAAAATATCACCGCTACCAAAACTTAACCACCACCAAATAGTTGCCAATAAACGCTTTGTAAAACCCTGCAACAAAACTTTTGGGTCTTTCTCAAAAGAAAGAGGCGAATAAGGACAAGCTTCGTCACACATAAAAACGTTGCTCATCACAACGAGCATGAACCCAAAAGAAATATTCTGATAAAGGTGATCTTGGAAAACGAAAGCTGTGTTCATAATTGGAGGCACACATCCCTCAAAAGAGAATAGCAAATAACAGCCGACACGAAAGAAAGATATTACGTTTGAAATTCGCCATCTCTTGAGCGGAAAGAGCAACAAATTTAGGGACGCTTCAAATAACCACAAGATTTAATTAAGAATCGATAAGATCCTTCAACAGGCCAACTTGCTCGAAACAGTTCATCTACTTGGGAAACACGAGATCCAAATGTTCTCAGCCACAAAACTCGAAACATTTCCCTTTACAGGATTTCACGGAAAGCAAACGGATTAACTTCGTCTCGAAGAGATCAACGAAAATATTCTTTTATTGCAACCTCACTTTGCGAACTCAAACCAAGGAGCCTTTCGGACTAAATCACACGAAATCTTTAAGAAACAATAGGTTAATCAAATTCCTCAAGTTACCCAAAACAATTTCAGTTACCAGTTGATTCACGAGCTCCAAGGTACCGTGAAAGCTAAACTTGAAATATTCTTATTTGAACGATGTCACCAAAGGCGATCAATTTACTACAGGTATTAACATTAAGCCCATAACAACACTTAGAAAATATTTCGGAAGACCCACGTGAAATGAATGGGTTGATTCCTTCTCGAAAGAAGATGCAAATAGAAACGATCTTCACCAACTGAAAAATCACTTACCACTCGCAAGGAACACAGAACTCAGGGGAAAACCAATTAGGCAACGAACTCAGAAAACATATAGGAAGTCCACAGTTGAAAACATAGGCCTCACAGAAATAGAATATCCGACCTTAACCGTTAGGAACAAACGGGTATTCAAGATCAAAACACCCGCATCATGGAAGAACTATTATAATTTTTCAACATATCGCTTTACTCGACAAACTATATTTACCACAAAGAACTTGAATTCCCCAAAAGAGCATGAACACAAAACTGGGAATTTGATCATTTTAGAAATATTACGAAAGGCGGACAACTTTCTTTCTTTATAAAGGAATCAACATTGCCATCACATTACTGATCATGTCAATAAACCTTCTAAAGGAACATGGCAAATCGTGTTATAGAAATTTTTCAAACATCAAATGGAATTGTAATAACAACTTGTTCTAGAAAGGAAACTTAGTACTGAAAACCACAAAGTGAAACAAACCTCTCACACAACTCCACCATAACATTAGAAAAGGGTTTGATATTTTTTTCAAGAGAGGTTCTAAACTCCAACATTCCAACTACTCCAAAAGAAACGAGTAGAGTCAAGACTTTCTTCGACAAACTTTGTAAAAGCTAATTCCCGTTCCCCAAAATACCAAACGGTTAACCAGGTCCCCTTAATCAACAAGTGAGATAGGACCCTTACAAAAAGAATGATCTTGTCAATAATATCGTGTACAAGTAGCAAAGAGAGCTCAGCAATCAGAAAGACAAGAATTGTTTTGAAAAACATCTAGGGACCAATAGGAACCCGTAGCCAACCAATTTGTTTGATTACCATCTCCGACTTAATCACCGCAAGGCACCCCAAAAAGGGTTTTAACACTAATCCTCAGAAAAGAGATGCGTTAAACTTCAAGACGCGGAATGATCCAAAAGAAATACATGGAGCCAATACTTCCTCGTGTTAACGAACTTGCAACAGAAAACTCTCATTATACAAACTATCAAACGAGTAAACGAGTCGCTATTTTCCAATGAGGAGGAAGGAACAAACATGGAAATATCAATATTGCCAACTGTTGAAGATCATTTAAAATAAAAGAAATTCAACAAATGAAAAACAATAATATTTTTAGAGAACCATTAAAGACCTATTGGATCTCATCAACTACCATGAATCATGAACCTAAGAGAAATTCATCAACTACCACCGGACAAGGATTTGTCAAAATCAGAAATCAAGGAAGAGAACCACTATCTAAAGCATCCCAAAAAGAAATATGCAAGATCATTGTGCACTTGATAAAGAACTTGCAAAAGAAATCTGCCAATGCCCGAAACCCCAAGCGAACACACGGGTTGAATTTTCCAACAGGGGTAAAACAGAACTTTCGTGAAAAGGTAAATCTTGCAATTTAACTATGCTCACGTGGAGCAGAAATATCACAATAGTAGAAAGAACAATAATTGTTTCAAAGAACGATCAGAAATCTACTAGAGATTGCCCACTTCATTATAACCCTCCATTCAAAAGAAATTCACGATCTATCAGAAACTTCAACGTAAAACCAGATACAAACTTGAGAAGGACAACAACTTCATCAATGAGCTCAGGCTCAACACAGAACTATGGAACAGGGGTAAGAACTTCTCTACTATTACAACACGAACAGTGGTGTAGCCTGGCAAAACCGAGACAACAACCACGAACTCAACCGCTCAACGTCCGCTACCGATTACGCATAGCTAATGCAATCAATTATGAATATATAGGATCATCTCATGACAATCATAAAATAATTCATAGATATAGGATACCACATCATGTCACAGATTAACAACATGAGAGATAGTACAGAAACAATTCTACACAGTACTACATAATGAACCAAATCACTAGAAATGCGGAAGCAATGGATTTCCCAAACCCCACCTACTGTGCACAGTGTGTCATTTTAATACTTTTCTACTAACCACGGACCTAAAGCCCGCTCTGATACCAACTGTAACACCCTGACAATAAGGAAGTCAAGATGTCACCTACAACCACTACTCTTCAATTGAATAACATCAAAACGCATGATAAGGTGAAGCAAGTATTAAGATTATACGGAAACAAGTATTCATCATCAAGTTTAATCAACGGAATGGGAGTAAACAATTCAGAAAGATATGGTAAATAAGGCCATGATGGCTTATTACAATTCATCACAAGTCATAATTAACGACAGTAAAAGTCCTCAAAATGTTTGATTTATGGTAGTGAGTGCATCGTGATGAACTACCCTCCACAAGATCATTCTTCCTTGTCATTTACCAAAATAAGACAATAAAGCAAGAATGAGCCAAAGACTCAGCAAGTAACTGTATGTAACAATCAAACATTCTAGGAGCAATTTATCACAATCATAATTTGAACATTTACTGGAAACGAATTTATGAATGGATGAAGTGGAATGATGCATTGAAGGAAATGGACATATTGCAAAGATATACCCAGATAGCGAGTGAATCACCCGTCGGTGTTCACTTAAAGTAATCGTATGAAGAACGTTTCATACGATCGTCCAACGTGGCCCACATTGGAATGGTGGACTCACGTAACGTGGCCCACATTGGAATGGTGGACTCACGTACCCATTCTGGAATTGATGGGATTTTCAAGTGCCCATACTGGAATTGATGGGTCTTACAAAAGTAATGTATGCATGTCATGATGTGATCCCATGTCAATATTGAATAGTACTCATAAATGAAAAGAAACACATGGCATTCATTTACAAATACGAACAAATATAATCATTCATTCACACATCATACATTGCATCAATCATAGAATACAAATTACTTGCCTGCCGCGCTGCAACGGGTTGGGAGGTAATTGAGATACCCCTCCACTCACCGCTTCACCGCCTACAATATAAAAATAATCGAAATGAGGGCAAACGAATATGGCAATGCTACACGCATCCTCACTCAATCTCTAGCCAAACTAACCAAATAAAAGTTCAATTTGATCAATTTACCCAAACATTTCAATTATCCCTAATCTGGAAGTTTTACTAGAAAATTCACCAATAAAAAACTATAAGTCCAAAAGGCCTGAAACCAGTGCTCAACTTTTCTTAACTTAACTGGCTACAAAACTCTAGTTGATGGTAAACTCTAATTCGGCCTATACAGAGGTCTAACCATCCAATGAAAAACTATAACTGCAGTCTGCCCAGAATTCAGAACAGCCTTAAAGAAAAGGCTATAACTTTTAAACCACTGATCCAAATAAAGTGATCTTTATCAGCCTGGAAACATGGTGAAATTAGCTTCATAAACCTAGTTGGGTGGCCGACCTGATTCGGAGTCTAACTAGATCAAAACCTAGGTGCAACCGACTATACCCAGAATTTCTGACAGACAGACCAGTACGTGGTAAAACAGTCATAACTTTTAATCTACTGGGTGCAAATTCGTGATCCAGGTGCCAAAAGAAAGCTAACGAAACCAGGAACAATTCTCTAGAAGAAACAGAGGTCCAATTCGGCCTCTACGATGCCCAAAACCGAGGTACAACGTACTGGACAGAATCAATCTATTAACAGAATCAAAACGAAACTACAAATCCAATCGGATCCTCAACTCTAATGGAATCAAACAACGAATCGGAAGTCTAATTACCCTTATAGACCAGTAAGATGACGAAGATCCGCTGCACACGGGTCTCCCTCCCTTCTCCTCTCTTCTCTCTTCTAGGGCCGGCCACCGGAAGACGACGAACGGCGGGGAACGGAGTTGTTGGAGAGAACCTTGAGGAGGAGCGACGGGATCACGGAGTTGGCACCACCGCTGCGAGGGGCACCAAGAGGCAGCAAGGAGGCCGGTTTGGGGAGGAGAGGAGGCGGCCAAAGGGGAGGGAGGAAAGAAGTGGCGGTTAGGGTTTGGGGAGTGGCGCCCCTTTGGCCGGCCTCTTCATGGGCTGGCCGCCCTCTTGGGCCTCTGGTCATGGACATGCCCAAAGTTGACGGAAATAACAATTACCCTCCGCTGATTGGAAAATTCGATTTAAACCGATTCTTTTACTCCTCCGACTTCTTTCTTTTACCGATTCGATTCAGGAAAGTTTTAAATCTCGTTTTGAATAATATTCCCGGACATTCAAACGGTACAACCTAGCTGGATTTAAGAGGTATTACACTCTATCCCCCTTAGAAAAGATTCGACCTCGAATCTACGCAACAAACTTCGAGAAAGATAGATGAACAACTTAGATAGTTACCAAACGAATGTGTCGGGTATTGTTCTCGCATGCGGGACTCCAACTCCCAAGTGGCCTCTCTCTCACCGATGAGACCAAAGAACCTTGACATACTTCGTGGTCTTGTTCCTCAAAACCCGTTCTGATTCTTCTAATATCTTCACTGGCCGGGACTCGAAGGTAAGGTCTTGCTTGACAATCAAAGGCTCTAAAGGAATGACATGATCTGGATCTCTCGTAAATTTTATCAACATCGAAACATGAAACACGCTAGAACCCCACTCATAGAATCGGAAGGTCCAAACGGTAAGCTAGCTTTCCAATTCGTACACGATTGGGAAGGGTCCAACATACCTTGACTAAGCTTCCCTTTGGTGCCAAACGCACTACGCCTTTAGATGGCGATACTCTCAACGTAACTTCATTTCCCACCTCGAATTCCAAATCTCGTCTTTCGACATCAGCAGAGCTCTTCCGCTGCTCTGGGCGACCAACAAATTCTGCCTAACCTCTCGCCACTCTAGCCATCGTCTGCTGAACGGTCGGGACCAAGATCGCTCGCTTCCAACCTCATTCCAAAGACAACGGGACTCGCACTTACGCCCATAAAGAACCTCGTATGGTGCAGCTCGAATCGGAATGATAATGTTGTTATAAGTTTAACTCGCCAAAGCTAAATGCTCTTACCAATTCCCTTTCCAGATAAAACACAACACCGAGCATGTCTTCTAATGTCCGAATGGTGCGCTCGATCGCCCATCCGCTTGGGGATGAAAGGCCGTGCTAAGACGGAGTTGTGTGCCCAAACTACTCGCAAACTTTCCTGAATTTGAAGCGAACTTGGCATCTCGGTCGAAATAATGGTCTTTGGCACTCCGTGCAAACGCATAATTTCGTACATAAAGAGGAGCCAAATCGCTGTCAATTGGTTGTACGAATAGGAATGAAATGTACGACTTTATCGAACCGGTCCACAATTACCCAAATAGCATCCTTTCTCATTGCGTGCGAGGTAAACCAACCACAAAATCCATAGATATATCGTCCCATGGCCAAGCCGGTACCTCCAAGGGTTGCAATAGCTTCATTGGTCGCTTGTGCTCACCTTGACCACCGGGCACACCCCACATGATGCCACATATTGTGCGATATCAATTTTCATCCGTTTCCACCAGAAACTTTTCTTTAAATCTTTGTACATCTTGGTCTCACCAGATGTACGGTATAAGGAGTACGATGGGCCTCTTTCAAAATCTCCGCTTAACTCGAGACTCTGTGGCACACTGAGGCGCCCTTAAATCGCAAAGAATCAAACTTGTCCGCACTGAAGTGACCTTGCTTGCCATCAGCACAACGCTTTCTCACTCGTTGGAGCATCTGATCTTGTTGCTGTGCTACTCGCACCTGATCTGGAAGAGCTGACTCTAAAATCAAAGTCGCAGAAGACAATCGAGGGTAGGAGGTGTCGCTTGCGACTCAAGGCATCGCTACCACATTAGCCTTGCCGGATGGTATCGAATAGTAAGATCATAGTCCTTGATCAACTCTAGCCATCTCCTCTGCCTCAAGTTCAAGTCCTTTCGGTAAAGATGTATTTCAGCTCTTGTGGTCGGTGAACACATCACAAGATTCGCCAGACAAATAATGACGCCAGATCTTCAAAGCGTGAATCACCGCAGCAAGCTCTAGATCATGGGTGGGATAATTTGCTCATGCTTCTTCATTGCCTCGATGCATAGGCAATCACTTTACCATCCCGCATGAGTACACAACCAAGTCCAACTATGGACGATCTCAATAGATAGTGAATCTCTTCCTGTGCTCAGAAGAGTAAGAATTGGAGCAAATCACTAATCTATCTTTCAAAGTGCAAAATGCGCCACAAGCATTAGACCACTGGAACCTAACACCTTTCTGTGTCAACTGGGACATTGGTTTAGCAATGGTTGAAAAACCCTCCACAAACCGCCGGTAATAGCCAGCTAAACCCAGAAAACTCCTTACTTCTTTGACATTGGTTGGTCTCTTCCACTCTACCACCGTCGAAATCTTGCTAGGATCAACTGAAATACCCTTCTGATTAATAACGTGACCCAGAAACCCAACTTCAGAAATCCAAAACTCACACTTCTTCAGCTTGGCATAGAATTGATTCTCTCTTAAAGTTTCAAGCACCAACCGCAAATGGTGGGTGTGATCCTCTTCCGTCTTGGAATAAATCAAGATATCATCTATGAATACCACAACGAAATCATCAAGGTATTGATGCAAGATATCGCTCATGGCTTCCATGAAAAGCTGCAGAGCATTCGTTAGTCCAAAAGACATAACTTTATACTCATAATGACCATACTCGTAGAGAAAGCCGCTTCTCAATATCCCGCCACGAACTCGAATCGATTATAACCCGATCGAGGTCAATCTTGGAAAATATCCTAGCTCCTTTCAACTGGTCGAAAAGATCCTCAATGCGAGGCAAAGGATATTTGTTCTTCACAGTCGCCTGATTAAGTGCTCGATAATCTACGCACATACGTTAGCTGCCATCTTTCTTCTTAGTAAAAAGAACAGCGCCCCCATGGCGATACGCTACTGTTGAATCATACCTTTGGACAGCAGGTCGCCCAATTGTTTCTTCAATTCTTCCCGAAAGGGGCGAGCCAATCGGTAAGGAGACTTGGATAAAGGCCGAGTTCTTAATAAGATCAATCCGAACTCCACTTTCTCACCGGGGCATTCCAGAAGTTCTACAGAAAGACATCTAAAACTCCTTCACAACCGAATCTCCTCAATATGCCGTGAGGAATCGGCCTTTTCATTGAGGAACAAAATAATCCGATGGTCGATGCACGCGGCTAGGAATAGGTTAGCCAAAGATAAATATCGAATCGACGGTGCATCGCCTCGAATACCGGTTCTTCACCTAAGGGGCTAGCAAGGTCACCGCCTTCCGTAAACAACAAATCTTGGCACGGTATTGGAATAACCACCCATACCCGAATAACATCGAAAGGTGCCAATTGAATAACCATAAGATTCGCAGTGAAAACCTCATCATCAATAATTATAGAACAACCGGATGACGGTAGAGCTAGAAATAAGTCCTCCGGGAGCCGACTACCACCGACTCGTAAATAAGTCAAAACTCAAACCCACTTTTCTAACAAACTCCAAAGACACGAACGAGTAAGTAGCCCCGAATCAAACAAGACAAAGGCATCATGCGAATCCACTAGTAAAGTACTGTCACCACATCAGACGCTCCAAAGTCTCGAGGGTGGGCATGGCGAGACCCCGATGCACCGGCAGTAAGACGACCGACACTCATGACGGAAAGTCGGAAACAGTGCTTTGGAGGGACAAACGATGGAGGTGCGATGGTGCGGATTCCAATAGAACCTCGCAGGAGGCGCCGAGTAAAAGCCGCAGTGGAACCCATGCCGAGGGTACTGTGGTGCAGAACCGCCGCCGAGTCCGAATCAACCTCTCGTGGAAATCAGAGGAAGAAGCCGCCGACGGCCTCCCATTTGATGATACTAGCTGGATTTTGCTTGCACACGAGGACTTGTGGCCCTCCCGATCGATCGCCGCATGTTCCTTGAAGGAACATTCAAGCTCGATGCCCGCCACCACACCGAAAACACTTCATGCCCCGACCGAACAGACGCAATCGCGGGCGAAGATGAAGAACGTGGCGCCAAGAGGAAGACGCCATTCTTTGAACCGGACGGAGTTTTGGTTCTTTGAAACCTCTTAGCGGTGGTTGAAAAGACCCACCTCCTCCACCGAAACTCCGCTTCTGGCCACTGCCAGATCCACCGGTAGCAACAGAACCACTAGCAACATGCCCTTGCGACGAAGGAGCTCTTTCCAACTCCATCCCTCTAGCCTGCTCAACCACTGAGCTAAAATCACGCAGACCTGTCGCTCCCAGAATTTGGCGATACTCCTGATTGAGGCCCCGCCGGAACCTCTTAGCCTTCTCTTTATCATCACTTGCCACTACCGGTACAAAACGCACTGCATTCTTGAACCCAAACCTCATACTCGACATCGTCATCTTCCTTGCACAAAAGTCAGGAGTGATTGCTCCATCTTCTCAATGAAGGAGTCAGGATAAAACTGTGTCCTGAATCTCTCCACAAATACCTCCCAAGTAACAGGACCCTGCGCTGGAGTCCTGGAAGACAGGACTCCTTCCCACCAGATGTCGGCCTGGCCCTTCAGCTGAAAGGCCACAAATCGCGCCTTCTGCGCGGATGCCAGCTCTAATGCCCCAAACTGACGCTCCATGTACCTCAACCAGTCCGCAGCCTGAACCGGTGTGCCTGCTCCGTCAAAAGTGTCCAGACGAAGCGACATCCACTCACGGAGGCTCATCCTAACCTCGGGTGGAACAGTAGTAGCAACAGGTTCCGCCACAGGCGCAGCAACCGCAGGAATGGCCGCCTGCAATTGTTGGCGGAGTTGTTGATTCTCCCTTATAAGGTTCTGAATAAGATCTGCTGTTGCGGCCGGTGGCTCAGCGACCGGAGGCGCAGCTGAGGCAATCTCCTCAGTACCAGCACCAGCCAACCCTTCAGACGAAGACGATGTAGTCGCGGACCACGCCACGACCATTTACTACGGGTCGGTGGACGACCACGACCACGGCCTCTACCTCTTGCCATCTATGAACAACACAACAGAAAGAAAACCAAACACTTAGCTCAACGAACTGATAAACAAAATAATTGGAACATAACCAAGCAATTGCGGAAAACAAAGGTTTACCCAACCCTTCCTATTGTGCACAGTGTGTCAATATAATATTATTACCACGGACCTGAAGCCCGCTCTGATACCAACTGTAACACCCTGACTATGAGGAAGTCAAGATGTCAACTACAATCACTAGTCTTTAGGAAATTCACAACAATAAATATTACTAGAATTGGCGTACCACAAGGATATACGTGAACAGGAAATCATCAACAGTTTAATCAACGGATTGGAAATAAACATTTCAGGGAGATATGGTAAATACGGCCATGTTGGCTTATTACAATTCAACGCAGGGTATAAATAGAAGACAATAGTAAGTTCTCAAATGTTTTGAATTATAGTAGTGAGTGCATCGTGTTGATCTACCCTCCATGAAACCGTTCTTCCTTGTCATTTACCTAAATAAAACAACAAAGCAAGAATGAGCCAAAGACTCAAAGAAGTACTTGAAAGTAACAATCAACATCCAATGAACCATATACATTATCACAGATTGAACATTTATTGGAAACAATTTTATGAATGGATGAAATGAAATGATGCGATGAAGGAAGTGGACATATTGCAAAGATATACCAGATAGCGAGTGAAACACCCGCTTGTTCACTAAAAGTTTCCGTATGAAGAATGTTTCATACGGCCGTCCAACGTGGCCCACATTGGAATGGTGGACACACGTACCCATTCTGGAATTGATGGGATTTCTGATGCCCATACTGGAATTGATGGGTCTTACACGAGAACTCCACTTTCGTGGTCATTATGAATTCATGCATGACATGATGTGATCTCATGGTAAATTTGAATATCAAGCATTAATGGAAAGAATTACACATGGCATTCAACTACACATGAAAACAAGTAACCATGTACACATACATCACATATTGTATCAATAATAGCATACAAGTACTTGCTCACAGATCATGACAGGTTGGGAGGTAACTGAGATACCCCTCCACTCACCGCTTCACCGCCTACAATATAAAATAATCTAAATAAGGACAAACGAGCAAGACGTTGCTACACGTGCCCTCCCACAATCTCTAACCAAACCAACCAAACAAAAGGTTCAATTTGATCCATTCGCCCAAACATTTCAAATACCCCTAAACTGGCAGTTTTACTAGAAAATTCACCAATAAATAACCGTAAGTCCAAAAGACCTGAAACCAGTGCTCAGATTCTCTTAACGTAACTGGCCACGAAACTCTAGTTGATGGTAAACTCTAATTCGGCCAAAACAGAGGTCTAACCATCCAATGAAAAACTATAACTGCAGTCTGCCCAGAATTCAGAACAGCCCTAAAGAAAAGGCTCTAACATTTAAACCACTGATCCAAATAAAGTGATCTTTATCAGCCTGGAAACATGGTGCAATTATCTTCATAAACCTAGTTGGGTGGCCGACCTGATTCTGAATCTAACTAGATCAAAACCTAGGTGCAACCGGCTATACCCAGCATTTCCGTCAGACAGAGCAGTACGTGGTAAAACAGTCATAACATTTAAACTACTGGGTGAAAACTCGTGATCCAGGTTCCAAACGAAAGCTAATGAAACCAGGATCAATTCTCCAGAAGACACAGATGTCCAATTCGGCCTCTAAGACACCCAAAACTGAGGTACAACGTACTGGACAGAATCAATCTACTGACAGAATTAAAACGAAACTACAAATCCAATCGGATTCTCAACTCTAATGGAATCAAACAACGAATCGGATGTATAATTACCCTTGTAGACCTGTAGGACGACGATGATCCGCTGCATAAGGGCCTTCCTCCCTTCCCCTCTCTTCCCTCTCTTAGGGCCGACCACCGGGAGACGACGAACGGCCGTCGACGTCGGTGGGGAACGGAGATGTTGGAGGGGACCTTGAGGAGGAGCGACGGGGATCACCGGAGATGGCACCACCACACCGAGGAGGCAGCAAGGGGCAGCAAGGGAGCCGGCTTTGGGGAGGAGAGGAGGCGGCCAAAGGGGGGAGAGAGAGGAGGCGGCTAGGGTTTGGGGGGGGGGAAGTGGCGCCCCATTTGGTCGGCCTACATGGGGGCGGCCGCCCCTCTTGGGACACTGGTCGTGGATCATGCCTGTGTTGATGTAAAATAACATTTACCCCCGCTGATTGGAAAAATCCGACGAAAGCTGTTTCTTTTACCCCCTCCGACTTCTTTCTTTTTACCGATTCGGTTCCAGAAAATTTTAAATCTCGTTTTCGAATAACGTTCCCAGACAATCGAAACGATACAACCTAGCTGGATTTATGAGGTATTACACCTCTATTTTAACCTAGACATTAGTGAGCATATTGATAAGAGTTGATATCAAATCATTTTATCCATTTTGATTAACCTTCTCCTAATCTATTGACATTAGCATAATTATGTCATAGGGTTCACTGTTTATTTAATTATTGATTCCCAACTAGACATTAGTGGGCGGCAAATGAAACCAGCGAGCGAAGTGGGCGAAGCGCTGGCGCGCTGGCGAGATAGGACGAGGGTGAGGTGGAAGAAAGGTTGTCAGGACCCAAATATACAAATCTGGATCCTCTGTGTATTATGTACTAGTCTAGGATCACGCTTAGTGCACACAAGTGTTAACATCGATGAAATATCACATCCATACAACGAATATAAGAATAAACGAGTACCTTTAAATAACAAATAACTGTTGGGACCTTACGGTCGAGTTTTACATTTATTAAGCCATGCAAGGCAGACAATAAAGAATAAACTGCAGCGGAAACGAAATAAACTCCAGTGGGTTCCCATCAATTTACCACGTGCAACCGATCGATCAAGACCCTAACGATCAACCTTCAGAGAACTCTTCTTCAAAAGCAAAGTGACGACTCCTCCACTTCTTTTGATTTGTTTAGCAAGAGTGAGTACACACCGTACTCGCAAGTCATACCACGAAATGCATTTATACATGATGGCTTATTCCAAAGGAATGGCTTCGTGGTTATTTTATGAAATGCAACATTTGCAATTGAATACAAATAATAGATTGAAAACATAATTGAAAACAATTAAAGAATATTAATTTAACAATTGGTTTCACAAAGGACACATGACCTAAACAAGTTATTAACACAAATTGCACAAGTTATCTCACACAGCTGACCCTTCCCAAATGTTTCATGAAAATCTACCCCTCGTGTGAAATTCCCGAGCATGTCAAACACCGAGGATGCAGCTATTCGAATAGATTGATTTAAACACTCTACAGAGGTTGTACACTTTACCCACACGATACAATCAGTATAGCTAGCACTGACCATAACAAAACCTTTCAGAGATTTCATCTCAAATAATGACACTCCCGATGTGCTTTCCTACTGGCCAACCGATACACACAGCGTTTGGTTACGACACACATCGTTGGACAGGGATGCAGCGAACCGTCCCGCGATGTGACATATCATACCACCAGCCCATCACACAGTTTAAATACAACCTGAGTTGTCAATGTCAAGACTCCATAACTTACTAAGTTAGGCCCAGCCCATACTAGGCATGTGGTCGTACAGTAAGGCCCAGTTCAATGGCGCACAAAGTTAAGTACTTAATTGACCAAGGCAAGACTTCCAGTTTTAACCCAAATCACAAGTTTATAGCACATAGCTCCACCAATCACACAGATCCACCACTTGCCTTAGTCTAAATCTTTTCCCACCCCGTTGATTAAGTGCAACACATACCATCAATGAGTAATACACACAGCACACATAGTTTCATCACACAATTCCATAATCACTTAGTCAAGTTTATAATTGCAACTCACATGAAATGATGACTCGTGGCATGGCTAAGCAGTCTAATCGTATCTAACCAACCCACGTTGGTGCTACGATAATACCAACTAATACTGAACCAATCTAGGGTGACAAAATATAATGGCGTACAATAGACAATGTGGATATAACAAATTGGATTAATAACTATCCCAAAAGCATTTAAATAAATACTTGAAATAGAATGCAATACATTGAAACAAAGTATTTTGAAAACTGGGTTCAATATGATCAAAGGTATAACTTGCCTTGGAATAGGTCTAGGTACTGGTCTTGATTTTGAGGAGGGGCTCCTTCAGCAAAATTTCCCGAAGTATCGACGTCTACTCGCAAACGAGACAAAAGAAATAAAAATAAATAAATAAAAGAGGCAAAACAAACTCCAAAAATCAAATAAAATTCACAATCAAATAGATCTTAATTTTATATGAATTTACAAATTTGAATGAGCTCAATCGGAGTTCGGATGCAAAAGATATGGGCTTTGGAAGTTTAAAAATCAAATAAAACCCTAATTTGGATTTTATTGAATTTCCCGAATTATTTTTATAAAGGAAAATCGGATTATTGCGCAATGCTTGCGTCAGCCGGGAAAAGAAAATAAATAAAAACCGTACTGATAGGTGGGCCCCACCTGTTAGTGGCTCGGCCCACGGTGAACTATGTCCACCGAGCCAATGAGCCGAGGGGGGTGGTCGGGCACACACAGCGGCGCTGCGCCGACGCGCGACACCGGGTGACACGCAGAGCGAGGTCGACGCCGGTCGCACACGCGAAAAGCCGAGGCAAGACGGCCGAATGGGCGGCGCTCTGGGATCGAGGGCTCGCGGGCGAAGCCTGCGGCGCAGAGGGGTAAAATGGATTGCCGAGAGAGGCGGAGCTTGGGGTGGCGGCCGGGCTCGGGCGGCGATGATGACGCCGGGCGGGCGAAGAAGATGGCGGCGGTGATGAGCTTCCGCTGTCGGATGGTCCAACAACGGCGATGGAGGCGCCTCGGCGAAGGCGACGGCAAAGACGGAGTAGCTCGCTTTGCGATCACGAGGGCAGAAAGGGCACGCATAACGAGGGTCCGAGGCGGCGGAATCCGGCGGCGAGTAGCTTCGCCGATGGCGAAACTTTGGGTAACATGCGCAACGGCGACGGGTTGTGGGTGGCGCCTTAGGGTTTTGGTGGAGGAGGTCTGGGCAGCAGATTCGAGGGTCGGGCCTTTATATAGGCGAGGAGGGGAGACCACGGAGAAAACGGCAATGAGTCGAGCGCGCGGGAGAGTCCGTGGAGAAGACGATGCGACGTGGCATCGGCGGGCCACCGGTCGGCGAGAGTAAAGCAGCGCAACGCGCGGCGGCGCAGCGGGCGATGCCGATCCAACTACTGGAGCGAGCGCGCGGCGGTCAATGAGAGAAGCTGGGCTGCGGTGGAATAGTGTTGGCCTTCGGCCCAGCACTGTTCCAGATGATTTTCTTTTGGTTTTTCTTTTAAATAAATCCAGAAAATACAAATAGCCAATAGAAAATAGCAAATGACTTTGGAAAAATTCCAGAAAATTTTATAAAATATATCCAAGCAAATAGAATCTAAATGAAATAAGTTTGGCCATTGTTGATGTTGGAATTAAGCACATTAAATCGGTTTGTCCTTAAAGTCCATATTAAGCTTTTAAATTAATATTCAAATAAATCCAAATGGTGAATTTTCTCACTACCACTATTTAAAGGATTTTCAAAACTCTGAAAATTGGGATGTTACAAACCTCCCCCCTTAAGGGAATCTCGACCACGAGATTTAGGCTAGCTAGAGAAAAGGCTAGGGAACTCGGCTTTCAACTCTTCTTCACGTTCCCACGTTGCTTCTCCTTTTGAGTGGTTACTCCACTGGACTTTGCAGAAACGAATGGTCTTGCTTCTGGTGCGGCGCTCTGCGACATCAAAAATCCTGACATGTTGTTCTTTGTACGTGAGATCTTCCTTCAGTTCAATTGACTCCAACGGGGTCTACTCTTATGGCACACGAAGACACTTCTTCAGCTGAGAGACATGAAAGACATCATGCACTCCTGCCAACGACTGTGGTAGCTCCAATTGGTACACAACTTCTCCACGACGTTCTAGAATCTTGAAGGGACCCACATACCTCGGGGTAAGCTTCCCTTTGGCGTGGAATCTCCTGACACCTCTGAGCGGGGTAACTCGAAGATACACAAAATCCTCTGGTTCAAAGCTGAGGTCACGGCGACAATTATCGGCATAACTCTTTTGCCTGGACTGGGCTATCTTTAACCTCTCTCTGATCATAGCAACTTGTTCTTCGGCTTCCTGAATAATATCTGGCCCGAACACTACACGTTCAGCGGTCTCTGACCAATTTAATGGAGTTCTGCAGGCACGACCATACAAAGCTTCAAATGGTGACATCTCAGAACCGGCTTGATAATCTGTTGTTGTACGAGAATTCAAAGATACGGCAAACTCTTATCCCAATCGTAGCATTTGCTAAGGCACGTGCTCTCAACATATCTTCCAATATCGGTTGACTCTTTCATCATCCATCCGTCGTGGATGATAAGCAAGATCAAATTCGATGACTTCCTGTGGCTTCATGTAGACTTTGCGTAAACGAGAGGTGAACTGAGATCCTCGATCTGACACTATCTTCTTAGGCACACCATGTAGACTGACGATTTTTGACATATACAACTCTGCCAAGCGGTCTCCTGAGTAAGTGGTTTTGACTGGCAAGAAATGAGCAACTTTAGTCAAATGATCCACTATTACCCAAATTGAATCATAACCTGATTGAGTCTTGGGTAAACCGGTAATAAAATCCATACCGATCTCTTCCCGCCCATTTCGTATCTTCACGATTGTAGCAAACCCGCCTGGTCTCGATGCTCGCTTTACTTTCTAACACACGTCGCATAAGGCAACAAACTCTGCGACGTCTCGCTTTAAGTTTGGCCACCAAAACTTATTCTTAACATCTTGATACATCTGAGTGCTTCCAGGGTGAATCGAATACTTCGAGTCATGGGCTTCCTTCAAAATCAGCTGTCTTAATCCATCAATATCCGGTACACAGATACATCCATTGATCCACAGTATATGCTGATCATCCACGGTAAAGTCTTTAAATTTTCCTTCTGCCATCTTCTTGAGGTCGGCAAACTCAGAATCCTTGGGTTGAGCTTCACGAATCTGTTTCCCCAGAGTAGACTGCACTTCCAGACTGGCCACAAATCCTTCAGAAACAATTTCTAGCTGTAGTTTCTAGAATTCCTCATGAAGTTCTGAACACAACTCTTTTTCTTCCAGAGCATTGCAGTAGCTCTTACGACTCAGTGCATCTGCAACTACATTGGCCTTACCAGGATGGTAATGGATTCCAAGATTATAATCCTTTATTAATTCCAGACATCTTCTCTGTCTCATATTCAGGTCAGACTGAGTGAATATGTACTTCAGGCTCTTATGATCGGTGTAAACTTCACAGCGATTACCGATGAGATAATGACGCCAAATCTTCAAAGCATGCACTACGGCAGCTAATTCCAAATCATGGGTGGGGTAATTCTTCTCATGAGGCCTTAATTGCCTTGACGCATAAGTGACAGCTCTTCCTTCTTGCGTAAGGACACATCATAATCCTTGACGCGAGGCATCACAGTAGATATCAAAATCCTTGCTGATATCCGGCAAAACTAGTACTGGGGCTGAAGTCAAACGTTTCTTCAATTCTTGAAAACTTTCTTCACAAGCTGGGGTCCAAATGAACTTCTTCTCTTTCTTCAATAATTGCGTAAGAGGCTTAGCAATCGTTGAGAATCCTTCAATGAAACGACGATAGTATCCTACCATTCCCAAGAAACTACGAATTTGAGTAACCGTCTTGGGCTGCTCCCAATTCATTACAGCTTTAACCTTTCTGGGGTCAACTGCTACTCCTTCGGTTGTCATCATATGACCGAGAAAATCAACTTTCTTTTTCCTAAAGTCACACTTGCTGAACTTGGCATACAACTGATGTTCTCTGAGCTTCTCTAGGATTAGTCTTAGGTGTTCAGCATGCTCTTCTTCTGACTTTGAGTATACCAAAATATCATCAATGAACACTACTACGAACATATCCAAATATTCCATGAATACTTTGTTCATCATGTTCATGAAATAAGCAGGGGCATTAGTCAGACCAAACGACATGACTAGAAATTCATAATGTCCATACCGGGTTGAGAAAGCGGTCTTAGGTACATCCTTAGGACAAATCTTCAACTGATGGTAACCTGATCGCAGATCGATCTTGGAGAATACTCCGGCTCCATTCATCTGGTCGAACAAATCATCAATTCTGGGCAATGGGTACTTGTTCTTGATGGTGACTTCGTTGAGAGAACGATAATCGATGCACATCCTCCTGTTTCCATCTTTCTTCTTGACAAACAAAAATGGCGCTCCCCATGGCGACGAACTAGGTCTTACAAAACCTTTCTCTAGTAGTTCTTCTATCTACTTCTTTATTTCCACAAGTTCATCGGCTGGCATCCGATAGGGTCTCTTGGAAATTGGTGCTGTTCCTGGCACTAGATCGATGACAAACTCAATGTCACGGTCCGTGGCATTCCCGTAACTCTTCCGAAATATGTCAGGTAATCTCGACTACGTGTACATCTTCCAAGGAAACTGTCTTCAGACTGTGGACTACCAAATGTCCATCACATACTGAGGTGGCTAGAAATTCCACTTTCTTTCCAGTGGTATCCTCTAATGTTACGGCTCTACGACCACAATCTAGCACTGCTTTATGTTTGGATAACCAATCCATACCAAGGATGACATCTATGGTCTGAGTGTCTAGAACTATTAGGTTAGCTAGAAACTCAACTCCAGATATGAGTAGCCTAGCTCCTAAACATCCAACTTTAGAACTTAGCTCTGCTCCAGGTGACTGGACTAACAGAGTATGCTTAAGATGCATAACTTTCAATTTGTTCTTAGTTGCAAAAACTTTAGAAACAAACGAATGCGAAGCTCCGTAATCAAATGAATCGATGCAGTATCGAATTTACGTAAACTTACCCAAGACAACGCCGGTGCTTCTCGAGCTCCTTCCAGAGTGACGTGGTTGACACGGCCTCGACCATCGACATGTGCTCCTCCGGATTGACCGGCAGCATGAGAAGTTTCTTGATGGTTGTTCTGTACTGGTGTCTTGGCTGGTGTGTTCCCAAGGTTGAATCGTACTAGAGTGATTGTCCCATTCTGCGGACATCGGTTGGCAAAATGCCCTGGCTGACGACAGGTAAAGCAAACTCTGGGTATAATCTGTGGGTTGCTTACTGGATTGGGGTTGACTGGTGTGGGATTGCGGAAGTTCTGAGCAACTGGACGAGGTGCTGAAGTTGGTGCAGGTGGTCTGGCAGAATTCTGTGGTGGAAAACGGCTAAACTGCGGTGGAATCATTCTTGCCTTCAGCTGGGGTTGGTGACTTCCTTGCTGAGCCATTCTGCGCTTACGGTGATCTTTCAATTCCTTGCGCTTATCCTCAAGAATCAAAGCCTTGTTGATCATCTCTTGGAAATCAGGAAAGGTGTGGCCGATCAAGTTGACTTGAAGTCCAGTGTTTAATCCTTTCAGAAAACGACTCTGGCGAGCTTTGTTAGTGGCAAAATCTTCTGCAGCATATCGAGCAAGTTGAGAGAATTTGTTGAGGTAGTCAGTCACTCACTTTCCTCCTTGCTTGAGAGCACAGAATTCATCCTTCTTCCGATCCATGATTCCTTCCGGCACATGATACTGGCGAAAAGCAGTTGTGAACTCTTCCCAAGTAATGTCTTGCGGCGTTCCATGCGCTGCACAAAAGTTTTCCCACCATTCGGCAAAGAATGCCTTCCATCCGTGAGTGGCGCATGTAACTTTCTCATGATCGCTGCATTGAGTGATCAGCAGTTTCCTCTCAATGACACGAAGCCAATCATCAGCTTCTACCGGTGAGACATGTCCAGAGAAAGTTGGTGGACGGGTTCTCATAAACTCGGTCAACTTGGATGATCCGTTGTGACCATGATCAACTAGGGCTCCATTGTGATGCTGATTGTTGTGTTTCTGGTTATTCATAGCCTGCATCTGGTTCATCATGGTATACATCAACTGGGTCTGAGCTGCCATGAATGCTCCAAAATTCTGCAGATCAATTGAAGGTACTTGTGGTGAAACCGTCTTGCGGGGTCTACTCTCGCCCTTCCGACATCGAGTATCGGAACCACTTGTAGCGACTTGACGAGTCCGAACCATCCGTGAATTTCAGGTTAGATAAGGTAGCAAGCACGAGATAAGTTGTAGAACTAAGCGGGGTAGGTAAAACCCAACAACATATTTTAAGAAAACTCAACTGAAACTCTTATATTAATTAAGATAATAGTATGGCTTGCAACAAATGCCTAAGGGCCTCTGCAGCTCATACTTGCACACAAACTACCGCCTAAAGGGCGACTCACAAACTAAGACTGTCTAAACCTGAAACAACTTTTCGGACTACTCGATTAAATAGCCTCCGTAGCCTTGACGGTGCTCCCACCTGCTGTAGACCTGAAATTGAGCTGGCATCCTTGCAAACTGATCTTGATGTCCCGGGGCTGGTGCAACAGGACCAGGGGTCTCTGGTGCAGGTGCTGCTGGTTCCTCTGGCTCAACTACCTCTGCTGGCTCTTCTGGTCCAGCCGGTTCATCAGCTTCTTCTGGGTCTTCTTCTTCAGTGTCTTCTTCATGATCGTGTTGTCCATAGAGGGTTTCTTCCAGCATGGCGATCCTCTCTTCGGCTCTCTGAAGGGTCTCGTAGACGCACTCCAATGATTCCTCCTGAGCAGCGGCGAACTGGGCAAGATGCACAACGGTGGCGTTGCTTTCTCCCTCCGTAGACAGCAAACGTGCAGCAAGATCCACGTCGGAAGAGCGGGGATGGTAACGAAAAATGGTGTCCCGAAGCTCCCGAGCGTAGATGTTGCAGATCCTCAGGATGGCAAGGCGCGAAGACTCCTGGATTGCTTCAATCCAAACACTCCTTCTTATTTGAGATGTTCAGGGGTTTGCTCGCCTTGGTGTTCTTCCTGGCGTAAACGGTCAAATGACAAATCACTCCACGATCTCGGCCGTTCACGATCCAAGCACTGCCACGGTACATTGGACGGTCAAATCCTCCAAGTACTTGTAACAACTTCCAAAGTTTAGCGGCAAGTCCTCCCTTGCGCTCTCCATAACTCTGAAGACGAGGCATCTGTCAAGATGGACAAGGAGATGAAAACAACTTTAAAACAGCGGGGAGAGCAAGAATTTCAGCAATAGTTGAGTCAAGAGAGACATGAGATGAGTTAAGGAGTTCAATTAATCTTGCAAGTTAATATTTGCTTTAGAAAATAATTTTGGACAAACTACGATGGCCGATCTAACTAAGGTCAAAACCTACAGTCAGTATGGCTCTGATACCACCTTTGTCGGGACCCAAATATGCAAATCTGGTCCCTCTGTGTATTCTGTACTAGTCCAGGATCACGCTAGTGCACACAGTGTCAACATCGATGAAATATCACATCCATACAACTAATATAAGAATAAACGAGTACCTTTAAATAACAAATAATTGTTGGGACCTTACGGTCGAGTTTTACATTTATTAAGCCATGCAAGGCTGACAATAAAGAATAAACTGCAGCGGAAACGAAATAAACTCAGTGGCTCCCATCAATTTACCACGTGCAACCGATCGATCAAGACCCTAACGATCAACCTTCAGAGAACTCTTCTTCAAAAGCAGCACGACTCCTCCACTTCATTGATTTGTTTAGCAAGAGTGAGTACACACCGCACTCGCAAGTCATACCACAGAATGCATTTATACATGATGGCTTATTCCAAAGGAATGGCTTCTGTGGTTATTTTGCGGAAATGCAACATTTGCAATTGAATACAAATAATAGATTGAAAATATAATTGAAAACAATTAAAGAATATTAATTTAACAATTGGTTTCACAAAGGACACACATTCGAAACAAGTTATTCACACAGTTTACAAGTTATCTCACACAGCTGACCCGTCCCAAATGTTGCATGAAAATCTACCCCTCGTGTGAAATTCCCGAGCATGTCCATAACCGAGGACGCGGCTATTTGAATAGATTGATTTAAACACTCTGCAGAGGTTGTACACTTTACCCACACGATACAATCAGCGTATCTAGCACTGACCATAACAAAACTTTTCAGAGATTTCATCTCAAATAATGACACTCTCGATGTGCTTTCCTGTCGGCCAACCGATACACACAGCATTTGGTTACGACACACATCGTTGGACAGGGATGCAGCGAACCGTCCCGCGAGATGACATATCACACCTCCAGCCCATCACACAGTTTAAATACAACCTGAGTTGTCAATGTCAAGACTCCATAACTTACTAAGTTAGGCCCAGCCCATACTAGGCATGTGGTCGTACAGTAAAGCCCAGTTCAATGGCGCACAAAGTTAAGTCCTTAATTGACCAAGGCAAGACTTCCAGTTTTAACCCAAATCACAAAGTTTATAGCACATAGCTCCACCAATCACACAGATCCACCACTTGCCTTAGTCTAAATCTTTTCTCACCCCGTTGATTAAGTGCAACACATGCCATCAACGAGTAATAGCACATAGCACACATAGTTTCATCACACAATTCCATAATCACTTAGTCAAGTTTATAATTGCAACTCACATGAAATGATGACTCGTCGCATGGCTAAGTAGTCTAATCGTATCTAACCAACCCACGTTGGTGCTACGATAATACCAACTAATACTGAACCAATCTAGGGTGACAAAAGATCATGGCATACAATAGACAATGTGGATATAACAAATTGGATTAATAACTATCCCAAAAGTATTTAAATAAATACTTGAAATAGAATGCAATACATTGAAACAAAGTATTTTCAAAACTGGGTTCAATATGATCAAAGGTATAACTTGCCTTGGAATAGGTCTAGGTACTGGTCTTGATCTTGAGGAGGTGCTCCTTTTTCAGCAAAATTTCCCGAAGTATCGACGTCTACTCGCAAACGAGACAAAAGAAACAAAAACAAATAAATAACAGAGGCAAAACAAACTCCAAAAATCAAATAAAATTCACCATTAAATAGATCTTAATTTTATATGAATTTACAAATTTGAATTGGCTCAATCGGAGTTCGGATGCAAAAGATATGTGCTTTGGAAGTTTGAAAATCAAATAAAATCCTAAATTGGATTTTATTGAATTTCCCGAATTATTTTTATAAAGGAAAATCGGATTATTGTGCAATGCTTGCGTCAGCCGGGAAAAGAAAATAAATAAAACCAGATCGACAGTGGGCCCCACTGCCGCTGGCTTACCACGGTGAACTATGTCCACCGAGCCAATGAGCCGAGGGGGTGGTAGGCTGGCACACATGGCGTCTTGTTACCGACGCGGCGATACCGGGTGACACGCAGCTCGAGGTCGACGGCCGCACACGCAGCCGTGGCGCAAGACGGCCGGGGGGCTGCGCCTGGGATCGAGGGCTCGCCGCGACGGCAAGCAGCCTGGCGGCGCAGAGGGGTAAAATGATTGCCGAGAGAGAGGCGGAGCTGCTGGGTGGCGGTGGGCTCGGGCGGTGATGACTCACCGGCGCGGCGAAGAAGGCGGCGGCGGACGAAGCCCGTTGTCGGATGGTCCCAAGAACGGCGATGGAGGCGCCCTCGGGCGAAGGCGACGGCAAAGACCGAGTAGCTCGGCTATGATCACGAGGGGCGGTGGCACGGATAACGAGGGTCCGGAGGCGCGAATCCGGCAATGAGTAGCTTCGGCCAACGGCGAAACTTTTGGCAATGCGGCGAACGGCGACGGGTTGTGGCGGCGCCTTAGGGTTTTGGTGGAGGAGGTCTGGGTGAGCAGATTCGAGGGGTCGGGGCCTTATATAGGCGAAGGAGGGGAGTCCACGAGAAAACAATATGAGTTGCGCGGGAGAGTCCGTGGAGAAGACGATGCAGACGTGGCATCGGCGGGGCCACCGGTCAGCGAGAGCAAAGCAGCGCAGTGATGCGCGCAAGGCCGCAGGCGATGCCGATCCAACGGCCGAGCGAGCGCGCAAGGGTCAATGAGAGAAGTCTGGCTGGCGGAATAGTGTTGGGCTTCGGCCCAGCACTGTTCCAGATGATTTTCTTTTGGTTTTTCTTTTAAATAAATCCAGAAAATACAAATAGCCAATAGAAAATAGCAAATGACTTTGGAAAATTCCAGAAAATTCTATAAAATATATCCAAGCAAATAGAATCTAAATAAAATAAGTTTGGCCATTGTTGATGTTGGAATTAAGCACATTAAATCGGTTTGTCCTTAAAGTCCATATTAAGCTTTTAAATTAATATTCAAATAAATCCAAATGGTGAATTTTCTCACTACCACTATTTAAAGGATTTTCATAACTCTGAAAATTGGGATGTTACAAAGGTCCCAGCAAATGGGCCCACACGTTAGCGAGAGGGGGACCGTGCGCTGGCGTGGGATGGAGTTGGCGATGATTTTTTGGGCTGGTTCATATGCGGCCCAAGGGGTGAGCGGGAATTCAAAAATAGTTTTTGAATTTCCAAAATTTGACTGAATATTTGCTAATTTTTTGTGCTGAGCAAACAGAGTCCAAAATTTATTAAATTTTTTGTTAGGTGTCTGGACCTAGTATAGTTTCTTATGTGAATTTTTATATGCTTTGTGATTTTCTCGACAATTCTTACAAGTTTCTGTTTTTCATGTAAATGCATTGTTACATTTGATGAAAATTCACAAAATATGCTCAAATAAAAATTTCCCCCATGTAAACATGCCCAAAATTATTATCCTACCTATTTTCATTCTATTTCCCTAAAAATTAGGATTTTTGGGTTGTTACAGACCCACCCCCTTATAAACAATTTCGTCCTCAAGATTTGGTGGACTTGATAAAGAAATAAGGAAATTCGGTTCTAAGGTGGTCTTCCCGTTCTCACGTGGCTTCGTCTTCAGTGTGGTTGCTCCACTGAACTCTTAACATCATGATGGCACGACTACGGGTATGTCACATGGCTTCGTCTAACATCATCGAACTCTTAACATCATATATAATTTATTTTCATACGAATTCAAAATTAAAATTCCTAAATAACTAAAATTCAGAATAATTAAAAATATCAATTTGATTGTATACAAACTCGAAAAACAGAGTTCACGTCAAATACAATCCAAAAGTAACATAAATCCAGAATAAAAAAAATAAGCAATTTGATTTCCAAACTAATTTTGAAGTAAGAATAAAGATGAAATTAAATTAGTTGAATTTTTATACGAATTCCAACAAAACATAGTTGAATTTTGGACTATGATTTTTTTTGGCAATATAATTTCCATACGAATTTGAAAGTGAAATCCCTAAATAACTAAAATTTAGAATAAATGAAATAAATTAGCTATTTGATTTTCCTACGAACTCTATTAAAAATAACTATTTTTTGAATAAGAAAATTAAATGTATAACGATGATAGCATGAATGGTGTCGGAAGAGACCACGAAAGAGTGGAATTGCAAGAAGACATTGACCAACAGAGAAGTGAAGAGCGGACGTCCTCGATGGTGCGGAGATGAGGAAAATGCCTTGTTGCTCACCTAAGCCATTAGACGAGGATAATGTCGTGTTGCTCGTCGGAGCTGTTGAAGAGAAATATCATAGTTAAAGGAACCAATGGTCGCAACGACGATTTGCGAGCATCGACGTTGTTGAAGAAGTTGATGGTCAAAGAAGCTCAATGACGGGGAAGCTCTGGCATAGAGGAGATGAAGCTTTGTATTGAAAACGAGCTATGAACAATATATGATCATCGGGTAGGTAGGAGCGTGCCATCGCTGGTGAGGGGCATGCCTTTACCAACGATGGTGAGAAGATTATTCATACTATTAGATAGCGACTAAAGTAGACATACCGACATTAGTTAAGATAGGAGGTCACTCTGGTTAGTGAGGACGCCACAACATTGAGTTGGCCAACATCGAAGAAGAAGAGCGACCGACACGGGAGAAGAGGACTCGAAAACACATAATATCATGCATTTGTATGAATAGAAGCACAAACATACAGAAGCATATGTACAAGGAGTTCCGAATAGAGATGGCACATCGCAGGGCTTAGACTCAGGGCCAACGGAGAGAGCATGATCGGTGTCTCCAGTAGGGATTGACGATGATTGCACATGTATATGTGATGATGTTGCAACGGTCGCCATTAAGCAATAATTGGAGAAAAGTGGAAGATAACTATATTGTAAAGTATTGTTTGGAAGGGGTAGCAACTGAAATGGATCAATCAAAACTTAGGCTTGCTGTTGAATGTTGAAGCAGAAAAGTTGTGGTGGTAAGAAAATATAGAAGACACACAGTTTGGTGGGGATAGATAACTCCAAGGTAGGTCCCGCCATGGTACATCCGTGTATGTATGAGCAAGATACTCTAATACCATGTAGACTAATAAGATAATTTGCCACACATATAATTAACATATTGGTTGAGATTAAATAGAGTTACATGTGCATGCATATATTTTGGAAAAGTGTAACTAATGGATGATGGATAGAAGCATGAAGTTACATGATCCATATATGATGGAGAGTGATTACGTTTCTAAAAATCCAAACAGCTTATGATGTTCAATGATCATTCCATCAAAGGTCATACTTCAATTATGTTCCACAAGTTTTATTTTCCTTCAAGCTTCTATTGTTATTTCTAATGTTTATGATGTCTTAAAAATCTAAATAGCCTACAAGATTCGTAAATATTTTTTAAACCATCTACATTATATCATTTGATACTTAAAAAATAAATATAGCCACGCAAATACGCGAATCACCCTACACGTTACTAGAAAAAATAGTTGTGTATTTTACATTAGGGTGCATTTAAGTTGCATCGTACTCCCTTCCACCCAAAGCATCATGAACTTTGCTTTCATAGGTGTGCAACTGCAACAGCCAAGCCAACAGCCACTCGTAATCTCCAGCCAAGATGCAGTTTAACAACGAAGCACACACATGATACCCGGCTCCTATATTCTTCCTCAAAGGACAGAAAAAAAAAACGGGAACATACATAAACGAATGATTAATTATCTCTAGTAATATATATATATAGATAGATAGAACAACCAGAAAAACCATATCTAGTAGCACTAGCTAGGATTGTAGGAACACCCTCCTTCCTCTCACTGCCATTTGATGTGAAACTATGAATAGGGAAGACATGAGACGAGATGGAGTTAATTAAGGAGATATGGATGGATTTGACGAGAGGGGAAAAGGCAGGTAAAGTCGCGGGGCATATGATGCTTTAACCGATCGATCGATTCTGGATTTGTAGCGCGGTGGAATCCGTCACCTAGCTGGTACAAAATGGAGAGACTCCGTGCTCTCTTCACAGTCGAACGACTTCTAGAAGCTAGGGCAAGCAGTTATTGGTTTCCGCGGCAAGTTGGGGTTGTGAATGCGACGCGGCAGTTGCTGATCACCAATTTACTTGCTCCGACCAAGTGAGCGAGTGGCCCGAGTTAATTAGTACAGTATCATCGAGTTATATCTGTGTGGTAACCGTAATGACGAACTAACCTGCATGGCAGGGTGGGATCTGTGGACATGTAGTTAGTATTTTATTGTCTTCTCCGTGCCCGCGAGGCCACAAACGAGAGTGATTCATTGAATGCAGGGAACTTTTAGTTGGTCGATGGTGTTAATTAAACTCACTTGTCATCGTTAACTCAAGCAGAGGATGCTGCTGCAATGCATCGAGTTGTTCTTTCATCTCGAGTGTTCTTCGGCTACAGGGTGTGATGTGGTTCTGGTTTCGTCAAAGTCCAAGCAATGTATACTATGTACGTGCCGGCCTGCTTGGAGTAACCGGCACCATGGAAAGCACGCAATTCTTTCTTTCGGCCGCACATGTCGCACGACATAGACGGCCCGGCTCCGGCCTACGCGCGCACGCCCGAGGCGAATTGTTGAGACCTTCCGGCCCAGTCGGGCAGTCGTGCTGTGTCCGGCCACACGGAAGGCGAATTTTTTTTTCGATACGGCCGATTTTCAAATCGATAATATTTTTAACTGCATCGCGCGACGATTTACAAAGTGACCGGTGGCGGCGCAGTCGGCGCAGGCCATGGCACGCCGCCACGCCACCTGCGGCGCAGTCGGCCACGGCCACTATGCTGCACGCGCGCCGCTACCGCCCCACTGGATTTTTATAATTTTCATTTTTTTAATATAATTTTCATTTTTATTTTTTTCAGGAATTTTAAATTTAAAAAATGAAAATTTTGTGTAGCATTCGACAAAGTTTATTTGATTATGTAATTTTGTATTATTTTATTTGTTAAGAATCTTTTGATATAACTTTGATTTCGCATGATCAATTAATGTACTTCATATGCACGCGCTCACGCCACGCCCGCCCTACTTGACCACCACTCAAGACGCGCCGCGCATCGCCCCCGCCCGCCACGCGCGCCAGCCAATTAGGCCGGTTGTTAGTTTAGGGTTAGGTTAGGATTAGTTTAGGGTTAGGTTAGAATAGAGTATAAATTTGAAAAAAATTAAAATATATAGCATATTACATCAAAAAATTACAAAATTTTTTGTGGGGGTTTCTCACATGTTGTATTTGTTTGTGTAATTTTTTTATTAATTTATTTGTTAAGAATTGTTTGATATAAATGCGTGTTTATACAAAGCAATAAATGTGTGTCGAATGTGCATTGTGTTATCCGTGATATGTGTTCATTTGCTAAACATTGTAATGTGGCCCTTTCTCTATTTGCGCCATATGTTGATTGTCCAACGATTTAAACCAGGCTATCTGTCCATAATTGAGTCATTCCTCTATTTGCGCCATATGTAGATTGTCTAACGATTTAAACCAGGCCCTCTCTCCATAATGGAGCCATGTGTTGATTGTAGAAAGAATTGAAGCAGACCCTCCTGCATTTGTCAAAACTTTCCACCGAAAGAATAGAAGCAGGTCCTCTCTCTCACCCGCTACACCCGCCACGCATCCGAACTGTTGTACGGAGAATTAAAAACGCCGGGTGGCCATCTTTCCCACCGCCCATCCTCCTCCTCCGCACATCTGTCGCCCCATCCAGAATTCCGCGCCAATGCTTACGGAATTCCGGCGCCAAGGCCGCGACTCCTCCTCCACTCGGCTATAAATCGGACTCGCACTCGCTCTTGGTCATATCAATTGCGTTTGATTCGTTCTTGCGCTCGTCGTCGAGAACTCGTGAGAACGTAACATAATTAATTTTATTGGGAGGTAACTGCTTTCTCGCTTCGCCACTCGGCCTTGATTTATGACTTCCAAGGGTGATTTATTACTTCTCAGAAGGGTGATTTATTACTTCCTCTAAGGGTGATTAATTACTTCCTCGTAGGGGCGTAATTTGTGTTATGCTTTGCCGTTATTACCGTAGTCGTAATTAGTTAGTCTTTGTTAGCTAGTCGTAATTAGATAGTTTAGGGTAATTAATTAGTAGTAATTAGTTAGTCGACTAGTAATGAATTAGTTTAGTGCTAATTAATTAGTCGTAATTAGTTTAGTAGTCATCGTTCAAACATATGAAGTAAGTGGAAATAAAGTCTTCGTATTTTTAGTGGTAATTAATGAACCGTAATTAGTTAGTTTAGAGATAGCTAATTAGTCGTAATTAGTTAGTTCACTAGTAATAAATTAGTTTAGTGCTAATTAATTAGTCGTAATTAGTTTAGTACTCATCGTTAAAGATATCAAGTAAGTGGAAATAAATCTTGGTATTTTGTAGTGGTAATTAATCAACCGTAATTAGTTAGTTTAGAGATAGTTAATTAGTCGTAATTAGTTAGTTCAAGAATGAATTAGTTTAGTGCTAATTAATTAGTCGTAATTATTTAGTGGTTGTTGTGGGTTTAGGTATTTTCAACATGCAAGACTTGATTGTGTTTACGGCGATGGGCTTGTACGAGCCGGACACGATGGGTTGGACTGTCGAGATGCCGAGACAAGGTGGTCCGGCGAGGGGCTCCACGCGATGAATATTCACGAAGCCGCGGCTGCGCATCCGGAGGAGTTCCTCACGGAGCCAAGGACGAAGAAAGTTATGATTGAGGCGATCACCGCACCAATTATGTGTGGGAGCTCAGAAGGTGGATGGAAGCATAGCATGGAGGCAAGATACATGGAGATTGTCTCGGCACCGAGGCGGCCATTCACGGAAGCCTATGGTGTACGCCAATTTCGTACATAGGGCGTCAGAAACCCCGATGATGCCGAGGCTCGCATAAGCGGCAAGCGCACCGAGCTCAAGATGGCAAAGACGGAATGTGCCTCCGAGGGAAGTCCCGTGCCTAATTTTGAGCCAAATGAGGGGCGAAACATGGTGGTCGGCCCGCATCGACCGCCACGAGTATCTACCGGACGAGACTCTCGGGTTGGAGTCCGACGAGGACACCGACCCAAGCTCTGATGGTACCGACGAGGACGCACACGGCCGGTGGTCCTTACGCGGCATCGAGACTTGATGATATCGCGGTGCGCTCGCTCGCATCGCCGCAAGAAGAAGGCTCGGTGGGGGTTTGAAGCCGACACCCTCTTAGTTGGGCAACAAGGTCCCGAACAAGGTGGCGCGGCAACAAGCTATAGCACGCACGCTTTGTCCATCACCGTAGTGTACCGAGTGCACCGGTCCAACCCAGGAAGTACGCATGAAGTGCATAGTAGAAGGCTGCCTCGGCAAGGTCGGGCCTCCGAGCAAAGATCTTGGCTCGGTCTTCACGGCCAAGGAGCCGATCGACCACACCGCGAAGCTCACGAGCCTCGCGGCAAAGATCGAACGTGACTTCCGCATATGTTGCAAACCTCATCACGCACCTAGTTGAGGCGACGTGTCTATCTCCCCAAGCCGATGATGTCGGAGGTCGCCAATCGGGTTGGCTATCCAGCTTAGCTACTGAAGAAGGTTCGACGAGCCAAGCGTAAAGTCATCAAGACTATGTACGGGACATACGAAGAGGCGCATAACCTTGTGCCGAGATTGTTTCACCGATTGCGGATCAAACCCCGACACGCACATAAACAAGCCGGACCGTGAAGATCTTGAAAAAGGGCCCAACCACTTCATTTGGATAGGGTGTTCGGTTTTCGCCAGCCATCGGGGCTTCAAGTTCGCCGCCCGTGCTAACGATGGATGACACTTTTCTCACTCGGAAGTACAAGGGCACCATCCTCACCGCGGTGGCGGCCGATGCGAATGACCAACTTCTCCGGCTGCATTTGCCATTGTCGAGGCGAGAACACATCCACCGGCCGTGGTTCTTGGAGAACGGAAGAGGGCCGTGGTGGGAGACCGCCAACGTCCCGCTTAGTCACGCATCGCAATGTCGGGTTGTTGGCGCCATCAACAAAGATGCGCGTGGGATGGATCCATCTCACCTGGAACGACGTGCAATCCGTGGTGCATGAGGCATCTTGCATCTAACTTGTTCACGCGGTTCCGCGATCAGAACTCATGAAGACGTTCAAGGCATTGTGTATGCGAGAACCAGCTGACGGAAGTTTGAGTCTATTTGGAGAGACCTTAAACACCGGACTACGAGACATACAAGGAGTCCACTCCGAGAGGAGCGACCTAGTAGCGCCATAACCTTCTCCCGGTGGATTAACGACCACGCCCCGAATTGGAGAAATGGTCCCTCCTCTATGACACAGACGGTGCGAGGTACGGCGTTATGACGACCAACATGTCCGAGGTCTACAATAGCGCCCCGAAGGTGTGCGCGGGCTCCCTATCACCGCGGTTGTCCAGAGACATGGACTCGCACCGCTGGTTATTTCGTGAATAGAGCCACCGCCAGCTGCCGGCTGGATGGACGAAGGCAAGCGGTGGTCCGAGAACATGCAGAGACACATGGATCGGAAGATGGAGAAGGCCCAATGCACGACATTCGGGTGATCGACGACCAAAGTAAAGTACGAGATCAAGCTTCGGCGTAAATACGCCAATAGTCATGCTAGGGGAAAGAAAAGCAGCATGCACCACAGGTGATGTGGCGACATGCACCGCAACAAGCCAAAGCTCTTCCACAAACCATGCTCGCATGTGTACAAGGCGCAAAGAATGCGGCAGATGGCTACACCATACATCTCTGAGTACTACGACATGCAAGACCTATTCGTACATGGAGCTGAGAGTTTCACTCGTATGGTTTGGAAATGAACTACAAGGATCTTTGGCCCGACATGGTGCAATCGGGTCCCAACAGGACTTGAAGAGAATAGGAAGGGGCGACGGCAGACGCGGCGCCCGAATGACATGGATGCTAGTCAACGCATCAAGATTAGCCGCATGCTGAAGTGTAGGATATGCAAGACCCCTGGCACTCAATGAAGGATTGTCCCAATGCACCTAGTTCGTCCGGCCGTCATTGATGTCGTAATTTAATGTTTTTCTGTCTTGCTTGTTATGTACAACAAGAAAATTCTACGAGACCCGCTATGGACTCTTCGCAAACTTCTACAAGAGGATGTTGCGTATAACAATCGGCTTTGCGCAGAAGAGGAAACAACTAAAATACCCGGATTTTTCAATGAAAGATGCTCCAGCTACCACGCTTGCCGGTCCCCGTGTGTGTGTGGTGAACCGCAGAGATCATTCATCCACACACCTGCATACGGCCGCCGGGCGTACTACATGTGCGGCCACTACATGGTAAGCGCTTTTTCGCGCGATCGATTTTCCACCCAACGTTGAATTCCTTCAATTTTTAACTTCATCCCACGTAATGCAGCCCGAGATGCGCCGCCACTTCTTCCAAAGTGGATTGACGGCCCGAGATGTACGACGGGGCATTCATCGGCAGAGTACATGCTAAACTACCGGTGCGGGCCGAGAACTTCTCACGGTGGAAACCTTACGCACTGGATGAGGAGGCATCAAGGACCCCAAGAACTCCCGAGCGTAATCCATATCGACGACAAGGGAAAGGCTCATGCAAACGTCAGTTATGAAGAAATTACATCCTTCTTATGATTTTCACTATACGGTGTACTTACATCATGCAAACGCAGGACATTGACGACTTCGACACACCGCCCGACGTGGACATTCCCGTAACAAGGGCAAGGAAAGGCTCATGAGGTCGAGCCCGCCGCCACAACAGATCCGGCCGCAAGGCCATCCGTATCCACGACGCCGATTATGAAGAAATTACATCCTTCTTATGATTTTCACTATACGGTGCACTTACATCATGCAAACGCAGGACATGGACGACTTCGAGACACCGACCGACGTGGGCGGTCCGTGACAAGGGCAAGGAAAGGCTCATGCGGTGAGCCCGTCGACACAACAGATCCGGTCGTCCGGAGCAATCTACATGGACGACGTGAGTTATGAAGAATTGACATTCTTGTTACGTTTTGTCTTCGCACGATGTACTTACATCATACAATCGCAGGTACGGACGACTTCGACATACCCACCGACGTGGAGAGTCCGGCGATAAGGGAAGGCTCCTTCGACCGAGACCCACCGACGCCGAGACAAGGCTCCTTGCTATGGCGCCCATGGAGACAAGTAGCACACATCGTTAAATAGTAGCTACCCACATGTTGTACGGCATCTTCATAATCGCAACAAGCCCGTCTCCCGGAATTTTAAATTATAGCAAATGAGGTCAAAAAAAAATGAAAATTTTTGTGTTTGACAAAGTGTGTTTGATTATGTAATTTTTGTATTATTTTATTTGTTAAGAATCTTTTGATATAACTTTGCTTTCATGCAGATCAATTAATGTACTTCATACAAAGGAGGTCTCGGGAGGCCACGAGAGGTCTCAAGGTTTAATGGAGTGGAATCATTATACAAAAAGTTTGTACGCTTATTGATTAATACGAACAAGACACTCATACGAAATAGCGATAACAAGCATGTAGTACAATGAAAATCGCATAACACGTGATACTATACGGCTCACTCGTCGAGCCACTACTCTCCCTCGCTGCAATTTGCGTCGCGTCAAGGCGCGCCTTGTTTTGCGCCGAGCATGACCCGTGGAATACGCCGACCGCCTCGAGAACGCGTGTCGGTTCGGAGGGGGTACGGAGACCGTTGAGGCGGAGGTGGACCAAGATGATCGAGTGGAGCGAGTCCGTAGGCGTACATGTCGCCGTGATGAGGCGTGCCGACACGGGGACACTTCAAGAATTCATCCACGATGCAGTCTAGAAAACCACTGGGGTACGATTCCTCGCAACTCCGGTTGCGCGGATGAACTCGCCGAGTATACCGTGGGGCACCGAACCCGGAGGACATCGCTCTTGAACGACACGGGGCGCAAACCCGAGGAGCTCGCCTGCGTGACGCTAAAACCCCGGCCGCCATTGTCCTTGCCACAAGGCGTCGTGTCGCTCCCCGGTAGGAGCTGGGAGGCCCGTGATCGTCGTCATCGGTCGATGTGAATCGCCGTCACCCTGTGGGTCAAGGTCGCAAGACGAAACGATGTTAGTACAAATGAACACTCGGATGTAAACTAATAACCTCGTACCTCCGGATGTGCGGATAACCGAGGGGGGGCAGGCAGTCGTACCGGTCCGGACGACGAAGTGATTCATCCCGACGGACCACGGCGAGAGAACGGCATGATGTTAGCGAACGTAAGGCATAATTACAAAACTTAATGTAAATTTGTACATAGCGACTTACGTGCGGCGACCGCCCGCAGATGACCGACGGAACGCTACGACGCTGCCGGACTCGCTAGGTCGTGGTGACCTAGCGGGTGAGCACGCCCCCACTTGCGTGCCGCGCAAGACGCCGTCCCTCGAACGACCACACTCAAGTTCTTTATTATCTTCTTCATCTCCGCCGAGATGTGCTTCAAAACTTTTTATATACCGCCGGGGTTCTATCTGGCCGAGTTGGGCCTCGTCCATTGCGCCTGACGCGCACCGCCCGCCGAATCAGTAGTGACATATGTAATAGGTTCATTAACAAAAATACGAATATCGTCAACAAAATCGCGAACGTAGGTTGTAAGTGTCGTGACGGTGTCGTCAAGTCTTGAGCTATTTGTGGACGGCCGTGACGCGGCGGCGGAGGCTCTCTTGGTGCGTCGAAATGTCACCTCCGGGCGCCCGGAGGAGGAATGGTGAGTCTTCGCGCTTTGTGGCATGTACCACTCCATGTACGCAGCTGCACGACTCGAGAGGTCATATGGACGCCGCTCATGCCATACATCCACGTGCATCCCGTTAATCCATGTCGCAATCCACCGGTTCGGTGCATTTGCGGTCCAAATATGCCCACCCGACTCGATTGCTCGCATTTTCGGAAAGATTAATGTTACAAAAGAAGACGTAAGGACTACAAAATTACTTGATGAAATTTGACTCACAGGTGTACAGCTCGCTCCAGGGGCCTGCTGTTCGGGGCACGAGTGGTACCGACAAAACTATCGCATGACACGCGCTGCGCGCGTAAGGCTCCACCATATGTGAGAACACCGGTGGCGGTCGTCGTCCACAAAATCGATCCTCGACGCATTGCGCAGACAGCCCGTGCGGCGCAACCACGAGCATAAAATCAGCATGCCATGGACACCGATGATGTCGCTCGTGCAATAACTCGAACTCGCTGTGGTACAACGAGTAGCACCTCGCCGGTCTTCATTGGCCCGGCCGCAGACGACGGGCGGCGATCCACCGTAAGCCCATGGTGGGCGCGTCTATGTGGTCATGTGGGAGAGGGTACGGTGCGCGGTGTCTCAATGGTCGGCCGCCAACATGGAAGTGCTCCTAACTCCACGGTGCAGGAGCACGTAGCACACGGCCAGTTGCTACCAGGTATTGCCGCCGCCATGGCGCCACACAACCCTCGGTATGTAGCGCAAAGGGCCGATCCCCGGTATCTTCAAGATCGGCTCGGCCCGCGTCAACCAAAGACTTCGGCGACGCGGATGAAGCGGGTTCAAAAATCGCCCTTTGTGGTTGGAAATAGGACCCAACCAAAGAGCCGAGAAGGTAAGCAACGAGATGCGCCCTAACGACGTCCTCGGTGCACCCTGCGGCATTCACGAATCGCCTCACCAAGCCCGAGGACGCCACGCTCACCCTCCGGCAGAGGTTGGCCAAACCGCTGCTCGGCTGACCTTCCGATCCGCTCTCGGAGGGCCGGAACAAGCGGCACACCGGATCGGAGACCACCAAGAACGAGACGTCTTGTAGGGTGATCGCCATCTCACCCCACCGAAAATGGAAGGTGTGCGTCTCGGGCCTCCACCGGTCCACAAGTCGCGACAACAAGCCGCCGCCTAGGGTGAACCCACGCTGGAGGACACCATCCTCGCAAAGGGCAACAAGCCCGCCTCCGGAGGATCGGACGTAACGATCGCTCTACCGCCCACCGCCCCTCCCCGCCCAAGCGCCAGGCGAGGGCCATCCACGCCGCCGTGAGCCACGCGCTTGGACCGATGGTCCTCATCGAGAATTGTTCTAGTAGCTCGGTAGAGACATGACTAGCAAAACATACATAGCGAACATTATCGACAATGTGGCTAATTAAACATAGAAGAATGTAGCTAAATTAAAAATTACGATAAACCTACCTGCGAACGACGACGACGGTTAATAACGTTGAAATATAATCGAGAGAGCAAGCGCATGAAAAGAAAAGAATGGGCAGAGGAGCGAGCGAGTGATCGCGATATGAACTTAGCGTAAGAACGAAGCGAAGCGGCGATCGAAATGAAATCGCGCGGTCGCTCTCTCCAATATATATGCACCGCAATCATCAAAGGGAATCATTTCATATCCACCGCAATCATCAAAGAGAGTCACGAGATAACATTTCATCCAAACTTTCGTGCAAAGTTAAACCACATGCATGAACCAAGCATTACAATCAACACTTGGCGACAGAAGTACCGCAAGGGCCACATTACAATCTCCAAAGAATGAGCACATGTCACGGATATCATAATGACCATATGACCTAGCGAGCAGGCGTGCATATGAAGTACATTAATTGATCTGTACGAAAGCAAAGTTATATCAAAAGATTCTTAACAAATAAAATAATACAAAAATTACATAATCAAATACACTTTGTCAGAATGCTACACAAAAATTTTCATTTTTTTTTGGCCTCATTTGCTATAATTTAAAATTCCTGAAAAAAATAAAAAATCCTAACTAACCCTAAACTAACTAACCCTAAACTAACTAATTGGTCGGCGCTATGGGTGGGCGCAAGATGTCCACCCCGCCATAATAGCACGCCGCTGCGCCGGCCATGGGCGGGCGCGTGGCGCACTTTTGCAAATCATTGGGCACGGTGGTTAAAACTCGCCAAATTTCGCGACACTTTGCAAACGTTATGAAAATCTAATACGTTATGAAAATCGGCCGTATCGGCAAAAAATTCCACGGAAGGCCACCGAGTAGGCCCCAACGTATCGGATTGGGGTCTACATTGGCATTAGGAGTAATCTTCACCGTATCGATCAAAAATCAAATCAAATAACGATATCAATAGCTACAGTAATTACTACAAGAAAAACCTAGGTGATATTCCATTTGTGCTATAATATTTGCTATATTACCACAACAGTGTATGTCTGCGCGCTCAAGAAACATTGTTCATACAGTGGGCTCTCAGCAGTAACACACATAGTGTAAATATTTTTGGATCCTCAACGATCTACTCCCTCCATTTCACAAAAAAAAACAGTTTGTTTTAGAATACGTGCAGTCAAACTTTGTAAACTTTGGCTATCGATATTTTTTTTTTAATATTTAGATCAGATACATGAAAATCATATGTATAGATTCATCTCGAAAAGTACTTTCACAAAATTATATTTTTATTAGACTTACAAATATATTCTAATAATAATAAGTGACCGAAGTTACATTTTAAAGATTGTGCCAATATCCAAAACAAGAGTTTTTTTTTGAACCGAAGGAAGTATATTCTTTCAAAATTTATATTGGTCGCTGACTCGCTGCTACGTGCTAACCATCCGATAGACTGGCATTTCATGTGAAGGAACTACTCCTACATTACTCCGAGCGATAAATCCTAGAAACCTGCGCGTGTCTTGGTGCAAGGCGGCGGAGACAAACGTACGTAACACTAGCTACCTGATAATCACAGAAGCTACACCTATAAATTTTGTTTCTAAATACCATCAAAAGACACTACTTGATAATCACATCACTACTACAAAAAAACTCATCACAGACGATTCTAAACCATTATCACAGACGGTTTTTGAACCATCTGAATTTTTATGTTTGTGATGACACGAGGTCATCACAGACGGTTTTTTAACCGTCTGTGAAAAATGCTATCACACACGGTTCGTGAATAGAACCGTCTGTGATAGTCAATTTTCACAGACGGCTCTAAAAAAGAACCGTCTGTGATAGTTACGTCTGTGATAGTAACTATCACAGACAGTTCTCGTTTAGAACCGTCTGTGATAGTTTTTCTATGGCAAAAAAAACGAAAACAGATTTTCACTTCGTCTGGAGCCTCCCGAGCCTCGCGAATGAATCTAATATTGATTTTTGGATTTCGCTAGCTTTCCCACAATAGCCATAGCATCACAGTAGCATCAACTCAATCCATTCACAGAGCACTAAAAACAACATGGCATGCATCACCCACATCACAGTAGCATCAACTCAATCCATTTACAGAGCACTAACACATCACAGTAGTAATCCACATCACAAAGCAAAAGGGGGGAGTAGAGAGAGTAAGGTCGTGGGAGGCTGGGGTGACGAGGTCATGGGAGGGCGGCGACGATGAGGCCGGGGCAAGGTGGAGGAGGCCACAGGCGACGAAACCGTCTGTGATTTTAGGTCTCATCACAGACGGTTCTAACCACGAACAGTCTGTGATGAGTATCTCATTACAGACGGTTCGTGGTTGGAACCGTCTGTGATTTTAGGTTTTACCATGGTCTGATTTTACCATGACAACCAATACACTGCCGCGGTAGGGTTTGGGTAGCCAAGCCATGGAAAAAATTCAAGCCATGGTAAATTCACTCTCATTTTACCATGGCAACCAATACTCTGCCGCGGTAGGGTTTGGGTAGCCAAGCCATGGTAAAAATCCAAGCCATGGTAAATTCGAAGAGTCTTGTAAATTCAAGGAGTAAGGAAAAATCCAAGCCATGGTAAATTCGAAGAGTAAGGAAAAATTCAAACCTTGGTAAAACCCTAAAATCACAGACGGTTCCAACCACGAATCGTCTGTGATATTCATAGACGGTTCTAACCACGAACCGTCTGTGATATTCTTGGTATCACACGAACCGTCTGTGATGCTTCACAGACGGTTCTAACCACCAACTGTCTGTGATATCTATATATCACAGACGGTTCTAGATATCACAGATGGTTCGTCTTGGAACCGTCTGTGATTATTTTATCACAGACGGTTTCCAACAACCGTCTGTGATGAGGCGTGTAACAGCCCAAAATTTCAATTTCAGTTGAAAATAGGACTTTAATTATTTTTGTGGATTTTCTGGAAACTTTTAAAAAACTTTTCCCTAATTATTCTAAAGCTAAAATAATTTATGTGCAAAACTTATTACCAACTAAAAGTTGGAATTATTTTATTTAAGTCCAGAATGCCTCATAGAATTTCTGTGAATTTTCTCAAAAATTTTGGACTTTATTTACTATTTTCTAATGCCTATTTGAATTTCTGGAATTAAATCAATTGAAAAAGATTTAAAAATTCCTCCACAACAAGATCGGGTCAAGCCCAAAGCCTTTGTCGCGTCTCGCCCAATTCTCTCACAAGACGAGTGATGCGGGCCGTCCGATCGGAATCGGACGGCCGACATCAATCCACCTCGCGCTCTCTCTCCCTCTCCTGTCTCGCCGACAGGTGGGCCCGCCTACACAGCGTCGTCTCCCTCCTCCCTTTCTTCCTCCACGCGAGCGTCGACTTCGCCGCTATTGCCGCACCTCGGGAGTTCTTCAATTCCGAGATTCACTCCCCCATTCCTCTCGCCATCACGCGCAATGAAAGCGGTCGTTCCCACCACACTCATTCCTGATCTTTACCCCCTTCTTAAGGCTCGGTAACGCTCCCACGCCCGTCGCCGCCGCCATTACTACCGCCCGCGACCTCCGCCTCCCGGCCTCCCCTTCGCCTATAAAAGCCGCCCCCTGCTGCGCATCTTCTCCCGCATCTCTTTCCCCCACCTCCTGTCCCCTCGATCGCCCTCAATCGCCCGCATTTCGCAATTCCCTCCCGGCGGCCGAAGCTCCATCTTCTCCGATTCCGGCGACAACAAGCTCTCCCCGGCCACCTCAACCGCACCACCAGCTTCAGCGTCCTCTGGCGATCCTTGTGCGCGCCTCATCTTCGCCTGAAGACCCCCGGAGCACCCTCCCTGCCAACGACCGAGCGACTCCGCCGCCTCTCGCTGTCGTCGACCACACTCCGGCCACCCTTCGCCACCGCCAGGTATCGCATTCACCTCAGTGAAGCCTCCTGATCATTTTACGACCCTCGCCAGAGCTCGCCGCGCCGCCATTCGCCAGTACCCTCGGTACCCGAGCGCCGCCCCCTCCCGGCGCCGACGTGGCCGGCCATGTCAGCGCCACCTGGGCGCCACATCGGCGTTTTGGCCGACGTAGCAGCCGCATAGGCGCCGGCGTGGACGGCCGCCACCGCTTCCTCACTCGCGCATTGCGCGCCGAGTCCACCATGGACTCGTGTGGCGCCGTGAACTCAGTCCATGACTGTGCGGGCCCACTTGTCAGCCTCTATGAACAGTACCACTGATGCATGCTTGCGCAATAAATGGAATTTCCTTTAGAAATTTAATTCGGGAAATTCGGAAATTCTAATTTTAGGATTTAATTTAGGTTTTAAACTTCCAGGAGCTCGTATTTCTTCATACAAACTCCGATTTAGGTGATTCAAATTTCTAAATTTGTATAAAATCAAGATCTAGCTAACTAAACCAAAATGATTTAATTTGGAGTTAATTTGTATTTTCATTTGAATTTATTTGAGTTCCTTTGAATTCTGTTTGAATTTGGATTATTCTCGCGTATAGATTTTGACGACTCCGGAGAGCTTGACCCTATTGAAGAAGTAGAATACCAAGATTTTGAACAAGGCAAGTTACACCATTGACCATTTTGCCCCCAATATTTAAAATTATTTAATTTCTGTTTTAAATTATTACTGCATGCATAATTGTATTTAATTATTTTAAATTCCTATTTTAAATACTTAATTATTCCAATTCCTTTGTATAGCCACATTTGAATGTTGTATTACCCATTCCTTGTCACCTTAGTCAAATGAATTTAAAAATAAATATATGCTTAGCAAATGCTTAGACCAGGAAATATTTAATTTTGAGAGAATTTAGCCAAGACTTCAAAATTTGATAAAAAGCCTATGACAATGTTATGTCATGGTGGACTTTTGCAAATGTCTTTGAAAATTATAAAAATAAGAGAAAATGGTTTGTACTTGGGCAAAAATGGGTGTTGGTGGAGTGCGAGTTTATGCAGGGGCTCGTCAGTTAGGATCGAGACCTGTGGTTTTTATTGAATGTTGCCCAAGTAGGTTAAGGACCGGTCTTTGAGCCGCATCTTGCAAAACTCCAACGTACTACCACATGTTCTGTATGGGCAGAACCAGGTTTAATAACTTATCTTACCTCATTATTGTTTATGCCATTTTGTTGTGTGGGTGTCGGTTAGACTTTATTCCCACTTGGCGCAAGAGGGGGCTTCCGGCAGGTGGTTAGCCGGATGGAAGTGAAACCTTAGCAGGCATATTGGTAGTGAGGTAGTGCATTGGAAACGCCTTGTGATAATTGCCCAGTCACACGCCTAAGGAAGCATGCATTGGCCGACATAACGGGCAAATTATCTCGTGTGGGTAAAGTTGTACTCCTCTGCATAGTGTAAATCTATTCGAATAGCCGTGTCCACGGTTATGGACATGCTAAGCAAAGCCACTCTAAGTTAGATTTGTTTTTGGTTTTAAAATAACTTTGGACATGATTTGAGGATGGTTAATCCTTGTGGTAAAATTGGGCGGGTAGCCTTGTGATAGGAGGGTATCCTTCACCATGTTTCATATGGAGGTTATCCACTATAAAATGATCAAATTTTAAAATCTGATTTTAGCTATAGAATAAGAATGTGCCTTGAAATTTAGTATGACTATTTAAACCCAAAAATGCTGAATTATGCAAATAAACCTTACAACCTTCCTTTGAATAATTTATGCATGCATTCTAAATTCTATATTGGGTGTGACTTGCGAGCACAGTTGTAGTGCTCACTCTTGCTGAATATTATTATTCAGGAGAAGACTGCTATCCGGAAGGTGAGGAGCAGGACGATTAGGCAACGACCTCCAGACGATTGCCTGTGGCGTATGTGTGGCTTACCATTATGTTTTGCTTCCGCTTAATGTTTTATTTGGCCTCAGGCCCAAATTGTAATAACTCTATGCTTATTAATAAACACGCTGGATATGTTTGTGATAATATTTTTGTGACTGTGTACACTGTAAATCCTGGAGTAGTGTAAGAACACAGAGAATTTGGGATCCTTCGTTCCCGGGTTCGACAAGGAGTCTTCTATGTCCTGTTTTGTAGTAGTGCATATTGTTTAATAATCCTAGCAGCACTTAAAAGGAATGCTAATCAATATTATTTTGAACATCAAGCTGAGAGTGATGTTACACCATTTTTGTATCATCAAACCTCACCGATTGGTGTACTCACGAACAGAAACGAAAGGTACAATATTCTTATTATTTGGTAGAACATACCAAACATGCTCACACGGAGATTTCCTAGTTCTGTTTGAGTCATTTTAGCATAATCCTCTCCATTTTGTATTGCAATATCTTCTGATAAACTATCACAAGACCCTACCCTATCCTCACAGGAATTACCATAAGAGCCATCATTTTCGATGGATTTACAAAGTTGCGGCATACTTTCTGGAAGCTGATGTGTGCGGAGAACCACATGAGTTTAACCACACAACTGCCTCTTCTCAAGTGTTTTTACAAAAATTTACCCCTCGTGTGAAATCCCCGAGCATATCTATGACCGCGAACTCAGCTATTCGAATAGATTGTTAACACTCCGCAGAGATGTACACTTTATCCACAAGATGCAATTAACTTATACGGAGAAGATCACAACAAAATCTTTCCAAAACTTCATCTCAACAATTAACTCTCCCGATATGTTATTCCGTCGTACCAACCTTGACAAAGTGTTTTGGTCTGACACACATCGTTGGACCTAGAGGGTGCGGCTTGGCAAGGCGGGCCACCGCCGCCGCTTGTGTTGGAAGCGAGGGCGGAGGCGGGGGAGGGAGGGAGAGGAGGAGGACGAAGCAACAGCGATAGCGGTAGGCTCCACTTGCGAGGCGAAGGTAGCGCGTGGGAATACAACGCCCAGATTCAATCGGACGGTAGGAGCAACAATAGAAACATCCGCCGGCCCAAGGAAGAGCGCACTTGGAGAGCAGGTATTAGGAGCACGATCGGATACGTACCCGCGTACACTTGCAGCAGCAACCGGCAGGGGAAGTAACCGGCAAGGGTAGCGTAAGGCCGAGCGCTGCGCTGTGCAAGGCAGCGATGGCAGTTGCACGCGCCTACTTGCAAGCATGGCCGCATGGGGATTCGGCGCACGACAACCGAGGTTGGAAAGCTGCAGCCGGAAACCTCAGGCCGCTAGCTAGCCAGGCCCGCCCAATCGCCCGCCTCAGCTAGCCTCTCGCGCACGCACCCCCGCCCTCCTCGCCTCGTCACCTCCACCTCCTCCTCCACCTCCACCTCCCTCAAGAGTTGACGCCAAATGACATGCGTGTACGTGCAACAGGACTGCCGAAAACAAAAACGCGCAGGCGACGACGACGACCGGTACACGAGGCTATACCGAGTGCTCTACTACTCCACCTCGCAAGAAACATGGATGGAGAAACAGATTTGGCCGGCCGGGGGGAGGGGGTGCCCCACGTCGAGGAGCCGAGATGTATACTCGATCGCAGTGCGATCCATGCGCCTTGATCGTGCGTCGAGCGATGATATGCGATCAACGCCATATGCATGCACTGTTCGGTTCACTTGTCCTCTTACCGGAATTGGGGTTTTTTTTTGTCGGGTTACCGCGCGCGACTTGGCCTTCTGCCGGTCATGGTTCGGAAAGGGGATGGCTACCGTTCGGGCTGCCTGTCGTTTTTGCCACAGCTTGGTACGTGTCGAACAGTGCGTGTGTGTAGGACTGTAAAGGCGACTAGGGGGGGTGAATAGACGCTTTCAAAACTTTCTCGCCTAAATCAAATACAACACGAACTTTACTCCTTTAGCTATGAAAGCTAAGAAGATCAGTAAGCGCACAGTGAAAACCTTGTGTTGGATTTGATAAACCCCTCAACCACACGACACAAATGGAGAAAAGAACTCACTGTTCTGGACTGGGTACTGGCGGTCTTACCGGCTACCACGGGCGGTCGGACCGACGGTCAACCAGCGGTCGGACCGGCAACTAGCTGGCGGTCGGACCGGTGGACAGCTGTTCGACCCGGCAGTACTAGCGGTCTGAAAACACGGGCGGTCGGACGTTAGATTGCAACACCGGCCTCGACCGGTTCGACCGATCTTGAAAAATCGAGCCCAAATCCAAAACGAAATTTGATCCAACTTTTGATTCAACCAATGAAACTTGACCAAATTTCGAGCACACCTCCCTAATGATATTAGAGACCTATTTCTAGCGACGATCCGTCAGATCCACTTCGCAGAATCGATCTCTCGAGATTTTACCAAAGAAGTGCACAAACCCTAGAAATATAAAAATCTTGATTCAAGACTTGCTTGTGGGGGTTGATGATCTAGATGACTCTAGGAGTATTCCCACACATCAAAGCAAGATAAAGTAGGCCAAGAGACCAAGCATAAACCTTTGAATCAAGGAAGCACCAAAATCATCCAAAAGAGAGAAGAACACAAAGGGAACAAATGACCTTTCAATTAAGCATCACAAGATTGTTCGATCACACTAGATGCTTACAAAGCCTATCCACATAGGAGGACAAGAGCTCACACAAGGAGCACACTCACAATCTCTCTAAATCCTAGTTCTCCTCTCCGCTCCTCCAAACCCTAGAAAAAGGAAGAAGGGGCCAAATGAATGCTTAAGAGAGTTTTCCATCTCCCCCTTTCTATTTATACTAGAGAGCTAGGGTTTCACTTTTGGGACCACTTACACATGGGACCCACACACATAACTATTGAAGCAATCGCCTGCTTCACCACGTGTAGGTTGATCAGCGGTTCTCATCATGTCGCCAAGCCTCTCTTGTCCGAATCCCATCGGAACCTCCTAGAGACTCGCACCGATATCCGCACCACCTGATCCAACCAGCTGTACCGAACTACCCGTCCGATCCATCTTGCCCATTCTGCACCATGCTTGGGTCACACGACCTCACCGGTATCCATGATCGTTCTGGACCTCAGCTTTCCAAGCGTAGTCCCGATCCACTCACCGTTGACGTCGTTGACCTGCAAGCCACCTGCACAGCAATAGACAAACAAACCGTTTCCGGGAACAAGTTCTTCACAACTTGACCCACGTTAGCTCCGCAATGCAATATACAACAATAAAGCATTGAACTTCATACATAAAACCAATTCAAATCAACTCAATGCAAACTTGGCTAACCTCCAAGTCATTCTTGGCCCGACCGCCCCACAAGGCGGTCCGACCGATTTTAAACGATCGGACCGCTCCCCTGGCGGTCGGACCGGTCAAAAAGACTTAGCCAAAATTCGGCGTGAAAATCGAAACCTTCCGAATTTTCAACTCAATAGAACTTTTGACTGGGAGCTCCAAAATGATGGGACCACATCCAGAGACTCCTCACTTGCCTACACGACCTATTTTGGATCAGCTCAAAACCACTTTTGAAAAACGGTCGGACCGCCACCATGGCCGGTCGGACCTCTCCCTGGCGGTCGACCACCCGACATGACCGGCCGATCACCGGTCCGACAGCGACCTTGAAGCAAATCCGAAAACGCGAGATTTTGCAAACCAACAATGTCATTGCCAATTGACTCATCATCCTGAGATCGTGCACATATCCTCACGATATCCACAATCTCCCCCTTGATGAACACATTGGCAATTTTCAAGAAAATGTGGTTTTTCGAAATGAAAAGTAAAAACTTTGCCGTTTTTGCATAAAGGCACAACTTGGTCCATAAGCAAGAAAAAGCCTAGAAACCGAGCAAGCTGGCTTCAGAATAGTATAAGCAAGTGAGATAAGGCAATGAAAGCACCAAAGGATTCAATTACCAGAAAGTAGCCAAAAATCTCACTTAGGTCCAAATGAAAGACAATTTTCTATTTGACCTTTGATCATTGTGAGTCTTCTTCAATTTGCAAATGAAATCAGGAAAAGGCAATAGAACCAAAAGACTTAACTCACTATGATCACAAATTTTCAAAAGGTTCATTTTTTTTATTTTATGAAGTTCTTTTATATTAAACCTTAAGTATGAAACCAAAAGCTCCAAAAGCATTTTCTTCACAATCTTTCTCCCCCTTTGACAATGAATTCATCAAGATGCATGGGAAAAGAAAGAGCATGCAGGAATGACTTTATTTTTGAACTTTAGTAAACAGGAGCCATAACCATTATACATGTAGACAGTACAAGTATTATACCAAGCCATAAAAAGAGTAGACGCTATATTCAATCATGGCAAATCATGTCGCAAAGCCAAAACCAAGATAGCGATTAATGAGATTAATGTAATTAAAACCATGAAAGGTTGCTCAATATCATAGTTCACTCAAGGCAACCAACAATGAGTCAAGCCATGTCTATAAGTAAAAAGAGTCTCAAAACAAGAACTGAGGCATTTTGAGCATTAAGAGCACACTTTTGAAGCAAAACTCAAGAACTTAGCCTTTTTGAGCATTTTTCTAAAAAGGATTTTTTACTGTGCTAGATCTCAAGCCTTGCCGCGACCATCTCAAGCGATAAGCTTAAAAGAATGATCTAGGTCATCCAAAACTCCCCCTGAGTTCATGCCTAGTGCAATGGCAAGCCATCTCATGAGAAAGGATCGGTGAGATCAGTTTTTTCACACAGAAAATCTCATTTTTTCATTTGCTTGACTTAAGAAGATAAAAAGCTCATTTTTCATCTCAAAAAGTTCAAGGCTCAATTCAACCTATTTGACATGGCAAGAATCATAAGAGTATCACTAGAGCAAAACTAGTCACAAGATACAACAAGACATGATTTGATTCGAATTGCTCACAGATACAAAGCTAGCAAGGCAAAAGCTAAGCTGAACAAGAAGAGCCATAAAAGAAGTCTAGCAGACTAACACTTGATATGACAAGGTATAGAATATGAAATCATGTCATACAAAGATAATGATCAAAGCTCCCCTAATTTTATTATACAATGCAAGACAAAAGAATTGAAACATGCATTATGATACAATGAATACAAAAAGAACAACTTCCCCCTCAAAACAGCCCAATAGGACTAATAACTCCTAACTCTCCCCGCAAAGTAGCAAAACGAGAAGAATCAAGAGCTTTAGTGAAAATATCTGCAAGCTGTTGCTCAGACTCTACAAAGTTGAAGAAACATGAGCAGAATTATCCTACTCATGATCTAGAGCTTGCTGCAGTGATTCACGCTTTGAAGATCTGGCGCCTTTATTTGTACGGTGAATCTTGTGATGTATTCACTGATCACAAGAGTCTGAAATACATCTTTACCCAGAAGGACTTGAACTTAAGACAGAGGAGATGGCTAGAGTTGATCAAAGACTATGATCTCACTATTCAGTACCATCTCGGTAAGGCTAATGTGGTAGCTGATGCTTTGAGTCACAAGGCGACACCTCCTACCCTCAGTTGTCTTATTGCTGATTTTGTGCGTATGGATATTTCCTTCTACTTTATGGTACCGCCTGCATCGAGACTTCGGTTGCTTCTAGAGTCGACTCTTCGGATCGAAAGGTGAAGCACAAAGAAGAAGATCAGATGCTCCAATGAGTGAGGAAGCGTTGTGCTGAGGGCAAGCAAGGCCACTTCAGTGTGGACAACTCTGATACTTTGCGTTTTAAAGGACACCTCTGTGTTCCACAGGAGGCTCAGGTTAAACATGAGATTTTGAAGGAGGCCCATCGTACTCCTTATACCGTACATCCTGGTGAGACCAAGATGTACAAAGATTTAAAGAAGAGTTTCTGGTGGAAACGGATGAAAATTGATATCGCACAGTATGTGGCATCATGTGGGGTGTGCCAGCGGGTCAAAGCTGAGCACAAGCGACCAGCAGGACTGTTGCAACCCTTGGAGGTACCTGTTTGGCCATGGGATGATATATCCATGGATTTTGTAGTTGGTTTACCTCGCACGCAGTGAGGAAAGGATGTCATTTGGGTAATTGTGGACCGGTTCAGTAAGTCTGCACATTTCATTCCTATTTGTACAACCAATTCAGCAAGCTATTTGGCTCCTCTTTATGTACGAGAAATTGTGCGGTTGCACGGGGTGCCAAAGACCATTGTTTCTGATCGAGATGCCAAGTTCGTTTCCAAATTCTAGGAGAGTTTGCAGAGTGCATTGGGTACGCAGCTTCGTCTTAGCACCGCGTTCCACCCCCAGACATATGGTCAGTCTGAACGCACCATTCAGACATTAGAGGATATGCTCAGGTGTTGTGTTTTATCCTGGAAAGGGAATTGGGAAGATCATTTAGCTTTAGCAGAGTTTGCTTATAACAACAGTTATCATGCCAGTATTCGAGCTGCACCATACGAGGATCTTTATGGGCGTAAGTGCAGTCCCGCAGCCGGGATGAGGTTGGAGAGCGGCGATGTTGGGTCCCGACCGGGTTCAAGCAAGCAGATGGCTAGAGTGGCGAAGTTAAGCGTAATTTGTTGGTCGCATGAGCCGGCCGTAAGAGCTACGCAGATGTCAGAAGGCGAGATTTAGAATTCGAGGTGGGGAACGAAGTTCTGTTGAGAGTATCGCCATCCAAAGGCGTGGTGCAGTTCGGCACTAAAGGGAAGCTTAGCCCAAGGTATGTTGGGCCATTCCCAATCGTGGCACGAATTGGAAAACTAGCTTACCGTTTGGACCTTCTCGATTCCATGAGTGGGGTTCACAATGTGTTTCATGTATCAATGTTGAGGAAATTCCTGAGAGATCCAGACCATGTTATTCCCTTGGAGCCTTTGATCATTGCACAAGATCTTACCATCGAGTCCCGACCAGTGAAAATATTAGAGAAATCAGAACGGGTTCTGAGGAACAAAACCCTGAAGTATGTCAAAATTCTGTGGTCTCATCAAACTGAGGCAGAGACCACTTGGGAGCTAGAATCTCGTATGCGAGATCAATATCCTGACTTTTTCATTTCAGGTAAATGTTTAAGATTGTTAAATTCCAGTCGTTCTTCTTTCTAATAGATCGATGCGTAGATTCGAGGTCGAATCCTGTTTAGGGGGGTAGAATATAATACCCGGATTCGAATCAGGATATTTTAAAAGAAGTCGAGGACGAAAAAGAATTTAAAGAATTAGATTTTTTTGTGTGGGAGAAGTGGGTTTTTCACAAAAATAGGACAACCTGGGCCGCGGACCGCGGCCCAGGTGGCCCAAGGGGGGGAGGCCGACCAAGGGGGGAGGCGCCCCAACCCTAGCCGCCTCCCCCACTCCCTCCTCTTTCCCCCTTGTGGCCGCCACCCCCATCCTCCCCTCTCCCAAATCTGGTGCCTCCTCCCCTCCCCGGCGTCTCCTCCTAACCTGGTTGCTGCCCCCAGTGATCCCCGAAGTCACCTCCTTCCGCCGGCGTCTCCAGTCATCCGTCGTCCCCGTGGTGGCCGGCCATTGGAGAAGGAAGGGAAGAGAAAGAGGGAAGATCTTCGGGAGGTGGATCAACATCTCCCTGCAGGTATTCAAGGGTAACGAATTATCCAAGTCGTAGTTTGGTTCGATTTGATTGCATATTGGTTGATTAGATTTAAATCGGTTCCTGTACTGGAAATTCCAGAACACATCCGTCACCTTGCGCGGCCAGTTTCAACCCTTTAGATACCTAATCTTGGGTTTTCGTCTCCTAGAGTTTTGTTTCTCAGGTCGTTAGGTTTCTTTTGGCACGAAGATCACGAGATTCCGCCTTACGGTTAAGGAGATATGAATTTTTAACCACGCGCTGCTCTGTCTGTCTTGGATCTGCGGACTCTCGTTTTGTTCCTCGGTTTTGATCTAGTTAGAGTCATATTCAGAACTTTCACCCATCTAGGTTATTGTAGCCCTTTAAATAATATTTTCAAGTTGATAATGATCACCTCTATTGGATTAGTAGAATGAAAGTTACATCATTTTCTTTACTGCTGTTCTGTAATCTGGGCAGATGTCTGTCAGTTGCTTTCAAATGTTGTTTAGGCCACTGTTTTGGCCGAATCAAAGAACCCCATCAACTAGAGTTTTGTATCCTGGTTCGCTAAGATTAATTAAGCACTGGTTTTCAAGTCGTTATGAGTTACAGATATTTAATTACGATTTTTCTCGTACCGTCGATCAGAAGGGCTGAAATCTGGCGGAATAGTTAGATAGTCTTTTGGAGCTGTTGTTTATGTGGGTTGGTTAGAGGGTTATGGTAAGACACTTGTAGTCATGTCATGTCTTGTTATTCTTATTTCAAATAATTATTTGTGTAGGCGGTGGGGCAGCGAGTGGAGAAACACCTTCGTTGCCTCCTAGCACATCACAGCGCTGAAGGTAAGTACCTTGTCTGATATTGTTAAATAACGATTTTGCTTGTGGCTGTACCACTAGACTTGTTTTCATATGTTTTTATGTACTGTGTTATTCCCTATTGATGTGTGATAGTCGTTCATTTCATAAAAATGCATAATGTTCATGCATCAATTCATTTGGACCACGGAAGTGGAAATTTGTAAGTCCCATCAATTCCAGAATGGGAACGTAAGACCCACCACTCCAATGTCGGCAATGTTGGACACCTGTATGAAATGTTCTTCATACGGTATTTGAGATCCCCGTACTTTGTTAAGTACGGTCTTAAGTGAACACCGACGGGTGTGTCACTCACTATACCGGTATAAGTTGTGAGCAGTCCATTTTTTCATTGCATTATTCCATTCCATTCATATTCATATATGTTCCGAGATGTTTTTCATAAGCAGATTGTGATTTGCTTTGTTCGCTTAATGTTTATGTCGTCTGTTAAAGTACTTGCTGAGTCTTTAGCTCATTCTTGCTTTGTGTGTTTTATTTAGGTAAATGAGGAGGAAGGCAAGACCTTTTTGATGGGTAGTCCAGCACGCTGCACATCACCTTTATCAAACCAGAAATAATATTGTTATCTTTCATTCATGTCAACTATTTGATAAATTTCTAAATTGTAATAATCCAATTTTGGTATCGCCCATCGTATGTTTTATTATGAATGTTTCCATTCCTTCTCATGAAACTGTTAATCGTTTATCGTCGTTCCTTATGGAATTTGGTTAATTAAGCCTAATTAACCCGGCATTGTTGTACATTCTTAGTATTTATTAGATTTGCGTGACATCTTGGCTTCCGAATAGCCAGGGTGTTACAGTAACCTCCTAAAGCCAATGCATACCTTCTTTTGCCGTAGATTTGCCTCAATCGTGAAAACCACATTGAGTCAGATGAGCTTCATCGCTCATCTCCGGCGTAGCACCGCCTCCAACCATCTCACCAACCTCACCACCACCCAGTGGCTTGGCATCGCCGTCGAGAGGGGAACCCATTTTGCCCATTCCCCGAGCCACTCCATGCCTGCCTCACCGCCGGTGAGCTCGCCATGGTGTTCAACCTCCTCTCTCTGCCAATGGGCCCGTGTGTTTAAAAGCGTAATTAATGCTAAGTAACAGAGGATAATGTTACCAGAGTATGACATGTGGGACAAACCAAAAAAGTTAACAAAAATATAATTTCAAATGTTTTTAGCAATTGTGTCACTGGCTTGTGGGACCATGCACTATTCTTGGTTTTAAAATATGTTTTAAAACCCGAGAGACTGACATGTGGACCCCAGGTGTCAGATGATTAAAAATCAAAAACAGGTTTAGCTATTTAGTTAATAATAATGAGTCTATGACATGTGGGACCGCTTTGGTTTATAAATAAAATCCATAAAATGAAAATATGAGTCACTCGCAGGTAGACCCCACATGTAAGTTAATAAAATTTTAGAAAAATGAGAAAGCTACTTTCTATTCAGAGGAGAATACACTTTCACTGTTGGAAAGCGTAAACCTTAGTAGAACTCATAGGAAAATATGCTTTCTCTATTGGAAAGCGTAAACCTTAGAAAATATGCTTTGGACGTCTCCTCTTTTTAATTTCTGGAATTTTCAAACCGAAGTAAATTAAAACGTTAATAACTTTTGCATGCAAACTCCAAATGAAATAATTTTTCTATAAATTCATATAAAATCATGCTCTACCTGAATATGCAAAAATATTTGGATTTTGTTGCTCTTGAAATTATTTGGCTATATTTAATTTGTTTCTAGCTCTTTTGAATAGACGTCGATTGTTCAAATGAATTTTACAATGATCCTCCATCATCTTATTCAGAACAACCAGAGAAAGGCAAGCACCTCCTTTGACCATGTTGTTCCCACTATTTTAACTATTTTACTTATTTTTTGAAAAATCTATTATGCATGCGTGTATGTTTGATTAAAATTGCTATATTCGGGGCTAAAGGTAGTTGTAATCCTATTTGATGCATGAACCTCCATGAAATATTGACATCCTTACAAAAATTTGCTAAAAGTATGACATGATGAACATGAAATTAGGAGTTTTGAAATGATGGTCCAGAGGGTTTACCTCTGTTATTTTGTATAAAAATAAAAAACTTAATTTGTGACGCGAGCGAGTTATATTATAGTATAAGAGGTGTGAGGGGTGTATCTCACAAGTAAATAGGGGGAGATCCTCGCCCAAGTCAATTAAGGACCGAATGCTAGCAAGTCCTATCTAAGCCTAAGCGTAGAACCACATGTGTCAGCATGGGACGACATTAGCTAATTAAGTCATTGAAAACTAACCTTGCACATTGGTAGGGCGTAGTACTACGAGCATGACCGTTGTATGGATGTTCGAAGGGGCTCCCTTCACCACGGTGTCGGCCACAAAGCTTGATGACACAATGGTGAATGCCTCACTGAGACAGGGGTGTACCCGAATGAAGTGAGCATGTTCATTCGCCAGGCTAGTACATGGTTAGGACTAGGTAATGTAAAGGCTTCGATACTGCTCTAGTTTGCTTACCAATGGTAGTGAGCGGTGGCATCGACGGATGCCGAACAAACTAGGGAATTCGTTTATTGTTGGTAAAGTTATATACCTCTGCAGAGTGTAAATCTATTTAAATAGTTGTGCTCGTGGTCATAAGCGTACTTAGTGCAGCTCTCAATGGGTATAGTCTTGGTTTCATAAAAAATAGTTTTGTTGAAAAACAGTTTTGCTGATTTATATTTGAGTTGAGTGTCATGTCTATGGCTGAAAACAAGATGTTGCTCGCAGCCGAGGAGTGTTGCTAGTTGTTAATTATTCAATTACTTACTTGTTGTCCTTTATCTATTTAACTGTTCTTTAAATTTTCGTTGTAAATAGTACATATTGATATTGCAAATAAAATTTATTTAATGCTGAAAACAACTTGTAACATTGATCCTCGTCTCTTGTAAGCCTGACATTTATACAAATTTTGCGATACACTACAAGTCTTGCTAAAATTTTCCTTGTGTTGTAAATAATATAACCGCTTGAGTTATGTACTATATTTTCTTCATTTTGTATCTATAAATGTGTGGATATGAATGCCAACGTTGTGGATGTGTATACTAGCCACTGATCATAGTACTAGTACGATACACATGAGGCTTCGAGTATTTCACACCTAGGGTCCGCATTAATATTTTTCTTTTGCTGAAAAAACATCCAAATCAGTGGTCAAGATTTATCTACAGCTCGATCCTATCTCTAGACGAGTCACAGGTCCACTCTAAATGTGCTCAAATTTAAAACCCTGACACCTCAAGACCAACGGAAAAAAAAAACAGCTCATAAGTAAAGGGAAAATAAAAGAGAAAAAGGTCAGGACAACCTGTATCCAACTTCCATTCCCCCGTCGTCATGCATTCTTCCGTTTATATAGTGTGTATCTCGTCAGTCCCCTTTCTATCTCCCTTTTCAATCTGTGTCGCAAGCTAGCGCAAGGCCACACACCCTGAGGCACCGCAGCACCAGAGATGGCTAGCCCGCATGCGGACTTCGCTGCGGCAGCAGGCGGCTCGGGGGACGACGGCGGCAATTCGCTCCTCTGGTATCACCTCGGTATTGTCCACGCCGCCTGGAATATTCCCTCAGAGTTATCAGCAAACATGAAGAGGGAATATGCACGGAATGCGCCGCCGCCGCGGACGTACAGGTGCTCTGAGTGCGGACTGCGTTTCGTGCCGTGCCGAGCGCCGTACATGTGCGCTGACTGCGATCTGTGGTTCCATACGTGCAAGGCGCTCCGGAACCACAAGTCCAAGTGCATCAACCGTGCAGGAGTTCACGTGCCCTCCCGCCGCCGTCTTGGTCGCAAAGAGGTGGGGGCACCACCGCCACCGCCACCGCCGCCGGAATCAGCATCGGCAGCAGACATAGGTGATCCCTCCGTCAACAAGGGACTAGAAGCCGCCAACGAAGGAGCTAGCAGTGGTGGTGGTGGCCGCCGCGGGATCGACTTTGACCTGAACCTCCCGGCGCCGGAAGAGGAGGAGGAGCAGTGACATGAGGTATTCATCATCGACGAGTGGTCTGTGTCGCTTCTTCTTAATTTGTTATTGGTTTCATTTATGTTTTAGTCATATGGATCGAGAAGGTTAAGGTTGGGATCGAATCCCTAATTTTGTTTCAGAACAAATCATGGATTCGTTGTTGTGCTTTTGTGTCTGCCTGGTCAGATCTGATCCTACATTTTATGTATCGTTAATCTTATGCATGTTTTCTATTATTCACATGTCCCGTTTGATGTCTCACGCACTAGTTCATAGATTCGGTCTTGGAGGTAACCTGTTGGGGCCAGCGATCTAGCTCTAGCAACCGAGACATTACATTCTTGCAACAGCATATGCCGCTGATCGTGTGCAGAAGATAGAATTGTTGATTCTAAATTTCTTACTCATGTTGTTTGTCTAGGAGGAAAATCATTATTAATTTGCAATCTTTTCTTGTAATTAGCATGCCAGTCTGTGTGCACAAGTTAAAATTGTACATTCTGAAACCCTGATTGCTGATGTTTGCCTATAAATGAAAAAAAATATATCAAATCACTTTCCCGGGGTGTTAGAGTGAGAGAGAGAGAGAGAGAGAGAGAGAGAGAGGAGAGGGCCACAGTTCATTACTTGTTGCAATGCCTGATTTTACCGATCAACTCTTGTAAACAAACTGAGGCCTTGTTTGGAAGGCAAGATTCCAATAAGAATTTCGTTGCAAACCTCACATCCGGCGTGGATGTCTCATAACCTACAAAATTACCGCATTCGAATGGGGCCTTTTGTTGCTTCCAAAAATAATTGTTTTATGTCACTGTAAGCAACAATGTTTTTTTTCGGGAACAAGAGCTACTGGATTCTTGTGGATTAGCTTTTTAGGTGTCCTGACTACTGAGTGGGCTTGTAACACATGAAAGTGAACGCTACTTTCTTGATTTCTTCTAACAGAACACAGTTAGCGTGCTCCATATCGAGGTTGTCAAATGCAATAAGTGCCTTTGGGGGATTAGCATTTCACCTCTCCGCTAGCCACCGCATCTGTCCTACAATCTCATCCTTGAACTACTGTTTCTTCGCTGCCGTTGCCTGCAATAGGAACAATGCTTCTCGTTGATCATTGGCAGGAAGATTAGGAACAATCTCTTTTGCCGATGCTTCTCCTCCGCCATTGGCAGCAAGGATCATTGCAGCAAAACAGGATCATTCAGATCTGCCGATGCTTCTATTGCGCCATTGGCAGAAAGAGATATTTCGGCCAAAGAGATTGGTCCTGAACTTGCTGCCCGTGGTGCAGGAGAAGCCTCGACAGAAGATAGTGGTCCTATTGCAGGCAACGGCGTGGAAGAAACATCACAGGAAGGAGAAGATTGTAGGACTGAGCCGGCGACCATGAGAGGGGTGAATTAGTCGACAGTTCAAACTAATCCCCCAAAGGCATTATCGCAATCCTACAACCACGATATATGGAAAACCTAGGTGCAAGACGCAACCGTTAATTACAAAACCTTTACTAAAACCATGTACAAACTCAAAACAATGATATTATTTGATTTCTTTTTTCTCTTTCATTGTTCTTAAATTATATTTTATTGTTAAATAACATGTGTTAGTTTTCTGCAATGGAAATCGTGGCTGCTTCTTTCATTTTTCAGCTTGTCAGAACGGTGGTTGAAATTCTGAGTGACTTGATATATGTTAGCACTGGCCACTCAAATTTGTAGCCAGACACTAGAAACTTCTTCACCCGCGAGCATGTCAATGAACGAACTAAGAAGATGGATCAACAACAATCAGCCTGTGAACTCGATCTTTACACAAGGACAATCCACGCAGCAATCAGAGATAAATCTCACAAGATCACGTACACGACCTGGCCGCCGAAGACCATGGCGATTTTCTAGTTTTATTCTCCAAGCAAAAAATGTCAACCGTTACATGGGACTAGGCCCAACCTTTATACCCCCACACGTATGCACGGCTCCTTCTCTGGAACCACTCTGACTCCACCTCGGAAACAGACACGAACAAACTCTAAGAAAGCCATTCTGGTTGTCTAGACAAATTTTTAAAAAAACGGCTAATAGTCTACTACTGACACACGTGATATCAACGTTACTACTAACACACGTGATGTTTCCATTTGACTAATTCCTACTCATAATTACATGGAAAAGGAAACTAGTAATATAGATAAAAGGAAACTCAAATTCGAATCCATTTTAAGTGTCGAACCCTATCCAAATAAAACTGCAACTTCCCAAAGTTTTGTTACAAAAAATAAAATTAATAGAGTTATTATTTTATTGGATTTTCTGAGTTTTAAAATAGTTTTCTTGTTTTTCTTGTTTTCCTAGTTTTTTTCAAAGGCAAAAAAGAATTTAGTGAGTTTTATGGGTTTTCTTGGATTTAAAGTTAAAAAAAATTTTAATTGATTTCTTGAATTTTCTGGAATTTAAAAAGGTTTTTCCTATTTTAGAGAAATTTAAAACAATTTATTGGCAAAAATAAAAGCAAATATTAAGTTGTAAATAATTTTATTAAGTTTAAAATAATTCAAGGAATTTCTGTGAATTTGTCTAGAATTTTTGAACTCTATTTTCTATTTTATAAAACCTTATTTGATTTGTTGTATTTTTTAAAATTCAAAAATCGATTTAAAATTCCTTCTCCTTTTCAGGCCAAAATCCCTTTTTCCAGCCTGTTTTCCTCTTTTCCCGCCTGGCCCACTTTCTTCCATTGGCCCAGCCCAACCACGCCCGACATCCTTCCTTCCTCTCTCTCTCTCTCTCACCATGCGGCCCCACGCGTCAGGCCTTCCCCTTCCTCTCTTTGCTCCTCCCCGCACGGTCGCCATTGCCGCTCCCAAGCTCATCACTGGCCACTGTTTTTCATCCCCCTTTCTCCGCACCAATGTGCACATCTTCTTCCCCTTGTGCCACCAAGCCCGTTTTGCCATATCCCCTCCTTTTCGCGGCCATTCTGCCAGAACCTGCAACGCCTGATGAGAATCTCATGCACCCGATGTCCTCCCTTTATCGTCATCCGCCCCCACAAATGGGAGCCCCGTGCACCCCTTCTACTCCTCACCCCAATCCCTGAGTTTCATCTGCTCTACCCTCCTCTCCTCGCCGCAATCGGATATTTTCGCCGCCACCGCAAGCCTTACGCCACCGATTGCGCTACCGTGGACGACGCTCTGTCACCATAGTCTCCACCATCGGCTTAGCCTCTTCACATTCTACCTTGTGCTCCATTGTCGAGACCCCGGGCCACTGGACTCGAGCCCTCTGTGCATCCAAAACTAGTCCCATGATCAGTAGCTAGTCCATACAGTTTGCAACATCGATGAAATCATATCCATACAACAAGGTAGCTAAGACATGATCAGTAGCTAGTACATAAAGTTTGCAACATCAATGAAATCATATCCATACAACAAGGTAGCTAAGAAGCAGACAAAGAAATATTACTTAGTAGCAAAAGGACCTTATGGTCAAGTCTTACAGAAGTTACCACGCAAAGCTAAACAACAAAAGATAAACCTGCTGCGAAGACCAAAATGTCTCGTGGTAGCCATTGAACATACCCACAGGTAATCGAGTGAGGACGCGACCTAGTTCGCAAAGTCTTCGAAGTAATCTTTCTTGTAGAACTCGGTGATCTCTGGTTCTTCATTGCTGATTGATCAACAAATGGCATATAGCCATGAGTAGATAAAGTACTCGGCAAGTAGTAGCGAAATGTATGTAAATAGTATTCATGTAAGGCTTGAACGAGGATAGCTTTATGGCTATTTTGCAAAAAGTGGTATTGATAGTAAATATAGTAAATAGATTGAAAATATATAATTTAAAAGATTAATACACAAGTAAACAAATTCTTTGAAACAACTAGTGAACACCCCCCTCTCCACTGTTCACTTTCCAACCATTCCAACCAAGCATAACCATTCCAACATTTTATGGAAATCGATCCATCATGTGAAGTCACCAAGCATTGTCCATAACCGGGGACATGGCTATTCGAATAGTTTTACACTCTCTGAGGTTTTAATCAACCGTTTAACACACTTATGAGGTGTGCCACAAGAGATAATCAACTTCTTCCGCTTCGCTAAGGCTTATCAACCCCTTCTTCCGCCGCTTATCAACCCTTAACAGAACCAAACCAAAATACTGCTAATTAGTTGGTCAGGTCCACCCCTTTCTAGACATATGGTTGTACGGTATGGCCTAGATCAATGGTGCACAAAGTTAAGTCCTTAGTGACTACTTAGGTGAGGCAACCACATCCCAAGATTCTCCCCCTTTACTGCACGATCATTTGCCTGAGTATGAAATTATTTTCAGTTCAACTCGACCAAATGATAACCCTTGCCATGGCACAACAAATTTTAACAAAAGTGGTCGCACCACAATTCTATATATCGTTAAGTCAACATTAATAATTTATGAATATGTGATCATGGATCCCATCACGACTAAGCATAATATGGTACCCATGTTGGTAAATAAATATATCCAACTAAAATTAACCTAACCTATGGTGTCTAAGGGTTTATATCATTCAAGGGAAGAATGTTAATAGCAATTATTCAAGGTGGCATAATGACAATTAGGTATTTAACTATTTCCGTAAGCATGTTGATATAAAATAATATAATTTTATAAAATAGGTTCGACATGATCAAAGATCTACGACTTGCCTTCGTTTAAGGCTTTAGTTGTTTGGTCGTCGGGTCCAAGAGCTCTTTGGAAACACCATAATCTATATGTGTGAAAGGAGATAAATAAATAAAAAAATTCCAAATAAAATCCAAAAAATTACCAAACTAGATCCAAAAGAAAGGTACTGAATTTAGAAATTTAATCACTCGAATGAAGGAGAACGGGCTCTCGGAAGTTTGAAAACACATGCTCAGAAGGAGTTTCAACTGGTCAGAAAGAGGCTTCGACCACTTGGTTGGAAGGAGATTCGACTACACATGGTCGGAAGGAGGTTTCGACCACCTGGTCGATCGGAGGCTTCGACCACATGGTCGCAAGGAGGTTTCGACCACACAGTGAGAGAGAGGTTTCAACCATCTGGTCGGAGGGAGGTTTCAACCACACGGTCGGAAGGATGTTTCGACCACCTGGTCGGAAGGAGGTTTCAACCACAGCCTAAAGCAGTAGTGCGACAAAGTCTAGCAGTAGGGCTCTTCGGCCTGATGGTTCACCGGCACTACACGCCATAGCGAGCGGCGGTGAGGGTAGCAATGGGGAGAGAGGAGCGACGCAAACCCAAGGTGCACGGTTTTAGCGGTGAGGCTCGATGGAGTGACTTGCGGCGAGAGAAAGAGCGGTGGCGAGATCAGGCTTGCGGTAGTGCTAGAGCTCCAATGACGCTTCGGAAGCGAGGTGGTGCGCTCGGGGTCGAACGCACCCTTGCGAAGGAAATGAAGGTGACCATGATGGCGGAGGGGCATCAACGGCGGTGCTGGAGGTGGAGGCGCGAGCTCCGGTGGAGGTGGCAAAACTCGAAGCACGGTGAAATGAGGGCAACAGAGGGAGGGAGAGTTGAGGGGAAAGCAAGAGGGGGACAATGGGGTCCTGACGCTCCATTTATAGAGTAAGGAGTAGTAGCGGGGAAGCTTTGCGGCACAGGCTTGGAGTAGGCGACGTGACGGGGATGAGACGGGAGCAGCTGGGGGACAAGATGGGGCGGAGTAGAGGGCAGGCGAGGTTAACAGGAGCAGGTGAGGGAGAAGACTGGGAGGTGCAGGCTCTGATGTGGGCCCTGCGTTGACTCACGTACGGTATGGGCACCGCGAAGAAGGTGAGCATAGGAAGGGTGGCAGACAGGCGGGGTTGGTGAAGGACGATGATGCGGCATGGTCAGCAAGGGATGGGTGGAGCGACGGGAGCCGACGAGAATCGCACGCGGGCGTTGACACCGCGCTCGGCATGGGCGAGAGCATGTCAGACCCCCGGGCGTGCAATACCCGAAGATCTTATGTGTATACCGTGCTAGTCCCAGGATTAAAGGCTAGCACACACATTCACATCGTTTGGCATCATACCCACACAATCACATACTAAAGTAAAGCAAAAGGGGTATTCTACTTAAGCTATTACAATAGTTATTACAACAACGGCCGATCGCGAAATAAAAACAGTCATCAAAGAAAGTAAATAGCAGTGAAAGTCATAGTAATAGTAGCAAAAGTCTAGTGGCATGCCCATCCGATCCCGCAGGCAACCGACAAGGAACAAGGCCTATGTAGGCCCATCACCGAATCCCTCGGTGCCATGTGCAAGGAACTCATTGTCTGGTGTCGGCTCATCTGCAAATTCTAAACCAACAACAATAGCAAGATTGAGTACTTGTGTACTCAGCATGACTTGTAGTGTATCACAAAAATCATATTAGATGCTAGTCTGTCAAATGAATGGCTTTACTCTACAAGTTATTTTGCTCAAAGCCAGGTTCATTTGCAATAATCATAAGTAGTAATTTGCAACTGAAATTTGAAAGAGTAGTTTACGAAAAAGTAAGTACAGGACAGTAAGTAAAGTAACTGAACAAATAATAACAACACCCACGATAATATGTCCCTTGAAAGTTGGCGATCAGAATATCGTAGAGTTGCTCCCAAGTATAAGTAGATCCGGCCAGTAGGTTGAGAAACCACGAGCGGGCAAACCCTTCAAGGACCGTGGGCAAATAATTTGCCATCACATTGTCGTTACCACCCGCAGCTCTGATGGTGGTAGTATAAATTTAAAGAAATTCTAATAGGTTCTGAGTCCCATTGAACTTTTCTATGTTGGCTGGTCCGAACCTGTCCGACCAACGAACAGCTTGGAGTCTGTTGAAAATGCTCGGCAGCTCGTAATGGAATCGTGACACCTTCTCTGAAAAGGAGCCAGATTGTAATCAGTTTGGGATCGGTTCCTCATATTTGCTTACCTAGGATCTGGTGTCTCAATTCGGTCATGGACGTTATAATAACGTCTTTGACCACCTTCTTGGTTCAGATGATGCCTGAGATCACCTGAATTAAGCGGTAGTTCCTCTTGATGAGGAGGAGTGGCTGGCGTGAAGAGTCGTCTTCCCTCGTGATTTCCTAGTCGGAACCTACGAGGGGGTCTTGCTGTTGATTGGTCCTCCGCTTGACCATGTTGTCCCCTACTGAGAGAGGAGCACTGGGATGAAATCATCGTGTGACTTTGTGAATTCCTTTGCTCCTGGTATATTTCCGTACGTCGCATAGTTTGTTGGAGGATCTCCGACACCTGACCTGCAAGCTGAGTATAACCTGGAGTTCCTGCTAAAGTAGGATCTAGATTATTCAGAATATCCTGGACTCATTGCAGGTTTTGCATTATTACCGAAGATGGTGGAGGATTCCCACTTGCACTAGGCGTTTTATGAGGTGAATTTTCCCTCAACATTTCGATGGGCCCTGTCTAACCCCTTACTCGTGGTGGGGTAGGAACAGGTGAATTAACTAATGCACGTCCATCAGCTCGGCTACCTCCGGTAGTTGGTGGTTGAGCGCCCTTACCATTTCCACCAGTAAGGGGTGACGAGTTAACCCGTGGAGGATCGGGCATGACATCCGTATTGGTATCTCCAATTGTGTTAACTTCGTGGCGCCAGCAGTGATCTTCCGGTGAACTCCCATCGTAACTAAGGGAGAGCCTTCAAGTGCTTCTACAAGGAGCCTCCATGATGGATAGCGGTCAGAGATTACCGCCTCTGGTGGGCTCTATGGTAGATTTAGCCTGATCCAGTGGATTTCCAATCGTATGCTGAGTTTGACCATTCCCACTTGGCCTACGATCGGTGAAAACTTCATCGACACCTTTACGAGATGTTGGTTGGCCCCGGAATAGGTAGGAGCCGTTGGCGAATACTGGTCGCTCATGACAATATCAAGAGTACATGGACTCTCTGATTGTGGCGCTGGGCTTCTATTGCCATTTTTGCCGACGGGTCAACTAGGTTTGTAGAGGTGCTCGGACGTTCCGAACTGGTTCGGAACGAGCGGTTCCTCTAAGGGCGCCATTGATGGCAACAGTGTATCTTCATCCATCCGGTCGATTTTTCTAATCTCTACGACTGGAGAGCTGGTGGAGGAGGAGGATGATGACATCCCATTGTCTTCCATGGTGTGGATTCATGCGTCTATGTCGAGGTTGGAGTAGTCCGCCAAGTTGAACCGGTTTTCCTCATCCCAAGTCCATGTCATGTTCACATGAACGATGATGAGGCAAAGAAAGTGGATGAAGAATGCTTGAGTGAAGTAAACTTCAAGAACTCAACGCCTTTGTCCCCACGGTCGGTGCCAGCTGTCGACGATCGAGTCGCTGATATTACAAAATAAAATATAGGAAAATGGCAATGAGTTCTTGGGAGATGATGGGACCGCTCTTTATTTCTATGAACTGGATCTTTTACAAGGGGTGTCCTTGACAAGGCAGTGGACTAATCCTAACTACACTTAGCGTAGTACTTGCTATGCTAATGCTTCAGATGAAATCCAATTGTCTGTTGATTTCCCGAATTGGCTTCGATCCCCCTTTATGTCATTTGCGCCCTTCCTTAAATAGTTGATGAAGTGGCGGCAATTATTCTTGGTATAGGCGCCTGTTGGGAGTGTCACGACTGGTCGGAGCGAGGCAACGGTTGATGAAGTATCAACCTTTTGGCGGTTTAATGTTTGTAAGACACTAAACCTCATGGTAGTTTATTGCTAGTGTCTTAGGATCATGAAACATCGAGTCGCATGGAGCCAACATGACATGTGCTCACTCTATTCATCACACGGTAAAGGATATGCTTAGAGCCAAATCAAATGATAGTTCATTGCTTTTACGAGCTATCATCTGATCGGGGACTCGGTATAGGACCTCATCAGACCATTGTACCTATAAGTAACCTCTGGAACCCTAACGACCACAGAGGTCATTAGCTTCAAAGATTATGACTCTTACGACCACGGTGGTCGTTAGTCTTAAGGCTTACGACCACGAAGGCATATGGTCTTTTATATATGTATTTAAAGTAATACATAGAGATTTTAATCCTTGTCAGTATTCATGCATGGCTTGATAAGGATAGCTTTATGGCTATTTTGTAGAAAATGGTATTGACAGTAAATACAGTAAATGAATTGAAAAGCATAATTTAAAATATTAAATACATAAGTAAACAAGTTCTTTGAAACAACTCGTGAACAACCCTGTTCACTTCCCAACCATCAACCAACTTCCCGATCACTTCCCAACCAAACCACCAATCCAACATTTTTTACAAAAATCTACCCCTCGTGTGCAATCACCAGGCATTGTCCACAACCGGGGGCACGACTATTCAAATAGTTTTCAACACTCTACAAAGCCTGTACAGCTTGACCCACAAGAGATAATCGTCTTGACATGTACACAAGTTTCCTTACACATGTGAATAAAGGAGAGACTATCACAAGGCTTTTATAAAATTGTCTTAACCCAGTTCTGCCCACTAAGGTTTTGCCTCGATCCGGCCCCTCTTGCGCCATGTGGATCCATCCGTAAACCTGGAAACCACACTACCACGACAAAACTAAATCAAAATATCGCTAATTACTCAACCAGGTCCACCCGAGAAATAGACTTGTGGTTGCACGGTAAGGCCCAAATCAATGGTGCACAAAGTTAAGTCCTTAATGGCTACTCAGGCGAGTCTACCACAAACCCACAACGTGCTTTATCCGCACCCCCTTTTTTCGTATGGTCATTCACTTGAGTATGAAATCATTTTTGTTCAACTCATCCAAATGACAACCCTTGCCAGGACACAATAAATTTTATCAATAGTGGCTCCGCAACAATTCCATACTTCTTTAAGTCAAATTTATCATCATTGAATCATGTGATCAAGAGACCATCGCATAACTAAAGCATAGCTAAGTATCATACGTACCCATATTGGTATGGTGTCCAATGGTATATGTCATTCAATTATTCAAGGATGCATAATGTCGAATCAGACTTTAACTACCCCCCCCCAAGCAGCAATTATAAAACTAGCAATGCATGCTGATACAAAACAATATAATTTTATAAAAATGGGTACGACATCATCAAATGTCTAGGACATGCCTTCATTGAAGGGTTGAGATGCTTCGATGGACGGTTCCAGGAATTCTTCAAAAATGCTGGAATCTACACGCGTGAAAAGAGTCAAATAAATACCATAAATCCAAATAAAATCTACAAATTACCAAATTAGAACCAAAATAAAGGGGAGATGAATTTAGAAATGAGAATTGACGGAATCGGAGTTCGTATGAGGGAGAACGAATGTCCATAAATTTACGCTCACATAAAATGATAGAAATTAAGTAGAGAGAGAAAATGCAATTGAACATGTTGTTTGTTTTCTATTTCAAGAGCAATCAAAGAAGGGGGGTGACACACTGGGCCCACATGCTAGTGAGAGAAGAAGGGAAAGGGCATATGACAAGGTGGGCCAAGCTTGTAAGAGACTCAAGCAAATAAAAGAAGAATTGTACAGAGAGCATTTTATAGAGAACAAAGCATAAGGAGTTGGAGCTCGGGCTCGTCTGCAGCGCCGGTGAGGGAAATGGAGGCGACGGCCAGGGACCAGCAAAATGGAACCCCACAGATGTGGCGAACCCAAGGGTGGTGGCAGGGAGATGGTGGCACCGGTGAACCAGCGATGCAATGAGGGAGATAGAGGAAGCACGATGTAGAACATCGTGAGGCACACTCAACAAAGTGGATGATGTCGTTGGGGGATCAACGACGACGGCGGAACACAAGGAGGAAGGTGGTTCGGCCAGCGACAGGAAAACCTCGATTGTGGAGAAAAGAATGCGAGAGAGAGGGGTGAACTCATGGAGGTGGAGGAGGAGACTGAGGAATACGTCATGACGTGGTTGGCGCAGCAAAGTAGCTGTCTGGATATCATGGGGATATGCTTATGTTCTTAGGATGATGTTACAATTGGCAATGACGTTAAAGGCTTGTCGATTCACGAGTTTTCAGCAACATTACAGTTCTGTCAGGCCTTAATCGGTCTGACCGACCAGGGCGGCGGTCAGACAGGTCAATGCGGCGGTCTGACGGCCAATTCAAAAAGTGGATTTTTGAGCTGGGACAAAAATAAAGGGTGTAGGCAAGAAGGGGGATTCTAATGCACTTGGTCTCATAATTTTTGGAGTCTTGAGTCAAAAGTTCTATTCATTAAAATTTCCATAGAGCTTTCGGTTTTCAGGGCTTGAAATTTGGCTAAGTCCCTACTGGGCGGTCTGACTGGCCAGGGCGGCGGTCAGACCGGCCAAAGGGTGTGATTAGTTTTCACTTGTTTCATCGGCCCTTGTAGTGGCGATGTTTGTTTGTTGAGTCAAGTTCATGAGTTTCAGTGCATATATGTTGCATGATGCATGTTTTGACTAACGTGGATCAAGTTGCGAAGAACTTATTCTCGGAATTGATTTCATGGTCTATTGTTGTGCAGAATGCTTGGAGGTCAACGACGGTCAACGGTGAGGATGATCAGGACTAGGCTTGAGAGCTGAGGTTCAGAATAATCAATGGTGCCGGATGAAGTCATTGGTTTCGAGCGTGGCGCAAAATGGACAAAGATGACCGAACGGGAAGTTCGGTGCGACGGGTTGCATCATGCGGCGCTGGGGTCGGTGCAAGTGCCATGGTGGTTTCGGTGGGAGCCAGATCGGTAAGACTTGCCGACATGATGAGAGCCGCTTATCAACCTACATGTGGCGAAGCATGGAAGTGCTTCATGGAGATTGGACTCGGTCTTCGGAGAAGGATCGAGAAGGGGTATTTTGGTAATATTACTAAAATACCACCTAGCTTGCTTTTGGCTAAACAGCAGCGCAAGACGACGCAAGGAGAAGCGGTTTAGGTCAATAGAAGATGAAGGCGGCACTTTAAAATGCGTGCGTGAGTTAGACCCGTTTGTGTGTGGGCTTAACGGGTGCCCAATAGGAACTCTTCGAGAAGGTTAGCCTTCACTATAAATATGGGAGGGTGCTGTGCACCTCCCTAATCCTTTTGCTTATTTGGAAACCCTAGTTTTGTTTTTGAGATTAGGGAGTGGAGAGGTTAGGATTCTTGAAGAGGAGATTGATTGTGTGCTCATGTATTGAGTTTTGTCCTCCATGTTGGAGTGGCTATAAACCAGCAACAATCACAAATCAATCTATGCAAGTTTTCCTGAGATGAGTCAATTTTCGTTCTTGCTCTCTATTTTGTCATTTTAGGGCCGTCTTTGATTCTTAAGTTTTCCTTCGGTTTCTACCCCTAATCTTGCTTGCTGTGACATGTGGGATATCATCTTGATTATCTCTAACCCACGAGCAAGGTTTTTGATCTAGTTTTCGTCTTCACTCGGTTGTGAACCATCCTTCACTCAAACGGGAAAAGTTCAGAACTTTGCCAAGGATCTTCACGATCCTTGATTGAAATAGGTTTCTGATATCCCATAGAAGGTGTGTTCCAAGTTTCATCGAGTATGGAGTTGTAGCTCAAAAGTTACATCTATTTGCAACTTCATTTTTTCGGCTGATTTCACTGTTCATTAGGCTGGAGGTCAGACCGGCCAAGGTGACCGGTCCGACCGCCATTGACATAGAGGTCAGACCGCCCAACACTTAGGATTTTAGCCATTATTGATTTTGGTTGTTTTGCTCCGGGGTTTGGATTGGATTCAATACAAGACTTATGTTGTGCTTAGATATTGATCCTCATAGCTCTCATAGCTATTGGAGAGAAAATCATGTTGAATCCGATCTTTGCGAAAAAGATATCATGCTCCTATTCACCCCACCTCTAGTCGCTGTTTCGGTCCAATAAGTGGTATCAGAGCCCGGTTAGTTCAATATTGATCTTAACCGGTCCTTGAACTTTGGCGATGGAGAAGTACTCCACAAAGTCGCATGTCTTTGATGGACTCGACTATGCCTATTGGAAGAATCGCATGAGTGTCTACCTTCAGAGCGAAGGACAGGCCATATGAGAGGTTGTTCGAGCTTCGCTCATTTTGCCCGAGATTGCTACGCCGGCTTCAGCAGCCCTCTTGGCTAACAACCACAAGGCAAAGAACCTCCTATATGCCGGACTTGGTTGACAGGAGTATGACAGAATCTGTCACCTTGAGACCACGCACGAAATCTGGAACATCCTCGAAACCTACCATGAGGGTTCGTCCCAGATCAAGCAGGTGCGTCAGACGGTCTTTAAGCGAGAGTATAACAAGTTCGAGATGCGTCCTAGAGAGAGCATCGATGATGTCTTTACTCACTTCAACAAGATGCTCAACCAGCTGAGAGCGGTTGATATTGAGTATTCTCAATCTGAGAATGCCATCCAGCTCTTGGCTGCAATCAACACCAAGGAGTGGGAGATAAAGGCTACTGCCATTGAGGAGAATGTCAACCTTTCGAGTCTCACTTTGGAGTTGCTTTATAGCAAACTCAAAACCCATGAAATTAAAAGGGTTGACCATCCCAAGAAGGAGAATATGGCATTGGTAGCAGATCCTCTCAAGAGAGCTTCTGATGGTTCTTTTGAATCTTCTTCTGTTTTTTTCTTGCTTGTTTATCTGCAATCCATGAAGAAGAACTTGAGAGTATTCCTGATGCTGAATTAGCCCTTCTAGCCAGAAAGTTCACAAGGGCCTATAACAATGTGAGAAATAGAAAGAGAGGTGGCCCTGTGACTTGCTATGAGTGTGGAGAGCTCAATCATATTCGGACAAATTGCCCCAAACTGAAAGGGAAGAGCAACCACAAGGAGGTGAAGACTGCTTGGAAGAAGCCTTATGGGAACAAGCCCAAATATGATGCTGCCAAGCTCATGAAGGCCGCTCACCGGGTCCTTACCGCTTTTGGAGAGCAATCCATGAGCGGTGTGGACTCCGGGAGAGAAGAGGACAAGGAGGAGGAGATTTCCCAAGACAAGAAGAAAGGGAAGGCAAAGACTTCACCGGTATGTGCTTCATGGCCGACTCCATCGATGCCGATGACATCAATGAAGTACCTCCATCTTATGAGATTCTATTTGATAGATGTGAAACCATGTATGAGCAATTGATTAGTCAGGATGAAGCTTTAGAGTTTACCATGGCTAGGAATAAGGATTTAGAGTCACAAATTGATAATCTGAAATTAGAACTTGTGAACTCTAAGAGTCTTGACGTTGACGAATGTACTTCCTGCCATGCTCTACATTCTGAACTCGCTAATTTACAAACTGCTCATGATGTCGCTTTGCATCAACTTGAAAATGCTAGAACTAAGCTAATTGAGGTTAAATCTGCTCCTTGTGAAAAATGCTTATAATCTAGAAATTTGATTGTTTCTGGTAATATTTATTCTAGCCCTTACTCTTTTTGCATTGAACGAGAACATCAAGTACAAAACATAGTAGATGCAGTTAGAGCTAAGTATGCTAAGCTTAAGGATAGAATTGATTCTGCTACCTATGCTTCATGTGAAGCTCTTAAACTTGAAGTAGCTTTCCACAAGAGTAGGCATAGTAGGTCTATTCAAAATAAAACTTGTGAATCTTGTCTTAATCTGGAAAAATAAAATGCTTACCTTAAGTACACATTAGAAAAATTCTCTAAAGGTAAGAAACAGTTAAACATGATTCTGGACAAGTCCAAAACTCCTTACAAGAAGCAAGGGTTAGGATACAACTCAACCCAAGCCAATTTTGAGCCAAATGTCATTCAAGTCTTGAAAAATGGATTAGTTGAATTCAAAAACCAACCTACAAAAACAATTTTTAAATCTGTGGATTTTGCCCAACCATCTGTTAAGTCAAAGGGTGCTTCTCCTAGTGGTACCAAGTACCATTGCACCTATTGCAAGGAGGATGGGCACTTGGTCGAGTTCTGTTGGCGTAGATTGAAAAATGATAGCAAAAAGTTTGCTAGAAATTCATCTCATCAAACCTAGAGCCGTCATGAGACATTGTCATTTTGAAAAGAATAAACCTAGTTTAGGATTTGTTTCACGTGCTAGTCATCATCATGTTCCTAGACAGGATGCTTCTTATGTTCGTGTGACCATTGCTCATGATAGAACTTCAAATAGAGTCAAGGATAGCACTTCTGCTTTGCATACTACTCATAGACGTGTGTCTCAGTACTGGGTTCCCAACTCATGTTTAACTAACCCCAGTATTGAGACAAATTGTTCTTCCGTGCCTTGATTTTTAGGATCGCCGCAGAAGGGGGAAGAACACGTGGTTCGTCGACTCGGGTGTTCACGCCACATGACCGGAGATCCAAAATGGTTCACCTCCTTCACGTGGGCGACTGGTGATGACTTCATCACCTTTGGAGATGATACACAAGGGCGGATTGAAGGAACGGGATCGATCAGGGTGAACGACAAATTCATCCTGGAGGACGTCGCTCTTGTGGACAAGCTAAGGTACAATCTCCTTTCTGTCTCACAGCTTCTTGATGATGGCTATGAGACTAGATTTAAGAAAAATGCTTGTCGTGTGCTTGATTCTACTGGTGAGCTCGTTTTTGGGATTTCTAGAGTTGGTAGAATCTTTAGAGATGATTTATCTGAATCTCTTGCTGGAACTCTCAAATGTTTTCTTGCATCTTCTTCTGATTTCTGGCTTTAGCACCGATGTTTGGGGCACATTGGTTTTGATCATCTGACGCGAGTTAGCAATCCTGATCTCATGAGAGGTTTGTCCAAACTCAAAGCTGTCAAGAATGCTGTATGTGCGCCATGTAGGCATGGCAAGCAAGTTGCCGCCTCACACCCATCAGTGACTATGGTCATGACTAACGGACCGGGACAGTTGCTTCATATGGATACTGTTGGTCCTGCTCGGGTTCGGTCAGTCGGTGGCAAATGGTACATTCTTGTCATAGTCGATGATTTTTTGAGATATATTTGGGTATTCTTTCTTGCTTCGAAGGATGGAGCTTTTGGTCATTATCATGACATTGTTCTTCGTTTGGCATCTGAACTTCCTGATGCTTTGAGAGCGATCCGCAGTGACAATGGCACGAAGTTCAAGAATGCCTCATTTGCCTCTTTTTGTGCTGAGCGTGGTCTTGAGCATCAGTTCTCCTCTCCACATGTCCCCCAACAAAATGGTGTGGTGGAAAGGAAGAACAGTACCTTAGTCGAGATGGCTAGGACGATGCTAGATGAGTATAGCACACCGAGGAGGTTTTGGGCCGAAGCTATTGCTACAGCTTGCCATGTTGCAAATCGTGTCTTTTTGAGACCTTCTTTGAGCAAGACTCCATATGAGCTTCGCTTTGGTAGAAAACCCTCTGTTTCTCATTTTTGAGTTTGTAGAGCCATGTGCTTCATTCTAAAGACAAGAAACCTAGATAAGTTTGAATCAAGAACTTCTGATGGTTTATTTCTGGGTTATCCTGCACATTCGAGGGGCTTTCAGGTTTTTAATGTTGAAACTAATAATGTTCAGGAGACATGCAATGTCACTTTTGATGAGACTAGCCCTGGAGCTAGATCCGATATTTTAGGTGATTCACAAGTGACTGAGAGCATCTTTGTGGAGGAAGATGAGGATGAAGCTGATACTTGTCTTCTACCTGCTGCTGACATTTCTATTCCAGCGCAAGAACCTGCTGCGACTACTTCACCTTCATTTGAGGCTCCTGCGGTATCTTCTTCATTAGCAGTACATGCGGAGGTCGAAGAAACGCTATCACCCTCGGGCGCTCCACTTAACATCCAGAAGAGTCACCCTCCAGATCAGATGATTGGTCAGCTTCATGAGCGAGTTACTCGCTCCAGGTATCATTATCTGAATCTCTACTCTCATTCTACTTTTGTTGCATCTTTCGAACCCCGCAATATATCACAAGCTTTATCTGATTCTAGCTGGGTCAATGCCATGCATGAGGAGTTTGAGAATTTTGATAGAAATAAAGTCTGGAACCTAGTAGAACCTCCTAGTGGTCATAATGTGATAGGAACCCGTTGGGTGTTCAAAAATAAACAAAATGAGGATGGTTCTGTGGTTAGAAACAAGGCTAGATTGGTAGCTCAGGATTTCAGCCAAGTAGAGGGGTTAGACTTTGATGAAATATTTGCTCCTGTTGCTAGATTAGAAGCCATTCATATTCTGTTTGCTTTTGCTGCATCTAAGGGTTTTAGGCTGCATTAGATGGATGTTAAGAGTGCTTTTCTGAAAGGTTACATAGAGGAGGAAGTGTATGTTAGGTAACCCCCGGGCTTTGAGAATTCCAAGTATTCGCACCACGTTTTCAAGCTATCCAAAGCCCTATATGGTCTTAAGCAAGCCCCTAGAGCCTGGTATGATAGACTTAAGACCTTCCTGCTTAAGAATAATTTTGAGATGGGTAAAGTGGATAAGACTCTATTCATTCTTAGGCATGGCAATGACTTCCTGGTTGTTCAGATTTATGTAGATGATATTATCTTTGGTGGTTCTTCTCATGCTCTTGTTTCCAGTTTTTTCTGAGACCATGTCCAGGGAATTTGAGATGAGTATGATGGGGGAGCTCAACTACTTTCTAGGGCTTCTGTGGATATCATGGGGATATACTCCATATCTTAGGATGATGTGACAATTGACAATGGCGATTGCGGTTTGTCGTTTCATGTGTTTTCGACAAGTTTGAATCGTCAGCAAGAATTGGCCGACCGGTCATAGCGTGTGATCGGGATTAATCGATCCGACCGGCCATAGGCGGCGGTCGGACCAGTGAACTTAAAATGTGTTATTTTGAGCTGGACCAAAAATAGAGTGTGTAGGCAAGAGAAGGGACTCTATTGCACTTAGTCTCATAATTTTTGTAGTCTTCAGTCAAAAGTTCTATTGGTTTGAAAATTCTAGTAGGTTTCGTTTTTCCAGCGAGGAAAAACGGCTAAGTCCTAGCTGGCGGTCAGACCGGCCTATAGGTGGCGGTCGAACGGTTGTAGTGGCGATCGAGGCCGCCCACGGGGCGGTCGACCGTTTTCACTTTGTTAAATCGCCGGTGTGGCTTAAATATTCGTGTGTTAGGTCAAAGTCATGAGTTTTAGGGCATATATGTTGCATGATGCATGTTTTGACTAACATGGGTCAAGTTGTGAAGAACTTGTTCCCAATTTCGGTTTACTTGTCTATTGTTGTACAGGTTGCTTGGTGGTCAACGACGGTCAACGGCGAGTATGATCGGGACTAGGCTTGGAGAGCTGAGGTCCAGAACGATCGACGATGCCGGGTGAGATCAATGAACTCAAGCGAGACGCAAGATGGACAAGGGTGATCTTTTAGCTAATCCGAGGCGCAAGATGGCGCAAGGGTAGCTAGTTGGTCAAAGGGAGATAAAGACGGCGCATTAAAATACGTGTGTATGTGTCCCGTTTGTTTTGGGCCTTAACGGGAGCCCAATAAGAACAAACTTCTCGAAGGTCTAAGCCCCCACTATAAATAGGAGAGGGTGGTGGCTGCACCACCTCTTCGCTCTTTTGCAATTTTTGTAAACCATAATTTTCTTAGGGAGAGCTTTTGTGGAGGCTAGGGTTCTTGATGTTTGATGTGATTTTCTTGTCTTGGATTGAGCATTGTCCTCCATTGATGGAGTGGCTGTAAGCCCTGATCATATCAATCAATCAAAGGAAAGTTAGATCAATGTTTTGTCTCATTGCGTTCTTTCTCTCTATTTGATGATTTTAGGTCTTTCTTTGATCTGTGAGTTTTTACTTGGTTTCTTCACGTGATCTAGCTTGTTGTGACGTGTGGGGATCTATCTAGGATCATCTTGATCATCAATCACCCACGAGCAAGAGCTTTGATCCAGTTTTCGTTTTGACATGGTTTTGAACCCTTCTTCAATCAAATCAAAAAGGATAGCTATTCTTCCAAGAATTTTCACAATCTTCGATTTGAATAGCTTTCTGATATCATAGAGAAGGTGTGTTCCATGTTTCATCAAGTTTGGATTAGTAGATCAAAAGTTTCATCTATTTTCATCTTCGTCATCGGGGCTATTCTTCTGTTCTAAAGGAAATCGGTCAGACCGCCCAAGGCCAGAGGTCAGACCGCCAGGGAACGGTCAGACCACCCAAGGTCAGAGGTCAGACCACCAGGGAATCGGTCAGACCAACCAAGGCCAGAGGTCAGACCGCCAGTGCATTGAATTGTTTCAATCTTTGTTGTTTTTGTCGTATTGTTTAGGGGTTTGAATTGGATTCAATATTAGTCTTCCGCTGTACTGATATACTGATTTTCATAGCTTCCATAGCTACTGGAGTAAAGTTTTATTAGATCAATTATTTGTGAAAAAGATAGCGTGCTCCTATTCACCCCCCCTCTAGTCGCCTTTTCGGTCCAACAAGTGGTATCAGAGCCCGGTTTGTTCAATCTTGATCTTAACCGGTCACTGAACTAGGCGATGGATAGATACTCCATAAAGCTGCATATCTTCGATGGGCACGACTATACCTATTGGAAGAATCGCATGCGAGTCTTCCTTGAGAGCGAAGGACACGCTATATGGGAGGTTGTTCGAGTCCCGCTCATTTTGCCCAAAGTTTCTACGCCGGCTTCAGAAGCCCTTTTGGCTAACAACAATAAAGCTAAGAACCTCTTGTATGGTGGGCTTGGGAGACAGGAGTATGATCAGATTTGCAATCTTGAGACTGCGCATGAGATTTGGAACACTCTCGAAACTTACCATGAGCGTTCGTCCCAAGTCAAGAAATTACGCCAAACAGTCTATAAGCGTGAATACAACAAATTTGAGATGCGTCTTGGAGAGAGCATCGATGATATTTTCAGTCGCTTTAATAAAGTGATAAATCAGATGAAAGCTGTTGGCATTGAATATTCTCAATTTGAAAATACCACCCATCTCTTGGCTCAATCAACACCAAGGAGTGGGAGATAAAAGCTACAGCCATTGAGGAGAATGTAAACCTTTCTGATCTGACTTTGGAGCTACTATATAGCAAGCTTAAGACTCATGAGATCAAGAGGATTGATCCTCCCAAGAAGGAAAACATGGCTTTGGTAGCAGACCCGCTCAAGAGAGCATCTGATGGGTCTTTTGAGTCTTCTTCTAGATTTTTGCTTGCAGGTTTATCTACAATCCATGAAGAGGAGTTTGAGAGTCTTCCTGAGGCTGAGTTGGCTCTCATAGTCAAAAAGGTCACACGGGCCTACAACAATATGAGGAACAGAAAGAGAGGAGGTCCCGTGACTTGCTATGAGTGTGGTGAGCTCAATCATATCCAGGCAAATTGCCCCAAGCTGAAAGGTAAGAGCAACCATAAGTAGGGAAAGCCAGCTTGGAAGAAGCCTTAATGGAACAACACAAGGTTTGATACTGCCAAGCTGACGAAGGCTGCTCACCGGGTGCTTACCGCTTTTGAGGATCAATCATTAAGCGATGCGGACTCCGGGAGCGAGGAGGACAAGGAGGAGGAGATGCCTCAAAGCAAGAAGAAAGGGAAGGCCAAGGACTTCACTGGTTTGAGCTTCATGGCCGACTCCGTTGACAACGACAACGATGAGGTACCTCCTTTCTATGATGTTCTTTCAGATAGATGTGAAACTATGTTTGAGCAACTCATGAGTCAGGATAAGGCTTTAGAATATGTCATGGCTAGGAACAAGGATTTAGAGTCTCAAATAGGTAATTGGACTTTAGAACTTGAGAATGCTAAGAGTCTTGAATCTGATGAATGTTCATCTTGTCATACTTTGCAGTCAGAACTTGATAAACTGCAATCTGCTCATAATATTGCTTTGTAACAACTTGAGAATGCTAGAACTGAGCTTGTTGAGGTTAAATCTGCTCCATGTGAAAAATGCTTAGATTCTAGCAAATTAGTTGCTTCTGGTGCTGTTGATTCTAGCCTTTACACTTTTTGTTTAGAACGCGAACATGGAGTTAAAGATATCTTAGAAGCAGCTAGAGCTAAATCTGCCAAGCTTAAGAACAGTATTAAGTCTTCTACATGTGCTTCATGTCCAGCTCTTAAACTTGAAACTACTGTATATAAGGAGAAATATGCTAGAGCCATTAAAGGTAAAACTTGTGAATCATGTGTCAATTTTGAAAAAGAAAATGCTTATCTTAAGGATACCTTAGAAAAATTCTCTAAACTTAAGAAACAATTAAATATGATTCTGAACAAGTCTAAAACTCCTTATAAGAAGCAAGGATTAGGATACAATAATGTTCAAAATAATTCTAACTCAAAAGTTACTCAAGTCTTAGAAAATAGGTTAATTGAATTCAAAACACAACCTGCAAAAATTATCTTTAAATCTGCAGGTATTTCCCAACCATCTGTTAAGTCTAAGGGTGCTTCTACCAGTGGTATTAAGTATCATTGCACCTATTGCAAAAAGAGTGGACATTTGGTTGAGTTATGTTGGCGTAGGTTGAAAAATGATAAGAAAAATTTTAGTAGAATTTCAACTAATCAATCTAGAGCTTCTATGAGACATGGTAACATAGAAAAGAATAAACCTGGTTTAGGATTTGTTTCACATGCTCATCATCATGCTCCTAGACAGGATAATTCTCATGTCAATTGAACCATTGCTTATAACAGAACTTCAAATAAAATCAAGGATAGCACTTCTGCTTTGCATACTACTCGCAGACGTGTGTCTCAGTACTGGGTTTCTAAGTCTTGTTTAACTAACCCCAGTATTAAGACACATCGTTCTTCTTTGCCTTGATTTTCAGGATTACCGCGAAAAGAGGAATGACATGTGGTTCGTCGACTCCGGCTCTTCACGCCACATGACCGGAGACTCGAGATGGTTCACCTCTTTCACGCGGTCAACAGGTGATGATTTCATCACCTTTGGAGATGATAAACAAGGGCGGATTGAAGGAACGGGATCGATCAGGGTGAACGACAGTTTCATTCTCAAGGACGTCGCCCTTGTGGACAAGCTAAGATTTAATTTGCTTTCTGTCTCTCAACTTCTTGATGATGGATATGAGACTATATTTAAGAAAAATACTTGTCGGGTGCTTGATTCAACTGGTGAGCTTATTTTTGGAATTACTAGAGTTCCTAGGATTTCTGGAGCTGACTTTTCTGATTCTCTTACTGGTTCTCTAAAATGCTTGATTTCATCTTCTTCTTCTGAGTTATGGCTTTGGCACCGTCATTTGGGGCACATTGGTTTTGATCATCTAACGCGAGTTGGCAACCTTGAACTTATGAGAGGTTTGCCCAAACTCAAAACCGTCAAAGATGTTGTATGTGCGCCCTGTAGGCATGGCAAACAAGTTGTCGCCTCACACCCTTCAGTGACTATGGTCATGGTAATGATGCAAGGACAGCTTGCTTCATATGGATCTTGTTGGTCCTGCTAGGGTTCGGTCTGTTGGTGGAAAATGATACATTCTTGTCATAGTCGATGATTTTTCTAGATACACTTGGGTGTTCTTTCTTGCTTCGAAGGACAAAGCTTTCGAGTTTTATCATGATCTGGTTCTTCGTTTGGCTTCTGAACTTCAGGGTGCCTTGAGAGCGATCCACAGTGACAATGGCACGGACTTCAAGAATGCCTCATTTGCTTCTTTTTGTGCTGAGAGTGGTATTGAGCATCAGTTCTCTTCTCCACACGTCCCTCAAGAAAATCGCATTGTGGAAAGGAAGAACAGGACCCTGGTCGAGATGGCTAGGACGATGCTAGATGAGTATAGCACACCGACGAGATTTTGGGCCGAAGCTGTTGCTACTTCTTGCTATATTGCTAATCGTGTCTTTGTGAGACCTTCCTTGGGCAAGACTGCTTATGAGCTTCGATTTGGTAGAAAACCCTCTGTCTCGTACTTTCGAGTCTTTGGATCCAAGTGTTTTATTCTCAAGACAGGTAATCTAGATAAATTTGAGTCTAGAACTTTTGATGGTTTATTTCTGGGTTATCTTGCACATTCGAGGGGTTTTCAGGTTTTTAATGATGAAACTAACCTTGTTCAGAGACATGCAATGTCACTTTTGATGAGACTAGCCCTGGAGCTAGATCAGATATTTCCGGTGATACACAGGTGACAGAGAGCATATTCATAGAGGAAGATGATGAAGGATTTGATGTTCTTCCACCTGCTACTGCTGACTCTCCTATTCCAGCACAAGAACCTGCTGTGACTACTTCGCCTTCAGATGAGGCTCCTGCTGCATGTTCATCATCAGCAGTACCTACGGAGGTTGAAGAGATGCTTTCCTCTCCGGGTGCACCACTTCACATTCAAAGGCAGCACCCTCCGAATCAGATAATAGGTAATCTCCAATAGCGAGTCACTCGCTCTAGGTATCATGATCCAAATCTCTATTCTCACTCTGCATTTGTTGCTTCTTTTGAACCCCATGATATATCACATGCCTTATCGGATTCTAGCTGGGTTAATACCATGCATTAGGAGTTAGGAAATTTTGAGAGGAACAAAGTTTGGAATTTGGTAGAACCTCCTAGTGGCCATAATGTTACAGGAACCCGCTGGGTTTTTAAAAATAAACAAAATGAGGATAGTCCTGTAAATAGAAACAAGGCTATGTTGGTAGCTCAGTGCTTTAGCCAAGTTGAGGGGTTGGATTTTGATGAGACATTTGCTCCTGTTGCTAGACTAGAAGCCATTCACATTCTGCTTGCTTTTGCTGCATATAAGGGCTTTAGATTATATAAGATGGATGTTAAAAGTGCATTTTTAAATGGTTTTATTGAGGAGGAAGTTTATGTTAGGCAACCCCCGGGCTTTGAGAATCCTAAGTACCCAAATGATGTGTTCAAGCTATCCAAAGCCTTGTATCGTCATAAGCAAGCTCCTAGAGCCTGGTATGATAGACTTAAGACCTTCTTGCTTAAGAATTACTTTGAGATGGGTAAGGTAGATAAGACTTTGTTCATTCTTAGGCGTGGTAATGACTTCCTGCTTGCTCAAATTTACGTTGATGATATTATCTTTGGTGGTTCTTCTAATGCTCTTATTTCCAGCTTTTCTGAGACTATGTCCAGGGAATTTGAGATGAGTATGATGGGAGAGCTCAATTACTTTTTGGGTCTTCAAATCAAGCAATGCAAAGAAGGGATCTTTATCCATCAGACGAAGTACACTAAGGACTTGCTCAAACGTTTTGACATGGGTGACTGCAAGCCAATCTCCACTCCCATGGCAATTTCGACTGTTTTGGATCCAGATGAGGAAGGAGAAGCCGTGGATCAACGTGAGTACCGCAACATGATAGGTTCCCATCTGTACCTGACGACCTCGAGACCGGACATCCACTTCATGGTCTGCCTTTGTGCGAGGTTTCAGGTGTCTCCGAGGACTTCCCATCGCCAAGCCGTTAAGCGCATATTCAGGTATTCACACTCTACCTTTTGTATGGTATCTGGTATTCATGTTCTTCATCTTTGTCCATTCGGGGGTTTTCTGATTCTGATTTTGCGAGCTGTCGGCTTGATAGGAAGAGTACCTCAGGCACTTGTCACTTTCTAGGTACTTCTCTTGTATCTTAGTCTTCTAGGAGGCAGTCTTCTGTTGCACAATCCACTGCTGAAGCTGAATATGTAGCTGCTGCTAGTTGCTGTAGTCAGATTTTGTGGATGGTAACCACTCTTAAGGATTATGGGTTAAATTTTGCTAGTATTACTCTTTTCTGTGATAACACTTCTGCCATTAATATTGCTAAGAACCCTGAGCAACACTCTAGAACCAAGCACATATATATTCGCTATCACTTCCTTAGAGACCATGTCGAAAAAGGTGATATTGTGCTACACTTTGTGGAGACCGAGGCTCAACTGGCTGATATCCTCACCAAGCCTTTAGACCCAACTAGGTTTGCCACCTTGAGAAGCGAGTTAGGGGTGATTTATCCCTATGGGTTGGTTTGAGGGGGAGTTCGATCTTTTCTGATCTTACCTTGTTCTTTTGATCTTTTCTTGTTCTTTTTCTGAACTTATTGATCTTTTTGAACTTTTTAGGTTTTTAGGCTTTTTATTGCATCTCATTGTATCATATTGCATTCATACGAAAAATACAACAAGTGGTATGAAAAATCCAAAAAGATGCATTGTAATATAAGATTTTCTTCTTATCTTTTAAAATTGATGAAGCTTTGCCTATTACCCTTCGGAGCTTTAGTATTTCAATTCTTGTTAAATGCCATGTCTAGTTCTTTGACTTTCTAGAATTATCATGCTTTCACATATACAGATAAGTCTTTGCTGTATGAGCTAGAACTCTAAAACAACTCGAACTAAAAAATTACAATTTGTGGATGTTTTAGCTAGTTGCGCAATTAGTGCTCCTTTTGTGACATTGGCCCTGTCAGAATTGCTTTGTTAGCTCTTGAATCTAAAATTGACCATTACTTGAGCTTTTTGTGTTTTTGAGATTCTAAAACTGTTCTTGTGAAATATGAAAAATCAGGATTGTCTTATGCTTAAACTGTGCCAAACTATTCTTACAAGACTACTTGTCAAAGACATGAACTTGGAGATAGTTTGATGATCCAGACGATCTCATGGGGACTGCTTGTCAGAAATGACATGAACCTCAAGATTTGTCGCCCTAGTAGAAGCTTAGGAAGAGTTTGTGGATCGCTCCTAGTCCAGGATCTTCTTCACTAAGATATGCCTTTAATCAACTTCTGGTCGAAGCTTAGGATGAGTTTGTGGATGGCTCCTAGTCCAGGATCTTGTCACTAAGTTAGATCAGTAGTCAACTTCAATATTCAGTGTAAATGAGAAAACTGTTGACAAATGGGCTTTTGAGAAATCTGAGCAAAATGATTCAATACATGACCTGATTGACTCTTAATGTGGTCATTGTTAGATTTTTTTTATCTCACTTTGACATTTTGACATGGCCAGTTTCACGTTAGGATCCCTGTTGATGAACTTGCTGAATTTGAAGCTTTGCTTAAATTGATCAAATCTATTGCTTTACTTTTGAGCCTTCGTGCTTAGCTTTGATATATGTGTCTTATCATTATCTTGCTAGCGCTGTCAGGCTTGATATGTTGTTTGTGCAATATTAGAAATACTGGCTTGTTCTTTTGGGTAATCTCCAAAGCTTCTTGTAATCAAAAATTGAAAAATAAAAAAATGAAGCCACTCCATTGCACTTCATGCATACTCCTTATGATTCTTTTTCCATTCTGCATTTGTTATCTCTGGTTGAGAGGAAGGCGTGATTCCTTGATGACTCTATTGTCAAATGGTGAGAAGATGTGTTAAAATGTCTTAATATTGTACATAGGGGGAGAAAATGGATATTTCAATATTGGGGGAGAAAATTTATCATTATTGTACAAAGTGGGAGAAGATATATAAAAATGATAAAAAGGGGGAGAAATTGGAAATTTTGAAAGTTTCTGAAATTTGGGAATCATAGTGAGGGGGGGGGGGGCCTTTTGAATTGCATTCTTATTGTCTTATTGATTCTTCTGAACTTGAATTGCATTTATTAATCCTCACAATGATCATAGGCCAATTAAGCAATTGTTCTTTCATATGGACCTTAAGTGAGTTTTTTTTACTCTTTTTTGGAAATCAAAGTTTTTATGCTTTCTTTTGCCTTATCTCACTTGCCTATGCTATTCTGGTGCCAGCTTGGTCATTTCCATTGCTTTTTCTTGCTTATGGACCAAGTTCTGCTTTTGTCCGAAACCGAAAGTATTTTACTTTTCAAACCTCCAAATTATATTTTCTGGATTATTGCCAATGTGTTCATCAAGGGGGAGATTGTGGATATCATGGGGATATGCTGCAGATCTTAGGATGATGTGACAATTGGCAATGGTGTTTGCGGTTTGTCGTTTCATGTGTTTTCGACAAGTTTCAGAACTGTCAGGAAGTAACCGGTCTGACCGGTCATAGCGTGGCGATCAGACCGGTAACAAATCGGTCTGACCGGCCATAGGCGGCGGTCGGACCGGTGAACTTAAAATGTGTTATTTTGAGCTGGGCCAAAAATAGAGTCTGTAGGTAAAAGAGGGGATTCTATTGCACTTAGTCTCATAATTTTTGGAGTCTCCTGTCAAAGTTCTATTGGTTTGAAAATTCCAGTAGGTTTCGGTTTTCCAGAGAGGAAAAACGGCTAAGTCCCAGCTGGCGGTCAGACCAGCCTATAGATGGCGGTCAGACCGGCCCTGGGGGCGGTCTAACCGGTTTTCACTTTGTTCGTCGCCCGGTGTGATGGAAATATTCGTGTGTTAGGTCAAAGTCATGAGTTTCAGGGCATATATGTTGCATGATGCATGTTTTGACTAACATAGGTCAAGTTGTGAAGAAGTTCTTCCCAAATTCAGTTTACTTGTCTATTGTTGTGCAGGTTGCTTGGTGGTCGACGACGGTCAACGGCGAGGATGATCGGGACTAGGCTTGGAGAGCTGAGGTCCAGAACGATCGACGATGCCGGGTGAGGTCAATGAACTCAAGCGTGATGCAAGATGGACAAGGGTGATCTTTTAGCTAATCCGAGGCGCAAGATGGCGCAAGGGTAGCTAGTAAGGTCAAAGGAAGATAAAGACGGTGTATTAAAATACGTGCGTATTGTCCCGTTTGTTTTGGGCCTTAACGGGAGCCCAATAGGAACAAACTTCTAGAAGGTCTAAGCCTCCACTATAAATAGGAGAGGGTGGTGGCTGCACCACCTCTTCGCTCTTTTGCAATTCTTGTAAACCCTAATTTTCTTAGGGAGAGCTTTTGTGGAGGCTAGGGTTCTTGATGTTTGATGTAATTTTCGTGCTCTTGGATTGAGCATTGTCCTCTATTGATGGAGTGGCTATAAGCCCTGATCATATCCATCAATCAAAGGAAAGTTTGCTCAATGTTTTATCTCATTGCGTTCTTTCTCTCTATTTGATGATTTTAGGTCTTTCTTTGATCCGTGAGTTTTTGCTTGGTTTCTTCACGTGATATAGCTTGTTGTGATGTGTGGGGGTCTATCTAGGATCATCTTGATTATCAATCACCTACGAGCAAGAGTTTTGACCTAGTTTTTATTTTGACCCGGTTTTGAACCCTTCTTCAATCAAATCGAAAAGGATCGCTATTCTTCCCAGAATTATCACAATCTTCAATTGGAATAGCTTCCTGATATCATAGAGAAGGTGTGTTCCAAGTTTCATCAAGTTTGGATTAGTAGATCAAAAGTTTCATCTGTTTTTATCTTCGTCATCGGGGCTGTTCTTCTATTCTGGAGGAAATCGGTCACACCGCCCAAGGCCAGAGGTCAGAGTGCCAGGGAATCGGTCAGACCGCCCAAGGCCAGAGGTCAGACCGCCAGGGAATCGGTCAGACCGCCCAAGGCCAGAGGTCAGACCGCTAGGGAATCTTTGTTGTTTTTGTCGTATTTCTTAGGGGTTTGAATTGGATTCAATATTAGTCTTCCGCTGTACTGATATACTGATCTTTATAGCTTCCATAGCTATTGGAGTAAAGTTTTATTGGATCAATTATTTGTGAAAAAGATAGCGTGCTCTTATTCACCCCCCCTCTAGTCGCCTTTTCGGTCCAACAGCTTCAAATCAAGCAGTACAAGGGAGGGATCTTCATCCATCAGACGAAGTACACTAAGGATTTTCTCAAACGCTTCGATATGAGTGACTGCAAGCTGATCGCCACTCCCATGGTAACGTCGACTGTTTTGTATCAAGATGAGGAAGGAGAAGCCGTGGATCAACGCGAAGTACTGTAGCATGATCGGCTCCCTTCTGTACCTGACGGCCTCAAGACCAGACATCCACTTCACGGACTGCCTCTGGATGAGGTTTCAGGCGTCTCCGAGGACTTCACGTCGCCAAGCCGTCAAGCGCATCATCAGGTATCTTCACTCTACCCTCCAATGTGGCATTTGGTATTCCCGCTCTTCTTCTTTGTCCATTCGGGGGTTTTCTGATTCTAATTTTGCGGGTTGTCAGTTATATAGGAAGAGTACCTCGGGCACTTGTCACTTCTTAGGCACTTCTCTTGTCTCTTGGTCTTCTAGGAAGCACTCCTCTGTTGCACAATCCACTGCAAAAGCTGAGTATGTAGATGCTGCTAGTTGCTGTAATCAGATATTGTGGATGGTGTCCACTCTTAAGGACTTTGGGTTATCTTTTGCTAGTGTTCCTCTTCTCTGTGATAACACTTCTGCTATTAATATTACTAAAAACCGTGTGCAACACTCGAGGACCAAGCACATAGACATTCGCTGTCACTTCCTTAGAGACCATGTAGAGAAGGGTGATATTGTGCTACATTTTATGGAGTCCGAGGCTCAGTCAGCTGATATCCTCACCAAGCCTTTAGACCCAACTAGGTTTGCCACCTTGAGAAGGGAGTTGGTTCTTTTCTAAACTTTCCTTGTTCTTCTGATCTTTCCTTGTTCTTTTCTGAACTTGTTGATCTTTCTGAACCTTTCGGGCTTTTAGGTTTTTCTTGCATCTCATTGTATTATATTGCATTCATATGAAAATCACAAAAAGATGCATTGTAATATAAGTTTTACTGCTTATCTTTTAAATTGATGAAGCTTTACTTATTACCCTATTGAGCTTTAGTATTTTAATTTTTGCTCAATATCATGTCTAGTTCTTTGACTTGCTAGAATTATCATGCTTCACATGTGTAGCTAAGTCTTTGCTAAATCAGCTAGAACTTTAAGACAACTTGAACTAAAAATTACAATTTGTGGATCTTTTAGCTATGTTGCACAATTAGTGATTCTCTTATAACATTGGCCCTGTCAAAATTGTTTTGTTAGATATTGAATTCAGGATTGAACATCTCTTGAGCTTTTTGTTCCCTTACGAATCTAAAACTGCTCCTGTGCAAATTGAAAAATCAAATTTCAAAATCTGTGTCAAACTATTCTCACAAGACAGCTTGTCGAAGATATGAACTTGGTGATAGTTTGATGATCCAGACGATCTCATAGGGATTGCTTGTCAAAATTGACATGAACCTCAAGATTTGTCGCCCTGGTTGAAGCTTAGGAAGAAATAGTGGATGGCTCCTAGTCTAGGATTTTCTTCACTAAGATAGACTTTTAAATTGCCTTAGTTGAATGTCGGGACCCAAATATGCAAATCTGGACCCTCTGTGTAATCTGCACCAGTCCAGGATCACGCTAGTGCACACAGTGGCAACATCGATGAAATATCAATTCCATATACCAAGATGATAATAACTAGACAAATAACAATAATTATCAGAGTAAAGATCTTAAGGTCAAAGCTTACAATTAATGTCTCAGAAGACAAATAGCTCAATACAGCTGCAGCGGAACGTAACAGAATAACTTCAGTGAAGCCCATCTATATGCCCGCAAGCAATCGACTGGGGTAGCGCAACCTAGTTCTCCACGATCCTTGAAGTAGACCTTGTTGACTGACGATTCTTCCACTTCTGTTGATTGTTTATAGCAAGTATGAGTACACACCGTACTCGCAAGTCATACCACAGAATGCAATTATACATGATGGCTTATTCCAAAGGAATGTCTTCTCTGGTTATTTTGCAGAAATACAACATTTGCAATTGAATACAATTAATAGATTGAAAATGTAATTCAAAACAAATAAAGGCTATTTGTGGATATCGTGAGGATATGTGCACGATCTTAGAATGATGAGTCAATTGGCAATGGCATTGTTGGTTTGCAAAATCACGCGTTTTCAGTTTTGCTTCAGTCTGTCAGACCACAGGCGGTCTGACCGGTGGTGTGGGGCGGTCAGACCGCCCGTGGAGAGGTCGGACCGGCTGTGGTTGCCGGTCGGACCGGCCTGACCTAAAAATGGTTTTTGGGGCAGAGCCAAAAATAGGTTGTGTAGGCAGGTGAGGGGAGTCTCCTGGATATGGTCACATAATGTTTGGAGCTCCCAGTCAAAAGTTCTATTCAGCTGAAAATTTGGCTAAGTCTTTTCGGGCGGTCCGACCGCCGTTGTGGAATTGGTCCGACCGGCCTGAATTCGGTCGGACCGGCCTTGTGGGGCGGTCAGACCGCCGATGACTTGGAGGGTAGCCAAGTTTGCATTGATGTGATTTGAATGTGTTTTATGTATGGAGTTCAATGCTTTATTGTTGCATATTGCATTGTGGAACTAACGTGGGTCAAGTTGTGAAGAACTTGTTCCCGGAGACGATTTGTTTGTCTATTGCTGTGCAGGTGGCTGGAAGGTCAACGACGTCAACGGTAAGATGGATCGGGACTACGCTTGGAGAGCTGAGGTCCAGAACGATCATGGATGCCGGGTAAGGTCGTGTGACTCAAGCATGGTGCAGGATGGGCAAGATGGATCGAACGGGTAGTTCGATACAGCTGGTTGGATCAGGCGGTGCGGAAGTCAGTGCAAGTCTCTAGGAGGTTCCGATGGGATTCGGACAGGAGAGACTTGGCGACGTGATGAGAGCCACTGATCAACCTACACGTGGTGAAGCAGGCGATTGCTTCAACAGATTTGGTTGTGTGGGTCCCAAGTTTGTGTGGGTCCCAAAAGTGAAACCCTAGGCTTCTCCTATAAATAGAAAGGGGGGAGATGTAAAACCCCTTGAAGCTTTCATTTGAGCTCCTCATCCTTTTTCTAGGGTTAAGACGAGAGGAGAGGAGAAGCTAGGGTTTGGAGAAATTGTGTGCTCATTGTGTGAGCTCTTGTCCTCTCTGTTGGAGTGGCTTTGTAAGCATCTTGTGAGATCAATCAATCTTGTGATGCTTGCTTGAGAGATCATTTGTCTCCCTTTGTGTTCTTCTCTCTTTTGGATGAATTTGGTGCTTCCTTGGTTCAAGTGGTTAAGCTTGGTCTCTTGACCTATTTTCTCTTGCTTTGATGTGTGGGAATACTCCTAGAATCATCTAGACCATCAACCCCCACAAGCAAGTCTTGAATCAAAGATTTTCGTATTTCTAGGGTTTGTGCACTTCTTTGATAAAACCTTGAGAGATCGTTACTACGAAGTGGATCTGAAGGATCGTCGCTAGAAATAGCTCTCTAATATCCTTAGGGAGGTGTGCTCGAAATTTGGTCAAGTTTCATTGGTTGAATCAAAAGTTGGATCAAATTTCGTTTTGGATTTGGGCTTGGTTTTTCGGTTCGACTAAATCGGTCATTTGGTTTTGTAACGGCGGTCCAACCGCCGCTTTTGATCGCTTCGATCGCCGGTCGAACCGATATCCAACGGTCCGACCGCCAGTTAGTAGCCGGTCCGACCGCTCGTTGAACGTCGGTCCGACCGCCTGTCTCCAGCCGGTCTGACCTCCAGTGCCCAGACCAGACTAGTGAGTTCATTTCTCCATTTTTTGTCGTGTGGTTGAGGGGGTTATCGAATTCAGCACAAGGCTTCCACTGTGCGCTTACTAATCTTCTTAGCTTTCATAGCTAAAGGAGTTAAGTTCGTGTTGAATTTGATTAAGGCGAGAAAGTTGAGAAAGCACCTATTCACCCCCCCCTAGTCGCCTTTACAGTCCTACAAGTGGTATCAGAGCCGGTTAGCTCTTCTCATAGATCTTAACCGGTCTTTGGAGCCATGACGGCTGACAGATATTCAATCAAGCCACATATTTTTTTCTGAAGTTGATTTTCCTTATTGGAAGGCCCGAATGCAGGCCTACATCGAGGCTCAAGGGCACACAATTTGGCTTAAGGTGAAAAACCCTTATGTCGTGCGGTAGATGACAATTTGATCACTCTAGATGTGGAGAACAACAAAGAGCCTCGAATTTTTGATTCAAGGTCTTAGTCGATCGAGTTTGAGCGTGTTGCTCATTTGCGGTCTGCTCATGAGATCTGGCGGACTCTTTGTGATTATCACGATCGCCCACTGCGATCAAGGAAGTGAGCAGAACCGGTGAAAAAGTATACTCTAAGATCGAGCAAAGGCTCGTGAATCTTTAGATGATTTGTGGGGAGATTTTCTAAAATTCTTCATGATCTCCGCTTTGTTGATCTTGTCTTCTTGAGTCGAAAATGCACGCCAACTTTTGGGTGCTCGGATGTGAAAGTCGGGGATGAAGATCAACGCCATCAATGACAACACTGTCATGAGTGAGCTTACCATGGATAAGCTTTACTCTAGGTTGAAGACGCATGAGATTGATTTTATCTCGCGTCTCCCCATGACAGATTCGATGGCTTTAGTGGTCGACCAATCTAAGGGTAAATATTCTGATTCTTTGGATTGTAGCTCATCTGGCTTTTCTTTGTCAGCTTTGCATTCCTTGAGTGATGAGCAACTTGAGAGACTACCTGAAGATGATTTAGCCCACCTATCCACCAAATTCACGAGAGCTTACAACAATGTGAGAAATAGGAGGAGAGGTGGACCTATCACATGCTTTGAATGTGGTGAGCCGAACCACATTCGCTCTAGATGCCCCAAGCTGAAGGGCAAAGAGGAGAAGGAGTCACAAAGGTATCCTCAAGCTAGGGATGCTAAACCCAAGAAGACAAACTATCATAAGTTTATCAGCCGAGTCCTTGAAGCTCTAGAGGATGTGAGCATGAGTGATGTGGACTCGGAAGTGGAGGACGACAAGAGTGACTCCCGTGGCAAGAAGAAGGCTCGTGATTTCACGGGCATGTGCTTCATGGCTAAGAACAGCCACGACAGTGACTCCTCCAACAACGAGGATCCTTTTAGTGATCCCGATGAGGTATGCCCTTCACTTCCTGACATGAAAAGGGCTTTGGTGCTTGCTGAACAAAAATTGCATAAGCAAGCTAAACTGATTAAGAAACATGATATTATGATTGATAATTTGAACTTAGAAGTGGTTAGGCTCAAATCCATTAATCCTGATGATTTCTGTGATTCATGCTCTAGCTTGCTTAATGAATTGTCAAGCTTAAATTCTGCTCATTCCTCTGTTGTGAATCAACTGAAAAATACTCTTGTTGAACTAGAATCTCTCAAGTCTAGTTCTGTTTGCATGGATGCCATTCCGCTTGGTGTGACTACCTTGGATGTTATTCCTTTAACTTGCTCAAATTGTGCTTTGCTGGAATTAAAATTGGATAGATCCTTAAAAGAATTGCAAAAATTTGATGCTAGTCACACTTGCTCTCATTGTAAGAACAATAGGATTAAAATGCAAGAGATGACTGAAATGGTTGTTTACTCTAGAGCTGCATCTTGTGAAAATTGTCCTAAGCTTACAATTGAGATTGAAGCTTTAAACAACACTCTTGAAGAGAAAGCTAAAATTGAAAAATCCATGTCTCTTACTGCTTCCAAGAAAGTCATTGATTCTTCCTCTTGTATGTTGCATGCTGAAGTTGAAACTGTTGTTGGTAAGATACAAGAGGCTTTTAGAGTCAAATTTAAGGAGCAGTTGAATAGGATTGGAGAGTCATATTGTGTGTCTTGTGAGGCTCTAAAAGTGGAAGTGGACCTTCTTAAGAGCAAACATGTTGAGGCAATCAATTCTAAAAAGTGCTCTAATTGTGGAGTTTTGGCAAAAGAGAATGATTACCTCAAAATGACTCTTGAGACGTTTTCTAGTGGGAAAAAGAAACTCAACTTGATTCTAGACCAATCCAAGGTGAGTGTGAAAAACAGTGGCCTAGGTTTTAAGTCCCTAGAGCTTTCCAGGAATCACCCACCAAAGATTGCTAGAGTTGTGAAAGGTGGTCTGTTTGAGCAAGAACCTCCTAAGACTTCAAAGGTTGCTTTTAAATCTGTAGGTTCTGCTCAAACTCCTTCTAGCAAGAAAGGTGCTTCTGTTTCACCAGTACGGACCCCTCAAAAGGTCAAGTACCATTGCACCTTCTGCAAGAAAGAGGGCCACATTGTTGAGTTTTGCTTCCGGAAAGCAAAGATTGAGAGGAAAGAGAGAGTGAGCACTTTGAGATCCATCAGAGGAGTCCTTTCACCAGTTGTAGTCTCTAGAGCCAGGCAGCCTATTCATCGTATCACTTATAGGCCTAAGTTTGTAGAGAACTTTGTTGACTCTTGTGGTGGGTCCAGCGTGATTTGGTTTAGGATATCGTGAGGAGAGACCACGGGTAGCACCTAGACAGGGGGAGTATCGGTCTTTTGGTAGATCGTTTTGGAGAGGTCCAGGTGGTGCTCGTGTGCATTCTTATGATTTTGTTCCTAATCATTTTATGGCTGCTTCTTCTGCTTTTCTCAGGCATGGTGCATCTCAGTACTGGAGTCCTAGATCTTTTATCTCAAATCCCAGTACTGAGGCATGGATGTTTTGAGGGAATTTGCTCTTTTTGCTTTCATTGTATCATAATGCTTTTTTATTTCAAATATCTTGCATTGTATACTAAAATTTGTGGAGTTTTGATTATTATCCTTGTATGGCTTGATTTCATATTTTATACCTTGTCATGTCAAGTGATAGTTTGCTAGACTTCTTTTATGGCTCTTCGTGTTTTAGCTTAGCTTTCACCTTGCTAGCTTTATATCTGTGAGCAAACTGAATCAAATCATGTCTTGTTGGATCTTGTGACTAGTTTTGCTCTAGTGATCATCTTATGATTCTTGCCATGTCTTATAGGTTAATTTGAGTCTTGAACTTATTTTGAGATGAAAATGAGCTTTTTATCTTCTTAAGTCAAGCAAATGAAAAATGAGATTTTCTGTGCGAAAAAACTGATCTCACCAATCCTTTCTCATGAGACGGCTTGCCATTGCACTAGGCATGAACTCAGGGGGAGTTTTGGATGACCTAGACCACTCTTTTAAGCTTATCGCTTGAGATGGTCGCGGTAAGGCTTGAGATCTAGCACAATGAAAAAAATCCTTTTAGGTAAATGCTCAAAATACCAAGTGCTTGGATTTTGCTTTTATTGAACTCTTAATGCTCAAAATCCCGCAATTCCTGTTTTGAGTCTCTTTTTACTTATAGACATGGCTTGACTCATTTTTGGTTGCTTTTAGTGAATCTATGACATTGAGCAACCTTTCATGATATTAATTCTGTTAATCTCAGATGACTGCTATTTTGGTTTTAGCTTTGCAGACATGTTTTGCCATGATTGAATATAGCGTCTACTCTTTATATAGCTTGGTATAATTCTTGTATTGTCTACATAGATAATGGTCATAGCTCCTTTTTATTAAAGTTCAAAAATAAAGTCATTTCTTATTGCTCCTTCTTTTCCCATGCATCTTGATGAATTCATTGTCAAAGGGGGAGAAGGATTGAAGAAAATGATGTTTTGGAGCTTGTGGTTTCATACATAAGGTTTCATATAAAAGAACTTCATAAAATAAAAAAATGAACCTTTTGAAAATTTGTGATCATAGTGAGTTGAGTCTCTGGGTTTTATTGCCTTTTTCTGATTATATTTGCACTTGAAGAAGACTCACATTGATCAAAGGTCAAATAGAACATTTTGTCTTTCATATGGACCTAAGTGAGACTTTTGGCTACTTTCTGGATATTGAATCCTTTTGTGCCTTCATTGCCTTATCTCACTTGCTTATACTATTCTGAAGCCAGCTTGGTCGGTTCCTAGGCTTTTTCTTGCTTATGTACCAAGTTGTGTCTTTATGCGAAAACGGCGTATTAATACTTTTTAATTCGAAAAACCACATTTTCTTGAAAATTGCCAATGTGTTCATCAAGGGGGAGATTGTGGATATTGTGAGGATATGTGCACGATCTTAGAAGGATGAGTCAATTGGCAATGGCATTGTTGGTTTGCAAAATCACGCGTTTTCGGTTTTGCTTGATCTGTCGGACCACGCGGCGATCGGCCGGTGGTGGGTGGTCGGACCGCCGTGGAGAGGTCGGACCGGCCGTGGTTGCGGTCGGACGGCTGACCTAAAATGGTTTTGGGGTGAGCCAAAAATAGGTTGTGTAGGCGGTGAGGAGTCTCTGGATGTGGTCACATCATTTTGGAGCTCCAGTCAAAAGTTCTATTCGATTGAAATTTCGGAAGGTTTGAATTTCGAGTGAAAATTTGGCTAAGTCTTTTGAGGCGGTCCGGCCGCTGTTGTGGAATCGGTCCGACCGGCCTGAAATCGGTCGGACCGGCCTTGTGGGGCGGTCAGACCACCGATGACTTGGAGGGTAGCCAAGTTTGCATTGATGTGATTTGAATGTGTTTTATGTATGGAGTTCAATGCTTTATTGTTGCATATTGCATTGTGGAACTAACGTGGGTCAAGTTGTGAAGAACTTGTTCCCGGAGACGATTTGTTTGTCTATTGCTGTGCAGGTGGCTGGTAGGTCAACGACGTCAACGGTAAGATGGATCGGGACTACGCTTGGAGAGCTGAGGTCCAGAACGATCATGGATGCCGGGTGAGGTCGTGTGACTCAAGCATGGTGCAGGATGGGCAAGATGGATCGAACGGGTAGTTCGATACAGCTGGTTGGATCAAGCGGTGCGAAAGTCAGTGCAAGTCTGTAGGAGGTTTCGATGGGATTCGGACAGGAGAGACTTGGCGACGTGATGAGAGCCGCTGATCAACCTACACGTGGTGAAGCAGGCGATTGCTTCAACAGATTTGGTTGTGTGGGTCCCATGTGTGTGTGGGTCCCAAAAGTGAAACCCTAGGCTTCTCCTATAAATAGAAAGGGGGGAGATGTAAAACCCCTTGAAGCTTTCATTTGAGCCCCTCATCCTTTTTCTAGGGTTAGGAGGAGAGGAGAGGAGAAGCTAGGGTTTGGAGAAATTGTGTGCTCATTGTGTGAGCTCTTGTCCTCTCTGTTGGAGTGGCTTTGTAAGCATCTTGTGAGATCAATCAATCTTGTGATGCTTGCTTGAGAGATCATTTGTCTCCCTTTGTGTTCTTCTCTCTTTTGGATGAATTTGGTGCTTCCTTGATTCAAGTGGTTAAGCTTGGTCTCTTGACCTATTTTCTCTTGCTTTGATGTGTGGGAATACTCCTAGAATCATCTAGACCATCAACCCCCACAAGCATGTCTTGAATCAAAGATTTTTGTATTTCTAGGGTCGTGCACTTCTTTGATAAAAACCTTGAGAGATCGTTTCTACGAAGTGGATCTGAACGATCGTCGCTAGAAATAGCACTCTAATATCCTTAGGGAGGTGTGCTCGAAATTTGGTCAAGTTTCATTGGTTGAATCAAAAGTTGGATCAAATTTCGTTTTGGATTTGGGCTTGGTTTTTCAGTTCTGGACTAAATCGGTCTGACCGGTTTTGTAACGGCGTCCGACCGCCCTTTTGAATCGCTTCGATCGCGGGTCGAACCGATATCCAACGGTCCGACCGCTGATTAGTAGCCGGTCCGGCCGCTCGTTGAGCGTCGGTCCGATCGCCACTTTATCTCGGCCGATCGACTTCGGTGCTGCACCAGACTAGTGAGTTCATTTCTCCATTTTTTGTCGTGTGGTTGAGGGGGTTATCGAATTCAGCACAAGGCTTCCACTGTGCGCTTACTAATCATCTTAGCTTTCATAGCTAAAGGAGTTAAGTTCGTGTTGAATTTAATTAAGGCGAGAAAGTTGAGAAAGCGCCTATTCACCCCCAAGTCGCCTTTACGGTCCTACACTATTAATTTAACATTTGATTTCACAAAGGACATACAGTCTAATCAAGTTATTCACACAGCTGCACAAGTTACCACACACAGCTGACCCTTCCCAATTGTTTTATGAAAATCTACCCCTCTTGTGAAATTCCCGAGCATGTCCATATCCGAGGACGCAGCAATTCGAATAGATTAGTTTAAACACTCTGCAGAGGTTGTACACTTTACCCACACGATACGATCAATGCGGCCAACACTGGTCATAAAAAACTTTTCGGAAACTTCATCTCAACTATTATTACTCCCAGTGTGCTTTACCGTCATACCAACCCAAACACAGCGCTTTGGCATAACACACACTGTTGGACAGGGAAGTGGCGAACCGTCCCGCGATGTGCCCACATAGTAGCACACCTCTAGCCCATCACGGAGCTTAAAATACAACCTAAGTAATAATATCGAAACTCCATAACTTACTAAGTTAGGCCCAGCCCATACTAGGCATGTGGTCGTACAGTAAGGCTCAGTTCAATGGCGCACAAAGTGAAGTCCTTAATTGACCAACGCAAGACATCCAGTTTTAACCCAAATCACAAAGTCTATAGCACACAGCTCCACCAATCACTCAGATCCACGACTTGCCTCAGTCTAAATCTTTTCCCACCCTGTTGATTAAGTGCAACACATACCATCAACGCGTAATAGCACACAACACACACAGTTTCTTCACACAGTTCCATAATCACTTAGTCAAGTTTATAATTGCAACTCACATGAAATGATGATTCGTGGCATGGCTAAGCAATCTAATCTTATCTAACCAACCCACGTTGGTACTACGATAATACCAACTAATAATGATAAAAATAAAAAGGAAGAGAGAAGCTGACAAGCGGAATATTCTCAAAATATTCTATTCCAAAAATATTAGAGAATGGATGAGTGTGTGACAGGTGGGACCGACTGATGTTTATGGATTTCTAGAATTAAAAATAATTCCAGAAAAAAGGCAGAGAGAATGACATGTGTGACCAATAAGATAAAAGGATTTTCAAGAATTAAATTAATTCGTGAAAATAAGATTAGTAGTTGACGTGTGGGCCACTGGTCTATGAACCAGGTCCACGGAGATATGCTAGTCCACGGTGGACCAAGCTCACGGAGGAGGGTTGACCAAGAGTTGTCTGACATGCGGGACCCGCATGTAAGAGAGAGAAACAATTAATGTTTTAATTGAGTGGATGACAGGTGGGGTCAACATGGAAGTGAGAGGAGATATATATTTATGTATACATACATACGTACATACATATATATATACATATACATATATATATACACACACGCACGTGTATGCATACATATACATCAACAGGAACAGAGGCTAGCTCACGCGCATGGAGATGGATACAAGAATTCTTAGCACTGAGATGGGAAACAAGGATTAGGGAAAAAGAATTAACAGTGAACAAAGAAAATAACTGCAGAGGTCCGAGAGGTGCAGCTAACATGCAAAGAAAAATAGAGAATAAAAAATGGGAGCAGCCGAACAGGGAATAAAAGATCATAGAACTAATTAACAGGGAAGACAAAAACATGAAACATGTTCAACCGAATGCTTCAATGGGGAAAGGAACAACAGAGAAGACAAAGAAGGAAAATTAACAGGGAGGACAGGGTGCATGCGGCTGCTTCCTGATGCATTGCATGTAGATGGAAGCTAAGTAAGATGAGATGGGAAAGCAAGGATTAAAGGAAAACGCACTGGCAACCAATAGAGCACACGGCTGGCCGATCATGGGACTCACGTACGCTATACACACAAAACACATTGCACAGGGCTGATTTTGGCGTACATAGTGGCCGGCGGACGGCGGCGAGGTGGCGGCGGCGAAGGGGCAAAACGGAAAGGAAACGATGAGCTGGACGCGATGGTGCGATCGAATTTTGGAAATACTCACCGAGGAAGCGGGAAACGCGAAGAATACGATTGGTCTGTCGCGGACGGCGGAACTCTGACGAACTTCGGGCGAAGGGGCTGGCACCATGACGTAGAGCACGACAACGCGAATCAAACGCCGCAGACGGTTCGGCCGGCGGACGTCGGACGGAGGAGAAACTCGCTGGAGAAGGCCTTTGGGACGAACTCTGTATTCCGTGAACTGCGACGAACACAGATCGATTTGAAGGAAACCAAATCAGATGATTGGAAGAGAATGTCGAGACGGACGCGTGGGCGCAGACGACTCGTGTTTATATGCACCGAGCGAAAAGATACGGAGGTTTGAATTTTGAATCAGAACACGTACGCATACTGGAGTCACGATTCGGTTTTTGAGCGACGTCCGGCTGGAAAATTGGATGAACAGGACCATATGGTACTGTTCACATGGGGAGGAGAGAGAAAATCTAGTATTTTCGGAATTTAATTAAAAGGCAACAAATCGATAATATAGAATAAATAGCAAATAAATCCAGAAAAATCTCCAAAAATACCAGAAAATTCCTGGGAACACAAGGAAGCCAATTTAAGTAGATTTTTATTTAATTTATGTTTATATTAGTCAAACTCAATATTTTTAATTTAGAAAAATTCCAATTAAACTTTATTAATTCAAATAAAATTAGTGAAATTTTTCAGGGACCTAAACTACTCGAAAGATTTTTGAAAAGCTAAATTTTGGAAAGTTACAAACCTCCCCCCCTTAAAGGAATCTCGTCCCCGAGATTCAGGCTGGCTATAGAAAAGGTTACGGAACTCAGCCTTCGAGTTCTCTTCTTGCTTTCAACTGCTTTGACTCTAACAGAACTACTTTTCTGAACACTTACGGAATAAACGTCTTGCTCCTTGCTGAGCTTCTTGCTTCAACGAAAACTTGACAAGCTGGCTCTTGGTGGAAAAAGACTTCTAGCAACTTGATTGCTTCTTACAGAACTGTTTGATTGGTGCTCGAAGACACTATGGAGTTGAGGAAATCTGCTGCAGACTGATAACTTAGGTTGACGACTAACTCTTCTTATGAGTTTCGGAATCTTGAACTGATCGACACATCTTTTTACCTTTATCGCAACTTTTTAACACAGAACTTCAACAGGTATCCTGAAGATAAACATGACTGCGAGGGTGAAAATCTGCATACACAATATAGCTTTTCTGCTTGAACTGAGCTACTTACAATCCCTTTAGGACTAAAGACGCTTGGCCATCTGCTTCATGATTAATGTAAAATCCACATACTTTGTGATTTGATCTGCTTATAGGGGAGCGATGACTCACACTATCAACCATTGTGAACTTAAAATGGTGACCATTGCGAACTGACTGACATCTGGCGTAGTAGGGGAACTCCGCACACAACACTTACTTGCTCGACTTGGTATTATGACTTAAAGCACAAACTCACTCTTTCAATCTGCCCACTGATTCAGGGTGATACACAATACTGAAATGAGCGGGCATCCAAGGTTGCATACACACTCTGTTACTAACACGAGGTACACTGGGATCGTTGGTCTGACACTGACTTATTCTGGCACATCGTGCAAACTGCTAGACCAATTCTGGTGAATACCATCTCTGTCGTATACAACTTCAGTCGTATACCACTCTGCTAGACGGCCTCCAAACAAGGTGGTATTGACAGGTATGAAACAGAAATTCATGTGAAATGCTCAACAATCACCTTTCAAGAAATCACATCCCGATTGGGTCCTGGGAAAACCCATGCTTGAATTCTCAGAGATAGGAGTACTCTGTCTGGCCTTTGATATACTAGTCGACTTTCGAATATACCAAACAAATGGTAACATATTCTATGTCCTTTTGCCCTATATTGGATCATCACAATTCAACATTGAGATCTTTGTACACCTTGGTACTTTCAGGGAAATGGAATGCTTGCACTCAAATGTTGGTTTGAGCATCAACTACTTGAGTTCCTTTCAATCAAAAATGCAGATATGCTCATTGATTCGTGGATCATTCGGCTCGCCTTTGGCAGGTTCTCATGCTTTACCTTTCTTCATGTGAGGACTGATTCTCTTGATAAAATTGTCATCTTACTGTCTTCTCAACAAAAATTTTCTTAGCATCGGCTTGAACTCTAAGGTTCAACAAATATACTCTTGCACTAACTCAAGATTCAACTTCTGGCTTTCATAGGTAACTTTAGCTGACTCTTCACTTGATCAACAATTTCTTGCAGTAGCTCTTCCGATTTGAGGCATCTGCCACTATACTGATCTGAACTGAGGGAACAGACTCCAACCTCCTGGTTCTCGATCCAATAAAATCATCTTTAATGCTCTATGATAGCAACTCTGAATTATGACTAGCATAATTCACTACTTGAAACTGTAGCTGTTAGGAAGTGCTAGCGAGACTTCTTAACACACAAATTTTTGGATGCTCCATGATAAAAGTTATCTAGTTTATTTCAGGTAGCTGGTAGTACGAACACTAGAGAAGTGATTGATTATTTCTGAAATTCTCACTGACTTAGCTCACTTCTAGCGATCAGGATGAACTTGTCCTTTTACAACGATGAGGGTCTTGACTATCATGAAATAACTGTCTTACTGATCTTCAACTGACACTGTCTTGTTCATGGACGACCATGGGAAAAATTGCAGTTCTTTCTCATATCTCAAACAGGCTGATTCTGAGGTTCTGAGGATTAGCTCTTGAATATACTAAAATTCTCGCGCATCCTTGTGCTAACAATTTACTTTACAATCAACATTAGTGCTTGCCAAGCTGACGAATTTGATTTAACACTACCTTTATCTGAGAAAGTCATCTGCTCAAGTGTATTATTTTTGCAAACTCATTAGCAACTTTTGCCATATATCATCCCTGATGTACTTCTTTCTGGAATTGGCTGATCCTGGGTACCAAGTCAAAGACAAGTTGACTTCTGATCTGGTTGCATGCTGTATAGGTCACTTGCAATGACAACTGCATAATATGGTATCTTTAATCTAGGCTTTCTTGATAACATCATCGTTCAAATGTCTCTTCTTTAACTGCTTCGTTGGGCAAACAGATCCTGCTGTATTACCATCTGCTCTGGGTGTTACAAGCTTGACCGAAACGACTTCTGACATTCTGGCATCTGGAGTGAGTGGCTGGTTCTTCTGAGGATACTGACTCATGTTGTGGCCTTTTCCATGATAGTTGTAGCATAAACGTGTCGAATCTTGCGACTTTTCTGACAGGGCTATGGCAGAACGACTATCATTCTTGAAGGTTGAAGCTTGCCACTTTGCAAGACATCTCTTGGTATAGTGGTCTTGCTTACCACACTCAAAACACACTACTGACGATACTGGCTTGTTTCTCTTTCGAGGCTAGTTACTAAAGTCAACATTCTGCTTTTGTTATTTTCAGCTGACATATTTTGCACTAACAATGGTTTGCCTTCTTTTGCTAATGCCCTGGCTTCGACTTGAAAATTTTCCCGCTGACATTGTATTGCGAAAGTCAACACTGAATACATGGGGCACTGACTAGGACAATGACCATCGCCTTCACACAAGAAACATCTGATCTTGCTCATTGGGCACTCTCCAACGGAATGGTTTCCTTCGCAACTAGGATAATTGATATTATGCTCATCGGCACTATAGCCTATTTCTCCACAACGGGTACATGCACAATATTCTAACTTATCTGGCTGGCAGCACTTCAACAGACAATGGCTAGCTTGGATGTAGGACATCGAAATAGCAAGTTCCTCTTTATCACTCTTACTTGATGTTGGATACTGCTGACGCAAAGCTGGGGAAAACTCTGACCGAATTATGGTCAACTTGTCCTAATGGGTGGCACGAAAGTTTTTCCACCAATCTAATGCAACTCCTTCCAATTGATGAGCAGCATAGAAAACTTTCTCGTTATCATTGCATTGCACAACAATTAACTTCACTTCTATGGTGTGAATCCAAGATTCTGCATCCTTGAGCTTGACAAATCCTTCAAAGATAGGCGGTTTGGTCATTATGAACTTCACAAACTTGAATTGAGGGCGTGCCGTTGGGATGGCAATGGGTTGTGCATCCTTGCAAAAGTTACTGTTGTCCGACGGTTGCATTTTCGCTGGCATGAGTTGATTCTGGGTGACAGAAGACTGGTTCAGGCTCTGATGTGTCACTACTGGCACTGGAGATAGCTGTTGGTTGGCGTCTCTTCTGATACTAACACTGGTGATGGAACGGCGGCTTGCTTGATTATTCTGATTCAACAATTTGACTAAAGTGATAGTGGTCTGATTCTGCTGGGTCATCATGTTGTTCATATTCTGCAACATCGCGTTCATGAGTTGAGTCTGAGTTACCAAAATTGTGTCATGATTGGATCTGCTACTCCTGGTATTGACAACTGTCCACAGGGATTGACAAGATCTGAGCTGACACAGACTATTTCAAGACTACTGACAAGGTTGGCTTCACTAGGGTTCTTCATTTGCTGGCTGACCAGGGCTAATAGATGAGAGGGAAAAGCATAAGGTAAGGGAAGACAATCTACTAAGGTAGCAGGTTTAACCTGAGGAACACCAAGGAACACACAAATAGCCGAAAAGCTATTAAGAAGCATAAAACTCACAGCCAAACTACACACAGAAGAAAGAAAATGAAAATCTAATCGTCTAATCGATTAAACTCTAATTTAGCTGGGCTACTTGGCTCAACACACGGGAGGAACCAACACTGATATATCCTATATGGCTGGTCTGAAGAAAAATCGAACTGGTCACTGTCTTCATCAAACGTTGACTGCTTGAGATCCTTGCAGGCGAATCTTGGAGAAAGACAGGGGTGACGTACAACTTCTTCTTGGTCTTAAATTCTTGCGACGAACTTGTCTTGAACACTTGGAGTGATGTCGACGCGTTGTTGTTGGTTGCATGGTCTTCGAAGAGTTACTCAAAATAGCTCTTGGGCATCCACCAAGACATTTGGCACAGATAAAGACTACTACGGAAGTTATGAGGAAAGAAAGTCCAATTTAAGACTCAAAATGGTGAGGAAGAATATGGATGAGAAATGAATAGAGTGGAAGATAATAGACTTTAGACAAGATGAGAATAGCACATCATTAAGATTTTCCATTTGTAAAATAAGTTTTGAACTTTTCCTTAAACACGACCATTCTAACTAAGGTCACGACCTACAGTCGATATGGCTCTGATACCACCTCTGTCGGGACCCAAATATGCAAATCTGGACCCTCTGTGTATTTCTCGACTACCCAGATCACGCTAGTGCACACAGTGGCAACATCGATGAAATATCAATTCCATATACCAAGATGATAATAACTAGACAAATAACAATAATTATCAGAGTAAAGACCTTAAGGTCAAAGCTTACAATTAATAGCTCAGAAGACAAATAGCACAATACATCTGCAGCGGAACGTAACAGAATAACTTCAGTGAAGCCCATCCATATGCCCACAGGCAATCGACTGGGGTAGCGCAACCTAGTTCTCCACGATCCTTGAAGTAGACATTTGCAATTGAATACAATTAATAGATTGAAAATGTAATTCAAAACAAATAAAGGCTATTAATTTAACATTTGATTTCACAGAGGACACACAGTCTAATCAAGTTATTCACACAGATGCACAAGTTACCACACACAGCTGACCCTTCCCAATTGTTTTATGAAAATCTACTCCTCGTGTGAAATTCCCGAGCATGTCCATATCCGAGGACGCGGCTATTCGAATAGATTGGTTTAAACACTCTGCAGAGGTTGTACACTTTACCCACACGATACGATCAATGCGGCCAACACTGGTCATAACAAAACTTTTCAGAAACTTCATCTCAAGTACTATTACTCCCAGTGTGCTTTACCGTCATACCAACCCAAACACAGCGCTTTGGCATAACACACACTGTTGGACAGGGAAGCGGCGAACCGTCCCGCGATGTGCCCACATAGTAGCACACCTCCAGCCCATCACAAAGCTTAAAATACAACCTGAGTAATAATATCGAAACTTCATAACTTACTAAGTTAGGCCCAGCCCATACTAGGCATGTGGTCGTACAGTAAGGCTCAGTTCAATGGCGCACAAAGTGAAGTCCTTAATTGACCAAGGCAAGACTTCCAGTTTTAACCCAAATCACAAAGTTTATAGCACACAGCTCCACCAATCACTCAGATCCACGACTTGCCTCAGTCTAAATCTTTTCCCACCCTGTTGATTAAGTGCAACACATGTCATCAACGAGTAATAGCACACAGCACACACAGTTCCATAATCACTTAGTCAAGTTTATAATTGCAATTCACATGAAATGATGATTCGTGGCATTGCTAAGCAATCTAATCGTATCTAACTAACCCACATTGGTACTACGATAATACCAACTAATAATGAACCAACCTAGGGTGAAAAAAGATCATGGCATACAATAGATAAGGTGGATATAACAAATTGGATTAATAACTATCCCAAAAGCATTTAAATAATTACTTGAAATAGAATGCAATACATTGAAACAAAGTATTTTGAAAACTGGGTGCAAGATGATCAAAGGTATAACTTATCTTGATATAGCAATGATCGTCTTTATTTATCTTCAATCTTCTACTTCCTTGATCTTCGGCTCCTTCAGACGATTCTGTTACTTCAACGTCTAACGATAAAGAAAATACAAAAACAAACTAAATTCAAAAGACAAATACAATAAACTCCAAATTGAAATTGTGTGGATATCGTGAGGATATGTGCACGATCTCAGGATGATGAGTCAATTGGCAATGGTGTTGTTGGTTTGCAAAATCTCGCGTTTTCGGGTTTGCTTCATGTTGTCAGACCACAGGCGGTCTGACCGGCGTTGCGGGGCGGTCAGACCGCCCGTGGGACGGTCGGACCGGCAGTGGTGTCCGGTCGGACCGGCCTGACCTAAAGTTGGATTTTGGGGCTAATCCAAAAATAGGTTGTGTAGGCAAGTGAGGGGAGTCTCCTGGATGTGGTCCCATCATTTTTGGAGCTCCCAGTCAAAAGTTCTATTCGTTTGAAAATTCCAGAAGGTTTCGGAATTTTGAGTTGAAAATTTGGCTAAGTCCTTTGGACCGGTCCGATCATTGTTGTGGGAGCGGTCCGACCGCATGAAATCGGTCGGACCGGTCCCGTGGGGATCGAGACCGCAATGGCTTGAAGGTTAGCCAAGTGTTGCATTGAGTTGGTTTTGATTGTGTTAGTATATTGTAATACCCCGGCCTGCTCGTAGCGTGGCCCATGTGGCCCATGAGGAGTTGTGTGGTGGGATTAGTCCCACATTGCTTGTCTCAAGTGAGTTGTAGTGGTATATAATGCTGTTGATCCAAACGTAGCACCTCCGGGTTAACCCTTTTACACGGCGAGGACGAAAGTGTAAGTGAGGTGCTATGTGTGGCGGGTCCGCCCACGGTGGGTCGGGCATTGAGCCGATTATGGATCGGTGTTACGATGGTATCGAGCATCAACTCACGCACGGGCGTGCGGGGAGTGGGCGGGCATATGGCGCATGGCGCATGTGGGCCCGGAGTGGACACATGGCATGGCATATGTGCCAAGACCGACGCATTTGACGCGTGTACCGAGGGGTGGTTACGGGCATTTGCCGCGATGCGGTATGTCGCCGAGGGCGTCGACCCTTGGGGGTGAATGTAATACCTACCGCCAGTAGCGTGGCCCATGTGGCCCATGAGGAGTTGTGTGGTGGGATTAGTCCCACATTGCTTGTCTCAAGTGAGTTGTAGTGGTATATAATGCCTGTTGGATCCAAACGTAGCACCTCCGGGTTAACCCTTTTACATGAAGCGAGGACGAAAGTGTAAGTGAGGTGCTATGTGTGGCGGGTCCGCCCCACGGTGGGCTGGGCATTGAGCCGATTATGGATCAGGGTGTTACATATATGAACTTCAATGCTTTATTGTTGTATATTGCATTGCGGAACTGACGTGGGTCAAGTTGTGAAGAACTTGTTCCCGGAAACGGTTTGTTTGTCTATTGTCAGGCAGCGGCTTAGTCAACGATGTCAACGGTGAGTGGATCGGGACTACGCTTGGAGAGCTGAGGTCCAGAACGATCAGGGATACCGGGTGAGGTCGTGTGACACAAGCACGGTGCAGAATGGGCAAGACGGATCGAACGGGTGGTTCGATACAGCTGGTTGGATCAGGCGGTGCGGATATCGGTGCGAGTCTCTGGGAAGTTCCGATGGGATTCGGACAAGAGAGGCTTGGCGACGCGATGAGAACCGCTGATCAACCTACACGTGGTGAAGCAGGCGATTGCTTCAAGAGTTATTTGTGTGTGGGTCCCATGTGTAAGTGACCCCAAAAAGGAAACCCTAGCTCTCTAGTATAAATAGGAAGGGGGGAGATGGAAAACTAAGCCAAGCATTCATTTTAGCCCCTTCTTCCTTTTCTAGGGTTTGGAGGAGAGGAGAGGAGAACTAGGGTTTGGAGTGTGCTCCTTGTTGAGCTCTTGCCCTCCTTATTGGAGAGGCTTTGTAAGCATCTTGTGTAATCGAACAATCTTGTGATGCTCAATTGAAAGATCGTTTGCTCCCTTTGTGTTCTTCTCCTTTTGGATGATTTTGGTGCTTCCTTGATTCAAAGGTTCATGCTTGGTCTCTTGGCCTACTTTATCTTGCTTTGATGTGTGGGATTACTCCTAGAGTCATCTAGATCATCAACCCCCCACAAGCAAGTCTTGAATCAAGATTTTCATATTTCTAGGGTTTGTGCACTTCCTTGGTAAAATCTCGAGAGATCGATTCTGCGAAGTGGATCGACGGATCGTCGCTAGAAATAGGTCTCTAATATCATTAGGAGGTGTGCTCAAATTTGGTCAAGTTTTATTGGTTGAAACAAAAGTTGGATCAAATTTCGTTTTGATTTGGGTGGAGTTTTTCAAGATCGACTCTACCGGTCCGACCAGGACTTTCAACGGCGGTCCGACCGCCTGTATTCGCATCGCTGGCTTGCCGGGTCGAACCGCCCACCGGTCCGATCGCTAGTTAGTTTCGGTCGGATCATTGTTGACCGTCGGTCCGACCGCCGTGGTAGCCGGTCGACCGCCATCCCCAAGAAGAGCAAAGTGAGTTCTCTTCTCGGTTGTGTCGTGTGGTTGAGGGGTTTATCAAATCCAACACAAGGCTTCCGTTGTGTGCTTACTGATCTTCTTAGCTTTTATAGCTAAAGGAGTAAAGTTCGTGTTGGTTTTTCATTTAGGCGAGAAAGTTTTGAAAGCGCCTATTCACCCCCCCTAGTCGCCTTTCCGGTCCTACAAGTGGTATCAGAGCCGGTTAGCTCTTCTCATAGATCTTAACCGGTCTTTGGAGCCATGGCGACTGACAAGTACTCAACCAAGCCACACATTTTTGAAGGAGTTGACTTTGCATACTGGAAGGCTCGTATGCAAGCATATATCGAGGCTCAAGGACACGCTATTTGGCTAAAGGTGAAAAATCCTTATGTTGTGCCAGCCGATGACGATACGATCACTCCAGATGTGGAGGCCAACAGCAAGGCTCGGAATTATTTGATCCAAGGCCTTAGTCGATCTGAGTTTGAGCGTGTTGCTCACTTGCGGTCTGCTCACGAGATCTGCTGGACACTTTGTGACTATCACGAAGGGTCCACTGCGATCAAGGAAGTGAGACAGAACCAGCTCAAAAAGGTTTACTCTAAGATCGAGCAAAGGCCCGTGAGTCTTTGGATGAGTGTGGGAAGATTCTCTAAGATTCTTCATGATCTCCTACTGTTGACTTGGTATTTCGAGTGCGAGAATGCACGCCACTTCGGGTGCTCTTGATGTGAAGGCTGGGAATGAAGATCACTTCCATCAATGACAACATCACATGAGTGAGCTTACCATGGACAAGCTTTACTCGAGGTTGAAGACGCATGAGATTGACTTTATCTCGCGTCTCCCAAGACAGAGTCGATGGCATTAGTGGTCGACAAATCCAAGGGTTGTTCTTCGAGTCTCTTGATTGTAGCTCATCCGGTTTTTCATTATCCGCTTTACATTCTTTAAGTGATGAGCAACTAGAGAAACCGCGCGAGGATGACTTAGCCCTCCTTTCCACCAAATTCACAAGAGCGTATAACAAGGTGAGGAATAGGAGGAGAAGTGGACCTATCACATGCTTCGAATGTGGTGAGCCAAACCACATTCGCTCCAGGTGCCCCAAGCTAAAGGGCAAGGAGGAGAAGGAGACACGAAGACATCCCCAAGAGAGGGATGCGAACCCAAGAAGACAAACTATCGAAGTTTGTCGGTAGGGTCCTTGCCGCTCTTGAGAATGTAAATATGAGCGATGTGGACTCGAACGGAGGACGACGAGAGTGACTCGTGGCAAGAAGAAGGCGCATGACTTCACCGGCATGTGTTTCATGGCCAAGAACAGCCACGACAGCGACTCCTCCAACAATGAGGATCCTTTTAGTGATCCTGATGAGGTATGCCCTTCTATTGTCGACATGAAAAGGGCGTTGGTGCTTCTTTGAATGTAAATTGCATAAGCAAGTAAAATGATTAAGAAGGTGACATTATGATTGATAATTTGAACCTAGAAGTTGTTAGGCTAAAATCTATTAATCCCGATGATTTTGTGAATCTGCACTAGCTTGCTTAATGACTTGACAAGTTTGAAATCTGCTCATTCCTCCGTCACTAATCAACTTAAAGATACTCTCGATGAACTAGAATCTCTCAAGTCTAGTTCTCGCTTGCTTAGATGCCATTTCACTTGATGTGACCGCCATGGAAACTATCCTTTAACTTGCTCAAATTGTGCTTTGCTTGAATTAAAACTGGATAGTTCCTTAAAAGAATTGCAAAATTTGATGCTAGTCACACATGCTCTCATTGTAAGAATAATAAGATTAAGATGCAAGAGATGAAAGAAATGCTAGTTTACTCTAGAGTTGCATCTTGTGAAAATTGTCCCAAGCTTACAATTGAGATTGAAGCCTTAAACAAGACCCTTGAAGAAAAGGCTAAAATTGAAAGATCCATGTCTTTTATCGCTTCTAAAAGGTTATTGATTCTAACTCTTGTGCTTTAAATGTCAAGTTGAAACCATGATTAATCGATTCAAGAGGCATTTAGAGTCAAATTTAAGGAAGCGATTGAATAGGATTAGAGAATCCTATTGTGTGTCTTGTGAGGCCTTCAAGGTGGAAGTGGCCCTTCTCAAGAGTAAGAGCAATGAGGTAATCAAGTCTAGCAAGTGCACTAGATGTGAAGGTTTAATGAAAGAGAATGATTACCTCAAGGTGACTCTTGAGAAGTTTTCAAGTGGGAAAAAGAAACTCAACATGATTCTTGATCAATCCAAAGTGAGCGTGAAAAATAGTGGTCTAGGTTTCAATCCCCTAGAGCATTCCAAGAAAAACCCACCTAGGATTGCTAGAGTTGTGAAGAATGGTTTGTTTGAGCTAGAACCTCCTAAGCCATCCGGGGTTGTTTTCAAATCCGCTGGTTTTGCTCAAACTCTTTCTGGCAAGAAAGGTGCTTTCACTCATTCTGTACAGACCTCTCAAAAGGTCCAGTACCATTGCACCTTCTGCAAGAAAGAAGGCCATCTGTTGAGTTACGCTAGGAGAGCAAAGCTTGAGAGAAAAGAGAGGATGAGCGTCCTAAGATCCATTAGAGGAGTCCCTACTCCAGCTGTAGTCTCTAGAGCTAGGCAGCCTGTTTATCGCACCACACATAGGTCTAGATTTGTAGAGAACTTTGTAGACTCTTTTGATGGGTCTAGGCAGCATGTTGGATTAGGACATCGTGAGGAGAGACCACGGGTAGCACCTAGACAGGGGGAGTATCGATCTTTTGGTAGATCGTTTCGGAGAGGTCTAGGTGGTTCTCATGTGCATCCTTATGATTTTATTCCTGATCATGTTTCTGCTATTTCTACTGCTGCTCCTAGACATCGTGCCTCTCAGTACTGGATTCCTCGATCATTTATCACTAACCCCAGTACTGAGGCACGGATGTTTTCTGATTGTGCTTTTTAGGTCCGTCGTGCGAGGAAGGAGGACATATGGCTTGTTGACTCGGGTGTTCTCGACATATGACCGAGATTCTAGATGGTTCTCCTCCTCACACGCATCCGCAATAAATTGATTACATTTGGGGATGCTTCTACCGGACCGTGGATCGCAAAGGGCACCGTGCGCGCCAACGACAAGTTCATGCTAAAAGACGCCGCTTTGGTAAGTAAGTCGAGGTATAATCTTCTATCTGCTTCTCACCGCTTGATGAGGGTCTAGAAGTGAGGTTTAAGAGAGGTGAGTGCAGAGTTCTAGATTCCTCGGGTGAGCTTGTTTTTGAGATCTCAGATTTGAGAAGATCTTCGTGCAAATTTCAAGATTTCTTCTCGCTTCCATCCTAGGTGTCTTGTAGCCTCTGATTCTCATGACCTTGTTTTGTGGCATCGTAGACTTGGGCATATAGGTTTTGATCATTTGTCTAGAGTCACTTGCAAGGACTTGATTAGAGGTTTGCCTAGGTTGAAGGTCATTAGAGATCTTGTGTGCTCACCTCAGACATGGTAAGATGGTGTCCGCTTCCCACCCACCTCTTACTTTGGTAATGACTGATGGACTGGATGACTTCTTCACTTAGATACGCTTGGTCCTTCTAGAGTTCACCATTTGGTGGGAAATGGTATGTCTTGGTGGTTGTGGATGATTACCTGTATTCATGGGTTTATTTTCTTGCTTCTAAGGACTAAGCATTTGGATTCTTTAGAGATTTGGTCCTTAGAATTGTCGTTGATATACCCGAGCTTTGAGAGCCATTAGGAGTGACAATGGGGATGAGTTCAAGAATTCTTCTTTTCTACCTTCAGACCGATAGGGAATTGAGCATCGTTTTCTTCTCCTAGAGTTCCTCAACAGAATGGTGTTGTAGAAAGGAAGAACAGAACCCTTGTAGAGATGGCTCTGACCATGCTAGATGAGCATTCTACTCCTAGGAGATTTTAATGAGGCGATCTCTCTCGCTTGTTATATTTCCAATGGGTTTTCTTGAGATCTGTGGTTGGAAAGACTTCATATGAGCTTAGATTTGGTCATTCTCCCAAAGTCTCTCATTTCAAGATTTTTGGTTGCAAGTGCTTCATTCTTAAACATGGCAATCTTGATAAATTTGAGTCTAGATGTTTTGATGGCATATTTCTTGGATATCCTGCTCATTCTCGTGGCTATCGTGTTTTTAATGTTGACACTAACAAAATTGTTGAGACTTCATGAAGTCACTTTTGATGAGGCTAGTCCCGTACTAGACCCGATGCTTGGTACAGGTTCCTCGAAACTCAAGGAAGCATTTTCGTCGATGATGACTCTGAGGATGAAGAACCAAATCATCCTCCAGCTACTTCTGAGAGGGGTGGAGAGCCTGCTACTACTACATCAGTTTCAGCTGAGCAGCCTCCTCCTATCCCCACCGACGATCTGAGTGGCTCTGTTCCTACCTCCACAACTCATGAGGTAGAGGCCACGTCTGTACCAGGGGCACCACTTCGCATACAGCGACAACATCCACCTGAGCAGATGATTGGGGATCTTCAAGAGCGAGTCACTCGCCCGTGTTTATTTCTCCGATTCTCATGCACATTCTCGCTTTGTCGCTTCTTTTGAACCCCGAGATATCACTCATGCTTTATCTGATGCCTCTTGGGTTAATGCCATGCATGAAGAGCTTGAAAATTTCGAGAGAAACAAAGTCTGGTTTTTAGTTGAGCGACCTTCTGATTCTCATGTTATTGGAACAAAATGGGTTTTTAAAAATAAGCAAAGTGAGGATGGATTGGTTGTTCGCAATAAGGCTAGACTTGTAGCTCAAGGTTATTCCCAGGTAGAGGGCTTAGACTTTGAGGAGACCTTTGCTCCAAAGAGCTAGATTGGAGGCCATTCGCATTCTTTTAGCATTTGCAACATCCAAAGGTTTCAAGCTTTTTCAAATGGATGTTAAAAGTGCTTTCTTGAATGGCTTCATAGAAGAAGAGGTCTTTGTCAAGCAACCTCCTGGTTTTGAAAATCAAAAATTCCCAAATCATGTTTTTAAACTCTCTAAAGCCTCAGATGGATTGAAACAAGCTCCTAGAGCTTGGTATGACAGCTTAAGAGTTTCTTGCTTGAAAATGATTTCAAAATGGGAATGGTTGATAAAACCTTGTTCACTCTCGTGCATGGCGTTGATTTCTTGTTGGTTGATTTATGTGGATGATATCATTTTGGTGGTTCTTCTCATGCTTTGGTGTCCAGATTTTGATTCGATGAGCGGTGAGTTTGAGATGAGCATGATGGGAGAGCGACATTCTTCCTTGGCCTACAAATTAAACAAGCTGAAAGAAGGCACCTTCGCTCACCGTAGTAAGTATACAAAGGACCTTCTTGGCGCTTCAATATGGGAAGCAGAGGCCAATGTCTACTCCCATTGCTACAACCACCGTCTTTGGACCACGATGAGGATGGAGAGTCCGTGGACCGGAAGGAGTACCGCAGATGATTGGCTCCTCCTCTATCTTACAATACGAGGTAGGACATACAATTCGCCGTATGTCCAGGCGCTCGATTTCGAGCTTCCTCATGCTTCTCATCGTCAAGCAAGACGTCGCATATTCTGTATCTTCAAGATACGCTTGACTTTGGACTCGTATTCTTCTTCTTGGCTCTTTCAATTCGAGCATTTTCGATGCCGATTTCACGGTGTAGAGTTGATAGGAAGAGTACTTCGGCACTTGTCATTTCTTGGGCACATCTCTTGTTTCTTGGTCTTCTAGAAAACAGTCTTACATTGCCTGATCTACCGAGGCCGAGTATGTAGCCGCCGCCGTTGGTCGCTCTCGTGTTCTCTAGATTTTATCCACGCTGCGGGACTATGGGTTATCTTTGGGAAGTGTTCCTCTTTTCAGGATAACACTTCGCAATTAATATTGCCAAAAACCCAAAGTGCAACATTCCAGGACTAAACACATTGTTATTCGATTTCATTTTCTGAGAGACCATGTTGAGAAAGGTGATGTTGTGCTTCACTTTGTAGAGTCTGAGCAACAACTTGCAGATATTTTCAATAAAGCTCTTGATTCTTCTCGCTTTGTCGCTTATGGGAGAGTTAGGGTTATTAGTCCTATTGGGCTGTTTTGAGGGGAAGTTGCTCTTTTGCATTCATTGTATCATAATGCATGTTTCAATTCATTTGTCTTGCATTGTATAATAAAATTAGTGGAGCTTTGATTATTATTCTTGTATGACTTGATTTCATCTTCTATACTTTGTCATATTAAGTGATAGTCTGCTAGACTTCTTTTATGGCTCTTCATGTTTGGCTTAGCTTTTGCCTTGCTGGCTTTATATCTGTGAGCAAATTGAATCAAATCATGTCTTGTTGGATCTTGTGACTAGGTTTGCTCTAGTGATCATCTTATGATTCTTGCCATGTCAAATAGGTTGAATTGAGTCTTGAACTTATTTTGAGATGAAAATGAGCTTTTATCTTTTAAGTCAAGCAAATGAAAATGAGATTTTCTGTGCGAAAAAACTGATCTCACCAATCCTTTCTCATGAGACGGCTTGCCATTGCACTAGGCATGAACTCAGGGGGAGTTTTGGATGACCTAGATCATTCTTTTAAGCTTATCGCTTGAGATGGTCGCGGCAAGGCTTGAGATCTAGCACAAAGAAAAAGGGAGAAAAGAAAATTTGCCCAAAAGGGCTAAGTGCTTGAGCTTTGCTTCAAAAGAATTCTCTTAATGCTCAAAATGCCTCAATTCTTGTTTTGAGTCTCTTTCTACTTATAGACATGGCTTGACTCATTTTTGGTTGCTTGGAGTGAATCTATGATATTGAGCAACCTTTCATGATTTTAATTCTGTTAATCTCAGATTGCTGCTATCCTGGTTTTAGCTTTGCAGTACATGTTTTGCCATGATTGAATATAGCGTCTACTCTTTATATGGCTTGGTATAATACTTGTACTGTCTCCATGTATAATGGTCATGGCTCCTTTTTACTAAAGTTCAAAAATAAAGTCATTCCTTCATGCTCTTTCTTTTTCTTGCATCTTGATGAATTCATTGTCAAAGGGGGAGAAAGATTGTGAAGAAAATGATCTTGGATCTTGGATCTTGGATCTTGGAGCTTTTGGTTTCATACTCAAGGTTTAATATAAAAGAACTTCATAAAATAAAAATTTTGAACCTTTTGAAAATTTGTGATCATAGTGAGTTAAGTCTTGTGGTTCTATTGCCTTTTCCTGATTCCATTTGCAATTGAAATATACTCACAATGATCAAAGGTCAAATAGAAAAATTGCCTTTCATTTGGACCTAAGTGAGATTTTTGGCTACTTTCTGGAAATTGAATCCTTTGGTGCTTTCATTGCCTTATCTCACTTGCCTATACTATTCTGAAGCCAGCTTGGTCGGTTCCTAGGTTTTTTTTCTGCTTATGGACCAAGTTGTGCCTTTATGCGAAAACGGTGAATTTTTACTTTTCATTTCAAAAAACCACATTTTCTTGAAAATTGCCAATGTGTTCATCAAGGGGGAGATTGTGGATATCGTGAGGATATGTGCACGATCTCGTGATGATGAGTCAATTGGCAATGGTGTTGTTGGTTTGCAAAATCTCGCGTTTTCGGTTGTTTTCATCTTTGCGGACCACAAGCGGTCCGACCGGCATTATGGGCGATCGACCGCCCGTGGGACTGTCGGACCGGCATGGTGTGGTCGGCCGGACCGCCCGACCTAAAGTTGGATTTTGGGGCTAATCCAAAAATAGCTTGTGTAGGCAAGTGAGGAGTCTCCGGATGTGGTCCCATCATTTTGGAGCTCCAGTCAAAAGTTCTATTCGCTTGAAAATTCCGAAGGTTTGAATTTTGAGTTGAAAATTTGGCTAAGTCCTTTGGACCGGTCCGACCGCTGTTGTGGAGGGGTCCGACCGCATGAAATCGGTCGGACCGGTCTGTGGGGTGATCGACCGCAATGGCTTGAAGGTTAGCCAAGTGTTGCATTGAGTTGGTTTTGATTGTGTTAGTATATGAACTTCAATGCTTTATTGTTGTATATTGCATTGCGGAACTGACGTGGGTCAAGTTGTGAAGAACTTGTTCCCGGAAACGGTTTGTTTGTCTATTGTCGCAGTGGCTTGCGTGTCAACGATGTCAACGGTGAGTGGATCGACTACGCTTGGAGAGCCGAGGTCCAGAACGATCAGGGATACCGGGTGAGGTCGTGTGACACAAGCACGGTGCAGAATGGGCAAGAAGGATCGAACGGGTGGTTCGATACAACTGGTTGAATCAGGCGGTGCGGATATCGGTGCGAGTCTCTGGGAGGTTCCGATGGGATTCGGACAAGAGAGGCTTGGCGACGCGATGAGAACCGCTGATCAACCTACACGTGGTGAAGCAGGCGATTGCTTCAAGAGTTATTTGTGTGTGGGTCCCATGTGTAAGTGACCCCAAAAAGGAAACCCTAGCTCTCTAGTATAAATAGGAAGGGGGGAGATGGAAAACTAAGCCAAGCATTCATTTTAGCCCCTTCTTCCTTTTCTAGGGTTTGGAGGAGAGGAGAGGAGAACTAGGGTTTGGAGTGTGCTCCTTGTTGAGCTCTTGCCCTCCTTGTTGGAGAGGCTTTGTAAGCATCTTGTGTAATCGAACAATCTTGTGATGCTCAATTGAAAGATCGTTTGCTCCCTTTTGTGTTCTTCTCCCTTTTGGATGATTTTGGTGCTTCCTTCATTCAAAGGTTCATGCTTGGTCTCTTGGCCTACTTTATCTTGCTTTGATGTGTGGGATTACTCCTAGAGTCATCTAGATCATCAACCCCCCACAAGCAAGTCTTGAATCAAGATTTTTCATATTTCTAGGGTTTGTGCACTTCCTTGGTAAAATCTCGAGAGATCGATTCTGCGAAGTGGATCTGACGGATCGTCGCTAGAAATAGGTCTCTAATATCATTAGGGAGGTGTGCTCGAAATTTGGTCAAGTTTTATTGGTTGAAACAAAAGTTGGATCAAATTTCGTTTTGGATTTGGGTGGAGTTTTTCAAGATCGACTCTACCGTCCGATCGACTTTCAACGGCGGTCCGACCGCTGTGTATTCGATCACTGGCTTGCCGGTCGAATCGCCGCCCACCGTCCGACCGCTAGTTAGTTGCCGGTCGATCATTGGTTGACCGTCGGTCCGACCGCCCGTGGTAGCCGGTCAGACCGCCAGTCCCAGTAAGGAACAGTGAGTTCTCTTCTCTGGTTGTGTCGTGTGGTTGAGGGGTTTATCAAATCCAACACAAGGCTTCCGTTGTGTGCTTACTGATCTTCTTAGCTTTTATAGCTAAAGGAGTAAAGTTCGTGTTGGTTTTTGATTTAGGCGAGAAAGTTTTGAAAGCGCCTATTCACCCCCCCTAGTCGCCTTTCCGGTCCTACAAATTGAATGGTACTGAAAGATAGATATTGAATTTAGATAAATGTAGGAATTTGAATGGGTTCGATCGGAATTCAGATGAAGAAGATATGGCTTTTGGAAGTTTAAGATTCATATGGAATGATAAAAATAAAAAGGAAGAGAGAAGCTGACAAGCGGAATATTCTCAAAATATTCTATTCCAAAAATATTAGAGAATGGATGAGTGTATGACAGGTGGGACCGACTGATGTTTATGGATTTCTAGAATTAAAAATAATTCCAGAAAAAAGACAGAGAGAATGACATGTGTGACCAATAAGATAAAAGGATTTTCAAGAATTAAATTAATTCTCGAAAATAAGATTAGTAGTTGACGTGTGGGCCACTGGTCTATGAACCAGGTCTACAGAGATATGCTAATCCACGGTGGACCAAGCTCATGGAGGAGGGTTGACCAAGAGTTGTTTGACATGCGGGACCTGCATGTAAGAGAGAGAAACAATTAATGTTTTAATTGAGTGGATGACAGGTGGGGTCAACATGGAAGTGAGAGGAGATATATATTTATGTATACATACATACGTACATACATATATATATACACACACACACGCACGTGTATACATACATATACATCAACAGGAACAGAGGCTAGCTCACGCGCATGGAGATGGATACAAGAATTCTTAGCACTGTGATGGGAAACAAGGATTAGGGAAAAAGAATTAACAGTGAACAAAGAAAATAACCGCAGAGGTCAGAGATGTGCAGCTAACATGCAAAGCAAAATAGAGAATAAAAAATGGGAGCAGCCGAACAGGGAATAAAAGTGTTGGACCGTAAAGGCGACTAGAGGGGGGGGTGAATAGGAGCACGCTCACTTTTTCACAAATTATGAACTCAATACAATTTCACTCCAGTAGCTATTAGAAAGCTATGAAGATCAATATACCAGTACAGCGGAAGACAAGTATTGAATCCAAGTAAACCCCTAAGCAATGCTACAAAAATCAGCAAGAATCAAAGCAACACAAGCATCTTGGCGGTCGACCTTCAGATCGAACCGGTCGGACCGATTGCCGGGCGGTCTGACCGGTGTTGTGCTGGCGGTCGGACCACTCCGAAATCGGTCGGACCGGTGGTGACGGGCGGTCGGACCGGCAGTCTACAGAATCGATCTGAAACAGTAAAATCAGCCCGATGACGAAGATGCAATTAGGTGAAACTTTTGATTCTCAACTCCAATCTTTATGAAACTTTGCACACACCTTCTATATGCTATTGAGGACCTATTCCAATCGAATATTATGATAATTCTTGGAACGATCTTGAGCAATTGCCAATTGATTAACAGAAGGTCTAAAACCGGGCAAGAACGAAAACTTGATCCTAAAGCTTGTTCGTGAGAGATTGATGATCAAGATGATGCTAGATAGATTCACACATATCACAGCAAGCTAATTCACGTGAAAGAATCAATCACAAACTCGCGGATCAAAGAAAGCCCTAAAATCACGAAATTGAAAGCAAGAACGAAAAGAGACTTATCTCAAGCAAACCTTGCATAGATTGATTTCGTGATTGATGTTGGATTACATCCACACCATCATTGATCAGTGGACAATCAAAGATCACGAAATTCACCACAAACCATCAAGAGCCCTAGCCTCCACCTCAACTCCCCTAAAGACAATTAGGGTTTTGAAACATAAAAGGCGAGAGAGAGAAAGAGCTAGATGGTGCAGCCACCACCTCCCCCTATTTATAGTGGAGGCCTAGACTCCTAGGGTTTGACTCCATTGGGCTCCCGTTAAGGCCCACTAACAAACGGGTCACACACGCACGCTTCGCAAAGCATCGTCTTTAACTTTTGACCTAAACCGCTTCACCATGCGTCATGGATTTGCCAATAGGTCACCCTTGTCCATCTTGTGTCACGCTTGAGTCGTTGACTCACCCGCATCGCCGATCGCTCGACCTCAACTCTTCAAGTCTAGTCCCGATTCTCCTCGCCGCTGACCGTCGTTGACCACCAAGCTACCGCACAACCACGCATAAGAAAACACGATTCGGAACAAGTTCTTCACAACTTGACCCATGTTAGTCAAAACATGCATCATGCAAATCATATGCCATGAAACCAATGACTTTGACCTAACAAAACAACATCGCCACAAAGTTGGCCGACGCTCAGTAGAAACCGGTCCGACCGCTCCAGTGAGCGGTCGGATCGCTTCTTGGCGGTCGGACCGCTCCTCGTGAGCGGTCGGACCGCCCCTGGGACTTAGCCAAATTCATACTCCCAAATTCAAACCTTCGGAAATTAAAACGAATAGAACTTCTTATCGAGACTCCAAAAATTATGAGACCAAGTGCATTGGGATCCTCACTTGCCTAAAACACCTATTTTTGGCCCACTGCTTTGAACACTTTTAGGTCATCACGGTCCGATCGCCCACATGGCCGGTCCGACCGATTTGGGACCGATCGGACCGCCGATGCAAGGACCGGCTGGACCGCCTATCAAGAAGCTCGTAACTTTGTCGAAAACACGTGAAACGACAAACCGTAAACGCCATTGCCAATTGTCACATCATCCTAAGATCTGGAGCATATCCCCATGAAATCCACAATCTCCCCCTTGATGAACACATTGGCAATTATCCAGAAAATGTAAGTAAGAGGTTTGAAAACAAGTTTACTCGCAGTTTTCGCACAAAGGCACAATTTGGTCCATAAGCAAGAAAAAGCAATGTAAATGACCAAGCTGGCATCAGAATAGTATATGCATGTGAGACAAGGCAAAAGTAAGCATAAAAACTTTGATTTCCAGAAAAGGGTCAAAATTCTCACATAAGGTCCATATGAAAGAACAATTGTTCAATTGACCTAAGATCATTGTGAGTATAAAAGAATGCAATTCAAGTTCAGAATATTCAATAAGACAATAAGAATGCAACTCAAGAACTCCCCCTCACTATGATCCTCAATTTTCAAATTTTCAACTTTTCAGTTACTCCCCCTTTGTAAAACAAAAATATATATATATCTCAAAATTTCTCCCCTTTGTTTAATCTTCTCCCCCAACAAAGAAATATCTTCTCATTAACACATCTTCTCCAAATAAAAATAGCAAAGAAATATAACACATCTTCTCCCAAAGAAATATCTTCTCATTAATTAACACATCTTCTCCCCCTTTGACAATGGATTCATCAAGGAATCACGCCTTCCTCTCATCCAGAGATAACCAATAGATGATAAAGAAAGAAGCAGAAATAAAAGAAGCATAAACAGGAGTATGCATGAAGTGCAATGGAGTGGCTTTATTTTTGTATTTTTCAATTTTTGATTAAAAGAGGCTTTGGAGATTACCCAAAAGAACAATCTAGTATCTCTAATATTGCACAAACAAAGATATCAAGCCCGATAAATACTAGCAAGATCATGGTAAGACATATATATCAAAGCTAAGCACAAAGGCTCAAAAGTAAAGCGAGAGATTTGATCAATTTAAGCAACGCTCAAATTCAAAGAAGTTCATCAACAGGATCCTAAAGTGAAATTGGCCATGTCAAAATGTCAAAGTGAGATCAAAAATCTAACAAAGACCACATTAAGAGTCAATCAAGTCCCGTATTGAATCACTTTGCTCAATATTTTGTAAACGCCCATTTGTCAACATTTTTCTCATTTGCATTGAATATTGAAGTTGACTAATGATCTAACTTAGTGACAAGATCTGGACTAGGAGCCATCCACAAACTCATCATAAGCTTGACCAAAAGTTGATTAAAGGTATATCTTAGTAAAGAAGATCCCGGACTAGGAGCCATCCACAAACTCTTTCTAAGCTTCTACAAGGCGACAAGTCTTGAGGTTCATGTCATTTCGACAAGCGGTCCCCATGAGATCGTCCGGTTCATCAAACTATCTCCAAGTTCATGTCATTTGACAAGGGCCTCGTAAGAATAGTTTGGCACAATTTAAGCATAAGACAATCTTGATTTTCATTTTTCACATGAGCAGTTTTTAGAATCTCAAGAACACAAAAGCTCAAGTAATGGTCAATTTTAGATCAAAGAGCTAACAAAGCAATTCTGACAGGGCCAATGTCACAAGAGGAGCACTAATTGCGCAACTCGCTAAAACATCCACAAATTGCGATTTCTTAGTTTGAGTTGTTTAAAAGGTTCTAGCTCATATAGCAAAGACTTAGCTACACATGTAAAAGCATGATAATTCTAGCAAGTCAAAGAACTAGACATGACATTGAGCAAGAATTGAAATACAAAAGCTCTAAAGGGTAATAGGCAAAGCTTCATCAATTTTTAAAAATAAGTAGAAAATCTTATATTACAATGCATCTTTTTGGATTTTTCATACCATTTGTTGTAACCACTTGTTGCCACTTGTTGGTTTTTTCATATGAATGCAATATGACACAATGAGATGCAATTAAAAAGCCTAAAAACCTAAAGAGTTCAAAAAGATCACTAAGTTCAGAAAAAGAACAATAAAAGATCAAAAGAACAAGGAAAGATCAGAAAAGATCGAACTCTCCCTCAAACCAACCCATAAGGATAAATAACCCCTAACTTGCTTCTCAAGGTGGCAAACCTAGTTGGGTCTAAAGATTTGGTGAGGATAAAAACAAAAGACAAAAGAAGTGCCTAGTGGGTGACAAGCGCCTGAGGTACTCTTCCTATCTAGCCGACAGCCCGCACAAACAAAATAAGAAAAACCCCCGAATGGACAAGGATAAAGAACAGGAATATCAAATGCCATACAAAGAGAGTAGAGTGTAAGTACCTAAATAAGAGCTTAACGGCCTGGCGATGGGAAGTTCTCGGAGATGCTTGAAACCCGTCGACCGCGTGAAGGAGGTGAACCATCTTGAGTCTCCGGTCATATGGCGTGAACAGCCGGAGTCAACAAAGCACGTGCTCCTCCTCTTTCCGCGGCAGTCCTGAAAAATCAAGGCCGGAAGAACGATGTGTCTCGACATCAAGTTAGTTAAACAAGACTTGGGAACCCAAAGATCGAGACACACGTCATGAGTAGTATGCAAAGCGTATGTTATCTTTGATTTCATCTAAAATTTGTTATGAGCAATGTTTGTTAACATGGGAATTAAATCATCAGGTGATCGACCGGCGTTGTCTTTGCGGTCGACCGGTGACCAAATCGGTCAGACCGGTGACCGCCAGCGGTCAGACCGGCAACCTGAAGAACATGAGAATTAGGATATGTAGAAGCATGATGATTAGCATGTGAGAAAAATCATAATCCAGGTTTATTCCTTTCAGTGTTACCATGTCTCATAAAAGCTCTAGGTTGCTGAATGAGATTCTATCAAGATTTTTCCTATCATTTTTCAACCTCACGCCAACAGATTCAATCAAATGCCCACCTTTCTTGCAATAAGTGCAATGGTACTTGGTACCACTAGAAGAAGCACCATTTGAATTAATACAAGGTTGGGCAAAACCTGCAGATTTAAAAGATGTTTTTGCAGGTTGGGTTTTGAATTCAATTAAACCTTTTTCCAAGACTTGAATGACTTTTGGCTTTGAATTGTCTTGAAAAGAATTGAATCCTAAACCTTGCTTCTTATAAGTAGTTTTAGACTTGTCAAGAATCATGTTTAATTGTTTCTTACCTTTAGAAAATTTCTCTAATGTATCATGAAGGTAAGCATTTTCTTTTCTCAAATTAACACAAGCATCACAAGTTTTATCCATAGATTTCTCCTTATATAAAGCAATTTCAAGCTTAAGAGTGGAACAAGAAGCACAAGTAGTATTTTCAATATTGTCCTTAAGCTTAGCATATTTGACTCTAGCAGCTTCTAAGATATCTTTAATTTCACATTCTTTTTCTAAGCATGAAGTGCAAGGGCTAGAATCAATCACATCAGAAGCAATCAACTTGCTAGACTCTAAGCATTTTTCACAAGGAGCAGATTTAATTTCAATTAGCTCAGTTCTAGCATTTTCAAGTTGTTGTAAAGCAATATTGTGAGCAGATTGCGTTTAGCCAATTCGAGTGCATATCATGACAAGATAAACATTCATCAGGTTCAAGAGTCTTAACATTTGCAAGTTCTAGTTTTAGTTTACCAATTTTTGACTCTAGTTTCTTATTTTTAGTCATGACAAATTCTAGCGCTTCATCTTGACTAAGCACGTGCTCAACTATAGAATTATATTTAGCAGAAAGCTCATCATAAGAAAAAGATACCTTATCATTATCAATGTCGTCGGTGTCAGCCATGAAGCACATGCCAAGAAAGTCCTTGGCCTTCCCTTTCTTTTCCTCTTCGCTCCCGAGTCCACATCACTAATGGATTGCTCTCCAAAAGCGGCAAGGACCCGTGAGCGGCCTTTATGAGCTTGACAAAGATCATACTCGAGTTGTTCTCATGAGGCTTCTTCCAAGTCTGTCTTCTCCTCCTGTGCTTACCCTTACCTTTTAGCTTGGGGCAATTGGTCTTGATGTGGTAAAGCTCTCCACACTCATAGCAAGTAACAGACCACCTCTCTTTTATTTCTCACATTGTTGTAAGCCCGTGTGAATTTTTTAGCTAAAAGGGCTAACTCGTCTCAGAATATTTTCAAGCTCCTCCTCGTAAATCGCAGATAAGCAAGCAAATGAAAATCCGTAAAAAGATTCAAAAGAGTCATCAAAAGCCTTTTGTGAGGATCTGCTACCAAAGCTAAATTATCTTTCTTGGGATGATCAACTCTTTTAATCTCATGAGTCTTGAGTTTACTATAAAGCAATTCTAAAGTAAGACTCGAAAGATCAACATTCTCTTCTATAGCAGTAGCCTTCATCTCCCACTCCTTGGTGTTGATTGCAGCCAAGAGGTGGGTGGCATTTTCAGATTGAGAATATTCAATATCAACAGCTTTCATTTGATTAATCACTTTATTAAAACGACTGAAAATGTCATCGATGCTCTCTCCAGACGATCTCAAATTTGTTATAATCACGCTTATAGATTGTTTGGCGACTTTCTTAATTTGAGACGAACCTCATGATATGTTTCGAGAGTGTTCCAAATCTCGTATGCAATGCAAAATTGCAAATCCTATCATATTCTTGTCTACCAAGCGCACCATATAAAAGATTCTTGGCCTTGTTGTTGTCACCAAAAGAACCACGTAGCGGGAGTTTCAACCTCGGGAATAATGAGGGGATCGAACAACATCCCATATAGCTTGTCCCTCGCTCTCAAGGAATACTCGCATATGATTCTTCCAATAGGCATAGTCTTGTCCATTGAACATATGCGGTTTTGTAGAGAATCTATCCATCGCCAAAGTTCAGTGACCGGTTAAGATCAAGATTGAACTAACCGGACTCTGATACCACTTGTTTGACCGTAAAGGTGACTAGAGGGGGTGAATAGGAGCACGCCACTTTTTCACAAATTATGAAGTCAATACAATTTCACTCAAGAGCTATTAGAAAGCTATGAAGATCAATATACCAAGACAATGGAAGACTAGTATTGAATCCAATTAAACCCCTAAGCAATGCTACAAAATCGCAAGAATCAAAGCAACACAAATCTTGGCGGTCGACCTTCAGATCGAACCGGTCGGACCGATTGCCAGCGGATCGACCGGCGTAGTCTTGGCGGTCGGACCGCTCCGAAATCGGTCGGACCGGTGGTGACGGGCGGTCGGACCGGCAGTCTACAGAATCGATCTCAAACAGTAAAATCAGCCCGATGACGAAGATGCAATTAGGTGAAACTTTTGATTCTCAACTCCAATCTTTATGAAACTTTGCACACACCTTCTATATGCTATTGAGGACCTATTCCAATCGAATATTATGATAATTCTTGGAACGATCTTGAGCAATTGCCAATTGATTAATGAAGGTCTAAAACCGCAAGAACGAAAACTTGATCCTAAAGCTTGTTCGTGAGAGATTGATGATCAAGATGATGCTAGATAGATTCACACATATCACAGCAAGCTAATTCACGTGAAAGAATCAATCACAAACTCGCGGATCAAAGAAAGCCCTAAAATCACGAAATTGAAAGCAAGAACGAAAAGAGACTTATCTCAAGCAAACCTTGCATAGATTGATTTCGTGACACTTTGGATTACATCCACACCATCATGGATCGATGGACAATCAAAGATCACGAAATTCACCACAAACCATCAAGAGCCCTAGCCTCCACCTCAACTCCCTAAAGACAATTAGGGTTTTGAAACATAAAAGGCGAGAGAGAAAGAGCTAGATGGTGCAGCCACCACCTCCCCTATTTATAGTGGAGGCCTAGACTCCTAGGGTTTGACTCCATTGGGCTCCGTTAAGGCCCACTAACAAACGGGTCACACACGCACGCTCGCAGCGCCGTCTTTAACTTTTGACCTAAACCGCTTCACCATGCGCCATGGATTTGCCAATAGGTCACCCTTGTCCATCTTGTGTCACGCTTGAGTCGTTGACTCACCCGCATCGCCGATCGCTCGACCTCAACTCTTCAAGTCTAGTCCCGATTCTCCTCGCCGCTGACCGTCGTTGACCACCAAGCTACCCGCACAACCACGCATAAGAAAACACGATTCGGGAATAAGTTCTTCACAACTTGACCCATGTTAGTCAAAACATGCATCATGCAAATCATATGCCATGAAACCAATGACTTTCAAGTAGAAACCGTCCGACCGCCCAGTGAGTCGGTCGGATCGCTTCTTGGCGGTCGGACCGCTCCACGTGAGAGCGGTCGGACCGCCTTGGGACTTAGCCAAATTCATACTCCCAAATTCAAACCTTCCGAAATTAAAACGAATAGAACTTCTTACCGAGACTCCAAAATTATGAGACCAAGTGCATTGGGATCCTCACTTGCCTACAACACCTATTTTTGGCCCACTGTTTTGAACACTTTTAGGTCACCGCCGGTCCGATCGCCCCACATGGCCGGGCCCGACCGATTTGGGACCGATCGGATCGCCGTGTAAGGACCGGTCGCACCGCCTCGCCCAAGAAGCTCAGAACTTTGTCGAAACACGTGAAACGACAAACCGTAAACGCCATTGCCAATTGTCACATCATCCTAAGATCTGGAGCATATCCCCATGAAATTCACAAAAAGATCATAGAACTAATTAACAGGGAAGACAAAAACATGAAACATGTTCAACCGAATGCTTCAATGGGGAAAGGAACAACAGAGAAGACAAAGAAGGAAAATTAACAGGGAGGACAGGGTGCATGCGGCTGCTTCCTGATGCATTGCATGTAGATGGAAGCCGATTAAGATGAGATGGGAAAGCAACGATTAAAGGAAAACGCACTGGCAACCAACAGAGCACACGGCTGGCCGGTCATGGGACTCACGTACGCTATACACACATACCACATTGCATAGGGCTGATTTTGGTGTGCATAGTGGCCGGCGGACGGCGGCGAGGTGGCGGCGGTGAAGCGGCAAAACGAAAAGGAAACGACGAGCTGGACGCGATGGTGCGATCGGATTTTGGAAATACTCACCGAGTAAGCGGGAAACGCGAAGAAAACGATTGGTCTGTCGCGCACGGTGGAACTCCGACGAACTTTGGGCGAAGGGGCTGGCACCACGACGACGCGAATCCAACGCCGCAGACGGTTCGGCCTGCGAACGTCGGACGGAGGAGAAACTCGCTAGAGAAGGCCTTTGGGACGAACTGCGTATTCCGTGAACTGCGACGAACACAGATCGATTCGGATGAAACCAAATCATATGATTGGAAGAGAACGTCGAGACAGACGCGTGGGCGCAGACGGCTCACGTTTATATGCACCGAGCGAAAAGATACAGAGGTTTGAATTTTGAATCAGAACACGTACGCATACTGGAGTCACGATTCGGTTCTGGAGCGATGTCCGGCTGGAAAATCTGTAACACCCTGGCTATTCGGAAGCCAAAATGTCACGCAAACCCATCAAACTACTAAGCATAGCATTAAAACTAGATTATCCAGATTCAATCAACATAAATTCCTAAAGAATGACAATGAACGATCACTAGAATCATGGTAAAGAATGGATAAACGGTCATAATACCACGAACAGTCAAACGATACCAACATAGGGTTATTACAATCTGGAACTTATTTGAACAATTTGGCTTGACTGAATGGCAATAATAATTGTTCTTATTGGATAAAAGTGCAGTGTAGTGTGCCGAACTACCCCACCAAATCATCTTGTCGTCCTCCTCAATTACCTAATTAAAACATACAAAGCAAGAGTGAGTCGAAGACTCAGCAAGTACTAGACAAGAATAATCAAGCATGGAGTGGACAACACAATTCAGCTTGAATTACTTAACAATTATTGGAACACATATATGTGTGTATGGAATGAATACATGAATGGATGAAATGTAAGAATGCATTGAAGGTATGGACTTATCGATTGATATATCGGTAGATAGCGAGTGAATCACCCGTCGGTGTTCACTTAAAGTTACCGTATGAAGAACGTTTCATACGGCAAATTCAACGTGGCCCACATTGGAATGGTGGATCACACGCACTCCATTCGGAATTGATGGGTTTTCAAATGCCCATCTTTGGAATTGATGGGTCTTTCAAATGCCCATACCGGAATTGATGGGACTTACTAAAAGAATCCACTTCCGTGGTCATAATGAATTTTATGAATGAACATGATGATTTCTCATGGTATGAATGAATATCACACATTAATGAAAAAGACACATGGCATTCAACAACATGTATAAATAGGTATAAGTATGTATTCACCCACAGCATAATGTACCAATAATGCCACACAAGTTACTTGCAGTATCAACATCATGCACAAAGCACAAGAACATTCATGTAAACATCATATCATTATGCATTCCCTTGAGAACGATACAATTTAACAAGTGGTACTTGCCTTCCGTGCTGCGACGTGCTAGGAGGCAATGAAAGTGTTCCTCCACCCACCGCCTTAACTCCCAAAATCGACGTACAAGGCGCATTGAAGGGGGAGGGGGCGGCGGCTCCAAAGGGGGAGGGCGAGAGAAATGTGGAGTTTAGGGTTTGGGGTGGGACCCCCTTATTGCCGCCACCACATGGGCCCCTCTGGGCCGTGGCCTGTGCCCAGTTGTCGAGAGTTTATGAAAACCCTTCTATTTTTCAGAATTTCTACTCCTTTAATTGTCTTTTCTCCTCCGGCTATTTTCTAATTACCCGATTCAATTCCGGATATTACATCTTTCTCCCAAATATTCTTCTAATCGATCAACAAATTTCGGGTATTACATTCTACCTCTTAAATGTAATTCGACTCAATTCTTTCTCGCTGTTCTACTCAAGTACATTTACAATTAGCATGCGAGACCGCAACTCCCATGTCGCTTTCGCTCGGTCTCACCGCACCTTGATGGATTCCAACATCGTGACACCACCACGCCAGATTGACCTTATCCGTATACTCAACGAACGGACTCGGACGTAAGATTTTACTCGTGGTTCGTCGTCCTCGATGAATCTCACACCTGCACTCTCAAATACTCCCTCGACATCGGGTCATACGAAACGTTGTATATCCCGCGCATGGACCCGAGATGGTCAAAGCGATACACCAACTTCCTAATCTCTGCAACTTCCGAAAACGAAGAAAATCCAACTTGAAGTGGAGAGTCCTCATTGCATCCACGCAATGTTAACTCTGCCCAAAATGTTAAATTCCAAATTTGACAACTCATCTCGAAAACAAATCCATTTTCTAAATAAGCAGTTTCCCAATGAACACCACGACAACCAAAGGAGAAATCACTTAAACGCTCAAACCAAATACTTGCGGTTTGTCTGAGTTGGAAAGAATCAACACATACCAACACTCCAACTCAAATTGCGGAAAACACCGGTGAACAACACAAATCTCAAACGAGAATTAAGAAAATGCCTCATTATCCGATGAAACATCTTTTTCCCCGTTTCTTTCTTCGAGGAATAAAACTTCTCTCAAATATATGAATTCGAACTCATCGCATACCACATGAGCTTATGTGATACTCCGAAAAATAATATTAATATTAATAATAACGTCTTTAAGGGCTTGTGCGTAATTAAAGAATTTAGTATACGTAAAAATAGAATTTCAGAATTTTTATGAGCTATATAAATAAATTGTGGGAATTCTTGAAACCCTAGTAGTTTTATTTCTTTTTTCCACCCCAGCCGCCACACACCCCTGCGCTGTTTTTCTTTTCTTCCTTCACACCGAGGCCGATTGCTCGCGTCGCCTGCTGCGGAAGCCAGCGCCCGAAGGCCGTCGCGCTGCTGCTTTGTCTGCTTTGCGTTTTCCACCGCCGATCGCGTGCGGAATTTATTCTGCCGCCGCCGCCGCTGGATCTCGCGCGCCGAGCGCGCCGCTTGCCTCGCAAGCGTGGACGCTTGTTTGCCGTTGTTGCTTGCGTTGTCGCCACTGCGTCGCTGCGCTGCTGCTTGCTGCTCTCGCGCGCTTAAGCCTGCGCGCTGCCGCCGAGCTAAGCTCGCTGCTTGCTCTGCGCTGCGCGCCGCCAACCGCAAGCGTCCCGCCGCACATGCCGCTAGTTCGTTGATTAGTTGCAAAAAATTGTGAAGGCTCCAATTTCTCCCGAGGAGGTAACAGCAATCAACAAGCAAGCCGTGTGTAAGATTTTGTATTTCATGTTTTCCTCTGGTTTGCTAGACACTGTTAATTAGAGATTATAATTGAGGTTAATTAGAGAGGGTTCTATAGTTTTTAGTCAAAGTGCCGAGTAATAGATCTGTTTAATAGATCCGTTTAGCCCGTTGTTCCGTGTATGATTTATTCGGGTACCTTAATGGCAAACTTTGAAAATATCATCTACTAGTTAATTGTAGATAATTTCGATATCTTTCTATAGCATATTTTATCATGTCAATCGGACAAGTATAATTCGAGTTATGATTTTTGGAAGGCTGCTGTCTTTACAGTTGTCGTCTTTCGGCGCTGTTTTGGTAGACTGTAGATTAAAAATAGTAAATAGCCTAATTAGAGTTTTTGATCTACATGAAAGTTGTAGATAATCGTCCAATGGTTCTGTAGAATCTGAGAACGCGAATTTTGGTTGAGTAAAACAAAAGTTATGAATTTAGTAAGACCGCTGTTCCGAAGCGGACAGATCGGCTTTCTGGGCTAAATACGGAGGGTTAGATGATTTAATTAGAAGACTTTGTAATCTAAGAAAATGTGGATAATTTTATGAAGAATCCAGAATGGGGTGGTTTGTTGTGATTGGACTTTTGAGTCAAAAGTTACGCTCTTTTTAGTAACCGGACAGCTACGGGTAACTATTCGGTACCGGCGTAACGTGGTATATTTGGGGACGAGTAGGAGCGAAGTATATTGATTGCTATACTCGTTGCTGTAGCTTGTATTGAAGTTTGTGTATTTAATGTAGGAGAGGCGTCGTACTTGTTGCCATCTGCTAGCCAAATTGTGCATCGCAACTAGTAAAGGCAAGTGCATGGTAGACAGCGATCAATGATCGATCACTGTTTTCTTTATCTTCTATTACCATTATTGTTGTGCTTTTATTTTATTTAATTGCAAACAATGGAATGACATGGTTATATCTTTGTTGATAAACATGATGAAAAGTTGGATATGATGTTTATGATGGAGTTTGCATGTTTGCATTCATAAGCATCTTTGCATATGAGCAGGTGATCATGAATGATCACAACTCCACGGGAGTGGAGGAGGTCCCCGATCCTTTTGGAGGAACGGGCTTGAGAGTGAATGTTGTCGCGAGCATTCACTCATGCTATACCGATACTGTGAAAGAAGTGCATGTGGTCATGTAGATTAGATTTGCATTGATACATGAGATTAATGGATGTGAATCAAAGAGAAGCTAATTGCATGAGAATATTAATGGAAGTACCTGTGATGTTAATGATGTTATTGAATGCTGTTGATTTATTATTGTTCATTGTTTATGGATGTGTTTGCTGAGTCGTGGACTCACCCTTGCTCTTTTGTTGTCTTTAGGTGATCCTCGAGGGCGCCGTAACTGAGAGCGAGTAGAGCACATGGACAACACATGATCATTTGCTATAAGAATCTTTTCATTCATAATTGGATTACTCTTGGACATGTTAGAGGTTGAATAAAGTTTAGGACAACGTTTGGACTAGACTATTTGCTTTAATAATTTGGTTTCATTGGTTGATGCTATTTTGGACTGTTTACTTGGTTTTATTCCACTTGATTATTTATTATCGTTTGAACCATAATTATGCATGTCCTTTTTGTGATCCTTGGATATGTTTATCGTTGCTTCCTTGCTGTAATTTTATAGTGTATCGATAATTATTAGTTTAAAGAGTAGTGTGGTGGCATTCTAGGCTCAGTGTTGGGCTGGGGTGTTACAGTTGGTATCAGAGCGGGCTTTAGGTCCGTGGTGAATAGATTAACAACATAGGCAAACTAAAATTGTTAAAATTTGTTTTAGTATTAGTAAATCAACTAAAATTTGCTAATGGTTAAACAATCAAAAATTTGACACACTAGTGCACAGTAGTTTAGAGAGAGGTACGATCATCGCTTTACGCCTGCTATGTTGTTTATTGATGGATGATTTTATTTTGATCTTTGAACTCATTGTGTATTGTTGATTGTGGTTGATAGCTATGCCGAGGGGTAGAGGACGTGGTCGTGGTGGCCGATGCGTGGAGGTCGGGGCCGCGGCGAGGTTCCGTGGAGCCACCTCCTGTAGCGATTGAGTCGATGGTCGAGGGTGTTGTTGTTGACCCGCCTCGGCTGGGGTCGAGATGAGACCCCGCTTTCTTTGAGAGAGTTGGTGGAGAGATCCGTGCTCTTCGTCAACAGCGCCGGCAGCTTCGTTGTCGCGGCATCTGTTGTTGCTCTGCCGCACATCCACCGGCCTCGAGGCGGATGTCACTGAGAGTGGATGGGGTTGAGGTTGGATCCGCTTGTGGTCGGGCACACCGGTCGAGCAAATGGATGGTTGCGCTATATGGAGAGGCGTTTGGAGCTTTAGAGATGTCTTCACCTCGAGGGTCCGCTTTGTAGCCTTTCAATTTGAAAGGGCAAGCGGATATTTGGTGGGAGGGCGTGTTGTCTTCGAGGACCGCCACTCAAGGGCCACCACTTGGGAGGACTTTGTTGATCGTTCAAGGGAAGTTATACCCTACTCATTTGTTGAGAAGATGGAGGTTGCCTTGACGACCTTTGCTCGTGGGAAGAGGTCAATTGTCGAGTATGAGGCCGAGTTCAACAACTTGGTTCGCCGTCCCTTCAAAGAGCGAATGATGATCTTCGAAAGCCAAGAGGTTCCGCTGGGTCTCACCTGAGTACAGGCATGTGTTGGGAGCTACTCCACTCCGTGATTACTCTGTTGTGGAGCAAGCCAGGGGCATGGAGTTGGAGATGCACTCACAAAGGCAAACAAGCCTCTGGTGGATGGTAGCTTCGTGGTGACCGTAAGAGGAGCTCTAGTGAGGGAAGTGGGTCTGCTTCGACCGCTTTCAAGAAATTCAAGGGAGGACCGCGATCTTTCAGTCTAAGCAATCGAGGCCGCTCCTTCTTCGCCTCGCCCTTTGCAGTACTCGGCTCTTCGCCCCGCCCTGTAAGGCGGGCATGCTTTGCTTTAAGTGCGGTGATGGACACTGCGGCCGAGTGCTCTTGGACGGAGATTGCCGTCGGTGTGGCCGACGGGTCACAAGGAGCGTGTGTCGCCGTAACCCGCTTAGCGTGATCAAGTGGGAGCTCGTGCCATCTTCTTCTTCGGGTCCCGCCGAGGATCTTTCCGATGATGATCGCTCCTCCGCGCCGCCACTTCCTTCGCCTTGGGCGCCCAAGAGGGTACTCGGCGCCGCCACCTCCGCACCGCTTCAGTCGCACGACCGCTTTACCGCACCGCCACAGCAGATTGTTGGGGCTCGCCGCCCGCCGCCGTCTTCTTCGCCATGGCGCCACCGAGTGTACGCCATGCCCACAATGAGTCCGCGGGTCGCCCCGACGTGGTGACAGTACTTTGCTTGTGGATTCGTTTGATGCTTTAGTCCTTTTTATTCAGGGCTACCTTTTCGCTTGTGTCGTGGCGCTTGCTAGAGAGCGAACTTGAGTATGCAATGGATTTCTCGATCGGTGTTAGTTAGTTCTCCGGGGTATTATTGCTAGCTCTCTTGCTTGTCCCGGTGTTCTATTGTTATTGATGGAGAGAAGTTCACGCGAATTAGATAGTTATTCAAATGGAGCCGCTCGACGTTATCTTGGGTATGGATTGGTTGCACTCTTATCGAGCCGTGATATCTGTTTTCAGAGAACGCTCTCTGCGCAACCGCCCTGGGAGACTTTGACCTTCAGGAGTGCGCCCGCGCTCTCTTTCGAGATTACCGGATGTTCGCGGCCGCGGCGATGAAAATCGGGCTTCTTTTAGCTCTTGCCGAGAAACCGAGCGTGGCTTCGCAGATTGAGGAGATTCCGTGGTCGTGATTACCGGATGTGTTCCCGGTGAGCTTAGGGTTTGCCACCGCGCGAGACGTGGAGTTTCGCATTGATCTTGTTCCGTACTCGCCCCATCTCGATGTCTCCATATCGATTAGCACGTCCGCTTCGTGACGAGTTGAAGAAGCAATTGGATGATTTGTTGGCTAAAGGTTTGATCAGCGAGTGTATCGCCGTGGGAGCTCTGCTACGCTCACAGAGAAGAAGGATGGGAGTTGGCGCATGTGTATTGATTACCGTGCACTTAATGCAGTCACAATCAAGAACAAATATCCATTGCCCCGCATTGAGGACTTGTTTGATTGGTTGAATGGAGCTCAAGTGTTCTCCAAGATCGATCTCCAGTCAGGGTATAATCAAATCCGGGTGCGTGAGCAGGATGTAGAGAAGACTGCTTTCTCCACTAGGTATGGGCATTATGAGTATAAAGTTATGTCTTTTGGATTGACTAATACACCTGCTATTTTTATGGAGACCATGAACAACATGTTACACGAGTATCTAGATGATTTCGTGGTGGTGTTTATTGATGATATTCTTATCTATTCCAAGACCAATGAGGATCATGAGCGTCACTTGAGGCTGGTTTTAGATACTTTGAGAGAGCACAAATTCTATGCTAAGTTGAAGAAGTGTGAGTTCGGATTTCGTATGGGTTTTCGGGTCATGTGATTAACCCTCAGGGTATTGCTGTTGATCCTAGTAAGGTCTCCACAGTGGTGGATTGGAAGAGGCCGACTAATGTGAAGGAGGTGAGGAGTTTCTTGGGATTGGCTGGTTATTATCGGCGTTTTGTGCAGATTTTCTATCATCGCCAAACCGATGTCTCGGCTTACTCAAAAGGGTGTGAGATTCCGGTGGGTGATGAGTGTGGCGCTATTTACGCATTTTGAAGACACAGTTGGTGACCTCTCCTATTCTCACTCTTCCCGAGCCGGAAGGCGGTTCACTGATTTTCAGATCGTCTCGAGTGGGTCTTGGTGTGTTCTCATGCAAGACGGTAAGGTGATTGCTTATGGGTCGAGGCGCTTAAAGAAGCACGAGCGAATTATCCCACTCATGATTTGGAGTTGGTCTGCGGTTGTTTTTGCTCTCAAGATTTGGAGGCATTATCTATACTGGCGAGCCTTGTGATATTTTCACAGATCACAAGAGTCTCAAATATATCATCACTCGTAGGATCTGAATTTGAGGCAAAGGAGGTGGTTGGAGTTGATCAAGGATTATGATCTTACTATTCAAGATCATCCGTGCAAGGCCAATGTCGTTGCGGATGCTCTTAGTCGCAAGGCGACTCGCTACTCTAGATTACCTCATTGCTGATTTTGATCGCATGGGTATATCCTATTGTTATGCGGGCACATCACATGTTGAGACACGGTGATTCTTGAGTCGGCTATTCCGCATCGTGTCGGAAGCACAAAGAGGTGACCGGTTATTACAGGAGGTTAGGAAGCGCCCGGACGAGGGTAAAGAGGGTGATTTTAGCATGGACGATTCTCGTACTTTGAGGTTTAAAGGCCGCCTTTGCGTGCAAAAGCGGAGGTCAAAGATGATATCTTGAGGGAAGCACATCGCACTCCGCACACTATTCATCCCGTGAGACTAAGATGTATCGAGATCTAAAATGTAATTTTGGTGGAAAAGAATGAAGGTGGATATTGCTAATTATGTGGCTTCTTGCGGTGTTTGTCGCAAGTGAAAGCCGAACACAAGCGCCCCGCAGGTTATTGCAGCCTTTGGAGGTACCCAGTGGCCTTGGGATGATATCTCTATGGACTTTGTGGTGGCCTTACCTCGCTCGCCGCGAGGAAGGATGCGATTTGGGTAGTGGTGGATCGTTCAAAGAAGTCTGCAGACTTCATTCCTATCCGCACGACAAATTCAATGAGTGATCTAGCTCCTATTTATGTGCGTGAAATAGTAAGGCGCATGGTGTGCCAAAGACCATTATTTCGACAGGACGCCAAGTTTGTCTCCAAGTTCGGGAGAGTCTGCAGAGTGCATTGGGCACAGCTCCGCCTTAGTACAAAGATTTCACCCATGCAGATGGGCAATCAGAGCGCATTATTCAGACTTTGGAGGATATGTTGCGATCTTGCGTTCTATCTTGGAAGGGTAGTTGGGAGGACCGATTGCCACTTGCGAGTTTGCTTATAATAACATTACCATTCCAAAGATTAGAGCTGCGCCATTTGAGGTTCTCTACTACGCGAAGTGCGGATCGCCGCTTGTTGGGATGCGCTGGAGAGAAGGCAATTTTGGGTCGGATTGATTGTAAGACCGCTGAGCGTGTGGCCATGGTGAGGCGTAATTTGTTGGCGGCTCAGAGTAGATGTAAAAGTTATCTGATTTGAGGAGGCGTGACTTGAGTTTGCGGTGGGTGACCAGTGCTCTTGAGAGTGTCTCCCACTAAAGGTATTGTTCGGTTCGGTACTAGAGGGAAGCTTAGCCCGAGGTACGCTGGACCGCTCCCGATTATTGCAAGAATTGGGAAGTTAGCCTACCGCTTGATCTTCCCGAGTCCATGCGTGGGGTCACAATGTGTTTCACGCCTCGATCTTGAGAAAGTTTTGAGAGACCCGAGCATAAGATTTTATTAGAGCCACTGACTATTGAGCAAGACCTCACGCTTGAGTCGCGTCCGTGGCGCATTCGGAGAGGTCGGAGCGAGGCCGAGGCACAAGACGCTGGTATACGAAGGTGCTTTGTGGACGATCACCGAGAGAGAAGCGACTTGGGAGTTGGAGTCTGCATGCGCGAGCAATATCCGCAGCTGACGTAATCGATCCAAACAAGAAAATCAGCCCGATGACGAAGATGCAATTAGGTGAAACTTTTGATTCTCAACTCCAATCTTTATGAAACTTTGCACACACCTTCTATATGCTATTGAGGACCTATTCCAATCGAATATTATGATAATTCTTGGAACGATCTTGAGCAATTGCCAATTGATTAATGAAGGTCTAAAACCGCAAGAACGAAAACTTGATCCTAAAGCTTGTTCGTGAGAGATTGATGATCAAGATGATGCTAGATAGATTCACACATATCACAGCAAGCTAATTCACGGAAAGAATCAATCACAAACTCGCGGATCAAAGAAAGCCCTAAAATCACTAAATTGAAAGCAAGAACGAAAAGAGACTTATCTCAAGCAAACCTTGCATAGATTGATTTAGCGATTGATTTGGATTACATCCACACCATCATGGATCGATGGACAATCAAAGATCACGAAATTCACCACAAACCATCAAGAGCCCTAGCCTCCACCCCAACTCCCTAAAGACAATTAGGGTTTTGAAACATAAAAGGCGAGAGAGAGAAAGAGCTAGATGGTGCAGCCACCACCTCCCCCTATTTATAGTGGAGGCCTAGACTCTAGGGTTTGACTCCATTGGGCTCCGTTAAGGCCCACTAACAAACGGGTCACACACGCACGCTTCGCAAAGCCGTCTTTAACTTTTGACCTAAACCGCTTCACCATGCGCCATGGATTTGCCAATAGGTCACCCTTGTCCATCTTGTGTCACGCTTGAGTCGTTGACTCACCCGCATCGCCGATCGCTCGACCTCAACTCTTCAAGTCTAGTCCCGATTCTCCTCGCCGTTGACCGTCGTTGACCACCAAGCTACCGCACAACCACGCATAAGAAAACACGATTCGGGAACAAGTTCTTCACAACTTGACCCATGTTAGTCAAAACATGCATCATGCAAATCATATGCCATGAAACCAATGACTTTCAAGTAGAAACCGGTCCGACCGCCCAGTGAGCGGCCGGATCGCTTCTTGGCGGTCGGACCGCTCCTCGTGAGCGGTCGGACCGCCCTTGGGACTTAGCCGAAATTCATACTCCCAAATTCAAACCTTACGAAATTAAAACGAATAGAACTTCTTCTTGGAGACTCAAAAATTATGAGACCAAGTGCATTGGGATCCCTCACTTGCCTACAACACCTATTTTTGGCCCACTGCTTTGAACACTTTTAGGTCACGTCCGACCACCCCACATGGCGGTCCGACCGATTTGGGACGGTCGGACCGCCGCAAGGACGGTCGGACCGCCCGCTCAAGAAGCTCAGAACTTTGTCGAAAACACGTGAAACGACAAACCGTAAACGCCATTGCCAATTGTCACATCATCCTAAGATCTGGAGCATATCCCCATGAAATCCACAAAAAGATCATAGAACTAATTAACAGGGAAGACAAAAACATGAAACATGTTCAACCGAATGCTTCAATGGGGAAAGGAACAACAGAGAAGACAAAGAAGGAAAATTAACAGGGAGGACAGGGTGCATGCGGCTGCTTCCTGATGCATTGCATGTAGATGGAAGCCGATTAAGATGAGATGGGAAAGCAACGATTAAAGGAAAACGACGGCAACCAATGAGCACACAATGGCGGCCATGGGACTCACGTACGCTATACACACATACCACATTGCATAGGGCTGATTTTGGTGTGCATAGTGGCCGGCGGACGGCGGCGAGGTGGCGGCGGCGAAGCGGCAAAACGAAAAGGAAACGACGAGCTGGACGCGATGGTGCGATCGGATTTTGGAAATACTCACCGAGTAAGCGGGAAACGCGAAGAATACGATTGGTCTGTCGCGCACGGTGGAACTCCGACGAACTTTGGGCGAAGGAGCTGGCACCACGACGACGCGAATCCAACGCCGCAAACGGTTCGGCCTGCGAACGTCGGACGGAGGAGAAACTCGCTAGAGAAGGCCTTTGGGACGAACTGCGTATTCCATGAACTGCGACGAACACAGATCGATTCGGATGAAACCAAATCAGATGATTGGAAGAGAACATCGAGACAGACGCGTGGGCGCAGACGGCTCGCGTTTATATGCACCGAGCGAAAAGATACAGAGGTTTGAATTTTCAATCAGAACACGTACGCATACTGGAGTCACGATTCGGTTCTGGAGCGATGTCCGGCTGGAAAATCTGTAACACCCTGGCTATTCGGAAGCCAAAATGTCACGCAAACCCATCAAACTACTAAGCATAGCATTAAAACTAGATTATCCAGATTCAATCAACATAAATTCCTAAAGAATGACAATGAACGATCACTAGAATCATGGTAAAGAATGGATAAACGGTCATAATACCACGAACAGTCAAACGATACCAACATAGGGTTATTACAATCTGGAACTTATTTGAACAATTTGGCTTGACTGAATGGCAATAATAATTGTTCTGATTGGATAAAAGTGAAGTGTAGTGTGCCGAACTACCCCACCAAATCATCTTATCGTCCTCCTCAATTACCTAATTAAAACATACAAAGCAAGGGTGAGTCAAGACTCAAAGCAAGTACTAGACAAGAATAATCAAGCATGGAGTGGACAACACAATTCAGCTTGAATTACTTAACAATTATTGGAACACATACATGTGTGTATGGAATGAATACATGAATGGATGAAATGTAAGAATGCATTGAAGGTATGGACTTATCGATCGTGATATAATGCAGATAGCGAGTGAATCACCCGCTTGTTCACTTAAAGTTACCGTGACGAAGAACGTGTCATCTGGCATTCAACGTGGCCCACATTGGAATGGTGGATCACACGCACCCATTCTCGAATTGATGGGTTTTCAAATGCCCATCTTGGAATTGATGGGTCTTTCAAATGCCCATTTGGAATTGATGGGACTTACTAAATGTAATCCACTTCGTGGTCATAATGAATTTTATCAATGAACATGATGATTTCTCGAGGTATGAATGAATATCACACATTAATGAAAAAGACACATGGCATTCAACAACATGTATAAACAGTATAAGTATGTATTCACCCACAAAGATAATGTACCAATAATGCCACACAAGTTACTTGCAGATCAACATCATGCACAAAGCACAAGAACATTCATGTAAACATCATATCATTATGCATTCCCTTGAGAACGATACAATTTAACAAGTGGTACTTGCCTTCCGTGCTGCGACGTGCTAGGAGGCAATGAAAGTGTTCCTCCACCCACCGCCTTAACTCCCAAAATCGACGTAAAACGCGGTGCAAAGAAGGGGAAGGGGGGCGGCCCAAAGGGGAGGGAGAGAAATGTGGAGTTTAGGGTTTGGGGGTAGGAACCCCTTATGGCCGCCACCACATGGGCCCCTCTCGGCCGTGGCCTGTGCCTGTGTTGTCGAGTTTATGGAAAACCCTTCTATTTTTCAGAATTTCTACTCCTTTAATTGTCTTTTCTCCTCCCGGCTATTTTCTAATTACCCGATTCAATTCCGGGATATTACATCTTTCTCCCAAATATTCTTCTAATCGACCGAACAAATTTCGGGGTATTACAAAATCGGATGAACAGTATCACGTGGTACTGTTCATGTGGGGAGGAGAGAGAAAATCTAGTATTTTCGGAATTTAATTAAAAGGCAACAAATCGATAAGATAGAATAAATAACAAATAAATCCAGAAAAATCTCCAAAAATTCCAGAAAATTCCTGGGAACACAAGGAGGCCAAATAAAATAGATTTTTATTTAATTTATGTTTACATTAGTCAAACTCAATATTTTTAATTTAGAAAAATTCCAATTAAACTTTATTAATTCAAATAAAATTAGTGAAATTTTTCAGGGACCTAAACTACTCGAAAGATTTTTGAAAAGCCAAATTTTGGGATGTTACATTGAAGCTTAAGAAGAGTTTGTGGATGGCTCCGAGTCTAGGATCTTCTTCACTAAGATAGACCTTTAATCAACATCAATATTCATTGCAAATAAAAACTGTCATAAAAATGGGTGACTGAAGCTCTTTGAGCAAAATGATTCAATTCCGGGCTTTCTGTCTCTAGGATGGTCATTGTTAGCTTCTTGATCTCACATTGACATTATGACATGGTCATTATCACTTTAGAATCTCTGTTGATGAACTTGCTAGTTTTGAAGCTTTGCTTAAATTGTTACAATTCATCGCTTTTACTTTGAGCCTTCTAGCTTAGCTTTGATATATATGTCTTAACATGATCTTGCTAGCGCTTTCAGGCTTGATATGTATTGTGTGATTATAGAAATGCTAGCTTGTTCTTTTGGGTAATCTTCAAAGCTTCTTGTGCTAAAATATGCAAAATTCAAAAAAAATAAAGCCACTCCATTGCATTCCATGCATGCTCTTTCTTATGCTTCTTCCTTATTTCTGCATTTATTATCTCTAGATGAGAGGAATACGTGATTCCTTAACACCATTGTCAAAGGGGGAGAAGAAGTAGCAAAAATGTTGAAAGGGGAAGCAATTTCGAGAAAATGAAATTTTCTGGAAAAATGATGCTCAAAGTGAGGGGGAGCTTTGTATTTGCATTTTTATGATTGTATTGTCATTTCTGAAACTTGAATTGCAATTCTTGGAACCTCACAATGATCAAAGGTCAATATGAACAATTGTTCTTTCATATGGACCTTAAGTGAGATTTTTTACTCTTCTTTGGAAATTGAAGCTTTCTTACTTTCTTTTGACTTATCTCGCTTGCCTATACTAATCTGAAGCCAATTGGTCATTTCCATTGTTTCTCTTGCTCTTGGACCAAGTTGTGCCTTTGTACAAAAACGTCAAGTATTTTACTTTTCAAACCTTAAAACTTACATTTTTGAGAAATTGCCAATGTGTGCATCAAGGGGGAGATTGTGGATATCATGGGGATATGCTCATGATCTTAGGATAATGTTACAATTGGCAATGACGTTAAAGGTTTATCGATTCATGAGTTTTCAAAGATCATTTCGATTCTGTCGGGGCCTTAATCGATCGACGGCAGTAAGCGGCGATGATCAGTTTAGATGTGGTCCGACCAACCATGGGCGGCGGTCGGACCGACTAATTCAAAAAGTGGATTTTTGAGCTGGGCCAAAAATAGAGGGTGTATGCAAGAAAGGGGATTCTAATTCACTTGGTCTCATAATATTTGGACTCTCCAATCAAAAGTTTTATTCGTTTGAAATTTCCAAAAAGCTTTCAGTTTTCAGGGGTTGAAATTTGGCTAAGTCCCCGGTCAGACCGCCCATTGAATGGAAGTCTGACCGGTTTTCACTTGTTTCATCGGCCCTTGTAGTGGCGATGTTTGTTTGTTAAGTCAAGTTCATGAGTTTTAGTGCATATATGTTGCATGATGCATGTTTTGACTAACGTGGATCAAGTTGCGAAGAACTTATTCCCGAAATCGATTTCTTGGTCTATTGTTGTGCAGGTTGCTTGGAGGTCAACGACGGTCAACGGCGAGGATGATCGGGACTAGGCTTAAGAGCTGAGATTCAGAACAATCAATGGTGTCGGATGAAGTCATTGGTTTCGAGCGTGGCGCAAAATGGACAAGGATGACCGAACGAGAAGTTCAGTGTGACGGGTTGCATCAAGTGGTGCGAGGGTCGGTGCAAGTGCCATGGTGGTTTCGGTGGCAGCCGGATGGGAGAGACTTATCGACATGATGAGAGTCGCTGATCAACCTACACGCGACGAAGCATGGAACTACTTCATGAAGATTGGACTCGGTCTTCGGAGAAGGATCGAGAAGGGGTATTTTGGTAATATCACTAAAATACCACCTTGCTTGCTTTTGGCTAAACCGCGGCGCAAGACGACTCAAGGAGAAGCGGTTTAGGTCAAGAGAAGATGAAGATGGCGCTTTAAAATACGTGCGTGTGTTAGACCCGTTTGTATGTGGGCTTAACGGGTGTCTAATAGGAACTCTTCTAGAAGGTTAGCCTCCACTATAAATATGGGAGGGTGCTGTGCACCTCCCCTAGTCCTTTTGCTTATTTGGAAACCCTAGTTTTGTTTTTTAGATTAGGGAGTGGAGAGGTTAGGATTATTGAAGAGGAGATTGATTGTGTGTTCATGTATTGAGTTTTGTCCTCCATGTTGGAGTGGTTGTAAACCAGCAACAATCACAAATCAATCTATGAAAGTTTTCTTGAGATGAGTCTCTTTTCGTTCTTGCTCTCTATTTTGTGATTTTGGGGTCGTCTTTGATTCTGAAGTTTTCCTTCGGTTTATGCCCCTAATCTTGCTTGCTGTGACATTGGGGATATCATTTTGATCATCTCTAACCCACGAGCAAGGTTTTTGATCTAGTTTTCGTCTTGACTCAGTTTTGAACCATCCTTCACTCAAATGGGAAAAGTTCAAAACTTTGCCAAGGATCTTCGCGATCTTTGATTGGAATTGGTTCCAGATATCCTAGAGAAGGTGTGTTCCAAGTTTCATCGAGTTTGGAGATGTAGATCAAAAGTTACATCTATTTATAACTTCGTTTTTGGGCTGATTTCACTGTAATATTCCGAAAAAAATAGTAATAACCTCTTAAGGGCCTATGCGTAATTAAACAAAGTAAGTACATGAAAATATAATATTTTTCTAGTTTTTACGGAGGGGCTAGACTGCGTGAGATATAAAAGAGAATCGTGGGGAGAGAAATCAGAAATTCTAAACCCTAGTTTTTATTCCTCCGCTTGCGCGCCGCTTATTAGCCGCCTCGCTTTTTTTCTCACCCTTGATTATCGCCGCCTAATTCCTTCGACGCTGCGTGCGTGGAAACCAATGATCTCATTGTCGTGTGTAGCCGCCTACACGTTGGCTCGCCGAGCGCAAGCGATCAAACAGCCAGTGCCCGGCCGCCTTGAGCTTGCTTTGGAAACGCGGCTGCACGTCGCCTTGCTGCCCGCATGCATGCTGGCAGTTTCATTATCTTGTTTGCTTGCAAACCCGTGAGGCCAAGGAAGCTGTACTGTGTTGTGCTAGTTAATTGCAAACGAAGGCACAGTTGGAGGTTAAATCAAGGAATAATCTAGAGAGAGAAGGGAGGAAAAATTTAGTGTTTTTGGCATTCTTCTACAGGTAATGATCTATTTTTATCTCTGTTTTGCTAATTTAATTAGAGAGGTTTTAGAATTTTCTAATCGAGGGGACGATTAATAGATCTGTTTAGACTGCTGTTCTGTTGAACGATTTATTCGGGTACCTTAATGTCAAATTTTAGAAATGTTATCTACTAGTTAATTGTAGGTAATTTCGATATCTTTCTATAGAATATTTAATCATGTCAATCGGACAAGTATAACTCGAGTTATGAATTTTGGAAGACTGCTCTTTGTAGCCGTCATATTTCGGTACTGTTTTGGTAGACCAGATATTAAAAATAGTAAATAGACTAATTAGAGTTTTTGATCTACATAAAAGATGTATATAATTGTCTAAGGGTTTTGTAGGATCTAAGAACTCGAACTTTGGTTGGGTAAAACAAAAGTTATGAATTTAGTAAGACCCGCTGTCCCGAAGCTAATAGATCGATTTTCTGGGTTAAAAACGGAGAGATAGATGATTTAATTAGAAGTCTTCGTAATCTAAGAAAATATGGAGAATTTTATGAAGACTCCAGAACTGGGTGGTTTGCCGTGATTGGACTTTTGAGTCAAAAGTTACGTTCGTTTTAGTACCTAGACAGCAATGGGTAACTATTCGGTACCGGGGAAGCGTGGTAGGTTTAGGGACAGGTAGGAGCGTTGTCTATTGATTGCTATTCTTGATGCTGTAGCTTGTATTGAAATTTGTGTATTTAATATAGGAGAGGCGTCGTGCTTGTTGCCATCATCTAGTCAAATCGTGCGTCGCAACTAGTAAAGGCAAGTGCATGGTAGACAACGATCAATGATTGATCACTGTTTTCTTTATCTTCCATTACCATTATTGTTGTGCTTTTATTTTATTTAATTGCAAGCAATGGAATGGTATGGACTTATATTGTTGATGGATGTGATGAAAAATTGGATATGATGAGTAATATGAAATTATGCATGATTGCATTCATAAGCATCTTTGCATATGAGCAGGTGATCATGAATGATCACAACTCCACGGGAGTGGAGGAGGTCCCCGATCCTTGAGGAGGAACGGGCTTGAGAGTGAATGTTGTCGCGAGCATTCACTCATGCTATACCGGTATACGCGAAAGAAGTGCATGTGGATATGTAGATTAGAGTTGCATTGATATATGAGATTAATGGTTGTGAAACAAAGAGAAGATAACAGCATGAGAATATTAATAGAAGTACCTGTGATGATAATGAAGTTATTGAATGCTGCTGATTTATTATTGTTCGTTGTGTATTGATGTGTTTGCTGAGTCGTGGACTCACCCTTGCTCTTTTGTTGTCTTTAGGTGATCTTCAAGGGCGCCGTGACTGAGAGCGAGTAGAGCACATGGAGTAGATCCATACTTCAATCACATGATCATTTGCCACAAGAACCTTTTTATTCAATGCAGGATTACTCTAGGACATGTTAGAGGTTGAATAAAGTTTAGGACAACGTTTTGGACTAGACTATTTGTTTCAATGATTTGGATTCATTGGTTGGTGCTATTTTGGATTATTTACCTGGTTATATTTCCCCTTGCTTATTTATTATCGCTTGATCCATAATTATGCATGTTCTTTTGTGGTCCATGGATATGTTTATTGATGTTTTTCCTTGCTGTAATTTTATAATGTGTCGATAATTATTAGTTTAGAGAGTAGTTTAGTGGCATTCCAGGCTCAGTGTTGGGCTGGGGTGTTACAGTTGGTATCAGAGCGGGCTTTAGATCCGTGGTGAATAGATTAACAACTTAGGCAAACTAAAATTGTTAAAATTTGCTTTAGTTTTAGTTAATCAACTAAAATTTGTTAATGGTTAATTAATCTAAAATTTGACACACTAGTGCACAGTAGGTTAGAGAGAGGTACGATCATCGTTTTACGCTTCCGTTATGCTGTTTATTGATGCATGATTTTATTTTGACCTTTGAACTCATTGTGCATTGTTGATTGTGGTTGATAGCTATGCCGAGGGGTAGAGGACGTGATCGTGGTGGCCGCGGTCGTGGAGGTCAGGGCCGCGGGCGAGGTTCCGTTGAGCCACCTCCGTAGCGAGATGAGTCGAGAGTCGAGGGGTTGCTATTGACCGCCTCGGCTGGGGTCCAGATGAGACCCCGCTTGCTTAGAGAGTTGGTGGGAGAGATCCGTGCTCTTCGTCAATGCACGGCAGCACCCTATTCGCAAAGATCTGTTGTTGCTCTGCCGCACCTCCACCGGTTCGAGGCGCGATGACACTTCGAGAGTGGATGGGGTTGAGGTTGGATCCGCTTGACGGCCTGGGCACACCGGTCGTGCAAATGGACTGGTTGCGCTACATGGAGAGGCGATTTGGAGCTTTAGAGATGTCCTCACATCGAGGGTCCGCTTGTGGCCTTTCAACCAAGGGGCAAGCGGATATTTGGTGGGAGGGCGTGTTGTCTTCGAGGACCGCCACTCAAGGGCCGCCACTTGGGAGGACTTTGTTGATCGCTCAAGGGAAAGTTCTACCCCTACTCTTTTGTTGAGAAGATGGAGGTTGCCTTGACGACCTTTGCTCGTGGGAAGAGGTCTATTCTCGAGTATGAGGTCGAGTTCAACAACTTGGTTCGCTTTGTCCCTTCAAGATGTGAACGATGATCTTCGTAAAGCCAAGAAGTTCCGCTGTGGTCTCAATTCGAGTACCAAGCATGTGTTGGGAGCTACTCCACCCGTGACTCTGACTCTGTTGTGGAGCAAGCTAGGGGCATGGAGTTGGAGATGCACCACAAAGGCGCAAGCCTCGGTGGATGGTAGCTTCGCGGTGACCGTAAGAGGAGCTCTAGTGAGGAAGTGGGTCTGCTCAACGACCCTTTCAAGAAATTCAAGGAAGACCGCATCCTTCAAGTCTAAGCGATCGAGGCCGCTCCTTCTTGGCGCCTCGCCTTTTGCAGTACTCGGCTCTTCGTCCCGCCCTGCAGGTGGTATGCTTTGCTTTAAGTGCGGTGATGGACACCGCACGCCGAAAGTGCTCTTGGACGGAGATTGCCGTCGATGTGGCCGACCGGTCACAAGGAGAGGTGTGTCGCGTAACCCCGCTTAGCGTGATCAAGTGGGAGCTGTGCCATCTTCTTCTTGATGGGTCCCGCCGAGGAACTTTCCGGATGATGATCGCTCCTCCGGTACGCCATTTCCTTGACTTGGGCGCCACAAGAGGGTACTATTGGCACCGCCACCTTCGCACCACTTCAAAGTTGCACGACCGCTTTACCGCACCGCCACGCAGATTGTTGGGGCTCTCGCCGCCCGTCGTCGTCTTTTCGCCATGGCGCCACCGAGTGTACGCCATGCCCACAACGGAGTCCATGGTCGCCCCGACGTGGTGACAGTACTTTGCTTGTGGATTCGCTTGATGCTTTAGTCCTTTTGATTCAGGGGCTACCTTTTGTTTGTCTCGACAACGCTTGCTAGAGAGCGAACTTGAGTATGCAAAGTGGATTTCGATCGGTGTTAGTTAGCTCTCCGGGGAATTATTGCGAGCTCTCACTGCTTGTCCCGGTGTTCTATTGTCATTGATGGAGAGAAGTTCACGCGAATTTGATAGTTATTCAAATGGAGCCGCTCGACGTTATCTTGGGTATGAATTGGTTGCACTCTTATCGAGCCGTGATATCCTCGTTTTCAGAGAACTGTCGTGCGCACTTCGTGCGGGAGACTTTGACTTTCAGGAGCGCGCCGCGCTCTTTCGATGTTGGTCTGATTGTTCCCGGTCGTGCGATGTGAAAATCGGGCTTCTTTTAGCTCTTGCTGAGAAACCGAGTGTGGCTTCGCAGATTGAGGAGATTTCAATGGTTAGTGATTACCCAGATGTGTTCCCGACTGAGCTTCCGGGCTTGCCACCAGCGCGAGACGTGGAGTTTCGCATTGATCTTGTTCCGGGTACTCGTCCCATCTCGATGTCTCCATATCGACTAGCACGTCCGCTTCGTGACGAGTTGAAGAAGCAATTGGATGATTTGTTGGCTAAAGGTTTGATCAGGCATAGCGTATCGCCGTGGGGAGCTCCTGTTCTATTCACAGAGAAGAAGGATGGGAGTTGGCGCATGTGTGTTGATTATCGTGCGCTTAATGCAGTCACAATCAAGAACAAATATCCATTGCCCCGCATTGAGGACTTGTTTGATCGGTTAAATGGAGCTCAAGTATTCTCCAAGATCGATCTCCAGTCAGGGTATAATCAAATCCGTGTGCGTGAGCAGGATGTAGAGAAGACTGCTTTCTCCACCAGGTATGGGCATTATGAGTATAAAGTTATGTCTTTTGGATTGACTAATGCGCCTGCTATTTTTATGGAGACCATGAACAACATGTTACACGAGTATCTAGATGACTTCGTGGTGGTGTTCATTGATGATATTCTTATCTATTCCAAGACCAATGAGGATCATGAGCGTCATTTGAGGTTGGTTTTAGAGACTTTGAGAGAGCACAAGTTCTATGCTAAGTTGAAGAAGTGTGAGTTGTGGATTTCAGAAGTGAGTTTTCTGGGTCATGTGATAAATCCTCAAGGCATTGCTGTTGATCCTAGCAAGGTCTCTACAGTTGTGATACTCTGAAAAATAATATTAATATTAATAATAACGTCTTTAAGGGCTTGTGCGTAATTAAATAAAAAGAATTTGTGAAAAATAGATTATTTCAGAGTTTTTAAGAGCCATATAAATAGATTGTGGGTTCTCTAGAAACCCTAGCCGCCAACTTGTTTGCATTGCTCCATCACGCCACCAATTTCTCTCTGCTTGCGGCCATCGCCGCCACCAATTTCTCTGCTATACCAGATCGCCGCCTTGACCAATCCTCTCGGCGTTCTGCGTTACGCGCCGCGTGGACGCCGCCGATCGTCTGCGCGGCACGCCTCGAAGCGCCGCCGCATTGGTCGTGGCAGGCCGAGCCGAGCCGAGCGGCTCCGCCGCTCTGCGCCGCGATCTTCTTGGCCGAGCCGAGCGAAGCTTCTCGCTCTTCTTATTTGTGTTCTTTGTCTGCGTGAATTTTTCTTCGCGCCGCCGATTGTCGTTCTTGTTGCCGATTGGCCGCCGCCGCCAAGTCTTGCCTCACTGCCAGATGTGTCTTCTGGCCGCCGATCTTCTCGACACGACGTCGCGTGGAGGTCAGTTTGTTTTCATGCGAACATTGGTTAGCTTCGGTGGTTAATTAGATTGGCAAAGTCGCATTGTATGTGTGTATGTGACGTTCCTGCATGCATGCAGACCATTAGAACTAAGTTAACTAGCTTAGCAATAATTAGTTAATACTAATTAGTAGTTAATTAACTTGGCCGTAGTATTTTTGTGCATGCATGATTAAGTAAGTAGAGATCCGATTTCTTGAGGGTAACGATCTGTAAGCTTGTTTCCTCTCTGTTTTACTAATTTATTTAGAGATTAGAATTTAGATTAATTAGAGAGGGTTCTTTAATTTGTAGACGAAGTGCCGATTAATGAGTCTGTTAGCCTGCTGTTCTGTTGAACGATTTATTCGGGTACCTTAATGACAAATTTTGAAAATATCATCTACTGGTTAATTGTATATAATTTCGATATCTTTCTATAGCATATTTAATCATGTCAATCGGACAAGTAGAATTCGAGTTATGATTTTCGGAAGACCGCTGTTTTTGCGGTTGTCGTCTTTCGGCGCTGTTTTGGTAGACTGTAGATTAAAAATAGTAAATAGCCTAATTAGAGTTTTTGATCTACATGAAAGATGTAGATAATTATCCAATGGTTCTGTAGAATCTAAGAACACGCATTTTGGTTGGGTAAAACAAAAGTTATGAATTTGGTAAGACTGCTGTTCCGAAGCGGACAGATCGGTTTTCTGGGCTAAAAACGGAGGGTTAGATGATTTAATTAGAAGACTTCGTAATCTAAGAAAATGTGGAGAATTTTATAAAGAATCCAGAATGGGGTGGTTTGTGGTGATCGGACTTTTGAGTCAAAAGTTACGTTCGTTTTAGTACTAAGACAGCTATGGGTAACTATTCGGTACCGGAGTAACGTGGTATATTTGGGAACGGGTAAGAGCGAAGTATATTGATTGCTATTCTTGTTGCTGTAGCTTGTATTGAAATTGAAATATTTATTGTAGGAGAGGCGTTGTACTTGTTGCCATCTGCTAGCCAAATCGCAAGGCCGCAGACTAGTAAAGGCAAGTGATGGTAGACAAATGATCAATGATGATCACGTGATTCTTTATCTTCTATTACCATTATTGTTGTGCTTTTATTTTATTTAATTGCAAACAATGGAATGACATGGTTATATCTTTGTTGATAAACATGATGAAAAGTTGGATATGATGTTTATGATGGAGTTTGCATGTTTGCATTCATAAGCATCATTGCATATGAGCAGGTGATCATGAATGATCACAACTCCACGGGAGTGGAGGAGGTCCCCGATCCTTATGGAGGAACGGGCTTGAGAGTGAATGTTGTCGCGAGCATTCACTCATGCTATACCGGTATACGCGAAAGAAGTGCATGTGGACATGTAGATTAGATTTGCATTGATACATGAGATTAATGGATGTGAATCAAATAGAAGTACCTGTAACGATAATGAAGTTATTGAATGCTGTTGATTTATTATTGTTCGTTGTTTATGGATGTGTTTGCTGAGTCGTGGACTCACCCTTGCTCTATTGTTGTCTTTAGGTGATCTTCGAGGATGCCGTAACTGAGAGAGAGTAGTGTAATACTCCGATTTATTATAAGGAAGAAAGCACTCAAAAGAGAAATTAGACATAAGAAAAAGGGGGTTTCTGCAGTTTTTTCGGCAACTGGGCTTGTGCCTTGGCCCAGAGGCCCATGAGGGGCCGGCCACGTATAAAAGGAGGGGAAAACCCTAAAAATGCTGTAGCTACAGTGCGCCATCACTGTTCACGGTACTGTAGCAGTGCCCATGTGGCTCTATCAAGATGAGGAGAAGAGGAGAAAAGGAGATTAAGCCATTGGTGGCATCGGCCAAGAGAAGAAGCAAGGAGAAGAGGAGAAGAGGGTGAGGAGAAGAGAGGCCGTCTTCCTCAAGTACCGTTCAACGTCGTCCTATGGGTCTACAAGGGTAACAAGGACTCCCACTCGCTGTTTGATTGGTTGTAGATGCGAAATTGATCAATAGGTTCGAACCGGTTTGCTGTTCCAGTAGTTCCAGATTTGTCCAGAATGTTGCGCGGCCGGTTTCGACCTGTTAGAGGCCGATTTGGAGGTTCTCCCCTTCTATAGAATTGTAGCCGCGACTCTTAGATTTCCATAACCACCAAGATCACGTGATTCCACCTTACGGTTTAGGAGATATGGTTTTTTTAGTGCGCTCTGTTCTGTTTGTCTGACGAGAAGGAACTGTCGGTTTGTTCCTCGGTTTTGATCTAGTTGGAGTCAGATTCAGAACTTCCACCCAACTAGGTTTTTGTAGGCCTTTAAATTATCTTTCCAGGTTGATAAAGATCACCTCATTTGGATCAGTAGATTGAAAGTTACACCATTTTCATTGCTGCTGTTCTGAAAACTGGACAGATTCCTGTCGGTGTTTTCAGTGGTTGTTTAGTCCTCTGTTTTGGCCGAATCAGAGAACGCTGTCAACTAGAGTTTTGTAGCTTGGTCTGTTAAGAGTAGTTGGGCACTAGTTTCAGGTCTTTTGGAGTTACAGATAATTAATGGTGATTTTTCTAGTATCGCTGCCAGTTTAGCGGTAATCGGGTCGGTGGGGTAACTTTGGTAAAATTGACCCGTTGTTTTGTGTGGGTGAGATAGAGGGATGGAAGGGCTCTTGTAGCAATGTCATACCTTGTTATTCTTATTTCGATTATACATTTGTGTAGGCGGTGAGGCGGTGAGTGGAGGGGCATCTTCGTGTCCTCCTATTACGTCACATCGCGGAAGGCAAGTACCCTATGCTGTTTGGTGATGTTTCCAATTGTTTGCTTGATGTTGGGATAAATTGTGAATGCCTTTTCTATCCATCCTGATGTTTATTTCATTTCAAGAAGATGATTCTTGTGATTAAAGAATTAGCATTCATTTCAGGTTGTTGCATTCCATTACATGCAACTAACTTGTGTGGCATCCTTCATATATTATGTTGTGTGGGAATGCATACTCATACTTGTTTACACATGTTGTTGAATGCCATGTGTCTTTTCCACTAATGTGTGTTATTCATTCATACCATGAGAAATCATCATATTCATTCATAAAATTCATTATGACCACGGAGTGGATTCTTTTAGTAAGTCCCATCAATTCCAGGATGGGCATTTGAAAGACCCATCAATTCCAGCATGGGCATTTGAAAACCCACCATTCCAATGTGGGTAGTGTTGACCACCATTCCAATGTGGCAACTTGGACACCCGTATGAAACGTTCTTCATACGGTGATTGGGTCCCGTGCTTTTCATGGCACGGGCTTAAGTGAACACCGACGGTGTATCACTCGCTATACCCAGTATAAGTCGTGATTAGTCCATTCCTTCAATGCATTCTTTCATTCCATCCATTCATGTATTCATTCCATTCAATCATATATGTGTTCCAAGATTTGTTCGTAATTCAACCGGATTATGTTGTCCACTCTATGTTTGATTATTCTTGTATGTACTTCTTGAGTCTTGACTCACCCTTGCTTTGTATGTTTTAATTAGGTAATTGAGGAGAAGACAAGGTGATTTGGTGGGGTAGTTCGACTGCTGCACTTCACTTTTATCCAATCAGAATAATTATTATTACCTTTCAGTCAAGCCAACTTGTTAAATAAATTTTCAGATTTGTAATAATCCAACTTTGGTATTGCTTGACTGTTCGTGGTATTATATCTGTTCATCCATTCTTTTCCATGAATCTGGTGATCGTTTATTGTCATTCTTTAGAAATTATTGTTGATTGAATCTGTATAATCCAGCTTTAATGCTATTCTTAGTAGTTTGATAGTTTTACGTGACATCTTGGCTTCGAATAGCCCAGGTGTTACTGATTGGTATCAGAGCGGGCTTTAGGTCCGTGGTTTATTCAAACATATTAAATTGACACACTGTGCACATTAGGAGGGGTTGGGTAAACTGTTGCTTCCGCATTTCAATTGTAGTGACTCGATTAATGAGTCGTTGAATTGTTTTGTGCTATGATGTGTTAATCCATGATATGATGTGTAACCTCTATCTATGAAATCATTCTATGATTGTCATGAGATGATCCTATATATATATATATATATATATATATATATATATTCATAATTGATTGCACTAGTTTTGTGTTTCGGTAGCGGACGTTGAGAAGTTGAGTTCGTGGTTGTTGCCACAGGTTTTGCGGGCTACACCTTGTTTGTGGTATGAAATTTGAGAAGTTCTTACCTCTTTTCCATAAGCTCTGTGTTGAGCACGAGCTCGTTGATGAACTTGTTGCCTTTCTAGAACTGGTATCTGGTTTTTTAGTTGTAGTTTCTGGCAGTTCGTGAATTTCTTTTGAATTTGGGGTTAATGAAATAGCAAGCTCTTGTAGGTTTCTGACCGTTCTTTGAACCAATTGGTGTTCTTTCGATTATTGTGAAATTTCTACTCCACGTGGGCATAGTTCCATTGCAAGATTTATCTTTTCACCAAAGACCTGTTTTACCCCTGTTGGGGAAATTTAACTCATTCATTCGTTTGGAATCTCGGTATTGGAAGCCTTCTTTTGCAAGTTCTTTATTAAGTGTGTATTGATCTTGCATATTTCTCTTGGGCTGTTTTAGTAAGTCGTTCTCTTCCTTGATTTTCGAATTTGACAAATTCTTGTCCGGTGGTGATTGATGAATTTCTCTTGGGTTCATGATTTTTGGTAGACGAGTTTAAATAGGCCTTTAATGGTACTCCGAAAACATTATTGTTTTCGATCGTTGAATTGCTTTTACTACGAGTGATCTTTGTAAATTGGCAACATTGATATTTTCATGGTTGTTCCTTCTTTCTCATTGGAAAAGAGCGACCCATTTACTCGTTTGATAGTTTGCATAATGAGAATTCTTGTTACAAGTTCGTTAACACGAAAGCATTGGCTCAATGTATTCCTTTTAGAACCCTCCGCTTGTTGAAATTTGATGCATCTCTTTTAGAAGAAAAATGCTAAAACCCATTTGTGGTGCTTTGTTGTGATTAAGTCGGGGGTGGTATTCAAATAAAATTGTGGGCAACGGGTTTCTGTTGGTCCCTAGTTGTTTTTTTTTCAAAACAGTTTCTTGTCTTTCTGACTGCTAAGTTCTCTTTGCTACTTGTAAACGTTATGATTGACAAGATCATTCTTTTTGTAAGAGTCCTATCTCTCTTGTTGTTTAAGGGGACCTGGTTAACCGTTTGGTATTTTGATAACGGGAATTATCTTCTACTAAGTTTATTGAAGAAATTTCGACTCAGTTCAATTCTTTTGGAGTAGTTGGAGTGTTGGAGTTTATAACCTCCCTTTGAAAAGGAAGAGTGTCAAGACCCCTTTCTAATGTTTTGTGGTGTTGTGTGAGAGGTTTGTCTCAGCTTTGTGGCATTCGTACTAGGTTCCTTTTCGAGAACAAGTTGTTATTACAATTCCATTTGATGCTGAAAATTTCTATAACCCGATTTGTCATGTTTCCTTTAGAAGGTTTATTGATATGATCAGTAATGTGAGAATAAGGTTGATTCTTTTATAGAGAAAGAAGTTTGACCACCTTTCTTGATGTTTCCAAAATGATTCAATTTCGAGTTTTGTGTTCATGACCTACTGGAGGTCCAAGTTTATTATGATAAACGAAGTTTGCCGCAGAAACGATTTGTTGCAAAGTTATAATGGTTCTTGATGATGCGAGCGTTTTGATCTTGAATGCTCGTTGTTCTTATCTGTAAAGATCCGACATTGTCTTCTTGCGAGGCTTTTATTTTCAATTGTGGACTCCACCTATGTTCAATGAGTTCATTGCCTAATTGGTTTTCCCCTTGGTTCTGTGTTCATTGCGAGTGGTAAGTGATTTCCCAGTTGGTGAAAAGCGTTTTCACGTGCCTCTTCTTTTGAGAAGTATTCAACCCATTCTTTTCGCGTGGGTCTTTCGAAATGTTTTCTAAATGTGGTTGTGAGCTTGATGTTATTACTTGTAGTAAATTGATCGCCTTTGGTGACATCGTTCAAATGAGAATATTTCAAGTCTAGCTTTCGTGGTACCTTGGAGATCGCGAATCAACGGGTAACTGAAATCATTTGAATAACTTAAGGAATTGGATTATCCTATTGCTTCTTAAAGGTTTCGTGTGATTTAGTCTGAAAGGCTCCTTGGTTTGAGTTCGCAAAGTGAGGTTGCAATCAAAGAAAAATTTCGTCGATCTCTTCGAGACGAAGTTAACCCATGTTGCTTTTCGTGAAATCCTGTAAAGGGAAATGTTTGAGTTTTGTGGTCGCAATCATTTGGATCCGTGTTTTCCTGTAGACGGTTTGCTCCGAGCGAATTTGACCTGTTGAAGGATTTTATTGATTCTTGATTTGATCTTGTGGTTATTTGAATCATTTCTAACTTGTTGCTCTTCCCGCTCAAGAGATGTCGAGTTTCAATCGCAGTATCTTTCTTTCGTATCGGCGGTTATTTGCTAATCACTTTTAGGGATGTGTTCCCTCAACTGTGAACTCAATTTCTTTTTTTTCCAAAGTCACCTTTATCAGAATATTCCTTATGGTTTCTTGCTCGCCGTGATGAGCAACGTCTGTCTGTGTGATTAAACTTATCTTTGTTCGCTTCTTCCTTTTGAGAAAGGATCACAGTTCTGTGTTGCAAAGTGATTGCAAAGTGTAAGTTTGACCACTGTTTAGTGGTGGATGAGTAATCGTAGTGGTGATATTTTTCTACCAAGTTATCGGAGGAGTAGTAGAATGTGAAATGATTTTGATCTGTATCCCTTGGAGGGAAAATTGATTCACCTGAGATGTTTGACTTCGAAGTAAGTCTGAAAAGTGTTACGGCTGATAAACACCTGGTATAGTGAAATTCCAGAACTTCAATTCAGGATTGAAAGGTTGGTGATTATCGGAGGTACGGAAACCTTGATTGAACTTATAGAGTAACGCAATTGGATAGCATTGCGAGATGGTGGGGGTGAATTCTGATGATGTCAATGTGTGAGTATGTTAGAATTGTGGGAATGTTAGAGATTTAATTCGATGATTTCACTATCAGTTATAAGAGCAATCTGTTGTAGAGGTTTTGGAAGTTAAATCTGGGCTTTGCATCTGTTTATGCTAGACCTTTGGTCACCCACTGATTGTGTGTAGAGAGTGGAATAAATGAGTTTCGAGCATGTTTATGCTAGAACCCTTTTGAAGTAACACATTAGCATGTGTCCGACGATTCTGAGTTGTTCTTGAAAATTTGAGGTAATGTGATTGTGTGGTATCTATCTGTGCGCTTTGGGTGCCTTTAATCAAATTAATGTTGAATAGTAGAACGAGATGCCTAGAGTATTCGAAGAATTCAATGGAGTCTCTCCACAATGGTGTGGATGATGTGTTTCAGTTTGAGCATAATTTGAGCATGTTCAATTAAAAGGTTTAAGCTCATGTGGGATGCGATGAATTCGAATTCCAAGGTTAGGAAGAAGTTTTAATCCTAAAGAGAAACCGAGGAAAGAATGTTTCTCGGTTAGTGAAGCGTTTTCTTAGTTCTCGTTTGAGTTTTTTGTTGTCAACGGTGTTTTCCGCAATTTTGGGTTGGCACTTTTGTGTCGTGTGTGATTCTTTCCAGTTCGACGGAGTAAAAGAAGCATTTGGTTTGGGCGCTCGAGTGATTCTTCCTTTGATTGTCGTGGTGTTCATTTGTAAACTGCTTATTTAGAAAATGGATTTGTTTACTAGATGAATTGTCAAATTTGGAATTCAACCTTTTGGGGGAGAGTTAACATTGCGTGGTCGCGATGAGGACTCTCTATTTCTAGTTGGATTCTCTTGGTTTCCGAAAAATTGCAGAAATTAGGAAGTTGGCATATCGCATTGACCATCTCGGGTCCTTATGCGAAGTACGCATCGTTTGGTGTGCTCGAGTGTTAAGCGAGTAACCGAGCAATTCCAAGCTTGGGATGTTGTTGTTAAACTCGATCATGATTTTCTTTCGAGTAGATCGGTGTATAGATTCGAGGTCGAATCCTATTAAGAGGGGTAGAATGTAATACTCCGATTTATTATAAGGAAGAAAGCACTCAAAAGAGAAATTAGACATAAGAAAAAGGGGGTTTCTGCAGTTTTTTCGGCAACCTGGGCTTCAGGCCTTGGCCCAGGAGGCCCATGAGGGGCCGGCCACGTATAAAAGGAGGGGAAACCCTAAAAATACTGTAGCTACAGTGCGCCATCACTGTTCACGGTACTGTAGCAGTGCCCATGTGGCTCTATCAAGATGAGGAGAAAAGGAGAGGAAGCCATTGGTGGCATCGGCCAAGAGAAGAAGCAAGGAGAAGAGGAGAAGAGGGTGAGGAGAAGAGAGGCCGTCTTCCTCAAGTACCGTTCAACGTAGTCCTATGGGTCTACAAGGGTAACAAGGACTCCCACTCGCAGTTTGATTGGTTGTAGATGCGAAATTGATCAATAGGTTCGAACCGGTTTGCTGTTCCAGTAGTTCCAGATTTGTCCAGAATGTTGCGCGGCCGGTTTCGACCTGTTAGAGGCCGATTTGGAGGTTCTCCCCTTCTATAGAATTGTAGCCGCGACTCTTAGCTTTCCATAGCCACCAAGATCACGTGATTCCACCTTACGGTTTAGGAGATATGGTTTTTTTAGTGCGCTCTGTTCTGTTTGTCTGACGAGAAGGAACTGTCGGTTTGTTCCTCGGTTTTGATCTAGTTAGAGTCAGATTCAGAACTTCCACCCAACTAGGTTTTTGTAGGCCTTTAAATTATCTTTCCAGGTTGATAAAGATCACCTCATTTGGATCAGTAGATTGAAAGTTACACCATTTTCATTGCTGCTGTTCTGAAAACTGGACAGATTCCTGTCGGTGTTTTCAGTGGTTGTTTAGTCCTCTGTTTTGGCCGAATCAGAGAACGCTGTCAACTAGAGTTTTGTAGCTTGGTCTGTTAAGAGTAGTTGGGCACTAGTTTCAGGTCTTTTGGAGTTACAGATAATTAATGGTGATTTTTCTAGTATCGCTGCCAGTTTAGCGGTAATCGGGCTGTTGGGTAAACTTGGTAAAATTGATCCCGTTGTTTGTGTGGGAGAGATAGAGGGGATGGAAGGGCTCTTGTAGCAATGTCATACCTTGTTATTCTTATTTCGATTATACATTTGTGTAGGCGGTGAGGCGGTGAGTGGAGGGGCATCTTCGTGTCCTCCTATTACGTCACATCGCGGAAGGCAAGTACCCTATGCTGTTTGGTGATGTTTCCAATTGTTTGCTTGATGTTGGGATAAATTGTGAATGCCTTTTTCTATCCATCCTGATGTTTATTTCATTTCAAGAAGATGATTCTTGTGATTAAAGAATTAGCATTCATTTCAGTTGTTGCATTCCATTACATGCAACTAACTTGTGTGGCATCCTTGATATATTATGTTGTGTGGGAATGCATACTCATACTTGTTTACACATGTTGTTGAATGCCATGTGTCTTTTCCACTAATGTGTGTTATTCATTCATACCATGAGAAATCATCATATTCATTCATAAAATTCATTATGACCACGGAGTGGATTCTTTTAGTAAGTCTCATCAATTCCAAGATGGGCATTTGAAAGACCCATCAATTCCGGCATGGGCATTTGAAAACCCACCATTCCAATGTGGGTAGTGTTGACCACCATTCCAATGTGGCAACTTGGACACCGTATGAAACGTTCTTCATACGGTGATTGGGTCCCGTGCTTTCTGAAATGGCACGGGCTTAAGTGAACACCGACGGTGTATCACTCGCTATCTGAGTATAAGTCGTGATTAGTCCATTCCTTCAATGCATTCTTTCATTCCATCCATTCATGTATTCATTCCATTCAATCATATATGTGTTCCAAGATTTGTTCGTAATTCAACTGGATTATGTTGTCCACTCTATGTTTGATTATTCTTGTATGTACTTTTGAGTCTTGACTCACCCTTGCTTTGTATGTTTTAATTAGGTAATTGAGGAGAAGACAAGGTGATTTGGTGGGGTAGTTCGACTGCTGCACTTCACTTTTATCCAATCAGAATAATTATTATTACCTTTCAGTCAAGCCAACTTGTTAAATAAATTTTCAGATTTGTAATAATCCAACTTTGGTATTGCTTGACTGTTCGTGGTATTATATCTGTTCATCCATTCTTTTCCATGAATCTGGTGATCGTTTATTGTCATTCTTTAGAAATTATTGTTGATTGAATCTGTATAATCCAGCTTTAATGCTATTCTTAGTAGTTTGATAGTTTTACGTGACATCTTGGCTTCCGAATAGCCTGGGTGTTACAAGTAGAGCACATGGACAACACATGATCATTTTCCATAAGAATCTTTTCATTCAAAATTGGATTACACTTGGACATGTTAGAGGTTGAATAAAGTTTAGGACATCGTTTGGACTAGACTATTTGCTTTATTAATTTGGATTCATTGGTTGATGCTATTTTGGATTATTTACCTGGTTATAATTCCCATTGCTTATTTATTGTCGCTTGATCCATAATTATGCATGTCCTTCTTGTGGTCCATTGATATGATTATCGTTGTTTCCTTGCTGTAATTTTATAGTGTGTCGATAATTAGTAGTTTAAAGAGTATTGTGGTGGCATTCTAGGCTCAGTGTTGGGCTGGGGTGTTACAACAGTGGTAGATTGGAAGAGGCCGACTAATGTGAAGGAGGTGAGGAGTTTTTTGGGCTTGGCTGGTTATTATCGGCGTTTTGTGCAGGATTTCTCTATCATCGCCAAACCGATGTCTCACTTACTCGTAAAGGTGTGAGATTCGGTGGACTAATGAGTGTGAGCGCATTCACGACTTTGAAAGAGAGGTTGGTGACCTCTCCTATTCTCACTCTTCCCGAACCAGGGAAGCGATTCACAGTCTTTTCAGATGCGTCTCGAGTGGGTCTTGGCTGTGTGCTTATGCCAGACGGTAAGGTGATTGCTTATGCATCAAGACAGTTAAAGAAGCACGAGCAGAATTATCACACTCATGATTTGGAGTTGGCTGCGGTTGTCTTTGCTCTCAAGATTTGGAGGCATTATCTATACGGCGAGCCTTGTGATATTTTCACAGATCACAAGAGTCTCAAGTATATCTTCACCCAGAAGGGTCTGAATTTAAGGCAAAGGAGGTGGTTAGAGTTGATCAAGGATTATGATCTTACTATTCAGTATCATCCAGGCAAGGCCAATGTAGTTGCTGATGCTCTTAGTCGCAAGGCGACTCCCGCTACTCTAGATTGCCTCATTGCTGATTTTGATCGTATGGGAATATCTTATTGTTATGCGGGTACATCACATGTTGAGACATAGTTGATTCTTGAGTCAGCTATTCCAGACCGTGTGCGGAAAGCACAACAGAGTGACCGGTTACTACAGGAGGTTAGGAAGCGTCTGGATGAGGGCAAAGAGGGTGATTTTAGCATGGATGATTTTGGTGCTTTGAGGTTTAAAGGCCGTCTTTGCGTACCGCAAAAGGCGGAGGTCAAAGATGATATCTTGAGGGAGGCACATCGCACTCCGTAGACTGTTCATCCTGGTGAGACTAAAATGTATCGAGATCTGAAACAGAATTTTTGGTGGAAAAGAATGAAGGTGGATATTGCTAATTATGTGGCTTCTTGCGGTGTTTGTCAGCAAGTGAAAGCTGAGCACAAGCGTCCTGCAGGGTTGTTGCAGCCTTTGGAGGTTCCCAGTGGCCTTGGCATGATATCTCTATGGGCTTTGTGGTGGTGTTACCTCGTACGCCGCGAGGGAAGGATGCAGTTTGGGTATGTAACACGCCAGCCCAACACTGAGCCTGGAATGCCACTAAACTACTCTCTAAACTAATAATTATCGACACACTATAAAATTTCAGCAAGAAAATATCAATGGACATAACCCTGGGTCACAAAGGAGCATGTATAATTATGAATCAAGCAAGAGTAAATAAGCAAGGGGAAATATAACCAGGTAAACAATCCAGGATAGCACCAACTACTGAATCCAAATTGTTGAAATAAATAACCTAGTCCAAAATGTGACCTAAACTTTATTCAGCCTCTAACATGTCCAAGAGTAATCCAACATTGAATGAAAAGGTTCTTAAGGCAAATGATCATGTGATTGAAGTATGGATCTAATCCGTGTGCTCTACTCGCTCTCAGTCATGGCGTCCTCGAAGATCACCTAAAGACAACAAAAGAGCAAGGGTGAGTCCACGACTCAGCAAACACATCAATATACAACAAACAATAATAAATCAACAGCAATCAATAACTTCATTATCATCACAGGTACTTCTATTAATATTATCATGCTGTTATCTTCTCTTTGTTTCACACCCATTAATCCCATATATCAATGCAACTCTAATCTACATGTCTACATGCACTTCTTTCGCGTATACCGGTATACCGTGAGTGAATGCTCGCGACAACATTCACTCTCAAGCCCGTTCCTCCACAAGGATCGGGGACCTTCTCCACTCCCGTGGAGTTGTGATCATTCATGATCACCTGCTCATATGCAAAGATGCTTATGAATGCAAACATGCAGAGTTTCATAATATCCATCATATCCAATTTTTTTCATCATGTCATCAACAATATAAATCCATACCATTCCATTGCTTGCAATAAAATAAAATAAAAGCACAACAATAATGGTAATGGAAGATAAAGAAAACAGTGATCAATCATTGATCATTGTCTACCATGCACTTGCCTTTACTAGTTGCGACGCACGGTTTGGCTAGAAGACGGCAACAAGCACGACGCCTCTCCTACATTAAATACACAAATTTCAATACAAGCTACAGCATCAAGAATAGCATTCAATAGACATCGCTCCTACCTGTCCCCAAATATACCACGCTTCTCTGGTACCGAAAAGTCACCCCTAGCTGTCCTGTTACTAAAAAGAGCGTAACTTTCGACTCAAAAGTCCGATCACGACAAACCACCCAGTTCTGGATTCTACACAAAATTCTCTATATTTTATTAGATTACCAAGTCTTCTAATTAAATCATCTAACCCTCCGTTTTTAGCCCAGAAAACCGATCTGTTAGCTTCGGGACAGCGGGTCTTACTAAATTCATAACTTTTGTTTTACCCAACCAAAATTCAAGTTCTTGGATTCTACAGAATCCTTAGACAATTATCTACATCTTTCATGTAGATCAAAAACTCTAATTAGTCTATTTACTATTTTTAATCTATAGTCTACCAAAACAGCGCCGAAAGACGACAACCACAAAGACAGCAGTCTTCCAAAATTCATAACTCGAATTATACTTGTCCGATCGACATGATTAAATATTCCATAGAAAGATATCGAAATTATCTACAATTAACTAGTAGATGACATTTTCAAAATTTGCCATTAAGGTACCCGAATAAATCGTTCAACAGAACGACATACTAAACAGATCCCTTAATTGATTTCTCCCCGACTAGAAACATCCTAATATATATTTCCCTTACTGTTCAACAAAACATGCTAGCTCCACTCTCTTCTTTACTATGCTAAGAAGCACATATATACGAAACATAGAGCTCTCGCTTTTACTGTTTAAGTATGCATGCAAAGAAATCTTGCACTAGTAGTACCATGCAAAGTTGCATTACTAAATTAATTACTAGCACTAGTTGTTTGCATTCATAGGTAGCTACAAGACAAAATAGTTAATCACAAAATTCCAACCGAGACATTGGTTACTGCATGTATTCCTAGTCACATGCCAAAATAACTACTACCAAATTCCATCCCGCCGGGGCATGCAGACCCCAATAAAAATATTCCTAGAAGTGCACCATTAGCCGAACAAACTACTAACGCAACACTAGCTAGCCAAGCAATAGCAGGTAAAAAAAATACGTGCAACAAACCTTAGCACTCGGTGTGCCGCAATGGAGAAAAGAATCGTCGAAGAAGTGCCCTACGCAAAGCTTTCACGCGGCGATGTGTCACTCGGTGCACGCGGGCGGACACCGACGCGGCAGGAGACTGCAGGCGCAAGGGGAATCAGCGACGCCGAGCGGCAATGCGGCGTCCACGCGGCGGTAGGAAGAAACGGTGGCAGCGCACGGGAAACAGAAAACCAAAGTGGCGGCTAGGGTGGGAAAAAGAAAAGACTGCTAGGGTTTGAAGAAACCCCACGATCTTTTTATACCTCGCACAGTCTAGCCCCTCCGTAAAATTCCAAAATATTTTATTTCCACGTACCTACTTTGTTTAATTACGTACAGGCCCTTAAGACGTTATTATTATTATTATTATTATTTATTTTCGGAATATTACAGGGTAGTGGTGGATCGATTCAGCAAGTCTGCGCACTTCATTCCTATTCGCACGACAAATTCAGCGAGCGATCTAGCTCCTATTTATGTGCGTGAAATAGTGAGACTGCATGGTGTGCCAAAGACCATTATTTCTGACAGGGACGCGAAGTTTGTCTCTAAGTTCTGGGAGAGTCTGCAGAGTGCATTGGGCACACAGCTCCGCCTTAGTACAGCGTTTCACCCATGCAGCAGATGGGCAAATGAGCGCACTATTCAGACTTTGGAGGACATGTTGCGGTCTTGCGTTTTGTCTTGGAAGGGTTGTTGGGAGGACCAGTTGCCACTTGCAGAGTTTGCTTATAATAATAGTTATCATTCCAGTGTTAGAGCCGCGCCATTCGAGGTTCTCTATAGGCGAAAGTGCAGATCGCCACTTTGTTGGGATGCAGAGAGAGAAGGCGCTTTGGGTCCGGATCGATTCAAGACCATTGAGCGGTGGCCATGGTGAGGCGAATCTCATTGGCGGCTCAGAGCGCATGTAAAAGCAATGCCGATGTGAGGAGGCGTGACTTGAGTTTGCGGTGGGTGACCAGTGCTCTTGAGAGTGTCTCCCACTAAAGGTATTGTTCGGTTCGGTACCAAAGGGAAGCTTAGCCCGAGGTACGTTGGACCATTCTCGATTATTGTAAGAATTGGGAAGTTAGCCTACCGCCTGGACCTTCCTGAGTCCATGCGTGGGGTTCACAATGTGTTTCACGTCTCGATGCTGCGAAAGTTTTTGAGAGACCCAGAGCATAAGATTTCATTGGAGCCGCTGACTATTGAGCAAGACCTCATAGTTGAGTCGCGTCCGGTGCGCATTCTAGAAAAGTCAGAGCGAGTGCTGAGGCACAAGACGTTGGTATACGTTAAGGTGCTGTGGACTCATCAGTCCGAGAGAGAAGCGACTTGAGAGTTGGAGTCCCGCATGCGCGAGCAATATCCGGAGTTGTTCACGTCTGGTACGTATTATTTTGTTGTTTAATTTCAGCAGTGTAGTTGTTCTTCGAGTAGATCGGCGAGTAGAATTCGGGGTCGAATTCTGTTAAGGGGGGTAGAATGTAATATTCTGAAAAAAAAATAGTAATAACCTCTTAAGGGCCTATGCGTAATTAAACAAAGTAAGTACATGAAAATATAATATTTTTCTAGTTTTTACGGAGGGGCTAGACTGCGTGAGATATAAAAGAGAATCGTGGGGAGAGAAATCAGAAATTCTAAACCCTAGTTTTTATTCCTCCCGTGCGGCGCCGCTATTAGCCGCCTCAGTTTTTTTTCTCAGCCGCCAGTTATCGCTCACCAATTCCCTTCGACCGCGCGTGCGTGGAAACCCAGCAGTCTCTCGCTGTCGTGTGTAGCCGCCTACACGTTGGCTCGCCGAGCGCAAGCGATCAAACAGCCAGTGCCCGGCCGCCTTGAGCTTGCTTTGGAAACGCGGCTGCACGTCGCCTTGCTGCCCGCATTCATGCTGGCAGTTTCATTATCTTGTTTGCTTGCAAACCCGTGAGGCCAAGGAAGCTTTGCTGTGTTGTGCTAGTTAATTGCAAACGAAGGCACAGTTGGAGGTTAAATCAAGGAATAATCTAGAGAGAGAAGGGAGGAAAAATTTAGTGTTTTTGGCATTCTTCTACAGGTAATGATCTATTTTTATCTCTGTTTTGCTAATTTAATTAGAGAGGTTTTAGAATTTTCTAATCGAGGGGACGATTAATAGATCTGTTTAGCCTGCTGTTCTGTTGAACGATTTATTCGGGTACCTTAATGTCAAATTTTGGAAATGTTATCTACTAGATAATTGTAGGTAATTTCGATATCTTTCTATAGAATATTTAATCATGTCAATCGGACAAGTATAACTCGAGTTATGAAGTTTGGAAGACTGCTGTCTTTGTAGCCGTCATATTTCGGTACTGTTTTGGTAGACCAGATATTAAAAATAGTAAATAGACTAATTAGAGTTTTTGATCTACATAAAAGATGTACATAATTGTCTAAGGGTTCTGTAGGATCTAAGAACTCGAACTTTGGTTGGGTAAAACAAAAGTTATGAATTTAGTAAGACCCACTGTCCCGAAGCTAATATATCGATTTTCTGGGTTAAAAACGGAGGGATAGATGATTTAATTAGAAGTCTTTGTAATCTAAGAAAATGTGGAGAATTTTATGAAGAATCCAGAACTGGGTGGTTTGCCGTGATTGGACTTTTGAGTCAAAAGTTACGTTCATTTTAGTACCTAGATAGCAATGGGTAACTATTCGGTACCGGGGAAGCGTGGTAGGTTTAGGGACGGGTAGGAGCGATGTCTATTGATTGCTATTCTTGATGCTGTAGCTTGTATTGAAATTTGTGTATTTAATGTAGGAGAGGCGTCGTGCTTGTTGCCATCTTCTAGTCAAATCGTGCGTCGCAACTAGTAAAGGCAAGTGCATGGTAGACAACGATCAATGATTGATCACTGTTTTCTTTATCTTCCATTACCATTATTGTTGTGCTTTTATTTTATTTAATTGCAAGCAATGGAATGGTATGGACTTATATTGTTGATGGATGTGATGAAAAATTGGATATGATGAGTAATATGAAATTATGCATGATTGCATTCATAGACATCTTTGCATATGAGCAGGTGATCATGAATGATCACAACTCCACGGGAGTGGAGGAGGTCCCCGATCCTTGAGGAGGAACGGGCTTGAGAGTGAATGTTGTCGCGAGAATTCACTCATGCTATACCGGTATACGCGAAAGAAGTGCATGTGGACATGTAGATTAGAGTTGCATTGATATATGAGATTAATGGGTGTGAAACAAAGAGAAGATAACAACATGAGAATATTAATAGAAGTACCTGTGATGATAATGAAGTTATTGAATGCTGCTGATTTATTATTGTTCGTTGTGTATTGATGTGTTTGCTGAGTCGTGGACTCACCCTTGCTCTTTTGTTGTCTTTAGGTGATCTTCGAGGGCGCCGCGACTGAGAGCGAGTAGAGCACATGGAGTAGATCCATACTTCAATCACATGATCATTTGTCATAAGAACCTTTTTACTCAATGCAGGATTACTCTAGGACATGTTAGAGGTTGAATAAAGTTTAGGACAACATTTTGGACTAGACTATTTGTTTCAATGATTTGGATTCATTGGTTGGTGCTATTTTGGACTATTTACCTGGTTATATTTCCCCTTGCTTATTTATTATCGCTTGATCCATAATTATGCATGTTCTTTTGTGGTCCATGGATATGTTTATTGATGTTTTTCCTTGCTGTAATTTTATAGTGTGTCGATAATTATTAGTTTAGAGAGTAGTTTAGTGGCATTCCAGGCTCAGTGTTGGGCTGGGGTGTTACAGATTTCACTGTTCATCAGGCTGAAGGTCAGACCGCCCAAGGTGACCGGTCCGACCGCTCAAGGTGACTGGTCCGACCGCCATCGACATAGAGGTCAGAGCGCCCAACACTTTGGATTTTAGCCTTTATTGATTTTGGTTGTTTTGCTCCGGAGTTTGGATTGGATTCAATACAAGACTTCTTATGGGTTTAGATATTGATCTTCATAGCTCTCATATATACTGGAGAGAAAATCATGTTGAATCTGATCTTTGCGAAAAAGAGATCGTGCTCCTATTCAACCCCCCCCCCCCCTCTAGTCACAGTTTCGGTCCAACAAGTTACTGAAGAGGGAGAATGGGGAGGTGGTGGCTAGTCGGTTTTGGAGAAGAAATTGGAGCTCACTTGGACTTTGGTTGCTTCGGTTTGGGGCTTGGGGAGACGAGAGAAGGGAGGAGAGGAGGAAGGGGGAGGGTAGGAGGTGCTGCTGGTTTTATAGGGGAAGGAAGGGAGGAGGGAGCAACACGGGGAGCCAGAAGGTGTGGCGGTGCACGGCGCAGCATGGGGGTGGTGGTAGCACCGTAACACCCCAGCCCAACACGAGCTTGGGATGCAACTAAAAACAATATAACATGCTACTAAGCTAAGATATTTCTTTTTAATTCCGCAGAGTCTCCCTTGTAATTTTGACTATTAAAGGAATTAACAAGCATCTAGAAGATAATCTAGGAGGTTAAATCGATAACAACTTTAAAACATAAACATGAAAGATACCATGGAGTCACCATCCAACTCTTATTACCAATAAACCAATACACCATGATGGGTGAACATGATCATACTAAGAAAATTATGTGTTCTAGTAGAATCCACCAATAAAACTTAAGTATTGATTTATTAGGCATAATGATTAACGTGCTGAAGTGTGCATCCAAGAATACTAGCCCCTCCCTTGCATGTCGTCCTCACGAGTTGTACCTCAACCGTGTGATGTATGTCAATGAGAAGAGGACACTACCCCCGGAATCACACCACCACTTTACCATATAATAAACATACTAAGGAGACCATACAATTGCACACAATCATAGCAATAAAACTAAATAAACATATACGCCCCTATTCGCAACCCGAAAAAGATATCATTCCTTCTCAAATACCATTCTGTCCAAAACATAACAGTAACTTTAGAAAAACCATAACTTTTGATTTATAGCTCCAAAAAAGATGAACTCAGGCTTTATGGAATCTACTCACATATACCCATAATTTCTCAGGTGATCAAATGTTCAAATTATTTCATCTAAACCCGTGTTTCTAACTCCGAAGATAGATCTAGCATCTTCGGTAATATCGAATTAGAAATTTCAAAACTTTTAATTGGTTCGTCCAAAAATATTGATCTAAGACATTCTAGAATATTCAGGGAATTAGCTTCCTAATATGTTTAGTCTAATTTTTCTATTGTGCAACAAATTTCGCTAACATAATATTTTCCCAAGACAGTCCCCAACAGAAAGACATAGCTGAATCGTATGATTCAAAATTCCATAACTCCCGTTATATTTGTCCAAAAAATATGATCTTAATTCATCCTTTTTCAAATCTTAATTTGCAAAACTATGTTTGATGTCCGAACCCGGTAACACAACATATACTCGTATTGTAAAAATCATAACTAATTATCTACTCATCCAAATAATGCGAACCAAGATTTTCCCTGAAGATATTGAAATTATCTACTTATCTCTAGCAGACAGAAATCCCTAATTTTGCATTGAACTATTTCAAATCTACGAATCAACAGAACTGTAGATTACTGATCCACTAACAGCAGGGAACCAATCTGATATTCAACAACAATTCGCATAGAAAAAAGAATTAAACTAGATATTGGGGAATCAAAAATGACCCTAGATGACCACGCTGGATCCCACTGAAATCCTCACTGGTACTTCCTTTCTTCTTCTTCTTCCTTCCTCTCCTTCCTTTCTCCTCTTCTCCTCTTGGCACAGTAGCAGTGAAAGGGAGTACTACAGTACCCCGTGTGCTACAGTGTTGTGTCGCTACAGTACCCAGGGCGGGTGCTGTAGTAGCATGCTCGGGTTTGGTTGATCCCCCTCTTGCCTTCTAGTGGACAGTTATGGGCCTTGGGCCATAATGACCAGTTTCCTCCCCACTTAAAAAATTGGTTGACGGCTCATTCCTTTCCAAAAATTCTAAAATTTTCTTTCTAATTCTATTTAATTTCAGTACTAATCACTTATTTGTTTTATGTTTAAACAGGATATTACATTCTACCCCCTTAAAAAGAATTTGACCCCGAATTCTACTCACCGCTCTACTCGAAGAACAACCACAACAAAAATTAATCACAAGTAGCACATACCTGACGTGAAAAATTTTGAATATAGCACGCACGTGCGAGACTCCAACTCCCAAGTTGCTTCCCTCTCAGACTTCTGGGACCACATCACTTTGATGGATTCCAACATCTTACACCTCAACACTCGTCTCGACCTTATCAGGTACAATCAACGGACGGGACTCGAACATAAGATTTTACTCGTGGTTCATATCTCTAACAAAGTCCCACATTCCAGACTCTCAAATACTCTCTCGACACCGGGTCATACAAAACATTGTGTACCCCTCGTATGGACTCGACACGGTCCTAGCAAAATGCTAGCTTCCAAAATCAAACCAATGTACCTTAGGCCAACCTTCCCTTTGGTACCAAACCAGATATTCTGCAAGTAACACATGCAACTCTGGTTCCAACTCTCAATCGACCTCTTCATCTTAACAAGGAGCATATCCTTTAACAAGGGACGCACAAACGAACTTGTTTTAAACAAACTCTTTATAATCAGAATCCAACTAAAAACAAAGGATTCACAATGCAACCCACTCATAGCCAACTTCTCTCCAAAAGACTCCAATCCAAAATCAAAATATTCATCATCCACACCTTTGTAGAGAGGCTCTAATGACTCCACAAAAATATACTCTAGCCAATTCCTCTACCAATGGAATTACTTCGATAGATGACTACCATAGCATCTCAAAATATATTTCAAACATAATCACATCACCTTAATCCTTTAAGAATAAACAGCTCATAATTCACATCACACACTCACATGTATTACATCAAAAGGGTTCTATCAATGATCATCCTATTATTCGAAATTCACTATTATTCTACTAGTTCTACACATAATCATTGAGCAACTAAGAATCTAGCATAGAACACCAAACCCAATCTCAATCTCCAAGACTCCCATAGATATATTTCGGTGAAACTTATACGAAAACTCGCAAATCCGTTGATTAAAATTCCCACAATCCAAACATACTTAATCATTAACACCAACATGGAAACATATTCTCGACCAAATTATCTTTAGAGAGATTCCAACTCCTAGACGGTTACTCACTGAAGCCAAGTCATACCTAACAATAACTCAACAATCTCTGCTATCCCCTTACTTGTAATTACCATTAGACTTCTTTGCAATTCTACTCTTATTAATCTACATCGTCATAATTCTCCTACACAACCTTACAAAGTACCCAATCGTGATACTCGAATAATTTAATCAAGATTCCCATACTTTCAATAATTCTAATGTTCCATCAAATGAACAAAAATCTTGGACCACAAACCACTATAAGTTCTACTAGTTGCAACATCGTAATCAGTTAGCTCCAAAGATAAATATTCTATTTAAATCAAATCCTTTCCAAGGATTATTCCAAGAAATCAATTTATCACACAATGCATCTAAAGCAACTTGACACCCAAAGTTTCACAAATTCATTAACTTGACCACCACCAACCAGTTGTCATTATACAGTCTAAAAGGTTTTGCAAAACAAATCCATTATTCCTTTCTCAAAATAAGAGACAAATGGAAGCAATTTTCAGCACATATAAAAATGTTTACCCATCTCAGTAAACACAGGACCAAGGGAAATAGTTAAATAGAAATGATCTCGTAAAACAAAAGACGAGACCACAGTTGAGGGACAAGTCCCATAAGAAAATACCAAACCTCAACCAATCAGAGTAAAGCATTGCTTTTTGAAACTAGAGGAACTCCTATGCGGCAACGACAGAAGACTTAAACACACTTTAATAAGTTACAAGTACAAAACTTAACTCTAACTTCAAATACTTCTACTACAATCTTTCATTTAATAAAGAAAATAATTTTCTTTGACTACTGCATTACTTTGCCACCTCAAACAAGAAGAGCTTTTTAAAACCAAACCACATCAATCAATTAAGAATCAAATAAAATTGTCCAACATGTCGCTATGCTCAATAAACTTTAGCTACCACATCATTCATGAACTACCAAAAGATCATGAATGCAAAACTCCAATCTTTTTATTTAACCGATATTATGAAAGGCAGTCAAATTACTTCCTTTCTAAAAGAATCATCACCGCTCTCACAAGTCACAATTTCTTGCAGACAATCTTACTAACATCAAGAATCAACTCTTCCTTTACAAAGCCCCCAAAGGCTAACCAAATTGTTCCGTACTACTTAATCATCACATCCTCAAAATGAGAGTATATCAAAACCGTACAACCTCACTACAACAACCACTTTATTTTAAGAGGGATCTACTACATAATTTAAAAGATTCTTCCAAAACCCTTTCATCAAAGACATACTATTATCTGACAATTTCACCATTATGTAAACATAGATCACCTATTAATTCCCATCCAAAAGAAACGCAATATGTTGCTTCATAATTTTTCTATTATCTCAAATAGACTACAACAACCACTTAATCTAGGGAAAACCTAGTGCACAAGCCATAATGTTGTAAGAAAACTCTTTTAACAAGATCAACTTATCATAGAATTTCGCAAGGCATGCTATTAAAGATAGCTTAACAAATTCATCCACTCAACTATTAGTGTTGCTCAACACCCAACTTTAACTATAAAAAATAATTAGCAATTGTATTAATCATGTAAGCAATTATGGTCCTACTTCTATTTGCATTCCCACGAGCATATATAGGATCATCCAGTAGCTAATTAAAGAAAATTTCCAGGTTATTATTCACTAAAATAACATTCGAACACATCCTTACCTTTCCCTTCCCACACAATTAGATTAATCAATTGAGACCAAATAATCCAGCAAGTTTAGCAAAATAAATAATTTTAATGATCAGACCAATTCATCAATATCACACACTTCTTATTAAATCTCAAATTCATATCAAGTATAGACATACCTTTAATCACAATTCGTCATGTAATTATTCGAATACAACATCAACTTAATCATCTTTACTTGCAACGATCTTGGTTAAGATCGATTATGCAGCACACTGCAGACCCAACTTGATAACTCATGTCTAATTATTGAACTTCTATGTTCACCGCCTCCCACTTAAACATAACAAGACATCACAAAAGATTTTTGCTGCTTTCTTTCATAAAACAGAAGCATTAAACTTCAACACTCCAACTACTCCAAAATAAATACGTAGAATCAAAGCTTCCACATGCTAAAGAACTCGCAAAAGATCATTTAAATGATCCAAAGTACCAAGCGAATAGGCGAATCATGTTTGCCTAACAAGGAAGGCAAACCTTCCCAATGAAATATCAACCTTGCGAATCAACAACGTTAAAAAGTAGCACAACCCTTGTCAGTCGGAAGAACAAATAATCGCTTTATGGAACCAATCAGAACAAGAATTTCATATCAAGTCAACACAACAACACAATGAAATTGTTTTTATCAGAATCGCAGATGCAATGACTTTTCCCATTCCCACCTACTGTGCACAGTGTATCAATTTAATTTTTCCTTCCTAGCTACCACGAACCTGAAGCCCGCTCTGATACCAACTGTAACACCCTGGCTATGCGGAAACCAAGATATTACCACTAGTCCTCAATTTTGAACAAAACTAACATACTAACCTATAAGAGTGGATTAAAGAACATGTTGAAAGACATTTAGCAAAACGATCAAACTAATTTCAGCAATAACCCATTTATCATCTGAATTCAAATAAGAGTCCACATTCAAAAGAACACTACTAAACTAGTAACGGAGAGCAAGAGTTCAAAACTTGAAGAATTGAAAGCATAACGATGTCTAATGCCATCAACCACGAGAGTCATTTATTAATACAATCCCAGTCCATAAATGTAGAGTAAAATTAAAGAATTATTGCTATGGTGTGTGTAACTGTGTCTACTTTCCCCCACAAATGCCGCCATCAAATTTCACCTAAAAAACAAAGAAACAACAAGGGTGAGTCCAGGACTCAGCAAGTACAAAAGATTACGTGAACATAACAATACCATTTATCATCGTATAACAAATCAACATATGGAATAGAGTTATCGTATGAAAGAATGAATGCATATGCTCTTCTCTTCTGCTCATACCGGTATAGCGAGTGAACACCCGTCGGTGTTCACTTATGCCCGCATTCTACAAAACGCGGGGATCCAAAGCCCGTTTGAGAATATTTCAAACCGGGGATCCATATTGCCCACATTGGAATGGTGGGTATTACGTGCCCATGTTGGAATAATGGGGCTTCTCTACCCACTCCCGTGGGTGTCGCAAGAGCAACTCTTGCTTGCATGAATGAATATGATGAATAATGAAATAACAGTAATCAAACCATAATAAACCAAATCCATCATGAACAAGTACATAACATCATGTTTCATCATATATTCACCAAACAGGTAAAACACATATCAACCATAATGTGTTTAGCTGTACTTGCCTTTCTCAGCTACGACACGCGAGGGGACGAGGATGATGCCTCTACTCTGGAACACCACCTCCTACACAAGAGTAGCGCTAACAATAAATACGCTGAGGAAAAAGGACTCCGTTTACACCCTTAACCCAACTCCTCGAGAAAACAGCGGTGGTAAAAATTCCATTACTTTTGATTGCCAACTCTAAAAATTGTGTTCTTTATCAACATGGAAAGCTTAGTGAATTTCCCACAAGTTTCGTGCTGTGTGACTTTTCTGATTCGGTCTCTAAATAATTCATCGCCGCACAAGCAATCGCCAATTCTCGTCGCTTCTCCCGACAAAGCATTAAAACTCGATATAAGTTCTAATCCGTAACTCCAAATCGTGATCACAAAGGCCTAAAGAAAGCTAAGACCGAGGGCTACAACTTTATAACAGGTGGTAAGATCAAAAAACATAAACATTCTACCCAAAACAGACAAGAAACAGTACTAGACCAATCAGATCTGCTACTGACAGTACCAACGTGAATTGAAAATGCTACCGATCTACCGGGGATCGAAGTTACCCTTGATGAATCACTAGAGAACAACGCCTCACTGCGTGCAGGTGTTCTTCTCCTCCTCTTCCTCCCCTTCTTCCTTCTTCCCCTCCTCTTCTTCCTCCTCTCCGTGCTCCTCCTCTTTGGCCGGCCCTCCAACTGTCGCCTTCTCGCCTTTCTTCCAATGGGCAGCAGCGAGGGGCTTCGTCGGGGAGGATGGTGGCGCTACTGGGGAGGTGGTGGTGGAGGGGAGGCGCAAGGGGAAGAGGGGGTGGCGGCTATGGGGGGAAGAGGGGAGAGTGGGGGCGGCTAGGGTTTGGGGCGCCCTCTCTTGGCCCGCCCCCCCTAGGCCGGCCGCCCCTCTTGGGCCTCCTGGGCCGCGGCCTGCGGCCCAGGTTGGCGAAACTTTATAGATATCCCCCTTTCTTAGAAAAAATTCCACTCTTTTACTTTATAGATATCCCCCCGGCTTCCTTTCTAATTACTCGATTAAGTTTCAGAGTATTACATTATCTTCCTAATAAATTTAGTACAATTTTGCAATTGTGAACCAAATTTCGCTAACTTAACATTTTCCCCTTACTGTCCCCAACAGAAAGACAAAGCTAAATCGTATGATTTAAAATTCCATAACTCCCGTTATACTTGCCAAAAAATATGATATTGGACTCTCTGGAATCAATATAAAGTTATCTATCTAAGTAATGTAGAACAAACAAAAACTATGTTTGTTGTCCGAAACCCGGGAACGGAACAAAAACTCGTCTTGTAAAAATCATAACTAATTATCTACTCATCCAAATAATACGAACCAAGATTTTCCAGAAAGATACTTAAATTATATACTTATCTCTAGAAGACACAAGTCCCTAATTTCGCATTGAACTAATTCAAATCTACTGATCAAAAAAATTGCGGATTATCAATCCACTAACATCAGAGAACAGATTTGATATTCGACAACAATTCGCATGGAAAAAAGAGTTAAACTAGCTATTACAGAATCGAAAAACACCCTAGACGACCACACTGGATCCTGCAGAAATCCTCATGAGTGGTTCCTTTCTTCTTCTTCTTCCTTCCTTCCTTCCTTTCTCCTCTTCTCCTCCTGGCACAGCAGCAGGGAAAGGGAATGCTACAGTACCCCCGTATGCTATAGTGCGTTAGTGCTACAGTATGAGGGGCGACGGTACTATAGCAAGGTGCTAGGGTTTGGTTGATCCCTCCCCCCCCCCCGTCCCCTTGCCTTCTAGTGCACAGTTATTGGCATCGGGCCACAATGACCAGTTTTCTCCCCACCTAAAAATGGGTTGTCGGGCCATTCCTTTCTGAAAATTCTAAAATTTTCTTTTTAATTCTATTTAATTTCAGTACTAATCACTTATTTGTTTTAAGTTTAAACAGGATATTACAAGCAGGGCAAGGGGGAGGCAGGCGGTATGGGGGTGGTATGCGACATGGTGGAGCGACGGCATTCCAGGGGATGGCACAAGCATGGACATGGGCACGGGAATAAAATGACCAGGGAAAAAGGAGGAGAGAAGAAAAAGGTGAAATTCAAGGAAAATCCAGGAAATAAAATAAATCCAATAATTTCAAGAAAATTTTGTAAAATTCCTTGCAACCTGCAAAGATCAAATAAAATAATATTAGATTTATTTGAAATATATTTAAATTATTTAAAATGTTTTCCATTTGAAGATCAATTTAAGCTTTAATTAAATAAATAAAATGCAAAAACTCCAAAAGAAATTCCACGCTTTTAGAATAATTAATTCAAATTAAATTTTGTAACTAAGAAAAGGAATTTTGGGGAAAAAAATAAAAGGAAATAATATAAATTGAACTCCAAGGGAATAGTAAAAGAATTTAGAGAAAATCAAAGAAAGTCTAGAAAACCCAATAAATCATTTTTTTTTTATTTTAATTGAAGTTTGATATTGTGGATATCGTGAGGATATGTGCACGATCTCAGGATGATGAGTCAATTGGCAATGGCTTTGTTGGTTTGCAAAATCTCGCGTTTTCGGGGTTTGCTTCATCGCCGTCGGACCACAAAGGCCCGACCGGTGCAAGGGCTGGATCGCTTGGGACTTTCGGACCAAGAAGGTGGTGGCGGTCGGACTGGCTCGACCTAAAATTGGCTTTGGAGCTAAGCCAAAATAGGATGTGGAGGCGGTGAGGAGTCTCCGGATGTGGTTTCATCATTTTGGAGCTCCCAACAAAAGTTCTATTGAGTTGAAAATTCGGAAGGTTTGGATTTTCGTCGGATTTTGGCTAAGTCCTTTGGGCGGTCCGACCGCCGTTGTGGGAGCGGTCCGATCAAGATGAAATCGGTCGGACCGCCTGTGTGGGCGGCCGACCAGCATGACTTGAGGTTTGCCAAGTTCGCATTGATGCATGTTGATTGTGTTTATGCTTAGTTATCAATGCTTTATTGTTGCATATTGCATTGCGGAACTAACGTGGGTCAAGTTGTGAAGAACTTGTTCCCGGAAACGGTTTGTTTGTCTATTGCTGTGCAGGTGGCTTGCAGGTCAACGACGTCAACGGTGAGTGGATCGACTACGCTTGGAGAGCCGAGGTCCGAACGATCATGGATACGGGTGAGGTCGTGTGACTCAAGCATGGTGCAGATGGGCAAGATGGATCGAACGGGTGGTTCGGCAGTATTTGGTTGGATCGGCGGTGCGGATATCGGTGCAAGTCTCGGAGATTCCGATGGGATTCGGATAAGAGAGGCTTGGCGCCGATGAGAACCGATCAACCTACACGTGGTGAAGCAGGCGATTGCTTCAACAGATTAGTGTGTGGGTCCCATGTGTGAGTGGGGCCCAAATGTGAAACTCTAGTCCTCTCTAGTATAAATAGGAAAGGGGGAGAAGGAAAACTCTTGAGGCATTCATTTGGTTTCTTCCTTGCTTTTCTAGGGTTAGGGTTTGGAGAGGAAGAGAGGAGAGATTGTATGCTCCTTGGGTGAGCTCTTGTCCTCCTAGTTGGAGTGGCTTTGTAAGCATCTTGTGAGATCAATCAATCTTGTGATGCTTGCTTGAGAGATCATTTGTCTCTCTTTGTGTTCTTCTCTCATTTGGATGAATTTGGTGCTTCCTTGATTCAAGGGTTTATACTTGGTCTCTTGACCCATTTTGTCTTGCTTTGGTGTGTGGGAATACTCCTAGAATCATCTAGACCATCAATCCCCACAAGCAAGTCTTGAATCAAAGATTTTCATATTTCTAGGGTTTGTGCACTTCTTTGTTTAATCCTTGAGAGATTGTTTCGCAAGTGGATCCAAGGATCGCCGCTAGAAATAGGTCTCCAATATCATTAGGAGGTGTGCTCAAATTTGGTCAAGTTTCATTGGTTGAATCAAAAGTTGGATCAAATTTCGTTTTGGATTTGGGGTGGATTTTTCAAGATCGATCGAACCGTCCGCCGGTCTTGTTACGGCGGTCCGACCGCCCGTATATTCAGACCGCTGTCCTGCCGGGTCGAACCGCTGTCCACCGGTCCGACCGCCAGTTAGTTGCCGGTCAGACCGCGGGTAGAACGTCGGTCAGACCGCCCTTGGTAACCGGTCCGACCGCCAGTGCCCAGATCAACCCTTTGAGCTTAAGTCTCCACATTTGTGTCGTGTGGTTGTCGGGGTTTGTCGAGTTCAGCACTAGGCTTCCGCTGTGTGCTTACTGATCTTCTTAGCTCTCATAGCTAAAGGAGTAAAGTTCGTGTTGAATTCGACTTAGGCGAGAAAGTATTGAAAGCGCCTATTCACCCCCCCTCAGTCGCCTTTCCGGTCCTACAAGTGGTATCAGAGCCGGTTAGCTCTTTTCTATAGATCTTAACCGGTCTTTGGAGCCATGGCGACTGAGCGATATTCAATCAGGCCACATGTTTTTGATGGAGTTGATTTTGCTTATTGGAAGGCCCGAATGGAGGCCTACATCGAGGCTCAAGGGCATGCGATTTGGCTTAAGGTGAAGAATCCTTATGTCGTGCCAGCCGATGACAATTTGATCACTCCAGATGTGGAGAACAACAGCAGGGCTCGGAATTTTTTAATTCAAGGCCTTAGTCGATCGGAGTTTGAGCGTGTTGCTCATTTGCTGTCTGCTCATGAGATCTGGCGGACTCTTTGTGATTATCACGAGGGTCCACTGCGATCAAGGAAGTGAGACAGAACCAGCTTAAGAAAGCATACTCCAAAATCGAGCAAAGACCTGGTGAATCTTTAGATGAGCTGTGGGGGAGATTTTCTAAAATTCTTCATGATCTCCGCGCTGTTGATCTGGTTTTTTCTGAGTCAGAAAATGCACGCCAGCTTTTGGGTGCTTTGGATGTGAAGGTCTGGGGAATGAAGATCACTGCCATAAATGATAACACTGTCATGAGTGAGCTTACCATGGATAAGCTTTACTCGAGGTTGAAGACGCATGAGATTGATTTTATCTCGCGTCTCCCACGCATGAGCCAATGGCTTTAGTGATCGATCAATCTAAGGGTAGATATCTTTGATTCCTTTAATGTTAGCTCATCCGATTTTCTTTGTCCGCTTTGCATTCCTTGAGCGATGAGCAACTTGAGAGACTACCCGAGGATGACTTAGCCCTCCTATCCACAAAATTCACGAGCCTACAATAATGTGAGGAGTAGGAGGAGAGGTGGACCTATCACATGCTTCGAGTGTGGTGAGCTCAACCACGTCGCTCTAGATGCCCCAAGCTAAAGGGCAAGGAGGAGAAGGAGTCACAAAGGCATCCTCAAGCGAGGATGCTAAGTCCAAGAAGACAAACTATCGCAAGTTTGTCACCGAGTCCTTGAAGCTCTAGAGGATGTGAGCATGGAAGATGTGGACTCTGAGTCGGAGGGCGACAAGAGTGACTCCGTGGCAAGAAGAAGGCACGTGATTTCACCGGCATGTGCTTTATGGCCAAGAACAACCACGCACGGCTACTCCTCCAACAAATGAGGATCCTTTCGGTGATCCCGATGAGGTATGCCCTTCACTTTCGACATGAAAAGGGCTTTAGTGCTTGCTGAACAAAAATTGCATAAGCAAGCTAAAGTGATCAAGAAACAGATACAATGATTGATAATTTGAACCTAGAAGTGGTTAGGCTCAAATCCATTAATCTCGATGATCTCTCGTGATTCATGCTCTAGCTTGCTTAATGAATTGTCAAGCTTGAATAATGCTCATTCCTCTGTTAAAGAACAATTGAAAATGCTCTTTCGAACTAGAATCTCTCAAGTCTAGTTCGCTTGCATGAATGCCATTCCGCTTGATGTGATCGCTTAGAAGCTATTCCTTTAAATTGCTCAAGCGTGCTTTGCTAGAATTGAAACTGGATAGCTCTTTAAAAGAATTGCAAAATTTGATGCTAGTCACACTTGTTCTCATTGTAAGAATAATCAATTAAAATGCAAGAGATGACCTGAAATGGTTGCTTATTCTAGAATTGCCTCTTGTGAAAATTGCCCTAAGCTTACAATTGAGATTGAAGCTTTAAACAAGACTCTTGAAGAGAAAGCTAAAATTGAAAGATCTATATCTCTTATCGCTTCCAAGAAAGTTATTGATTCTTCCTCTTGTATGTTGCATGTCAAATTGAAACTGCTATTGGTAAGATACAAGAGGCTTTTAGAGTCAAATTTAAGGAGCAGCTTGAATAGGATTGGAGAGTCCTATTGTGTGTCTTGTGAGGCTCAAAGTGGAAGTCGATCTTCTTAAGAGCAAACATGTTGAGGCAATCGATTCTCTAAAGTGCTCAAATTGTGGAGTTTTGGCAAAGAGAACGATTACCTCAAAATGACTCTTGAGAGGTTTTCTAGCTGGAAAAAGAAGCTCAACTTGATTCTAGATCAATCCAAGGTGAGTGTGAAAAACAAATGGCCTAGGCTTTAAGTCCCTAGAGCTTTCCAAGAATCTCACCCAAAGATTGCTAGAATTGTGAAAAGTGGTTTGGTTGAGCAAGAATCTTCTTTGTCTTCAAAGGTTGTTCTTAAATCAGAGATTCTCGCTCAATCTCCTTCTAGCAAGAAAGGTGCTTTGTCTCTCCAAAGCGGACCCCTCAAAAGGTCAAGTACCATTGCACCTTCTGCAAGAAAGAGGGCCACACGGTTGAGTTTTGCTTCCGGAGAGCAAAGATTGAGAGGAAAGAGAGGATGAGCACCTTGAGATCCATTAGAGGAGTCTCTTCTTCAGCGATAGTCTCTAGAGCCGGGCAGCCTATTCAGTGTACCACATACAGGCCTAGGCGTGTAGAGAATCTTGTTGACTCTTTTGGTGGGTCCAGGCAGCAGTGTGGTTTAGGATATCATGAGGATAGACCACGGGTAGCACCTAGACAGGGGGAGTATCGGTCTTTTGGTAGATCGTTTTGGAGAGGTCCAGGTGGTGCTCATGGGCATTCTTATGATTTTGTGCCTAATCATTTTTCTCGCGCTTCTTTTGCTATTCCAGCATCGCTCATCTCAAGATCGACACCCAGATTTTCTATCTCAAATCCCAAGATCGAGGCTTGGATGTTTTGAGGAATTTGCTTTTTCTGCTTTCATTGTATCATAATGCATTTTATTTCAAATGTCGTGCATTGCATAATAAAAATTGTGGAGCTTTGAGTATTATCCTTGTATGGCTTGATTTCATACTCTATACCTTGTCATATCAAGTGATAGTCATTGGACTTCTTTTATGGCTCTTCGTGTTTTGGCTTAGCTTTTCCTTGCTAGCTTTATATCTGTGAGCAAATTGAATCGAATCATGTCTAGTTGGATCTTGTGACTAGTTTTGCTCTAGTGATCCTCTTATGATTCTTGCCATGTCTTACAAGTGAATTGAGTCTTGAACTTATTTTGAGATGAAAATGAGCTTTTACCTTCTTAAGTCAAGCAAATAAAAAAAGATTTTCGTGTGAAAAACTGATCTCACCAATCCTTTCTCATGAGACGGCTTGCCATTGCACTAGGCATGAACTCGGGGAGTTTTGGATGACCTAGACCACTCTTTTAAGCTTATCGCTTGAGATGGTCGCAGCAAGGCTTGAGATCTAGCACAGTAAAAAAAAAGAAGAGAAAGAAAAGAAAATTTGCACAAAAGGGCTAAGTGCTTGAGCTTTGCTTCAAAAGAATTCTCTTAATGCTCAAAATGCCTCAATTCTGCTTTGAGTCTCTTTTGCTTATAGACATGGCTTGACTCATTTTTGGTTGCTTTTAGTGAATTTATGACATTGAGCAACCTTTCATGGTTTTAATTCTGTTAATCTCAGATTACGCTATCTTGGTGTTAGCTTTGCAAAGACATGTTTTGCCATGATTGAATATAGCTTCTACTCTTTATATGGCTTGGTATATGTCTTGTCTTGCTCTACGAGATAATGGTCATGGCTCCTTTTGCTAAATTTCAAATAAAGTCATTTCTTCATGCTCGTTCTTTTCTCATGCATCTTGATGAATTCATTGTCAAAGGGGGAGAAGGATTGAAGAAAATGCTGCTTTGGTGCTTTTGGTTCACATAAGGTTTCATGCATAAAAGAACACACACACACACACAAAAAAATTGTGAACCTTTTGAAAATTTGTGATCATAGTGAGTTGAGTCTCTGGGTTTTATTGCCTTTTTCTGATTTGAATTGCAATTCAAGAAGACTCACAATGATCAAAGGTCAAATAGAACTTATTGTCTTTCATATGGACCTTAGTGAGATTTTTGGCCATCTTCTGGATTTTGAATCCTTTTGTGCGTTCAATGCCTTATCTCACTTGCCTTCACTATTCTGAAGCCAGCTTGGTTGGTTCCTAAGCTTTTTCTTGCTTATGGACCAAGTTGTGCCTTTATGCGAAAACGGCGATTTTTACTTTTCAATTTGAAAAACCACATTTTCTTGGGAATTGCCAATGTGTTCATCAAGGGGGAGATTGTGGATATCGTGAGGATATGTGCACGATCTCAGGATGATGAGTCAATTGGCAATGGCTTTGTTGGTTTGCAAAATCTCGCGTTTTCGGGGTTTGCTTACATCCGTCGGACCACAAAGTGCGGCCCGTGGTGTGGGGCGGTCGGATCGCTTGGGACTACGGATCGGACCGGCAGTGGTGGCCGGTCGGACCGGTCTGACCTAAAATTGGCTTTTGGAGCTAAGCCAAAAATAGGATGTGGAGGCAGGTGAGGGGAGTCTCCTGGATGTGGTTTCATCATTTTTGGAGCTCCCAGTCAAAAGTTCTATTGAGTTGAAAATTCCGAAGGTTTGGATTTTCGTGGATTTTTGGCTAAGTCTTTGGGGCGGTCCGACCGCCGTTGTGGGAGCGGTCCGACGGCATGAATCGGTCGGACCGCCCGTGGGGCGATCGGACCCGCAGCGACTTGGAGGTTTGCCAAGTTCGCATTGATGCATGTTGATTGTGTTTATGCTTAGTTATCAATGCTTTATTGTTGCATATTGCATTGCGGAACTAACGGGTCAAGTTGTGAAGAACTTGTTCCCGGAAACGGTTTGTTTGTCTATTGTCGCATGCGGTGGCTTGCGTGTCAACGACGTCAACGGTGAGTGGATCGACTACGCTTGGAGAGCCGAGGTCCGAACGATCATGGATACTGTGAGGTCGTGTGACTCAAGCATGGTGCAGATGGGCAAGATGGATCGAACGGTGGTTCGGTGCGTATTTGGTTGGATCAGCGGTGCGGATATCGGTGCAAGTCTCAGGAGATTCCGATGGGATTCGGATAAGAGAGGCTTGGCGTCGATGAGAACCGCCGATCAACCTACACGTGGTGAAGGTGCGATTGCTTCAACAGATTAGTGTGTGGGTCCCATGTGAGTGGGGCCCAAATGTGAAACTCTAGTCCTCTCTAGTATAAATAGGAAAGGGGAGAAGGAAAACTCTTGAGGCATTCATTTGGTTTCTTCCTTGCTTTTCTAGGGTTAGGGTTTGGAGAGGAAGAGAGGAGAGATTGTATGCTCCTTGGGTGAGCTCTTGTCCTCCTAGTTGGAGTGGCTTTGTAAGCATCTTGTGAGATCAATCAATCTTGTGATGCTTGCTTGAGAGATCATTTGTCTTCTCTTTGTGTTCTTCTCTCATTTGGATGAATTTGGTGCTTCCTTGATTCAAGGGTTTATACTTGGTCTCTTGACCCATTTTGTCTTGCTTTGGTGTGTGGGAATACTCCTAGAATCATCTAGACCATCAATCCCCACAAGCAAGTCTTGAATCAAAGATTTTCATATTTCTAGGTTTGTGCACTTCTTTGTTTAATCCTTGAGAGATTGTTTCTGAAGTGGATCCAAGGATCGCCGCTAGAAATAGGTCTCCAATATCATTAGGGAGGTGTGCTCGAAATTTGGTCAAGTTTCATTGGTTGAATCAAAAGTTGGATCAAATTTCGTTTTGGATTTGGGGTGGATTTTTCAGTACTGGACTGAACCGGTCTGACCGGTCTTGTTACGGCGGTCCGACCGCCAGATATTCGATCACTGCCTCCGCCGGGTCGAACTGTTGCCCACCGGTCCGACCGCTTGATTAGTTGCTTGGTCGGATCATGGGTAGAACGTCTGGCCGACCGCCCTTGGTAACCGGTCCGACCGCCGGTGGCCGTGATCAACCCTTTGAGCTTAAGTCTCCACATTTGTGTCGTGTGGTTGTCGGGGTTTGTCGAGTTCAGCACTAGGCTTCCGCTGTGTGCTTACTGATCTTCTTAGCTCTCATAGCTAAAGGAGTAAAGTTCGTGTTGAATTCGACTTAGGCGAGAAAGTATTGAAAGCGCCTATTCACCCCCCCTCAGTCGCCTTTCCGGTCCTACAGATATATTCATATTAAACAATTTCAGTTTTTTGAGAATCTCACATTAAGCTTTTAACAAAAGAATAAAAATCAAATGGTTTCTTTTTAATTTTCAAAGCTTCAAAAAGACTCCGTAATTCGGGAAATCTAAAAAGAAATAATAAGAATGCAAGGAGATAACAACAAGGTCTGGGAAAAAAGAAATCCAAGATGAAACAGAAAAATCAAATAAAACAATTTTTATTTAGTCGGAGTTTGATTTACTCATATTAAATTGTTTTTAATTTATAAAATTTCAAATTAAGCTTTAACAATTCAAGAAAAATCAACTAGTTCTTTTTATTTGGAAAATTCAAAAAAGGCTGTAAAATTGGGATGTTAATGTTCCTTAGGACAAACTGTTTGTGATACATCAGCTATCACAAACAGTTTTATCTACAAACCATCTATGATACATCAGCTATCACAGACGATTTCATATACAAACCGTCTGTGATAGTCAACTATTACAGACGGTTCTGAGTTTATAATAGTCTGTGATGACCTCATGTCATTACTGATTCATAAACTCAGACGGCTTACGAAACCGTCTGTGATGGCGTTTTTGAATTATATGTGATGACTTTTTCTGTAGCAGAGAGAGTTTCTGTAGTAGTGAGAGTTAGATGCCATGGGTGGTTAGCTTCATCGATCAGCCAGTCGAGTGGTCCTTTGTCATTAAGGATCACCCTATGCTTAAAGAACTATTGCCTTGGTAGCACCATGAGTTTTTAGTCGGTGGAGAACTATAGAAATCCAAAGGTCCAGTGGCAAGCTTGTCGAGGTAGATGAGAGAGAGAAGCCCGATTTAATCCCCAAATGAAACAACTCATTTGGAGGTTAGTAAAAACGGTGATCGACAGCCGGACCACAAGGGTAAAACTACATTGTAGCCATAGAGGAAGTGGATCTAAACTAAGGGTTTATTAGGATACATTATGATCCGACTCAATCCCTTCAGGTTGACTCAGAATTTGAACTAAAATCCATTCCAATCCGAAGAAATTAGTTTTAATCCCTTCCTATCTAAACAAGTTCTAAAGGTAGGGGATATGATAGGAAAGCTCGGGAGTATCAACTCCTCTGTGGACACCAAAATGGAAGGGAAAATGGGTAGGAGGCTATTTCAAGTAAGAAATAACTACTTGCTAGGTAATAATCTAAGCAAGCGGTAAGAAAGAACTACTTGCTACGAGCCATTGGTGAGCGAGGTGGGTAGAGGGGCCGGTGATCGATGTGTTAAGAAATCGGCCCAGGATCGGAGAGTCCTGGCCCACGTGGGCTCCTCTTCCACCTAGTTGCCTATATAAAGGAGGGGGACCCTCGATATTATAGACGATTACAGAAGAGCAATAAAGAGAAGCATGAAGTTCCCTCATATCTCTGTTTCAATCTACTATTTTGTTCTTACGTTCTTGCATTGTTCTTATGATTCTGAGTTTGTCTACGAGGTAATCGCTCGGACTGGACTCGCCAGCGACGGTTCCTCAATACGTTATCAGCACGATCGACTCTTCTCGGATTGTAAGGTAACTGTCAATAAACGACACTCGTAAATTGAATTATTTTTCTAGATTGCTTTCAATTCTGCAAATTTGGCTATCTAGATTGGTTTTTGTACGGTGTGAATCCGCTCTAATCTACCGCAAGCCGACTTGAAGTTGCCGGCACAATATCGATCGGTAGATTGCATGAAAGAGTAGATGTCGATTGTATTGTAGATTAAAAGTTGCAAAACTGTTTTAACCTACCGCAAGCCGACTTGAAGTCGTCGGCCAAGCCGATCGGTAGTTGCATGAAAGAACCGATGTTGACTTCACTTTAGTTGCATTACATGAACAGTAACTCAAAAAAAGATTGGCTGATGGCCTCTACGCCGCCGAAGTCGCAGATCGACGCGCTCGCCGCCTCGGCCGCCGCGTCGCGCTGCCGCGACCTCCACCGGACGGTGTCGCGCTTCACCCCCACCGGCCAGCCACATCAATCGCGGTCGGCGCCACCCTACATGGGCAAAGGAATCACAGAGAGGAAGAAGAAAAATAAGGAGAGAAGACACCGGACAATGGCGAGCGCATTGCCGCTCAAGACGTGGGCCCTCAAGGCCGCCTGCATCCGTCAAGACGTGGCTTATCCCGCCAAGGCTTTGCCGACCGCCGCATGTGGCTTCGCCCACCCGCCGCCAAGACGACGCTTATCCCGCCTCGCTCCACCGACCGCTGCGATGCGGCTTCCGCGATAAGTGGCGACGCCAAGACGCTGCCTCAGTACCACCGCCACCGCTGAATCTGCCGCCGCCACTCGGTGCATAGGGGTAGGGTTTCCCTACCCCCGCTCCCCTTTTAGCGGCGGCAAATGGGACAAGAAGGCCGGCCCACTTTTCCCGATCGAAAAGAAGAAAAAAGCAGGAAAAGAAAAAAATCCTATTTTTGCAAAAAGGCCCCCGATATTCTAAAAATTACACGAAATTTTTTGCGAATAAGGAAACTTTGCGTAAAACAACTCGGATTTTCTGAAAATTATGTGAAAATTTTCTCAAAACTGAAATTTTGCGTTTTAACCCCTGAAAATTGCAGATTCACCGAAAGTTCTTTTTCAAGCAGAAAAGGGTCTCGGGATTAAATTTTTGAATCAGTTTTTGTATTTAAAGCATGTTTAACTCTGTTATTATTATTTGTATGCAATTTGTGCATTGTATTTACTATTTTAATTATTTGTGATTGTTTATATTACTTTTAATCACTGAAAATAGCAGTAAATTATGAAAAATACATACAAAAATACGGGAAAAACATGATAATTTTTCCAACCATTTTATGCAAATTACCAGCAGTAATCATATGCACTTTTTACATGAATATGCAGATGACTGGAATTACAAACTGGGAGTTCAAAGAGATGGCTCAACATGGCCACAATTACCTGACTTGGGCATCAGATGTCGAAATCGTACTTGGAGCCAAGAAGCTTCGTGCTGCTATTGGACTTGGCACCTCGAAGAACGCCACTCCAACTGCTGAGGAGAATGACCAAGTACTTCATTTCCTCAGACACCATCTCTGTCTAACGCTCAAGAATGAGTATATGGCAGAAAAGAACGCGCTAGCTTTCTGGACCGCACTAAAGAAGCGGTTCGAAAAGCAGAAGTACATCATTCTTCCTTGTGCAGAGCACGAATGGAACCGACTACGTTTTGCTGACTACAAGACAATGGGGGAGTACAATTCTGTATTGCACAGAATTTATACAAGTCTTTAACTATGTAGTAAGGTAACCACAGATGAGTAGAAGATCGAGAAAACTCTCTCTACCTTTCACCTAAACGCGGTGCAATCCACATGCAACTATCGTTAAGAAGGCTATAAGGAGTATGCCGAACTAATTGACATCATGCAAGTTGTGGAAGCTCAGGATGACATTTTCAGAAAGAACTACATCTCACAGCCACCTAGTAGCAAAGTTGGCCATGATGTCAATGCAAATAGCTACAAGGTGAGGAAGCCTCATTCAAAAGAAAGAGGTAAGAAGGGTAAGGTCATGGGTCACAAAACCAAGCAGAACACTCAAGCCAAGAAGGGCGAACAAAAAATACTTCATAAGAAGCCCTATGGTCAGCAGGACCAAAGTTGCTACAAATGTACCACTTGGGGACATTGGTCATGTGTTTGCCGTGAGACGCAGCACGTGATTGATGCTTTCAAGGCTAAGAAGAAGGAAAAAAGACAGCATGAGGCACATCTCGCCTTTGCAGGCACAGTGCATCCACAATCATGGGATGCACCCATGGATATGGATATCACAATAGCAGCCCCCATCACACCTTCTTTGAACATCACAGCAGCAGCAGCTATTGTTGCCAAAGAAGATAAGTTGGAAATGGAGCAGATTCAGGTAGAAGTTTCTTCATACTTCACTCATTCAATCTAGTGACGCATTACACTTAGATTTTATAGTCATTTGCCATTTATAGTTGTGAAAGAACATTAATTTTTGAATAACTGTTGTAAGCTCTAGGAGAGCAAAGCAATAAATTATTATGATGAGTCTTGCAAGATTTTTCTGTATTAATAATAGCAAGTAGTGTTATATTTTGAAGTATTTTACTTATGTGTGTGGCTCCCTATGGAGGAAGTGTGCTTAGCAGATAGCGGCACAACGAATACCATATTGAGAGAGACAAAAAATTTCAGTCAAACAGTAAGAATGCTGGCAGTCTTACAACAATCACAGGCAATGATATTTGTATAATAGGCTCAGGAAGAGCCATAATTATACTCCCTATGGACACAATATTGGTCATTGAAGAAGCTTTGTTGTACCAGAATCGACTAGGACTCTCTTAAGCTTTAAAGATATTCGCGCTAACGGTCTCCACGTAGAGACTAAAGATGAGTATGGTAAGGAATACCTACTCATTACAAAGCGCTAAGAAAATGGAAAAAGGGTATTAGAACGACTTCCTTCATACGAATCTAGGCTATACTACACTCACATTAAGGCACCTACAAGCTACAGCCTATACTGTCCTGAAAACCACTTTTAGACGCTCTGAACTTTTCCGTCTCTAGCATGATAGATTAGGCCACCTCAGTCTTAGAATGATGAGAAATATAATTACTAATTCTCAGAGACACAATATCAATGTAAACAATTTTCTGAATCAGGAAGATTTTGTGTGCCCCGCATGTGCCACCGGGAAACTGATTACTAGACCCTGCATTCCTGGACCGTATCTAGGGAGATATTTATGGTCCTATACAGCCCCTGTCAGGGCCATTTAGGTACTTTATGGTGCTGATCGATGCATCCTCGAAATGGTCTCATGTATGATTATTATCTACGAGAAACCATGCTTTTGCAAAGCTGATCTCGTAGGTAATTAAAATTAAGAATAATTTTTCTGATCATCATGTGAAGTCCATCAGAATGGACAACGCTGGAGAATTTACTTCAAAGGTATTTGATGATTATGGTATGGAAATGGGAATTACTGTTGAGTATTACGTACCACATGTCCACACCTAGAATGGACTAGCAGATGTATTAATTAAAAGAATTAAATTTATTGCCGGACCGCTCTTGCAGAATTGTAATTTACCAAGTACATGTTGGGGACACGCAGCAACTCTCATCAATTTTAGACTGTCAGCGTATAACATCCATTCACCTATGTAACTAGCGCAAGGGTCAACACCGAAAATCTCTCATCTACGAAGGTTTCGTTGCAAGGTTTATGTACCTATACCACCACCGTAGCGAACTGCAATGGGCCCCCTCCGAAAGTCTGGGATATACGTTTGTTATGAGACAGCATCCATAATCAGGTATCTGGATCCTATGACTGGAGACTTGCATACAGCCCGCTTCGCCGACAGCATATTTGATGAGGATAGTTTCCCGTCATTAAGGGGGAAATCAACCCCTTGATGGAAAATATCACAAAATGATGTGGCAAGCCACGGGAATCCATACACATGACCCACACACTAGTGAAACAAATAGAGAAGTCCAGAAGATAATTGATTTGCAAGCATTAGTGAATCAACTGCCTGACCACTTTAGTGATTTGAAGAGTGTGATCAAGTCAGTTGTGCTTACACGCAATACGCCGGAGAGGGTTGAAATACCAAAGAAAATTAAAGGTATCTCATATCCCGTCCAAAGGCCTCAGAATAAAAGGATGAGAACTCCGGCCCCTCGAATCCCACGTAACCGGGGACGCCTTGCGAAAAAGGATAAGAAGGACATCACACAGCCGATCATTGAAGCTCCCCACAACAAAAAGGGGAGCCAGTTGAGACCTGGCACCAGTATGGAATCTTCAGTAAAAGGCATACCAGATTTGAATATTCCTACAGAGGAAGACATCAGTGTGGATGTGTACGCACACATCGGAGCTAAAAAAACTAAAGGGACTTGCCCCTGTAATTAGAAGCAGCAGTGGGCAAGTAGAAGCATTAGCAGAATCGCCCCATGAAGAAATAGCTATAAATTATGTGACCACATGAGAATCTATGAATAGAATAATAGCCAATATCGATATTTATTTTGCAACACAAAATTGCCACAATCATCGATGTCGATCCAGAGCCTGCATTGCTCGCTGAATGTAAGAAAAGATCAGATTGGAATGATTGGAAGAAGACAATAGAAGCAGAATTTTTGTTCCTAAATAAAAGAGAGGTATTTGGGCCTATAAGCCGCACGCCTCCCCATGTGCACCCCGTAGGGCATAAGTAAGTATTTGTTCGAAAGAGAAATGAAAACAATGAAGTTGTAAGACATAAAGCAAGGCTTGTTGCACAAGGTTTCACTCAGCGGCCAGGAGTCGATTATAAAGAAACTTATTCACCAGTCATGGGCGGAACTACCTTTATATATTTAATCTCAATGGCAGTAAACTTGAATTTAGAAATGAAATTGATTGATGTTGTAACTGCATACCTTTATGGGAACTTGGATTTGGACATTTATATGAAGGTACCTGAAGGTATCCCTGTCTTGAACCAAGACAGAGAAAATAGAAATCATGCAAAGGTGCAACTCGTAAAGTCACCGTATGGATCATGCAATCAAAGTGAATGTGGTATAATTGCTTGAGCGACTTTCTCTGCAAGAACGGCTACACGAACAATGAAAATTGTCCCTGTGTTTTTATATGGTGATCTCAGGATGGATTCTGTATAATCTCAGTATATGTAGATGATCTGAATATCATCGGGACCTTAGAAGATATTAAGAAATCAAGCTCTTGCCTGGGGTCGGAGTTCGAAATGAAAGACTTAGGTAAAACCAAATATTGCCTAGGCTTGCAGCTTAGTACATCAGTCAACCTACACTCAGAAAGTGTTAGAATGGTTCGGCTTTGAAAAGACGTATCCTTCGAAAGTACCGATAGTCGGGAAATCCATACAGCAGGACAAGGACCCATACAGACCTAAAGAAGAGGGGGAGAAAGTCATGGGAGTGGAATTCCCATACTTGAGTGTGTTAGGAGCACTCATGTATTTAGCAAACTGTACTAGACCGAACATTGCATTTGCCGTGAACCTACTAGCAAGGTATAGTGTAGAACATACCAAAAGGCATTAGTATGGAATAAATGACATCTTCCGATACCTCCAATGAAGGAAAGATCTTGTTCTATTCTACAGAAAGAACCAAGACCTAACTATGACTAGCAATGCAGATGTTGGGTACCTGTCAGACCTGCATACAGCTAAGTCGCAAACAGACTATGTATTCCTATGTGGTGGAACTGCAATTTTATGGAAATCATCTAAGCAAAGTCTTGTGTCTACTTCGACGAACCACTCGAAAATTATAGCATTGTACGAGGCCTAACGGGAATGTTCTTAGCTTCGACGGATGATTCACCACATCCAGCAGTCATATGGATTGAATACCGCGTAAACCCCCACTATTATCTATGAAGATAATGCAACTTGTGTTGCATAAGTGCAGATGGGTTATGTCAAGAGTCCCCTCACAAATCATATCAACCATAAGTTCTTCTATGCTCATTAATTGCAAAAGATGGACGAAATTAAGATATTGCATACTAAGTCATATGGAAATCTTGCAGATTTATTCACTAAATAACTTCTAGCGTCTAGCTTTGAAAGATACATACGTGGAATTGGAATGATGAGGCTTAAAAAAGTGTAGAACTCAGGGGGGAATCTTCACGAACTCATTATTAAAGTTTGATCATGAAGATCGAGTACCCAAAGAATAAATCCTAGTGATTAAATGAAATTGGGTGGATTGTAGTCTTTTTCCTTTGACGAGTTTCCCTGAAGTTTCTCGACTAAGGTTTTTAACGAGGCGATTCGTGCAACACAGCGGAGCATTTGTCATCTACTCTTTCTCTAAAAAAAATTCACTAGATTTTTATAGAGTTTTGACGAGACATGAACATGTTGGATGAGTGCTCAAGGGGGAGTGTTAAGAAACCGGGCCTAGGACCGGAGAGTCCTGGCCCAGGTGGGCTCCTCATCCACCCAGTTGTCTATATAAAGGATGGGGACTCTCAACATTGTACACGATTACAGAAGAGCAATAAAGAGAAGACTGAAGTTCTCTCATATCTCTGTTTCAATCTACTATTTTGTTCTTACGTTCTTGCATTGTTCTTACGATTATGAGTAATCGCTCGGACTGTACTCACCAGCGACGGTTGCTCAATACGATGGACCTTGAGGAAGAGCCCGATGAAGCTTCTTAAGGGGAAAAGAAATTGGGAAAAGAAGATTTGGCAAGGACGAAGAAGATAATATCGGAGAACAGTTTGCTTACATGTTATAAATGGGTTTTTGCTTCTTGAGAAAAAGAACGGGAACCCAAAAACTGCAATTTGGATTCTAATTCATGGGTGTGTTTTTTAGACCATCCATTCTCACGCATAACTAATCGATACTCTGGCATTTCACGAATAAGTTGTTATTAACATGGACCATCTTGGCGAGTTAACTTATGCCCTATTTGGAATACAGGAATATTTTCCATATTCATTGAAATACATCATTAACACCATTAACACCATATTCATTGAAAAGTTTGCTCAAACTGAAATACATCATTAACACCATTGTGAAGAGGCTCCATTGAATCCTCCAATTTGTAACATCCCAAATCTGGAATTGAGTTTCAAGTGTAAGAAAATCAGGAGGAATTAAAACTTTTCTTGCATCTTGAAACCCCTGGTCATTTTTGTAATTTTTTTTAAGAGAATTGTGGAAGATCATATTCAAATCCTCATTCGACGCTAATCAAAAACCTCCTTGTCATAGATCTCATGCCAAACCCCTGGGAGTATTTTCCTGAGTTCTAGGGAGGCTTGGCAACACCTCTGAATTACCTCATGATTTTTAGAAATCATTTGGTAATTCTTGGAGGCAAGTCAAATTCGGTCAAACCCTATTTCTCCTCTTCTGGAATTTCTGGAGGAAAATTCAGTGTATGAAAACCTCTGGAAATTTTATGGGAGGTTCCTCTGCTTCGTCAAGAAGCTCGATTAAAATTTCATAAATTTTCGATCTGTTTGCTACCTTAAGTAATCCCTCAAAATTAGTTATTCAAATTCAAACCCTAATCGGTTTTCACTGTTCCTTGAGTGCGAGATTGGACTTGCTCGAGCCACGTGACTCGGTCCGTCCGCTAAGCGCATCAACTCGGTCGCTCAGACGCATGGGGTTGTGAGCCGTTGGATCGGCATCGAACGGTCTCCACCACCAACGATGGGATCGTTTAACCGCCGATCTAGCCTCGCTGCTCGATTTCAATCCGACGACCAACGAGTCGTCTCCTTCCTCTGTCCACGCGCGTGAGCCTCTGCCATGGCGTGGCGCAGAGGAGAAAAGCGATGGCAGCGCCCACTCTATGTCCACTTTTAAACGGCTAGCTCTGCGGCGCATTGAATGCCTCGCCGCACTCCTACCGCATGAGGCCATGACTCAACCGCCCCAATCGCTCTCAAGTGCTCTCATGGCGGTGTTGACCCGACCGAAAACCGCCGTTGCTCTCGCCTTCGCCTATTTAAACTCTTTTGTGCTTCATCCTTAGCTTCCTTTAGCACTTCCGCAACTCCAGATAGCATTCACCATCTTGCTTGAGCTGCAGTTCCTCGCAAACTCCTCGACCGCCATTGTTGGGTGTGGAGCTTACGGTGGAGGCGGTGCAATGGGGTTTTTCTTCTTCAAGTCTTGGCCCCTGCTCCCCCTTCGCTCTCGGAGCTTGACCTCACTCGGTGTGGTTCTCTCTTTGCTCAGTCATTGTGGCCTAGTGAGGACCTCACCGCAGACCTGCTCGGCCACTGTCACGGAGCACACCCGTGGGACTCGGTCGTTCTTCAGCTCGGGTAAGTTCGCTTTACCCTATAGGAGCTTAGGTGTGTCCGCATTGTCTTTTGATATTGTCCGTTCGGGAGTCCTCCCGAGCCATACCTACTCGGCCGCATTCCGTGGTCGTACCGCTGTGGTCGGAGAAGCCGCCGAGCCACTGGCAAAGCGTGCGGGAGGCGCGGCCTCGTGGTCGGAATTTCGACCAACATCGTAGTTTGGTCGCTCACCAAGTGCGATTGTTGATGGGTAAATAGGTCGCCTCGTAGTCCGCAGGCCCTTATGCTAATAAGGGAGAGGCCTACGAGTGATTGTAAGTTTCCTACAAGCACCCCCATAGTCGTAAGTCTCACTACGACTATGGCGTGGTCATAAGTCCTTCTGCGACCTTTACCAAGTCGAAAGTTATGTCGTGGCCTGTACCTCGTCGTAAGTTTTACTACGACTATGTCCGGTTCATGAGTACTTCTACGACATGTACCTAGTCGTAAATCTGTTTCACGATCGTAACGACAGATGCGTCCTTCTACGACCACTATCGGTCGTAAATCCTTCCACCGCTATGGTTCGGCCAGAGGTTACGCCACGACCACTACCGGTCGAAGACTTTCGCTTGGTCGTATCTTTAGCATTAAGAATCCAAATCAATTGGTTCTTGTTGCTAAATTCTTTATAAATCAGTACCTTGCTTCGGTAAGATTTTCTAATTTTGGAGAAAGTTTGCCGCTGAGTCTTTGCATTTTTATTCGTTCTTATCGATTGCTTTTAGCCTTCTCGTTAGGATCCAAGAGCACATTGACAATATTGTCGACCCTCCTCAACATCTTGACCCACAAGAAGGTGCAAGCGGTTTGATCATGTTAATCCCATTACTTTCAAGTCTAATACTTTGTTTACTTAATCATATGTATGCATGCTTTTGTGTCAAACTAATTTTTCCGATTAGAGGTAGTTATTCCTATTGCATTGTTGTTCTCAAATTGTTATCCTCGCCACAACCTTAAGTTATTAACATCATTTGGTGGATTAGAGCCGGTGATTTAATTATGCTCTTTCTTGTCTTTTCGATGTCATGCTTAGAAATGCTTAGATGTCGGTAGTATTGGCGGTCATCGACTTAGTCGATGATGTTGATCACACAAATCTTATTACTACTCCATTATGTCCAAAGACTCGTGCTTTGTTACTTTGTAAAGTCAAAAACTGAAAATAAAACTGTTTTCGACTTGGGCACAATGGTTTGTTGGTGTGATCTGTTGGTGTGAATGGAATGGTGCCTAGGTCATCAAGGACCGAGTTACTTGTGTCACTAAGCCAAGCGCTTATGCGTGCTAACCACGCGAGAGGGATATGTGACCTCTCTTGACTTAGTACTTTGGCGTGGGTTATCTCCGAGTCGCAGGAGGGGGTTGTGTGTGTTGTGTGAAACATGATATGTGGTCGTGTTCTTGTGTTGGGTGTGCGGTGGTGGAGATTCCGGGTAGGTTCTCCACCTCGAGGAGCGTCGTAGTTGTCCAAGGCTTTACCCGGGAAGGGTAGTTGACCGAGGCTTTACGATGGCTCCGACACAACGTATGGGTTTCTATCCATACGGGCGGCTCGAGAGTAATTCGCAATATTGGAAACGTCTCGTAGGACTTAGCCGTGCCGGCATACCTAAGGAAGTATGCTTAATAGCTTGGCAAAAGGCGGTCCTGGCGTGTGGGTACATTGGTACACCCCTGCAGGATAAAACTATTCGAATAGCCTCGTCCTAGGTTATGGACATGCTTGGTGAGGTCGTGCAAGAACTAGACTACAACCTTTTAAAATTTAAACTGGTCGTGGGTGGTATGAATGGGTAATTCATGCTATTGTCGTGGTGACTGATGGGCTAGTCACTTCCAGGATTGTTGTTGTCATCTATCTACTGTTATATTGTTGTCATTCGCCATTATTTGAACAGTAAAAACAGATTTGTTAAATGGCTTTCAATCTATTACATTATTGCAAATGGAAACTTGCTTTATGCTAAAATGAAACATACAGCCTCCACTTCAATGAGCTTGCATGTAGTATATGTACAGGATTGTTATTCCACATGTAAGTCTTGCGAGTACATTCAAAGTACTCACCGGCTCTTGCTGCTTTTGTTTGCAGAGGAGGAAGGTGAGCCCCAAGGGCCTCACTTTTGTGAGATGTGCTGTGGATTCGACGACTAGCTTGGCGGTCCGGTCGGTTGCCTTGTGGGTTAAAGGCACACTGATTGGCTCTTTTGGTTTATAGCCATCTTATGGCACTTTTGCTTCCGCTGTTCAATCTCTTTATGCATATGTCTTTGGCGGTCGGCCTCTCTTTGTAATCACTATCTTCTATTTTATGTTATGTTTTGGATTGTTGTTTGTGCTTCGGTTCTATGTGAATGAATGGAATTGATGCATGAACTTTGTTAAGAGGTGTATACTGCATTTCTGGGAAGTATACATGTCTCGAGTCTCGGATTATCTGCTTTGTGATGCTAGGACCGAATGGATGGTTAAGCATTACAAGTTTGATAAACCGGGTCTCACAAGGTTTGTATCGAGCCATGCCGACCGTAGTAACCCAAGCTTGGTCGTCTTTAGGATATTTTGGAAAACCTTATTTTCAAAGTCTCAAATGATTTTGAAAGCTTAAGGAGTTCTCAGATTTTATTCCTTACCTATCTTAGCTTTCTCCTCTCATCTTACTCTAATTTGTGTTTTAGAAATTATTTTTCTCTCCTCCCTTCCAAAATAGTTGTTAATTTGGCTTTGGGAACCACTGGGTTTGGCAAATTGGAGTGCTTAGGATTTTGAAGTTTCTAGACTGAAGATTTCGGCTAGAGGCTTGGATGCGGAATCTGGACAGCACGCTTCAATTTCCAGACAGCGAGCTCAATGGTTTCTGATGGGACCACTGAGCTTGGCAAGTTGAAGTGTGCCAGATTTTGAAGTTTCTAGGATGGAAGACTTCGGCTGGAAGCTTGGATGCAAAATCACTACAACAACTTCAATTTCCGGACAGCAAGCTCGATGGTTTCTAATAGGGTGGAAAATGAGAGGGTGATTCAACTAAAAAAAATTGTGGGGTTAAAAAGGGGTAAGATGTGATGCTAGTTAGCTAAGTATCTAACACTATTTTCGTTGACTGGCCCTTACTCTTAAGTGGTAATAGATCTTACCTTAATCTTCTGATTTTTATCTTCTCAATCAATTACTCATTCATTCGATACGGGTTAGTTGCATTGGGAAGTTAAGTTTTGGTGCTATGATTCCTTGCTGTTTTTGGAGTCTTTTTATAAGCATGTTTCAGATTATACACATACTGCTTTTGGCTTTTTGTTAGGTGATATTCCATTCCCTAGTCGTTAGCTTTTCGCTTTCTTTCGCTTTGAATCTTTGAGTTTAGTTTTAACCAAAAATTTCTTGTAACAGATGGCGGGACCTTTTCGCAGCCAAGGCGAAGGGTGCCACCGTCGGACGAGATCTTCCTCCTCCTCCGACCATGGCCGAGGTCCTTCTTGAGATCGAGCGCAACCGCGCAGAAGACAGAGGGTTCTTTCGACGCCATCGCGCAGAACACTTCCGCCTCTTACGGTGCTTCGAGGATCCGGCAAGGAGTGGACATCACCGCTGGGGACTTGCGGAGTTTCTTCGCACTCCAATTTCTACGCTTCCGTGTCCGAGGACCCGCTGACGCAGACGATTGGCCGTCTGGTTGAGCGAAAGCCGCGATAGCGCAGCGCGAGAGCACGAGAAGGCGCTGTCAGATCGCATCGGTGGAGGGTGCAGCTTTGTCTTGGTGGGAGAGCTTTCTCGCCATGCAGCCTGACGGTCACACCGTCACATGGGAGGAGTTCCGCACTGCCTTCCGTCGGAGTCACATTCCTTCCAGCCTGATGAGGCTGAAGAAGAAGGAGTTCTTGTCGCCGCATAAGGCGTTTCGCCATTCTGGAGTATCTTTACGAGTTCAACCATTTGGCTCGTTATGCTCCGGAAGAAGTGGCCACTGATGAGGCCAAACAAGAGAAGTTCAAGGATGGTTTGTCTGAGGAGCTGCAGGACAAGCTATCTGTAGTGGACTTCCCGGATTTCCAGGCCTTGGTGGACAAGGCCATCGTCGCTGAGCACGCAGGGAGAGCCCTTGTGGATTCCCGCAAGCGTAAGTGGGAGGCCCGCAAGTCATCTGGGGCCAGCTATTCCGCTTGATCCGTCTCGTGGGTCGCGCCCACGAGCTTGGCACTTCGAGGTCGGCAAGATCTGTTCTTCGTCCTTCGCAGGCCGTGCCCCAATCACGTGCACCTGCAAGTCAGCAGGGTGGCTCCCGCAACCCGGCTGCAGGAGTTACTTGCTTCGCCTGCAACCAGAAGGGGCATTATGCGAACCAATGCCCTAAGAAGACAGGAGCAGCCCCTCGTCCTAATGAAGGACGCGGGCAAGGAGGTGGTTCTTCTCAGGACCTGAAGATTGTCATGGCTACCCAAGGCATGGGTAGTGGTCGCGTCAACCTCATCTCAGCAGAGGAGGCACAGGAGGCACCTGACGTCGTGTTGGGTACACTTTTTGTTAACTCTAGTTCTGCTACCGTTTTGTTTGATTCAGGAGCATCTCATTCTTTTGTTTTTGAGTCTTTTGCTGCTATTAGTGAGCTCCTTTTTACTCCCTTGTTGGTCCCATTGCTCATTCGCTCTCACGGGTTGGAGTTGAGAGTCGAACTGAGTGTAGGGATGTCCCAATCGAGATCGAGGAGTGAGATTCTTGCGAATCTTATCCTCCTCCATTCAGCAAGTCTAGATGTAATTCTTGGCATGGATTGGCTGTCTCGGCATAAGGGACACATCGATTGTGCCAAGAAGTGCGTCTCTCTATCTAGTCCTTCCGTGACAGGTTCGCACCAAGCCGCTAGGTCCGCATCTCTTCGCGCTTGAAGCGAAGCCCGCTCTAGATATTGGTGAAGTCCCCACCGTCCAGTGATTTCATGGATGTCTTTCTGAAGCTCTTCCAGGATGCCACCATTCGAGACCTCGAGTTCGTCATTGAGTTGGTTCCTGCATCGCCCGATTTCAAAGAGGCATTATCGGATGCCACCGAATGAGTTGGTGGAGTTGAAGAAGCAACTTAATGAGCTGCAAGAAAAGGTTTCATCCGCCTAGCTCATCTCCGTGGGGTTGTCCCGCAATCTTTGTAAAGAAGAAGGACAATACTTTGCGATGTCGCTGATTACCGTCCCGCTTAATGAAGTAACGGTAAAGAACAAGTATCCGTTGCCCGCATCGATGATCTCTTTGATCAATTAACTCGGAGCTCGAGTATTCTCCAAGATTGATTTGAGAATGGGATATCATCAAGCGCGGATACGACCTGAGGATATTCCAAAGACGGCTTTTTCTACTCGCTACGGCTTGTATGAGTACACCGTCATGTCATTTGGCTTAACCAATGCTCCCGCCTTGTTCATGAACCTCATGAATTCGGTATTCATGGAGTATTTGGATAAGTTTGTCGTGGTCTTCATCGATGATATTCTCATCTATTCCAAGGATGAGGAGGAACATGATGAGCATCTGAGGCTTGTGTTAGGCAAGCCGGAGCACCATTTGATGCGAAGTTCAACAAGTCGCGCTGCTCGTTGAGGGAAGTGGCCTTCTTGGGTCATGTTCTTTAGCAGAGGCGAGCCATTGATCCTAGCAAGGTCGCCGATGTTCTTTCATGGATTCAAACCTACTTGATGGAACCGGCGCGGAGTTTTCTTGGTTTAGCGGGATATTATCGCCGTTTTATCGAGAACTTCTCCAAAATCGCGAAGCCGATGACGGAGTTGCTTAAGAAGGACAAGAAGTTCTTGTGGTCCGATGCTTGTGAGCAAAGTTTTCACGCACTTAAGAAGCGTTTGACCACCGCTCCCGTCCTCGTTCTTCCCGATATTCGCCGGAGCTTCGATATCTTTTGCGATGCTTCTCGGCGAGGACTCGGTTGTGTCCTTATGCAAGAAGGCAAGGTAGTGGCCTATGCATCAAGGCAATTGAGACCTCATGAACTCAATTATCCTACCCATGACTTGGAATTGGGCCGCGGATTCATGCACTTAACATTTGGCGACATTACCTAATCGGTAATCGTTGTGAAGTGTATTCTGATCACAAAAGCCTAAAGTATTTGTTCACCCAACCAGATCTGAACCTCAGGCAAAAGAGATGGTTGGAGTTGGTCAAGGACTATGACATGGGTATTCACTACCATCCGGGCAAGGATAATGTCATTGCCGATGCGTTTAGTCGCAAAGCACATTGCAATGCCTTGTTGCTCCAGGGGCGTTAGCCCACCCTTCTGAAGGAATTCCAGCGTCTCAACTTAGGTTTGGTTGAGCATGGTTCCCTCGCTGCCTTGGTTGTGCAACCAACCTTGGTGGATCGGATTAAGGTCGCTCAGCAATCGGATGCTGGGGTGAGCCGCATAAAGGAAAATGTCAAGAACGGAACAGCCAAGTGCTTCTCTGAGGATGAGCATAGTGTTGTAAGGTTCGGGCAACGCCTTGTGGTTCCGAAGAATATGGAATTACGGAATTTGATTCTCCGTGAAGCCCATGACTCGCCTTTATCCATTCATCCCGGGGCCACAAAGATGTATCAAGATCTCCGTCAGAGATTTTGGTGGACCCGAATGAAGAGGGAGATTGCAAAGTTCGTTGCCGAGTGCGACGTGTGTCGTCGATGTCAAGGCCGAGCATCGGCGTCGGCCAGATCGCTTCACCTTTGCCTATTCACGAGTGGAAGTGGGATTCGATCGGATGGATTTTATCACCGGCCCGCCTCGCACTTCCAAGGGCAATGATGCCATCCGGGTTGTCATTGATCGGCTAACTAAGGTGGCTCACTTCCTTCCGCCAAGACGGATCTCCGTGTCGGTCTTTTGGCGGATCTCTACATTGCCCGCATCGTGAGCTTACATGGGGTGCCCAAGACAATTGTCTCGGATCGCGGTTCTCTGTTCACCTCTCGCTTTTGGCAAAGTTTGCAAGAGGCTATGGGAACCCATGTCACCTTTAGCACAGCATATCACCCCCAAACTGATGGTCAGACCGAAAGGGTCAACCAAGTGTTGGAAGACATGCTCCGTGCTTGTGTTCTCTCATATGGAAAGAATTGGGAGAAATGCTTGCCTTTTGCCGAGTTTTCCTACAACAGTTTTCAAGCCGGCCTCGGATGGCACCTTTGAGGCCTTATACGGAGAAAGTGCGAACCTCGTTGAATTGGTGCGAGACCGTGAAAGACTTTTCTTTGGCCCGGACTCGATCAATGAGGCCGAGAGTCAAGTCCAACTTATTCGTGATCGTTTGCGCACAGCTCAATCCAGGCAAAAGAGCTATGCGGATCGCCGTCGTCGCGCGCTTAGCTTTGAGCCTAATGACTTTGTTTATCTCAAAGTCTCTCCATTGAAGGGCCATCAGCGTTTCGGCGTCAAGGGCAAGCTAGCTCCTCGATATGTCGGTCCTTACCGTGTTATCGAGAAGAAAGGAGCTGTTGCCTATAAGTTGGAATTGCCAGCTGCACTCGAGGGGGTACATGACGTTTTCCATGTGTCCCAACTAAAGAAGTGCCTCCGTGTTCCAACTGAGGAAGCTCCGTTGGAAACCCTCGATGTCCAAGAGGATTTGACCTATCGCGAGCACCCTGTTCGCATACTCGATGAGACTGAACGAAGAACAAGGAATAAAACCATCAGATTCCTTAAAGTTCAGTGGTTGAACCATTCTGAGGATGAGGCTACTTGGGAAAGGGAAGATCGCCTCCGCGCACTATCCATCTTTCTTTACCGAGTGAGCCAAATCTCGGGACGAGATTTTCGTAAGGGGGGGAGGTTTTGTAACATCCCAAATCTGGAATTGAGTTTCAAGTGTAAGAAAATCAGGAGGAATTAAAACTTTTCTTGCATCTTGAAACCACTGGTCATTTTTGTAATTTTTTTTAAGAGAATTGTGGAAGATCAAATTCAAATCCTCATTCGACGCTAATCAAAAACCTCCTTGTCATAGATCTCATGCCAAACCCCTGGGAGTATTTTCCTGAGTTCTAGGGAGGCTTGGCAACACCTCTGAATTACCTCATGATTTTTAGAAATCATTTGGTAATTCTTGGAGGCAAGTCAAATTCGTCAAACCCTATTTCTCCTCTTCTGGAATTTCTGGAGGAAAATTCAGTTTATGAAAACCTCTGGAAATTTTATGGGAGGTTCCTCCTGCTGTCAGCAAGCTCCAGTTAAAATTTCATAAATTTTGGAGTTTGTTTGCTACCTTAAGTAATCCCTCAAAAATCAGTTATTCAAATTCAAACCCTAACTGGTTTTCACTGTTCCTTGGGTGCGAGATTGGACTCGGGCTCGAGCCACGTGACTCGGTCCGGTCCGCTAACTGTACCAACTCGGTCGTTCGGGCACTGGGGTCGTGAGCCGTTGGATCGGCATCGAACGGTCTCCGACCAGCCGAACGATGGGATCGTTTCAATCCGCTCGATCTAGCCTCGCCGTTCGATTTCAATCCGACGACCAACGAGTCGTCTCCTTCCTCTGTCCGCGTGAGCCTTTGCCATGGCGTGCGCAGAGGAGAAAAGCAGTGGCGTGCAGTCCACTCTATGTCCACTTTTAAACGGCTAGCTCTGCGCGCATTGAATGCCTGCCGCACTCCTACTGCAGTAGGCCATGACTCAACTGCTCCCAATCGCTCTCAAGTGCTCTCATGGCAGTGTTGACCCGACTGGAAAACCGGCCTTTGCTCTCTGCCTTCGCCCTATTTAAACTCCTTTGTGCTTCATCCTTAGCTTCCTTTAGCACTTCCGCAACTCCACCTAGCATTCACCATCTTGCTTGCTGCGGTTCCTATAAACTCCTCGACCGCCATTGTTGGGTGTGGAGCTTACGGTGGAGGCGGTGCAGCGGGGGTTTTTCTTCTTCAAGTCTTGCCCCCCCCCCTGCTCCCCCTTCGCTCTCTGGAGCTTGACCCTCACTCGGTGTGGTTCTCTCTTTGCTCAGGTCGTTGTGGCCTAGTGAGGACCTCACCGCAGCCTGCTCAGTCACTGTCACGGAGCCACTCAGTGGGACTCTGGTCGTTCTTCTCGGGTAAGTTCGCTTTACCTATAGGAGCTTAGGTGTGTCCGCATTGTCTTTTGATATTGTCCGCTCGGGAGTCCTCCCGAGCCATACCTACTCGGCCGCATTCCATGGTCGTACTGCTGTGGTCGGAGAAGCCGCCGAGCCACCGGCAAAGCGTGCGGGAGACGCGGCCTCGTGGTCGGAATTTCGATCCAACATCGTAGTTTGGTCGTTCGACCAAGTGCAGGATTGTTGATGGGTAAATAGGTCGTCTCGTAGTCCCCCGCAGGGCCCTTATGCTAATAAGGGAGAGGCCTACGAGTGATTGTAAGTTTCCTACAAGCACCCCCATAGTCGTAAGTCTCACTACGACTATGGCGTGGTCATAAGTCCTTCTGCGACCTTTACCCAGTTGAAATTATGTCGTGGCCTGTACCTCGTCGTAAGTTTTACTACGACTATGTCCGGGTCATGAGTACTTCTACGACATGTACCTAGTCGTAACCGCTTCACGATGGTAACCAACAGACGTCCTTCTACGACCACTATCTGGTCGTAAATCCTTCCACGGCTATGGTTCAGTCGTAGGTTCTGCTACGACCACTACCTGGTCGTAAGACTTTCGTTTGGTCGTATCTTTAGCATTAAGAATCCAAATCAATTGGTTCTTGTTGCTAAATTCTTTATAAATCAGTACCTTGCTTCGGTAAGATTTTCAGAATTTTTGGAGAAAGTTTGCCGTTGAGTCTTTGCATTTTTATTCGTTCTTATCGATTGCTTTTCGCCTTCTCGTTAGGATCCGAAGAGCACATTGACAATATTGTCGACCCTCCTCAACATCTTGACCCACAGTAAGCAGGCAAGCAGTTTGATCATGTTAATCCCATTACTTTCAAGTCTAATACTTTGTTTACGAATCATATGTATGCATGCTTTTGTGTCAAACTAATTTTTCCGATTAGAGGTAGTTATTCCTATTGCACTGTTGCCCTCAAATTGTTATCCCCTGCCACAACCTTAAGTTATTAACATCGCTGGTGGATTAGAGCCCGGTGATTTAATTATGCTCTTTTACTGTCTTTTCGATGTCATGCTTAGAAATGCTTAGATGTCGGTAGTATTGGGCAGTCATCGACTTAGTCGATGATGTTGATCACACAAATCTTATTACTACTCCATTATGTCCAAAGACCGTGCTTTGTTACTTTGTAAAGTCAAAAACTGAAAATAAAACTGTTTTCGACTTGGGCACAATGGTTTGTTGGTGTGATCTGTTGGTGTGAATGGAATGGTGCCTAGGTCATCAAGGACCGAGTTACTTGTGTCACTAAGCCAAGCGCTTATGCGTATAACCACGCGAGAGGATATGTGACCTCTCTTGACTTAGTACTTTGGCGTGGGTTATCTCCGAGTCGCATGAGGGGGTTGTGTGTGTTGTGTGAAACATGATATGTGGTCGTGTTCTTGTGTTGGGTGTGCGGTGGTGGAGATTCCGGGTAGGTTCTCCACCTCGAGGAGCGTCGTAGTTGTCAAGGCTTTACCAGGAAGGGTAGTTGACCGAGGCTTTACGATGGCTCCGACACAACGTATGGGTTTCTATCCATACGGGCGGCTCGAGAGTAATTCGCAATATTGGAAACGTCTCGTAGGACTTAGCCGTGCCGGCATACCTAAGGAAGTATGCTTAATAGCTTGGCAAAAAGGCGGTCTGGCGTGTGGGTACATTGGTACACCCCTGCAGGGATAAAACTATTCGAATAGCCTCGTCCTAGGTTATGGACATGCTTGGTGAGGTCGTGCAAGAACTAGACTACAACCTTTTAAAATTTAAAACTGGTCGTGGGTGGTATGAATGGGTAATTCATGCTATTGTCGTGGTGACTGATGGGCTAGTCACTTCCAGGATTGTTGTTGTCATCTATCTACTGTTATATTGTTGTCATTCGCCATTATTTGAACAGTAAAAACAGATTTGTTAAATGGCTTTCAATCTATTACATTATTGCAAATGGAAACTTGCTTTATGCTAAAATGAAACATACAGCCTCCACTTCAATGAGCTTGCATGTAGTATATGTACAGGATTGTTATTCCACATGTAAGTCTTGCGAGTACATTCAAAGTACTCACTGCTCTTGCTTACGCTTTTGTTTGCAGAGGAGGAAGGTGAGCCCCAAGGGCCTCACTTTTGTGAGATGTCTTTGTGGATTCGACGACTAGCTTGGCGGTCCGGTCGGTTGCCTTATGGGTTAAAGGCACACTGATTGGCTCTTTTGGTTTATAGCCATCTTATGGCACTTTTGCTTCTGCTGTTCAATCTCTTTATGCATATGTCTTTTGGCCGGTCGGCCTCTCTTTTGTAATCACTATCTTCTATTTTATGTTATGTTTTGGATTGTTGTTTGTGCTTCGGTTCTATGTGAATGAATGGAATTGATGCATGAACTTTGTTAAGAGGTGTATACTGCATTTCTGGGAAGTATACATGTCTCGAGTCTCGGATTATCTGCTTTGTGATGCTAGGACCGAATGGATGGTTAAGCATTACAAGCCGGATAAACCGGGGTCTCACAAGGTTTGGTATCAGAGCCATGCTGACCGTAGTAACCCAAGCTTGGTCGTCTTTAGGATATTTTGGAAAACCTTATTTTCAAAGTCTCAAATGATTTTGAAAGCTTAAGGAGTTCTCAGATTTTATTCCTTACCTATCTTAGCTTTCTCCTCTCATCTTACTCTAATTTGTGTTTTAGAAATTATTTTTCTCTCCTCCCTTCCAAAATAGTTGTTAATTTGGCTTTGGGAACCACTGGGTTTGGCAAATTGGAGTGCTTAGGATTTTGAAGTTTCTAGACTGAAGATTTCGGCTAGAGGCTTGGATGCGGAATCTGGACAAAGACGCTTCAATTTCAGACAAATGAGCTCAATGGTTTCGATGGGACCACCGAGCTTGGCAAGTTGAAGTGTGCGATTTTGAAGTTTCTAGGATGGAAGACTTGGTGGAAGCTTGGATGCAAAATCACTACAACAACTTCAATTTCTGACAAAGAAGCTCGATGGTTTCTAATAGGGTGGAAAATGAGAGGGTGATTCAACTAAAAAATTGTGGGGTTAAAAGGGTAAGATGTGATGCTAGTTAGCTAAGTATCTAACACTATTTTAGTTGATGACCCTTACTCTTAAGTGGTAATAGATCTTACCTTAATCTTCGATTTTTATCTTCTCAATCAATTACTCGCTCATTCGATCTGGGTTAGTTGCATTGGGAAGTTAAGTTTTGGTGCTATGATTCCTTCTTTGCTTTTGGAGTCTTTTATAAGCATGTTTGGATTATACACATCTGCTTTTGGCTTTCGGTTAGGGTGATATTCCATTCCCTAGTCGTTAGCTTTTCGCTTTCTTCGGCTTTGAATCTTTGAGTTTAGTTTTAACCAAAAATTTCTTGTAACAGGATGGCCGGACGCCTTTTCATGGGCCAAGGCCGATCACCGTCCGACGAGGATCTTCCTCCTCCTCCAACCATGGCCGAGGTCCTTCTTGAGATCGAGCGCAACCGCGTAAGAGGGAGAGGTTCTTCGGACGCCATCGCGCAGAACACTTCCGCCCTTACGGTGCTTCGTGATCCGGGCAAGGGAGTGGACATCACCGCGTGGGGACTTGCGGAGTTTCTTCGCACTCCACCCCACGTTCTCGTGTCGAGACCGCTTAGACGCAGACGATTGGCACCGTTGAGCGAAAGCGCAGATAGCGCAGCGTGCGAGAGCACGAGAAGGCGCTGTTTCGATCGCACCATTTGGAGGGTGCAGCTTTGTCTTGGTGGGAGAGCTTTCTCGCCATGCACCGACGGCCACACCGTCACATGGGAGGAGTTCCGCACCGCCTTCCGTCGAGTCACATTCCTTCCGGCTGATGAGGTCAAGAAGAAGGAGTTCTTGTCGCCGGACAAGGGCGTTTCGCCATTCTGAGTATCTTTACGAGTTCAACCATTTGGCTCGTTATGCTCGGAAGAAGTGGCCACCGATGAGGCCAAACAAGAGAAGTTCAAGGATGGTTTGTCCGAGGAGCCGCAGGACAAGCTATCGTAGTGGACTTCCGATTTCTGTGCCTTGGTGGACAAGGCCATCGTCGTGAGCACGCAGGAGAGCCCTTGTGGATTCCCATAGCGTAAGTGGGAGGCCCGCAAGTCATCTCAGGGCCGCTATTCCGCTTCATCCGCCTCGGGTCGCGCCCACGAGCTTCAGCACCCGAGGCCGCCAAGATCTGTTCTTCGTCCTTCGCAGGCCGTGCCCCAATCACGTGCACCTGCAAGTCAGCAGGGTGGCTCCGCAACCCGGCTGCAGGAGTTACTTGCTTCGCCTGCAACCAGAAGGGGCATTATGCGAACCAATGCCCTAAGAAGACAGGAGCAGCCCCTCGTCCTAATGAAGGACGCGGGCAAGGAGGTGGTTCTTCTCAGAACCTGAAGATTGTCCCGGCTACCCAAGGCATGGGTAGTGGTCGCGTCAACCTCATCTCAGCAGAGGAGGCACAGAGGCACCGACGCCGTGTTGGGTACACTTTTGTTAACTCTCGCTCGCTACCGCTTTGTTTGATTCAGAGCATCTCATTCTTTTGTTTCTGAGTCTTTTACTGCTATTAGTGAGCTCCTTTTTACTCCCTTGTTGGTCCCATTGCTCATTCGCTCTCCTGGGTTGGAGTTGAGAGCTGAATCTGAGTGTAGGGATGTCCCAATCGAGATCGAGGGAGTGAGATTCTTCGCGAATCTTATCCTCCTCCATTCAGCAAGTCTAGATGTAATTCTTGGCATGGATTGGCTGTCTCGGCATAAGGGACACATCGATTGTGCCAAGAAGTGCGTCTCTCTATCTAGTCCTTCCGGCGAACAGGTTCGCTTTTTGCCGAAGCTGCTAGGTCCGCATCTCTTCGCGCTTGAAGCGAAGCCCGCTCTAGATATTGGTGAAGTCCCAGCCGTCCGTGATTTCATGGATGTCTTTCCTGAAGCTCTTCCAGGGATGCCACCAGTTCGATACCTCGAGTTCGTCATTGAGTTGGTTCCCGGTACCGCCCCGATTTCAAAGAGGCATTATCGGATGCCACCGAATGAGTTGGTGGAGTTGAAGAAGCAACTTAATGAGCTGCAGAAAAAGGTTTCATCCGCCTAGCTCATCTCCGTGGGGTTGTTCGCAATCTTTGTAAAGAAGAAGGACAATACTTTGCGATGTGCGTTGATTACCGTCCGCTTAATGAAGTAACGGTAAAGAACAAGTATCCGTTGCCCGCATCGATGATCTCTTTGATCAATTAAGCGGAGCTCGAGTATTCTCCAAGATTGATTTGAGAATGGGATATCATCAAGTGCGGATACGACACGAGGATATTCCAAAGACGGCTTTTTCTACTCGCCACGGCTTGTATGAGTACACCGTCATGTCATTTGGCTTAACCAATGCTCCCGCCTTGTTCATGAACCTCATGAATTCGGTATTCATGGAGTATTTGGATAAGTTTGTTGTGGTCTTCATCGATGATATTCTCATCTATTCCAAGGATGAGGAGGAACATGATGAGCATCTGAGGCTTGTGTTAGGCAAGCCGGAGCACCATTTGTATGCGAAGTTCAACAAGTCTGCGTTACGGTTGAGGAAGTGGCCTTCTTGGGTCATGTTCTTTTAGCAGAGGCGAGCTGTTGATCCTAGCAAGGTCGCGATGTTCTTTCATGGATTGACCTACTTGATGGCAACCGGCGGAGTTTTCTTGGTTTAGCGGGATATTATCGCCGTTTTATCGAGAACTTCTCCAAAATCGTGAAGCCGATGACGGAGTTGCTTAAGAAGGACAAGAAGTTCTTGTGGTCCGATGCTTGTGAGCAAAGTTTTCACGCACTTAAGAAGCGTTTGACCACCGCTCCGCCCTCGTTCTTCCGATATTCGCGGAGCTTCGATATCTTTGCGATGCTTCTCGGCGAGGACTCGGTTGTGTCCTTATGCAAGAAGGCAAGGTAGTGGCCTATGCATCAAGGCAATTGAGACCTCATGAACTCAATTATCCTACCCATGACTTGGAATTGGCTGCCGTGATTCATGCACTTAAGATTTGGCGACATTACCTAATCGGTAATCGTTGTGAAGTGTATTCTGATCACAAAAGCCTAGAGTATTTGTTCACCCAACCAGATCTGAACCTCAGGCAAAAGAGATGGTTGGAGTTGGTCAAGGACTATGACATGGGTATTCACTACCATCCGGGCAAGGATAATGTCATTGCCGATGCGTTTAGTCGCAAAGCGCATTGCAATGCCTTGTTGCTCCAGGCGCCACCCACCCTTCAAGGAATTCAGCGTCTCAACTTAGGTTTGGTTGAGCATGGTTCCTCACGCCTTGGTTGTGCAACCAACCTTGGTGGATCGGATTAAGGTCGCCAAAGAATCGGATGTCGGGTGAGCCGCATAAAGGAAAATGTCAAGAACGGAACAGCCAAGTGCTTCTCTGAGGATGAGCATAGTGTTGTAAGGTTCGGGCAACGCCTTGTGGTTCCGAAGAATATGGAATTGCGGAATTTGATTCTCTGTGAAGCCCATGACTCGCCTTTATCCATTCATCCCGGGGCCACAAAGATGTATCAAGATCTCCGTCAGAGATTTTTGTGGACCCGAATGAAGAGGGAGATTGCAAAGTTCGTTGCCGAGTGCGACGTGTGTCGTCGTGTCAAGGCCGAGCATCAGCGTCCAGCAGGACTGCTTCAGCCTTTGCCTATTCCTGAGTGGAAGTGGGATTCGATCGGGATGGATTTTATCACCGGTCTGCCTCGTACTTCCAAGGGCAATGATGCCATCTGGGTTGTCATTGATCGGCTAACTAAGGTGGCTCACTTCCTTCCCGTCAAGACGGATCTCCGTGTCGGTCTTTTGGCGGATCTCTACATTGCCCGCATCGTGAGCTTACATGGGGTGCCCAAGACAATTGTCTCGGATCGCGGTTCTCTGTTCACCTCTCGCTTTTGGCAAAGTTTGCAAGAGGCTATGGGAACCCATGTCACCTTTAGCACAGCATATCACCCCCAAACTGATGGTCAGACCGAAAGGGTCAACCAAGTGTTGGAAGACATGCTCCGTGCTTGTGTTCTCTCATATGGAAAGAATTGGGAGAAATGCTTGCCTTTTGCCGAGTTTTCCTACAACAACAGTTTTCAAGCCAGTCTCGGCATGGCACCTTTTGAGGCCTTATACGGGAGAAAGTGCAGAACCCCGTTGAATTGGTCTGAGACCGGCGAAAGACTTTTCTTTGGCCCGGACTCGATCAATGAGGCCGAGAGTCAAGTCCAACTTATTCGTGATCGCTTGCGCTGACTCAATCCGAGTAAAAGAGCTATGCGGATCGCCGTCGTCGCAGCTAGCTTTGAGCCTAATGACTTTGTTTATCTCAAAGTCTCTCCATTGAAGGGCCATCGTTTGGCCAAGGGCAAGCTAGCTCCTCGATATGTCGGTCCTTCACCGTGTTATCGAGAAGAAAGGAGTATTGCCTATAAGTTGGAATTGCCACCGCACTCGAGGGGTACATGACGCTTTCCATGTGTCCCAACTAAAGAAGTGCCTCAGTGTTCCAACCGAGGAAGCTCGCTGGAAACCCTCGATGTCCAAGAGGATTTGACCTATCGCGAGCACCCTGTTCGCATACTCGATGAGACTGAACGAAGAACAAGGAATAAAACCATCAGATTCCTTAAAGTTCAGTGGTTGAACCATTCTGAGGATGAGGCTACTTGGGAAAGGGAAGATCGTCTCCGGGCAGACTATCCATCTTTCTTTACCGAGTGAGCCAAATCTCGGGACGAGATTTTCGTAAGGGGGGGAGGTTTTGTAACATCCCAAATCTGGAATTGAGTTTCAAGTGTAAGAAAATCAGGAGGAATTAAAACTTTTCTTGCATCTTGAAACCACTGGTCATTTTTGTAATTTTTTTTAAGAGAATTGTGGAAGATCAAATTCAAATCCTCATTCGACGCTAATCAAAAACCTCCTTGTCATAGATCTCATGCCAAACCCCTCGGAGTATTTTCCTGAGTTTTAGGGAGGCTTGGCAACACCTCTGAATTACCTCATGATTTTTAGAAATCATTTGGTAATTCTTGGAGGCAAGTCAAATTCGGTCAAACCCTATTTCTCCTCTTCTGGAATTTCTGGAGGAAAATTCAGTTTATGAAAACCTCTGGAAATTTTATGGGAGGTTCCTCCTGCTGTCAGCAAGCTCCAGTTAAAATTTCATAAATTTTGGAGTTTGTTTGCTACCTTAAGTAATCCCTCAAAAATCAGTTATTCAAATTCAAACCCTAACTGGTTTTCACTGTTCCTTGGGTGCGAGATTGGACTCGGGCTCGAGTCACGTGACTCGGTCCGGTCCGCTAACTGTACCAACTCGGTCGTTCGGGCACTGGGGTCGTGAGCCGTTGGATCGGCATCGAACGGTCTCCGACCAGCCGAACGATGGGATCGTTTCAATCCGCTCGATCTAGCCTCGCCGTTCGATTTCAATCCGACGACCAACGAGTCGTCTCCTTCCTCTGTCCGCGCGCGCGTGAGCCTTTGCCATGGCGTGCGCAGAGGAGAAAAGCAGTGGCGTGCAGTCCACTCTATGTCCACTTTTAAACGGCTAGCTCTGCGCGCATTGAATGCCTCGCCGACTCCTACTGCGAGAGCCATGACTCAACCGCTCCCAATCGCTCTCAAGTGCTCTCATGGCGTGTTGACTGTTGGAAAACCGCCGCTGCTCTCGCCTTCGCCCTATTTAAACTCTTTTGTGCTTCATCCTTAGCTTCCTTTAGCACTTCCGCAACTCCAGATAGCATTCACCATCTTGCTTGAGCTGCAGTTCCTCGCAAACTCCTCGACCGCCATTGTTGGGTGTGGAGCTTACGGTGGAGGCGGTGCAGCGGGGGTTTTTCTTCTTCAAGTCTTGGCCCCCCCTGCTCCCCCTTCGCTCTCTGGAGCTTGACCCTCACTCGGTGTGGTTCTCTCTTTGCTCAGGTCGTTGTGGCCTAGTGAGGACCTCACCGCGCACTGCTCGGTCACTGTCACGGAGCCACTCCGTGGGACTCGGTCGTTCTTCACTCGGGTAAGTTCGCTTTACCTATAGGAGCTTAGGTGTGTCCGCATTGTCTTTTGATATTGTCCGCTCGGAGTCCTCCCGAGCCATACCTACTCGGCCGCATTCCGTGGTCGCTGCATTGTGGTCGGAGAAGCCGCCGAGCCACTGGCAAAGCGTGCGGGAGGCGCGGCCTCGTGGTCGGAATTTCGACCAGTCACTGTAGTTTGGTCGTTCGACCAAGTGCAGTATTGTTGATGGGTAAATAGGTCGTCTCGTAGTCCCCCGCAGGGCCCTTATGCTAATAAGGGAGAGGCCTACGAGTGATTGTAAGTTTCCTACAAGCACCCCCATAGTCGTAAGTCTCACTACGACTATGGCGTGGTCATAAGTCCTTCTGCGACCTTTACCAAGTCGAAAGTTATGTCGTGGCCTGTACCTCGTCGTAAGTTTTACTACGACTATGTCCGGTTCATGAGTACTTCTACGACATGTACCTAGTCGTAAGTCTGTCTACGACTGGTAACCAGTCGTACGTCCTTCTACGACCACTATCTGGTCGTAAATCCTTCCACGGCTATGGTTCAGTCGTAGGTTCTGCTACGACCACTACCTGGTCGTAAGACTTTCGTTTGGTCGTATCTTTAGCATTAAGAATCCAAATCAATTGGTTCTTGTTGCTAAATTCTTTATAAATCAGTACCTTGCTTCGGTAAGATTTTCAGAATTTTTGGAGAAAGTTTGCCGTTGAGTCTTTGCATTTTTATTCGTTCTTATCGATTGCTTTTCGCCTTCTCGTTAGGATCCGAAGAGCACATTGACAATATTGTCGACCCTCCTCAACATCTTGACCCACAGCAAGCAGGCAAGCAGTTTGATCATGTTAATCCCATTACTTTCAAGTCTAATACTTTGTTTACGAATCATATGTATGCATGCTTTTGTGTCAAACTAATTTTTCCGATTAGAGGTAGTTATTCCTATTGCACTGTTGCCCTCAAATTGTTATCCCCTGCCACAACCTTAAGTTATTAACATCGCTGGTGGATTAGAGCCCGGTGATTTAATTATGCTCTTTTACTGTCTTTTCGATGTCATGCTTAGAAATGCTTAGATGTCGGTAGTATTGGGCAGTCATCGACTTAGTCGATGATGTTGATCACACAAATCTTATTACTACTCCATTATGTCCAGCACCCTGTGCTTTGTTACTTTGTAAAGTCAAAAGCGAAAATAAACTGCTTTGACTTGGGCACAATGGTTTGTTGGTGTGATCTGTTGGTGTGAATGGAATGGTGCCTAGGTCATCAAGGACCGAGTTACTTGTGTCACTAAGCCAAGCGCTTATGCGTGCTAACCACGCGAGAGGGATATGTGACCTCTCTTGACTTAGTACTTTGGCGTGGGTTATCTCCAAGTCGCGGGAGGGGTTGTGTGTGTTGTGTGAAACATGATATGTGGTCGTGTTCTTGTGTTGGGTGTGCGGTGGTGGAGATTCGGGTAGGTTCTCCACCTCGAGGGCGTCGTAGTTGTCCAAGGCTTTACGGGAAGTGTAGTTGACCGAGGCTTTACGATGGCTCAGAGCACAACGATGGGTTTCTATCCATACGGCGGCTCGAGAGTAATTCGCAATATTGGAAAAGTCTCGTAGGACTTAGCCGTGCCAGCATACCTAAGGAAGTATGCTTAATAGCTTGGCAAAAAGGCGGTCTGGCGTGTGGGTACATTGGTACACCCCTGCAGGGATAAAACTATTCGAATAGCCTCGTCCTAGGTTATGGACATGCTTGGTGAGGTCGTGCAAGAACTAGACTACAACCTTTTAAAATTTAAAACTGGTCGTGGGTGGTATGAATGGGTAATTCATGCTATTGTCGTGGTGGTGATGGGCTAGTCACTTCGAGATTGTTGTTGTCATCTATCTATCAAGTTATATTGTTGTCATTCGCCATTATTTGAACAGTAAAAACAGATTTGTTAAATGGCTTTCAATCTATTACATTATTGCAAATGAAAACTTGCTTTATGCTAAAATGAAACATACAGCCTCCACTTCAATGAGCTTGCATGTAGTATATGTACAGGATTGTTATTCCACATGTAAGTCTTGCGAGTACATTCAAAGTACTCACCGGCTCTTGCCGGCTGCTTTTGTTTGCAGAGGAGGAAGGTGAGCCCCAAGGGCCTCACTTTTGTGAGATGTGCTGTGGATTCGACGACTAGCTTGGCGGTCCGGTCGGTTGCCTTGTGGGTTAAAGGCACACTGATTGGCTCTTTTGGTTTATAGCCATCTTATGGCACTTTTGCTTCCGCTGTTCAATCTCTTTATGCATATGTCTTTTGGCCGGTCGGCCTCTCTTTTGTAATCACTATCTTCTATTTTATGTTATGTTTTGGATTGTTGTTTGTGCTTCGGTTCTATGTGAATGAATGGAATTGATGCATGAACTTTGTTAAGAGGTGTATACTGCATTTCTGGGAAGTATACATGTCTCGAGTCTCGGATTATCTGTTTTGTGATGCTAGGACCGAATGGATGGTTAAGCATTACAAGCCGGATAAACCGGGGTCTCACACAATTACTCTAGGCATCTCATTCTACTAATCAACATTAATTTGATTGAAGGCACCCAAAGCGCCACAAAATAGATCCCACACAGTCACATTACCTCTAATTTTCAAGAACAACTCAGAATCCTCGGTTACACGCTCATGTCTTTGCATCGTAAAGGTTCTATCAATGATCATTCCACTGCTCAGGAAACTCTATTATTCCACTTTCTTTACACACACTCATTGTGTGACCAAAGGTCTAGCATAAAAAATGTAAAGCTCAGATTCAACCTCTAAGACTCTTACAATGAACTTCTGGTATACTTGATAGGAAATTCTTTGATCGGATAACTAAAATTCCTGGAATCCAAACATTATCCTCAATCGTTAATATCAACATTCCTCACTAATCAAGTAACTGCCTAATGTGATTAGCTTCACCAAACTTGAACCCACTAAACCACACTATTCCATTTCACCCACACGACCGCAACATACACATTCGCAAGACTCTAACTAATTGACCAAGTTCCAAACTTTTGAATAATTCAATATTCCACCGACATGAACAAGGGTTCTTGAATTACAATTCACTATTGGTTTTACTAGTTGTAACAACATAATCAGTTTTACCTCAACGACCATCATTCATTTTGGATCCAATTCTCTACAAGATTTATATCACAAAATCAATTCTTCCTCCAATGCTCTTGAAATAACTTACAACATCAGGTCTCACATCAACATATACTTGACCACTACAAACCGGATGCCATCAGATACCCTATAAGGTTTTGTAAAACAAATTGATGAAGTGGCAAATAAAATGTTTTTTTCAAAGACCTTAAAAAAATATTTTTTTTTCATAACAAACATAAGACCGGAGAAATAGACAAATAACAAGGATCTCGGAAAAGCAAAAGCGGAGACCACAATTGAGGCACAAGTCCCACAAAAGAGAATATGAAATCTCAAATAAAACAAAGCACCACTTTTGAAAATCGAGAAACTCCTATGGGGCAAAAATAGAAAGTTTAGGCACACTTCAAGTAAATCATGCGAGTTACAAAACTTGACTTGATCTCGAATACTTCTACTTCACTCTTTCTTTAACAAAGAAAGTAATTCTTTTATTTTAACGCCACGTTGCCCACTCAAACAAGAAAAGTTGTAAGATCAAATCACATGAATCACTTAAGAACCAATAAAGCTTTCCAACGAGCCACTTGCTCAATCCAATCCCAGCTACTACATAAACCATGAACTACAAAAGATCACGGATGCAAAACTTGAAAATTTTCATTTGAGCGATACCACAGTGACGATCAAATTACCTTCTTTTATAAGAATCGACAACACACTACCAATCTATTGTCGATAATCTTACTAACATCTAGAATAATACACTCGTTAACGAAAATTCATCATAGTCTACCCTTCCATTGTATGACTCTCTAAAACTCACCAAATTGTTTCATACTACTTTATCATCTCGTCCTCAAATCGAGAGTCCACCCAAAAGCTTACAAACTACTACAACAACAACTTTATTTTAGCAGAGATCTACTACACAAATCAAAATGTTATACCAAAACCCTTTCATTATGGACATACTATCGTCTGACAATTCCACTATCATGAAAGCATAGGCCACCAATTAAATCCCACAGTTCAACTCTTATAGATGCTCAACGCCAAACGTCAACACACAATTGTTGCACTCCAACCATCATTGCTATCAACGGCTTCATCAAGAAATCTAGATGCTACCTACTTTCCTTTTCAAATCACATGAAAAATCACAAATACATGTTCAACTGTCCATCCTCATATTCATATTTCGGTGCAAAATCCCGACAAAACTTCCAAAATCATAGCCTTCCATCGATCAAAAAGTCTCAACAACTCTGCAACCAAATTCGTCCAATTATTCTAGTTAAAATAACTATCTAGAAACTCCTTCCATAATATAAAATCATCTAGTATCTACAGATAAGATAACTCCAAGATTAATATCCACTATGGTAATAATCTAGCATCTTCCCAACTTTTCCTTCCCACACAGTAAGATTAATCCACTGAGATCAACTAATCCAACAAGTTTAGCAAAACTAAATAATTTTAATGATCATACCAGTCATCAATGTTCTACAATTCTTAATAACTCCTTTTAATCCAATTAGGTATAGCCATACTATTAATCATAGTTCATCAAGAACTACCACATGACACCATCAAGTTAATCAACTTTCCTTCCAAGGTTCTTGGTTAAGATTGATTATACACCACACTACAGACCCAACTTCATAACCCATACCACATCCATTAATTTATTTAATTACAGCCTTTAACTTAACCACAACAAGACATCGCTAAAGGGTTTTAATATTTTCTTTTATAACAGAAAAGCATTCAACTTCAATACTCAAAATACCCAAAAGAAATACATTGGGTCAAAGCTTCCACATGTTAAAGGACTTGAAAAAGAAAACTTTCGTTATCCAAAATACCAAGCTAACAAATGAGTCATTTTTTTCCCAACAAGAAAGGCAGATGTAACACCCTGACTATAAGGAAGTCAAGATGTCACCTACAATCACTACTCTTTAGAATAATAACATCAAAACGCATGACAAGGTGAAGGAGTTAATAAGGATATACGGAAACAAGGATTCATCATCAAGTTTAATCAACGGAATGGAAATAAACAATTCAGAGGGATACGGTAGTTATGACCAAAATGGCTTATTACAATTCAACACAAGACATAAATAACGACAATAAAAGTTCTCAAAATATTTGGATTATGGTAGTGAGTGCATCGTGTTGAACTACCCTCCACGAGATCATTCTTCCTTGTCATTTACCTAAATAAAACAACAAAGCAAGAATGAGCCAAAGACTCAGCAAGTACTTGTATGTAACAATCAAACATACCATGAACAATTTATCACAATCATAACTTGAACATTGATTGGAAACAACTTTATGAATGGATGAAGTGAAATGATGCATTGAAGGAATTGGACATATCGCAAAGATATACTGCAGATAGCGAGTGAAACACCCGTCGGTGTTCACTTAAAGTAACCGTATGAAGAACGTTTCATACGGCCGTCCAACGTGGCCCACATTGGAATGGTGGACTCACGTAACGTGGCCCACATTGGAATGGTGGACTCACGTACCCATTCTGGAATTGATGGAATTTTCAAGTGCCCATACTGGAATTGATGGGTCTTACAAAGGTAATTTATGCATGTCATGATGTGATCCCATGGTAAGATTGAATAGTACTCATAAATGAAAAGATACACATGGCATTCATCTATAAATACGGACAAATATAATCATTCATTCACACATCACATAATGCATCAATCATAGTATACAAGTTACTTACTGCACACATGACGGTTTGGGAGGTAATCGAGGTACCCTCCACTCACCGCTTCACCGCCTACAATATAAAATGATCGATATGAGGAAAACCGAGTACAGCGATTGCTACACGTGCCTCCCACAATCTCTAACCAAACCAACCAAACAAAAGGTTCAATTTGATCCTCTACACAAAAGTCCAGATTACCTAACTTCGGCGGTCGACGAGAAAATTCACCATTAATTGTCTGTAACTCTAAAAGACATGAAACCAGTGCTCACTGATTCTTAACTGATCAGGCTACAAAACATTAGTTGACGGAATCCCCTGATTCGGCCAAAACAGAGGGCTAATTATCAGTTAAACACAACCCATCTACGTCTGTCTAGAATACAGATCAGTAATAAAGAAAACGGCGTAACTTTTAGCCTACTGATCCAATGAGAATGATCATTATCAACATGGAAAGATAAATTCGAGAACTACAATAACTTAGTTGGGTGAAGGTTCTAATTCGGCCCCTAATTTGAACAAAACCGAGGGACAAACCTACTGACCCCAGTTTTCTGGCAGACTGAACAGATCGCAATCAAAAATTCATATCTCCCAAACTACAGATCGGATTTTCCTGATCTTGGTGCCAAAAGAAAGCTAACGTTCCCAGGAATAAAACTCTAGAAGGACAAAACCCCAGATTCGGCCTCTACGGTAGTCTAAATAATAGATGAAAATGCTAACATTTATCTGCTCAGAATTCAGAACAGTGGTAAAGAAAATATCATAACTTTCATTATACAGATCCAATGGAGATGATCTTTATCAGCTTTGAAAGATAATTTAAAGGGATACAATAACTTATTTGGGTGGAGGTTCTGGAAATGCCTCTAACTAAATCAAAACCTAGTATCAAGCCGACAGATCCTTCTCGTCAGACAGACAGAACAGCGCGCACTAAAAAAATCATATCTCCTAAACCGTAAGGCGGATCACGTAATCTCGGTGGCTATAGAAAGCTAAGAACAATACCTACAACTTTCTAAGAGATGGACAGGACATAAAACGAACGCATCTTACCCAAAATCGACGTACAAGGCGGCGCACAGCAATAGGGAATGGTGGCGGCGGCTCCAAAGGGGGAGGGAGAGAAATGTGGACTTTAGGGTTTGGGCGGAAACCCCCTTATGGCCAGCCACCACATGGGCCCCTCCTGGCCGTGGCCTGAGCCCAGTTGCCGTGAAATCACGAAAACCCCGGTGAAAAGATGATTCCGTTTTTCGATTAGCTCCTCTTCCAAACTTCTTCTAATAAGTCGAATCACCTTCGGTATTACATTCTACCCCTTAACGGAATTCGACCTCAATTCTAACCGCAACTAATACCGTAACGAATTTCCAAGGAGTTAAAATCAACGGATTTAACTTTGTACTTAAACAAACGGTTCGATATCGCTCGCGCATGCGAGACTCTATCTCCCAAGTGGCCTCTCTCTCGGAATAGAGAAACCACAAAGCAAAGATGTGAAGCAACGTCTGACCTAACAATCAACTTGAACTTTCTAGGTACACTCATCAGAAGATGATCGAAGGTAAGACCTTACTCGATGGTCAACGTCTTAAACTAAAACTCGAACCTTGAATGGTTCAGCTGCCCACTCAGCACTAGAACACACCCGACGTTGTGTATTTCGCGCGTAAACCCGAGACGGTCAAAACGAAATACCAACTTTCTAATTTCTGCAACTTTCGAAAACGAAGAGAATCCAATTGAAAATAGAGAGTCATCATCGCGTCCACTCAATGCTAACTCTCCACCAAAAGATTAAATTCCAAATTTGACAATTCATCTCAAAACAAATCCATTTTCTAAATAGGCAGTTTACAAATGAACACCACTACAACCAAAGGAGAAATTACTGGAACGCCCAAACCAAACACTGGCAGTTTGTCTGAATTGGAAAGAATCTACATGCCAACACAGCCTCAACTCAAATTGCAGAAAACACCGGTCAACAATACCAAACTCAAACGAGAATCAAGAAAACACCTAATTATCCGATGAACATTTCTTTCCACAGTTTCTCTCTTCTAGGGATAAAATTTCTCTCGAACCTTGGAATTTGACTTCATCGCATACCACACGAGCTTAAACCTCTTAGTTAAATATCCTCAAATCATGCTCAAACTGAATTAAATCATCCACACCATTGTGAAGAGACTCTATGAAATCTACCGGATACTCTAGGTAATACAAAATCGATTTGATTGAAGGCATCCATAACACCACAGTAGTAGGCACCACGCAATCACATTACCTTCAATTTCCAATAACAACAATTCAAGATCCTTAGCACGCACGGATATGTATTACATCAGAAGAGTTCTATCAATGACCATTCATTGCTCAGAAACTCTATTATCCCACTTCCTCTACGCACAATCATCAGCGTGACCAATGGTCTAGCATAAAATGCATGACCTGATCCAACTTCCAAAACCTCTACAACGGATTGCTCTTATAACCGATTGTGAAATCATCGAATTAAATCTCCAACATTACCACCATACTAACATACTCACTCATTGACATCATCAGAAATCACCCACACCATCTCGCAATGATATCCAATTGCGTTACTCTAAAAAATCAATGAAGGTTTCCATACCTCCGATAATCACCAACCTTTCAATCTCGAATTGAAGTTCTAGAATTTCACTATACGGTGTTAATCGGTAGTAATACTTTTGGACTTACTTCCAAGTCAAACATCTCAGGTGAATCAATTTCCCTCCAAGGGATACAGATCAAAACTATTTCACATTCTACTACTCTTCCGATAACTTGGTAGCAAAATATCGTCGCTACGATTACTCATCCACCACCAAACAGTTGCCAAACTTTCACCTTGCAAACACTTCGCAACACTAAAGCGTGATCCTTTCTCAAAAGGAAGAGGCGAACAAAAACAAGTTCATTCATACAGGGAAGCATTGCTCACCACGGCCAAGAAACCAAAAGAAATATTCGCTAAAGGTGATCTTAGAAAACGAAAACTAAGTTCGTAGTTGAGGAACACATTCCTCGTAAGATAATAGCAAATAACAACCGATAAGAAAACGGCATTACGATTGAAACTCAAATCTTTGGAGTGAAAAGGGCGGAAAATTTAGGCATGTTTTAAAAACCTCAAGTTACAAAACTTGACTCGGACTAACAGCTACTTCTACAGTACCCTTTCCTTTAACACAACAATTAGTCCTTGAACGAATAACACCTTGCCACATGAACAAGGTAAGTTCTTTAGTCCAATCCACGGAACTACTTAAGAACCAATAACATTTTTTCAACCCGCCAAATTTGTTCGGAACAGTTATCTACTCATGAAACATGAGATCCAAATGCCTTCAGCCACAAAATTCGAAGCATTTCCCTTTACAAGACTTCTGGGAAAACAAGTGGATTCTCAACGAATCGACGATAATTTACTTTGATTGTAACCTCTCTTAGCGAACCCAAACCAAGGATCCTTTAGGGATAAATCACACGAAACTCTTAAGAAGCAATAGGATAATCCTATACCTCAAGTTACCCAAAATATTTTCAGTTTCCAGATGATTCATGAACTCCCAAAAGGTCACAAAAACTAAACTCGAAGTATTCTTATGTTAAGCGATATCACCAAGGGCGATCAAATTTCCACATGTATCAACATCAAACTCACTACAACATTTAGAAAGTATTTCGAAAGACCCACGTGGAAAGAATGGGTTGATTCTTTCTCAAAAGAAGAGGCAAATAGAAACGATCTTCACCAACTAGAGAATTGCTTACCACTCGCAGTGAACACAGAACCAAGAGGAAAACCAATTACGCAATGAACTCATTGAACATAGGTGGAGTCCACAATTGAAAATATGAGCCTCACAAGAAGAGAATGTTGGATCTTTACAGATAAGAACAACGATCATTCAAGATCAAAACGATCGCATCACTGAAGAACCATTATAACTCTGCACAAATCGTTTTACGTGGCAAACTTCGTTTATCATAATAAACTGGGACCTCCAATAGGTCATGAACACAAAACTCGAAATTGAATCATTTTGGAAACATCAAGAAGGTGGTCAAACTTCTTTCTCTACAAAAGAATCAACCTTACTCTAACATTACTGATCGTGTCAATAAACCTTCTAAAGGAAACATGATAAATCGGGTCATAAAAATTTTCAGCATCACATGGAATTATAATAACAACTAGTTCTAGAAAAGAATTTCGCACGAAACCACAAAGTTGAACAAACGTCACACCCAAAGCACTTCAAAACTCTAGAGAAAGGGGGTTTCGACACTTTTCTTTTCCAAAGGGAGGTTCTAAACTCCAACACTCCAAATATTCCAAAGAAATGAACATAGTCGAAATTTCTTCAATGAACTTTGTGAAAGGAAATTTTCATTCTCCGAACTGTCAAACGGATAACCGAGCTGCCCTTATCAACAAGAGAGATAGGGCTAACATAAGGAGATCGATCTTGTCAAAAATAACGCTCACAAACAAAGAATGAGAGCTCAAAGCAGCCAGAAAGGCAATAAACTATTTTGAAAAACAAATAGGGTCTAATAGAAACCCGTAGCCCACAATCTTTGTTTGGGTACAACCCCCGACTTAAGCATAACCAAGCACTCCAAAAGGGTTTTAACGCTTTTCTTCAGAAAAGAGATGCATCAAATTTCAACAAGCAGAGGGTTCCAAAAGGAATACATTGAGCCAAAGCTTTCTCGTGTTAACGAACTTGCAACAAGAATTCTCATTAGGCAAACCATCAAACGAGTAAATGAGTCGCTCTTTTCCAATGAGAAAGAAAGAACAACCATGAAAATATCAATGTTGCCAATTTACAAAGATCATTCGTAGTAAAAGCAATTCGACAATCGAAAAACAATAATATTTTTGGAGTAACATTAAAGGCCTTTTTAAACTCGTCTACCAAAATCATGAACCCAAGAGAAATTCATCAATCGCCACCGGACAAGAATTTGTCAAATTCGAAAATCAAGGAAGAGAACGACTTACTAAAGCAGCTCAAGAGAAATATGCAAGATCAATACACACTTGATAAAGAACTTGCAAAAGAAGTTTTCCAATACCGAGATTCCAAACGAACGAATGAGTTAAATTTCCCCAATAGGGGTAAAACAAGTCTTTTGTGAAAAGAGGAATCTTGCATTTGAACTATGCTCACGTGGAGCAGAAATATCACAATAGTCGAAAGGGCAATATTTGTTTCAAAGAACGAATCGAGAAGCTACTGGAGCTTGCCTTCTTCATTAAAACCCTAATTTGAAAGAATTCACGAACCGCCAGAACCACAACCAGAAACCAGATATCGGTTCGGAAAGGCAACAAGTTCATCAATGAGCTCATGCTCAATACAGAGCTTATGGAGCAGAGGTAAGAAGTTCTCTAATATCATACTACAAACATGGTGTAGCCCGCAAAACCTGTGACATCAACCACGAACTCAAGCGATCAACGCCGCTAGCGTAAACGCATAACTAATGCAATCAATTACGAATATATATATTTATATCGGATCATCTCATGACGATCATAGAATAATTTCATAGATAGAGGTTATCACATCATATCATGGATTAACACAACATAGCACAACACAATTTAACAACGACTCAATACTCGAGTCACCACAATTGAAATGCGGAAGCAACAATTTACCCAACCCCTCCTAATGTGCACAGTGTGTCAATTTAATATGTTTGAATGAACCACGAACCTAAAGCCCGCTCTGATACCAACTGTAACACCCTGACTATAAGGAAGTCAAGATGTCACCTACAATCACTACTCTTTAGAATAATAACATCAAAATGCATGACAAGGTGAAGGAGTTAATAAGGATATACTAAACAAGGATTCATCATCAAGTTTAATCAACGGAATGGAAATAAACAATTCGAGAGGATACGGTAGTTATGACCAAAATGGCTTATTACAATTCAACACAAGACATAAATAACGACAATAAAAGTTCTCAAAATATTTGGATTATGGTAGTGAGTGCATCGTGTTGAACTACCCTCCACGAGATCATTCTTCCTTGTCATTTACCTAAATAAAACAACAAAGCAAGAATGAGCCAAAGACTCAAAGAAGTACTTGTATGTAACAATCAAACATACCATGAACAATTTATCACAATCATAACTTGAACATTGATTGGAAACAACTTTATGAATGGATGAAGTGAAATGATGCATTGAAGGAATTGGACATATCGCAAAGATATACCGCAGATAGCGAGTGAAACACCGTCGGTGTTCACTTAAAGTAACCGTATGAAGAACGTTTCATACGGCCGTCCAACGTGGCCCACATTGGAATGGTGGACTCACGTAACGTGGCCCACATTGGAATGGTGGACTCACGTACCCATTCTGGAATTGATGGGATTTTCAAGTGCCCATACTGGAATTGATGGGTCTTACAAAGGTAATTTATGCATGTCATTATGTGATCCCATGGTAAGATTGAATAGTACTCATAAATGAAAAGATACACATGGCATTCATCTATAAATACGGACAAATATAATCATTCATTCACACATCACATAATGCATCAATCATAGTATACAAGTTACTTGCTCGCTTGCTACAATGACGGTTTGGGAGGTAACTGAGGTACCCCTCCACTCACCGCTTCACCGCCTACAATATAAAATGATCGATATGAGGAAAACCGAGTACGACAGTGCTACACGTGCCCTCCCACAATCTCTAACCAAACCAACCAAACAAAAGGTTCAATTTGATCCTCTACACAAAAAGTCCAGATTACCTAACTTCTGGCAGTCGTACGAGAAAATTCACCATTAATTGTCTGTAACTCTAAAAGACATGAAACCAGTGCTCACTGATTCTTAACTGATCAGGCTACAAAACATTAGTTGACGGAATCCCTGATTCGCCAAAACAGAGGGCTAATTATCAGTTAAACACAACCCATCTACGTCTGTCTAGAATACAGATCAGTAATAAAGAAAACGGCGTAACTTTTAGCCTACTGATCCAATGAGAATGATCATTATCAACTTGGAAAGATAAATTCGAGAACTACAATAACTTAGTTGGGTGAAGGTTCTAATTCGGCCCCTAATTTGAACAAAACCGAGGACAAACCATCGACCCCAGTTTTCAGGCAGACTGAACAGATCGCAATCAAAAATTCATATCTCCCAAACTACAGATCGGATTTTCCTGATCTTGGTGCCAAACGAAAGCTAACGTTCCCAGGAATAAAACTCTAGAAGGACAAAACCCCAGATTCGGCCTCTACGGTAGTCTAAATAATAGATGAAAATGCTAACATTTATCTGCTCAGAATTCAGAACAGTGGTAAAGAAAATATCATAACTTTCATTATACAGATCCAATGGAGATGATCTTTATCAGCTTTGAAAGATAATTTAAAGGGCTACAATAACTTATTTGGGTGGAGGTTCTGGAAATGGCTCTAACTAAATCAAAACCTAGTATCAAGCCGACAGATCCTTCTCGTCAGACAGACAGAACAGCGCGCACTAAAAAAATCATATCTCCTAAACCGTAAGGCGGATCACGTAATCTCGGTGGCTATAGAAAGCTAAGAACAATACCTACAACTTTCTAAGAGATGGACAGGACATAAAACGAACGCATCTTACCCAAAATCGACGTACAAGGCGGCGCACAGCAATAGGGAATGGTGGCGGCGGCTCCAAAGGGGGGAGGGGGAGAGAAATGTGGACTTTAGGGTTTGGGGGTGGGAAACCCCTTATGGCCAGCCACCACATGGGCCCCTCCTGGGCCGTGGCCCAGGCCCAGGTTGCCGTGAAATCACAGAAAACCCCCCGGTGAAAAGATGATTCTGGTTTTTCGATTAGCTCCCTCTTCCGAAACTTCTTCTAATAAGCCGAATCACCTTCGGGGTATTACAGCAGATCTCTCGTGAAAAGATCAACCTTGCAAATTAACGACGTTCACAAGAAACAACAACAGATCAACAGTCAGGAGAACAAATAATAACTTAGTAGAACCAACAAAGACCAATGAAAATACATCAACTGCATTGTAAATGCTAACCCAAGAAAATTCATCAACCGCAACTATAACAGGAATAATCAAATTCAAACTCAAGGAAGAAAACAACTTTTCTAAAGAAACTTATCCTCAACACCTGTAACTAAGTTACCCAATGTAAACACTTCACCACTATCATACAACAAACGGTGATATAACTTGGCCATGCCTATGGCCACAACCACAATCTCTACCTCTCGACTATCATGACCCATAGCAATCACATAATCAAATCATAAGTAGTCAGAACCAATTCATAACATAAATCATCAATACAACATAACGGAAGCGTAAATGCGATGCTCATCCCATTCCCATCCTACTGTGCACTAGTGTGTCAAAATTTTAAGTTAATTAACCATTATCAAATTTGTGTTTATTTTACATGTCCTAAAATAAGTTTTAGCAATTTTAGGTTAACTAAGTTATTAATCTATTCACCACGGACCTGAAGCCCGCTCTGATACCAACTGTAACACCCCAGCCCAACACTGAGCCTGGAATGCCACCAAACTACTCTTATCATCTATTATACATCAACACACTGTGAAATTTCAGCAAGCATAACAACATTAAAACCCATCCACGGGTCGCATTAACACAAGCATAACACTATGACAATTATAAATAAATTAGACCTAGGAGCATAGCAAAATAATAAACCAAGATTAACATAAACCAAGCATCTATGGTTATTCAATACCATCATGTCCTAAATATAAATATTCATGTTATTCTAAAAGTTTCTCATGTCCAATGAATCAAATAATTGGGTGAAGTGCATGATTCCAAGTGCGCTAGCCCTTCCCGAGTAAAACGTCATCACTGGTCACCTAAAAACAACGATAGAGCAAGAATGAGTCCAAGACTCAACAAATACATAATAAAGCCATAAACAATAGTTTATTAACCATAATCAAAGTTATCATCATCATCCATTTAGTTAATGCCATTGTCATTCTCAAACAAACAAGTCATATTCCATATAGGTAAAGTTGCATAATTTAACAATTTACTTAGATATGCGAATGCACCAACATGCTCATGCTCATATGCATCTCATCAGCTGATACCGGTATAGCGGAGTGTTCACCCGTCGATGACACACTCTATCCTTCACTCCCGTGAAGTCCCCGCCAAAGTAGGATAAATACTTGTATTGTATGGACTATGGACTGTTATGAATGCTTGTATGGACTATGGACTGTTATGAATGCTTGTATGGACTATGGACTGTTAGAGGATCTTTTGTTCTGTGGACTGTTAAATATTGGGTGTTAGTGTCCAAACTATGATGAATGCTTGTATGGACTATGGACTGTTAGAGGATCTTTTGTTCTGTGGACTATTAAATATTGGGTGTTATTGTCCAAACTATGATGAATGCTTGTATGGATTATGGACTATTATGTTTCTGTCTTTGTTTACGATGAATGTCTTTATTTATGATGAATGGATTATGAATTTATGATGAATAGCTCACATAATCACATTCTGCCATTGTTTTTGGGCTTGGTAAGACACTGGCTCGAACGAGCTTTTCGAGCCAGCTCGAGCTTTTTTCGAGCCAAGCCGAGCCTTGATTCGAGCTCGTTTTTCAACCGAGCCACAACGAGCCGAGCCGAGCCAAGCCGAGCCTGGCTCGTTTCCAGCCCTAACCTTAGCCCTGACCCGCCTGTCATTTCCATAAAATTAGTACTTATACCGTAAAAGCAAAAAACAAAGGAGTTAGGGGTTGTTTGGTTCATGGCCCTCACAAGCCATACCAAAAATCGGTAATACCAAAGGAATTTGGCCATCATTTGGTTTGATTCCAATATTTGGTATGCCCATAAAATTTTGGTAACACCCAATAGCAACTTTTCCCAATTCGTAGACCGATTCGCGGGCGAGCAATTCCTCCGCCAAATTTTTGGCACGCCAACACACACACACTCTGGTCACTACATATAAAAAGACAAGGATTTAGGGTTCACTTTTCTTTTCCCTCCTCACTCCACATCAGCCTCTAGTCCTCTCCTACGTCACAGCGAAGCATCGTGGCGAGTCGGCGACACAACCTTCCGTATATCCTCTCATCCCCATTCGGCCATCCTTCCTCCCATCCCAAGCAGGGTTAACAATTTCGTTTTGCATTTTATTTCATTTGGCAGCAAAATGGACGAAATGGGCGAAATTTTGGTAATTTCGAATGAAATTTTGGTGATTTTTGGCCAAACGGTTTGATCATATTTGAATTTTAAAATTTGAAAAATTCCCAAAAAAATAACTCCAAGTAGCATGACGAGATTCGTACTGTGTCACTATCACCGCAGTCGTGGCATGGCCAACGCTAATGCATGTTGGTTGTTTATTGACCTCTTTTACTCGCTTTAACCCTTCCAATTCAAACCAAACAAAAAAAATTGAACGAAAAGAATTTTTTCGAAAGGCAACGAAAGGACCAAAATTTCGGCGAAATTGTGAACCCTGATCTCAAGCATCCCTCTTTGTAGCGTTACCGGTAGTTGGCAGCTAGAGCTGGGACTTGGGCCGTGCTTTTTTGGGCCGGCCCGAGGCACAGTCGGCACAGCATGACATGTGATGGGCGGCACAGCATGAACGATAGGTCAGGCTGGGCCTAAGAATGCGGCCCGTTGGGCGGCACGACCATTGGGCCTGGCTTACGGGCCGTGCTTGGGCCGGGCCACACGAAATAAGCCCAACCTTCTCGTTCTAGCCCAATTCCCCCTCCCAATCCCTAATCACATTCCTTGATTCCCCTCCCTCTAGCTCCAGCTGCCTCCCTCCCCATGCGTCGTCGATTACCGCCCTCCCTCCCTATCCCTCCCCACGAGCCGCCGGCTGCCCCTCCCTCCACTCCTCTAGCCACCTCCCTCCCTCTCCCTCTCCCTCCCCTCCCCATGTGTCGCCTCCCTCCCTCCAGCCACCTCCTCGTCGTCGTACTTCTCACCCCCTTCGAAAGTGCACGTCGCAGCCAAGGTGGGCGGAGTTCTTTATCGACATCCATGAGGAGGAGGAGGAGGCTATGGCAAGGGGGAGCGGGCATGGATGGCGAAGGGCGTCTTTGTCTTTCTGGGCAGCGGTGGCTGTTGTCTTCTCAGGCATCTATAGTTACTTAAGGTTTGGTTTGGGCTAGCACAGCACGGCTCCAGCACAATGGGCTTTGGGCTGTGGTTGGGCCTGGCCGAAGGTGGAGAGGGCCGGCACAGCACGGCACAGTGGGGTGGCTGGGCTGAGCCAGCACAGCACGACGTGGCCCGAAGCACGACGGGCCCGTACCGCGCCGGCACGGCATGACCCAATACCCACCACTATTGGCAGCTAATATTAAGAGTCTTGCATACTCTCTTGCAAGTGCTAACCCTGCTGCCTCTGTTCAACAAACAACACAATCAGACCCTAATGCTAATATTTGGAAGCGGATAGACGACCTCACTATCACAACAAAGGACAAGATTGAAATTGCGCCTACCACGCTTAGTAGATATAACTAAGCTACCAGTCTTGTGTAATTATGGTACCTTCGTATGGTTAACTAAGCTACTTAGCTCATCATGATGCTAAAACTATGGTTCCTGAACAGCCTGATGCTACATGCTGGTAGCTAATGGGTCTTGAACTTCTCTTATGCATAAGTTATTTATAAACTTATGGTTTACTACCTTCTGTGTTTATGCACTTGTGAATTATGCCTGCTAATTAATATAGAAAGACTTCCATTGCTGAAAATAATTGTTGTTCCACTTCAGTTTACTATTATTTTTGCTGGTTTGTAGTTGCATATATGCACAGGTTGTGGATTTTTTTTAAGCTATCTATACTGTATGCATGATTATGTGAGAGGTGTTGGTTTGTAGTTGCATATAAGCACAGGTTGTGGAATTATCATTCCAAGATATATTTATTATATGCATGATTATGTGAGAGGAGGTAACCTCGCCTCTTCATCGGTAGAGTTAGCCGATTCTATGTTAGGTCCAAACCAAACAATAGTCAATAGCTTTGTCAAAGTTTGGCAAATCTATTTTGGCTCCAAACCAAACAACAGACAGCAACTACACCAAAGTTTGCAATATATTTTGGCTTCAAACTAAAAAATTCAATTTTGCTAAAACCAGCGAACCATATTGGCTTTGCGTTGCCCTCTCTGCCAGGATCGTTCAGCTGCGTCGCGCTCTCAAATGCTCTCTTGCTCTAGCTCGACCACATTGCAGTCCCTTGATTTCTCGCTCGACCGCGCCGCCGCTTAGGCTACCACTCCCCAAGCCATCAATCCGCCGAGGCGTCGAGCCCTCAAGCAAGAAGGTAGACTGCGCGGTCCACGCCGCTCCGTGCTCCTAACGTCGCCCGCCGCCGACGTGATGCGAGGGTTCGTTGCTCCTGAGTGTGAGGGGATTGTTCTCTCTTTGAGTCTTTGCCGCATTGCATTACCCAAATACCGAATTAGGGATTAATTGATTTGATGTAATAGAAATACAACATGAAGAGGACTAAGACACCGGGGCATGTTTGGTTTGTTATCAATGTAAACCAAACTAAATTTTTATAACGGCAACAAAAATTGGCCATCGTTTGGTTTACTACCATATTTGGTAATGCCGACAAAAATTTGGTAACATCAACGAAATCTAATGTGACATGTGCGTAATCAGAGGGTGAGAAAATCGATCATCAAAATTTTGGTAATGCTAAAATTTAGCTTGATCATAATCCAAACAACGTTCTTTTTATCAAATTTTGGTGTTATCTAAATTTTGGCTTGATTCATGAGGACCATGAACCAAACAAATTATCATGTTATTTTCCATCACAGTCTAACCAAACCATCCGGTAACGATAGGAACCAGAGCTAGTAACTTCCAACAAAATAATCCTTGGGTTGTCATTAATTACAGATTTATATTTTTTGTTGTATCATTTAAGCATGAAGTTCAAATTTTATTTTAATTGTATGTTTAAGTTGTACTTTTATTACGTCTGAATCTTAGTAGTATTTAACGTTAATTATAACCGCTTAGTTTTTACCCGCTTTGCAGAATACTAGCTCCGCACCTGCTAACTGTTAAGAAACCAAGCCCAGACCAGGCAGACTTGGCCCATCCTCCCATCCCGCCATTCGCTCCCCAGCCCACCAAGCCAGCACGAGTGTAACACTCATCCCATGCAGCAAGTAACCAGCGAACCATATTGGCTTTGTGTTGCCCTCTCTACCAGGATCGTTCAGCTGCGTCGCGCTCGCTCAAACGCTCTCTTGCTCGAGCTCGAGCTCGACCACGCCGCAGTCCCTTGATTTCTCGCTCGACCGCGCCACCGCTTAGGCTGCCACTTCCCCAAACCGTCAATCCACCGAGGCATTGAGCCCTCAAGCAAGAAGGTAGATTGTGCGGTCTGTGCCACTCCGTGCTCCTAATGTCGCCCGCTGCCGACTCGCCACCACGCAGTGGTGACGCCAACGTGATGCGAGGGTCTGTTGCTCCTGAGTGTGAGGGGATTGCTCTCTCTTTAAGTCTTTGCCGCATTGCATTACCCAAATACAGAATTAGGGGTTAATTGATTTGATGTAATAGAAATACAAGACGAAGAGGACTAATACATCGGGCATGTTTGGTTTGTTATCAATGTAAACCAAATCAAATTTTTATAACGCCAATAAAAATTGGCTATTGTTTGGTTTACTACAATATTTGGTAATACCGATAAAAATTTGGTAACATCAACAAAATCTAATGTGACATGTGAGTAATCAGAGGGTGAGAAAATCGCTCATCAAAGTTTTGGTAACTCTAAAATTTAGCTTGATTGTAATCCAAACAACGTTCTTTTTATCAAATTTTGGTGTTATCTAAATTTTGACTTGGTTCATTAGGACCATGAACCAAACAGATTATCATCTTATTTTTCATCAGAGTCTAACCAATCCATCTGATAACGATAGGAACCGGAGCTAGTAACTTCCAACAAAATAATCCTCGAGTTGTCATTAAGTACAAATTTATCTATTTTGTTGTATCATTTAAGCATGAAGTTCAAATTTTATTTTAATTGCATGGCTCATGATGGTCTCCTCATCCTCCCAGTAGACTATATAAAGGGAGGACCCACAACCATTGCATTACAATTTTACAAAAGAGAAATAAAGAGAAGACAGAAGTCCCCTCATGTCTCTGTGTTCAATCTACAATTTTATTCTTATGTTTTTGCATTGTTCTTACGATTCTGAGTTTGTCTACGAGGTAATCGCTCGGACTTAACTGGCTAGCGACGGTTCTTTAACATGTTATCAACACTATCGACTCTCCTTGAATCGAAAGGTAACTGTCGAAGAACGACATTCGTAGATCGAATTGTTTTTTCTAGATTGCTTTCAATTCCGTAATTCTTGCTTTCTAGATTGTTTTGTCCTACGGTGCAAATCCGCTCTAATCTACCGCGAGCCGACTTGAAGTCGTCGGCACAATATCGATCTATAGATTACATGAAACAGTATATGATGATTGCACTATGTATTGCAAATACGTTCTAATCTACCGCGAGCCGACTTGAAGTCGTCGGCCAAGCCGATCGGTAATTGCATAAACAGTAGTACGCATATGCACAAATCGGAAAAAATATATATGTCGCCGGCCTAGAGCCACATCTCCACCGGTCGACGTCGCCCACGCACGGCTTCGCCACATTATCGCTGCTGCGGCAAGGCCATCCATCGCCTAGAGCCGCTTATCGCCCGGTCGGCGCACTCCGCTGCACAACCACGCCACCACCCGAAGCAAAAAGGAAAAAAAGAGAGGTGAGAAGGGGAAGGAGTGTATAGCGTCAGTGCCGCATGGGTGCGCCACCACCTCACCGGCTCGAAGTCGTCCAACCGCTGAACCGCCCGGATGCAACCGTGCCACCGCGCGCCGCTACCGCTACTCACCTGCGCGCCAGACCGCCTGCGTCGCCGCTTCGTGTCGCGGCGCTTGAAGCCGCCTGTCTTGCCAAGTCGCGCCTCCACGCGTCCCAAGACGCGCCACCGCCACCGATAGCCACTTGACCTCTCTTGCCGCGCCAGACGTGCCGCCGGATCCCGCAGACGATCACGACCACCCGCCCATGTGTCGCCCTACACGAGCCACTTCGCCGACTCGCTGCAGAAGATCGCCCCTCCGCACGGTCTCGCCGCCTCAGATGAACAAGGGTAGGGAAACCCTACCCCGCTCGGTGTTTTGAGCCGATCAAGTGGTAGGGAGGGGAAAGGCCATATGGGCTGGGGAGTGTGAATCAGCCTGACCAGCCAAACGAAAAGAAAAAAAATGAGAAAAAGAAAAAGAAATACTAAAATTTGCAAAAAGGCCCTCGAAAATTCTAAAAATTGTGCGAAATTTTTTCTCAAAACATAAAATTAGTGGTTTAACCCCTGAAAATTGTAGAATTCGCCAAAAAATCATTTTCCAACAAAAAAGGGGCTTGGGAATTTAATTTTTGAATCAACTTTAGCATTTAAAGCATGTCTAACTTTGTTGTTATTATTTCTATGCAATTTACGTATTGTATTTACTGTTTTTGATTATTTGTGATTTTTTATATTGCTTTTAATCACTGAAAATAGCAGTAAATCATGTAAAATATGGGAACGTTATGAGAATTTTTGCAACTATTTTATGCAAATTACAAGCAGTAATCTTATAGACTCTTTGCATGAATATGCATATGACTGGCATTACAAACAAGGAGTTCAAAGAGCTGGCCCGGCATAGCCACAATTACCTGACTTGGGCATCAGATGTCAAGATCGTACTTGGAGCTAAGAAACTCCGTGCTGCTATCGGACTTGGCACCTTGAAGAATGCCACTCCAACTGTTGAGGAAAATGATCAAGCACTTCATTTCCTTAGACACCATCTATGTCTAATGCTCAAGAATGGGTATATGGCGAGAAGAACACACTAACTTTATAGACCGTGACCAAGAAGCGGTTCGAGAAATCAAGTACACCATTCTTCCTCGGCAGAGCAGAATGGAACCGACGACGCTTTGCTAACTACAAGACCATGGGGAGTACAATCAGACATACGTAATTTGTACAAGTCTTCTACTCTGTGGTAAGGTAACAATGGATGAGTAGAAAATCAAGAAAACTCTCTTTACCTTTCACCCAAACGCGGTGCAATCCGCACACAGTTATCGTTAGGACGGCTACAAGGAGTATGGTGAACTGATTGACATCATGCAAGTTGCTGAAGCTTAAGATGATGTTCTTAGAAAGAACTACATCTCATAGTCGCCTAGTACCAATGTTGGCCATGAAGTCAATGCTAGCAGCTACAAAGTGAGGAAGCATCACTCAAAGAAAAGAGGCAAAAAGGGTAAGGACATGGGTCGCAAGACCAAGAAGAATACTCAAGCCAAGAAGGGCAGACAAAAGAAGCGCGACGAGAAGCCCTATGGTCAGCAGGATCAAAGTTGCTACAAATGTGGCACTTGGGGACATTGGTCACGTGTTTGTCGTGAGCTGCAACATATGATTGATGCTTTCAAATCTAAGAAGAAGGGCAAAGGACAGCATGAGGCACACCTTGCCATTACAGGCGCAAAGGATCCACAGTCATAGGTTGCACCCATGGATGTAGATAGCCCGATAGCAGCCCCCATCACACCTTCTTTCCACATCGCAGTGGCAGCAGTCGTAGTTACCGAAGAAGAGAAAGAGAAGAAGGACATGGAGCAGATTCAGGTAGAAGTCTATTTATACTTCGCTGATTTGATCTAGTGCACGCATTGCACTTAGATTTTTTTTATAGTCATTTGCAGTTTATGATTGTGATAGAATATTAAAAAATTTTACGAGTCCTGCAAGACTTTTTCCTGTATTAATAATAATAAGTTATGTTTGTTTTGGAGTATTTTATTTATGTGTGTGGATTGCTTCCTACCCTATATTAATAAATACTTTATATATCAGAACGTGTATGGCGCCCTATGGAGGAAGTGTGCTTTGCAGATAGCGGCACAACGAATACCATCTTGAGAGAGACAAAAATTTACAGCCGATCAACAAGAATGCTAGTAGTCTTATGACAATCGCAGGCAGGATACTTATATAATAAGCTCAGAAAAAGCTACAATTATACTCCCGATGGGTACAATATTGGTAATTATACTCCCAGAATCCACTAGAGCTCTCTTAAGCTCAAAAGATATTCACGTTAACCGTCTCTACGTAGAGACTGAAGAAGAGTATGATAAGGAATACCTGCTTATCACAAAGCATGAAAAAATGGTATTAGAACGACTTCCATCATATGAATATGGGCTATACTATACTAATAGTAAGGCACCTGCAGCCTATAGTGTCCTGAAAACCACTTTTAGAAACTTTGAACTTTTCTATCTTTGGCATGATAGATTAGGTCACCCCGGTCTTAGGATGATAAGAGATATAATTTCTAATCTCGGGGACATAATGTCAATATAAAGAATTCCCTAAATTAGAAAGATTTTGTTTGCCCCGCATGTGCCACCGGGAAATTAATTACTAGACCTTCCACTCTGAAAGTAAAGGATGAAATCCCTACATTCCTGAACCTTATTCACGAAGACATTTGCGGTCCTATACAGCCCCTGTCAGGGCCATTTAGGTACTTTATGGTGCTCATCGATGCTTCCTCGAAATGGTCGCATATATGTTTATTGTCTACGAGAAACTATGCTTTTGCAAAACTGATCATCATGTGAAATCCATCAAAATGGACAATGCTGGAGAATTTACTTCAAAGGCATTTGATGATTACTGTGTGGCAATGGGAATTACCTTGAGCATTATGTACTGCATGTCCACACCCAAAATAGACTAGCATATGCATTAATTAAAATAATTAAATTTATTGCCCGACCGCTCTTGCAGAATTGTAATTTACCAACAACATGTTGGGGACACACAGTCCTACACGCAACAACTCTTATCAATTTTAGACCGTCGGTATATAACATCCATTTACCTATGCAATTAGTGCAAGGGTTAGCACCAAAAATTTCTTATCTTCACAGGTTTGGTTGCAAGGTTTATGTACCTATACCACCACCGCAGCGAACTGTAATGGGACCTCTCTGAAAATCTGGGATATACGTTGGTTATGAGATAGTATCCATAATCAAGTATGATGCAGGCAAGGTGCCTGATCTTTCGATGAGATTGATAAATATCGATTTTAGTGGAGGTGACTCTCGAGATTCGACTACAACCGTACGACGACGCTTGCGACTTAGCAATCGTTGAACCAACTTTGAGATGTTATTGACCTTGCTGGAAGCGCGATCAACCTGAACACGAAGTTCAATCCCTGCGAGCAATCGAAGAACTATCAAGAAAAAGATGCAGGCAATCTGTTATTACGAATAAGATTGTAGTGTAGATGGTATTGAAAAACAAAAGTGGGATCCCGAAGGCTGTCTTGACAGGTGGTCGTCCAACACAACTGAAGAACAGAAGTTCATACAATGGCTAAACCTAAACTCAATGAAATCCAAGTTCTAGCAAAGGGAGGCGGCAATTCCTATATGGGGAGACGACCAGGGGTAGCGGCCAAGGAAGTGGACGCACGCCCCTAAGGTTACAAGGCCCATGGGCCTAAGTGGAGGTGACGCAACACCTTTTTGACTCAGGCTTAGAAATATATACAGATTGTTTTGATGATTGTGGTTGGATCGGATGGTATTTGAAGATGAGATTAGATCTGTTGGAAAGTGGACTTGATATGCTTTCCATGAAGTCGAAGAACGTCCCAAACGGAGTATGTATAAAGAAGTTAAGCCCGTTTAAATTTAGTACTATCGCGGTAGTCTGAATCCGAATCCAGAACGAGCCCAACTCGAACTCTTGCTTGACTCGTGTAACAGCCCAAAATTTCAATTTCAGTTGAAAATAAGACTTTAATTATTTTTGTGGATTTTCTGGAAATTTTAAAAACTTTTCCCTAATTATTTTAAAGCTAAAATAATTTATGTGCAAAATCTATTACCAACTAAAAGTTGGAATTATTTTATTTAAGTCCAGAATGCTCTTGAGAATTTATGTGAATTTTCTCAAAATTTTTGGACTTTATTTGATATTTTCTAAAGCTTATTTGAATTTCTAGGATTAAATAAATTGGAAAAAAAGAATTTAAATCCTCTAAGAATAAAGATCGGGCCAAGCCCGAAGATCTTGCGCCTCGCCCAATTCCTCCCCGCGCCTGTTTAATGCGGGCCGTCCGATCGAAATCGGACGGCCGACATCAAACCTTCTCGCGCTCTATCGCCTCGGCCATTCGATCAAAATCCAACGATCACTGCTTCGCCCGACCAGTTTCGCGCGCGTGTTACCACCTCAGGCCGTTCGATCAAAATCCAACGATCGTCACTCCTCCCGACCAGTTCATCCGACCGCCATGTGGGCCCCACCGGCGTCTTCTTCCTCGCCTCTTCTTTCTCCTCTCGCTCGAGACAACGCCGCCATTGCCGCGCCTCGAGCTCCGTCTCCTCCGCGATTCCCTCCGCCTTAACCCCGTGATTTACGCGCATTAGCATCCCAGCTCCTCCCGCATTCACCCCCGGCATTACCCCTTTCTTACGCCGAACGCCTCGCGCCTCGCCTCCGCCATTACGCGCAGACGATTCACCACCTCCCGCCTCCTCGCCCTATAAAGGCACCCCACCGCGCCTCTCCTCCTCATTCTATTCCCCACCTCTCGTCCCCTCCGTCGCCTCGTTCACGGCAATTGAAGTTCCTCCTTGGCACCGAAAGTCCTCCGCCGCCTCTAGCGCCGCCTCCAATGCCCCTCCGCCGCCGTCGTCGCCACCATCAGCTTTAGCATCCTCCGGCGATCATTGTGCGCACCTCGGCCTCGCCTGAAGACCCCCGGAGCCCCTTCGCCGCAGTTGACCGAGCCTCACCGCCGCCTCTCTTCATCGCCGACGACCCTCCGGCCACGCATCACCGCCACCAAGTAGCGCCCTCGCATCGACATCGTCTCTTGAGCATTTTGCGCACCTCACCGGAGCTCGCCGCGCCGCCCATTGCCGGTACCTTTGGTACCCGAGCGCCACCCCTCCCGGCGCCGATGTGGCCGGCCGAGTCAGCGCCACCTAGGCGCCACATCGGCACTTTAGCCGACGTAGCAGATGCGTGGACGCCAGCACAGCACGCCGCGCCAGCGCACATTTTTCCCCTCGCACTGTGATGTGAGTCGAGTCCACCGTGGACTCGAAAAGCGCCGTGGACTCAGTCCATACTGTGCGGGCCCACTTGTCAGCCTCTGTGAACAGTACCGCTGATGCATGCTTGCGCAATAAATGGAATTTCCTTTAGAAATTTAATTCGGGAAATTCGGAAATTCTGATTTTTAGGATTTAATTTAGGTTTTAAACTTCGAGGAGCTCGTATTTCTTCATACAAACTCCGATTTAGATGATTCAAATTTCTAAATTTGTATAAAATCAAGATCTAGCTAACTAAACCAAAATTATTTAATTTGGAGTTAATTTGTATTTTCATTTGAATTTATTTGAGTTTATTTGAATTCTATTTGAATTTGGATTATTCTCGCGAATAGATTTTGACGACTCCGGAGAGCTTGATCCTATTGAAGAAGTAGAATACCAAGATTTTGAGCCAGGCAAGTTACACCATTGACCATTTTGCCCCTAATATTTAAAATTATTTAATTTCTGTTTTAAATTATTATTGCAAGCATAATTGTATTTAATTATTTTAAATTCCTGTTTTAAATACTTAATTATTCCAATTCCTTTGTATAGCCACATTTGAATGTTGTATTACCAATTCCTTGTCACCTTAGTCAAATGAATTTAAAAATAAACATATGCTTAGCAAATGCTTAGACCAGGAAATATTTGATTTTGGGAGAATTTAGCCAAAACTTCAAAATTTGATAAAAAGCCTATGACATTGTTATGTCATGGTGGACTTTTGCAAATGTCTTTGAAAATTATAAAAATAAAAGAAAATGGTTTGTACTTGGGCAAAAATGGACCGTTGGTGGGTGCAGGTTTATGCACTGCTCGTCTCAGTTAGGACTGAGACCCAGGGTTTTTATTGAAAGTTGCCTAAGTAGGTTAAGGACCGGTCTTTGAGCCGCATCTTGCAAAGCTCCACCGTACTACCACATGTTCGGTATGGGCAGAACCAGGCTTAATAATTTGTCTTACCTCATTATTGTTTATGCCATTTTTGTTGTGTGGGTGTCGGTTAGACTTTATTCCCACGTGGCGCAAGAGGGGGCTTCCGGCAGGTGGTTAGCCTAATGGAAGTGAAACCTTAGCGGGCATATTGGTAGTGAGGTAGTGCATTGGAAACGCCTTGTGATAATTTCCTAGTCACACGCCTAAGGAAGCGTGCATTGGCCGACATAACGGGCAAATTATCTCGTGTGGGTAAAGTTGTACCCCTCTGCAGAGTGTAAATCTATTCGAATAGCTGTGTCCACGGTCATGGACATGCTGAGCAAAGCCACTCTAAGTTAGAATTTGTTTTTGGTTTTAAAATAACTCTGGTCATGATTTGAGGATGGTTAATCCTTGTGTTAAAATTGGGCGGGTAGCCTTGTGATAGCAGGGTATCCTTCACTATGTTTCTTATGGAGGTTATCCACTATAAAATGATCAAATTTTAAAATCTGATTTTAGCTATGGAATAAAAATGTGCCTTGAAACTTAGTATAACTATTTAAAACCCAAAATGTTGAATTACGCAAATAAACCCTACTACCTTCCTTTGAATAACTTATGCATGCATTATAAATTCTGTATTAGGTGTAATTTGCGAGCACAGTTGTAGTGCTCACTCTTGCTGAATATTATTATTCAGGAGAAGACTATCCGGAAGGTGAGGAGCAGGACGATTAGGCAGCGACCTCCAGACGATTGCCTGTGGCGTATCGTGTGGCTTACCATTATATTTTGCTTCCGCTTAAGGTTTTATTTGGCCTCAGGCCCAAATTGTAATAAACTCTATGCTTATTAATAAACACGCTGGATATGTTTGTGATAGCATTTTTGTGACTGTGTACGCTGGAAATCCTGGACTAGTGTATGAACACAGAGAATTCGGGATCCTTCGTTCCCGGGTTCGACAACTCGGACCCAAAGTGACGTGGTGACCTCCATTATGCCTTCCATGCATGCCCATAACTCTTTCACATGCATCTCCTTTGTCCTTTTCTATGTTCATAAGCACAATTAAATCACTTGTATTAGGTAGCGGTCTATTCTCAGTAATATATAAGCCTAGGAACGAATTCACCTGATAATTAAGCTGGCGAGCACAAGTTCGAGTAAGTGGTCCTTGTAACACTTGTTGTGGATGAGTTGTGTGTGTAGGCACAGTTGTATCCATGAGAGAGATGTCCTCATTAAGGTATCTGGACCCTATGACTGGAGATTTGCATACAGCCCACTTCGCTAATAGCATATTTGATGATGATAGTTTCCCGTCATTAAGGAGAGAAAATCAACCCCTTGATGAAAAATATCGAGAAATAACGTGACAAGCCACGGGAATCCATAGACATGACTCGCGCACTAGTGAAGCAAGTAGAGAAGTCCAGAAGATAATTGATTTGCAAGTATTAGCAAATCAATTGCCTGACCACTTTAGTAATTTGAAGAGTGTGACTAAGTCGCATGTGCATGCACCCAATGCACTAGAGAGGGTTGAAATACCAAAGAAAATTGAAGGTATCCCTAATCCCGTCCAGAGGTATCAGAATAAAAGGACGAGAACTTTGGTCCCTCGAATCCCAAGTAACCGGGGACGCCTAGCGAAAAAAGATAAGAAGGACTTGACACAGCCAATCACTAAAGTTCCCCAGAACCAGAAGGGGAGCCAGTTGAGACCTGACACCAGGATGGAACCTTCAGCAAAAGGCATACCGGATTTGAATATTCCCACATAGTGATACATTAGCATGGATGTGTGCGCACACATAGGAGCTGAAAAACTAAAGAGACTTGCCCCCGCAATTGGAAGCAGCGGTGAGCAAGTAGAAGTATTAGAAGTATCACCCCATGAAGAAATAGCTATAAATTATGTGACCACAGGAGAATCTATGATAGAACAACAACCAATGTCGATATTTATTTTGCAAAGAAAATTATTACAATCATCGATCTTGATTCAGAGCCTGCATCGCTCACTGAATGTAAGAAAAGATCAGATTGGAAAGATTGGAAGAAAATAATAGAACAAGACGCACGAGCTCCCCATGTGCACCCTGTTGGGCATAAGTGGGAATTTCTTCAAAAGAAAAATAAAAACAATGAAGTTGTAAGATATAAAGCAAGGCTTGTTGCACAACATTTCACTCAACAACCAGAAGTCGATTAAGAAGAAACTTATTCTCCGATCATGGGCGAAACTACCTTTAGATATTTAGTCTCAATGACAGTAAACTTGAATTTAGAAATGAAATTGATGGATGTGGTAACTGCATACCTTTATAAAAATCTGGATTCGGACATTTATATAAAGATACCTGAAGGTATCCCTATCCCAAACTAAGACAGAGCAAATAGAAATTTGCACAGTGTGCAACTTAGAAAGTTACTGTATGGACTGAAGCAATGAGGTTGAATATGGTATAATCGCTTGAGCGACTTTCTATGCAAGAAAGGCTACATGAATAATGTGGATTGTCCCTGTATTTTTATACGACGATCTCATGATGGATATGTATAATCTCAGTGTATGTAGATGATCTGAATATCATCGGGACCTTGGAAGATATTAAGAAAGTATGTTCTTAGCTGGAGTTAGAGTTCAAAACGAAAGATTTGGGTAAAACCAAATATTGCCTAGGCTTGCAGCTTAAGCATACCCCCTGAAGGGATTTTAGTACATCAGTCAACCTACACTCAGAAAGTGTTAGAACAGTTCGGTTTTGAAAAGGTATATTCTTTGAAAGTGTCAATGGTCGGTAGATCCTTGCAGCAGGATAATGACCTGTACAGACCTAAAGAAAAGGGGGGAGGAAGTCCTAAGACTAGAATTCATGTACTTGAGTGCAGTAGGAGCATTCATCTATCTAGCAAACTGTACTGGACCGGACATTTCATTTGCTGTAAATTTACTAGTAATGTATAGTGCAGAACCTACCAAAAGACATTGGTAGGGAATAAAGAACATCTTTCGATACCTCTAAGGAAGCAATGATCTTGGTTTGTTTTACAGAAAAGAACCAATACCTAACTATAACTGACTATGCAGATGCTGGGTACCTGTCAGACCCGCATACAGCTAAGTCACAAACATACTATGTATTTCTATGTGGTAAAACTGCAATTTTATTATAAACGTCTAAGCAAAGTATTGTATCTATATTGACGAACCATTCGGAAATCACAACACTGTACAAGGCCTCGCGAGAATGTTGTTGGCTTTCGGCAGATGATTCACCACATCCAGCAGTCGTGTAGATTGAATACTACGCAAACCCCCACTATTATCTATAAAGATAATACAGTCCGTGTTGCACAAGTGTAGATGTGTTATGTGAAGAGTCCTCTTACAAAGCATATCAACCCAAAGTTCTTCTATACTCATGAATTACAAAAGATGAACGAAATTAAAGTATTACATACTAAGTCAGGTAAAAATTTTACAAATTTATTCACTAAGTCACTTCCAGCGTCTAGCTTTGAAAGATGCATATATGAAATTGGAATGATGAGACTTAGAGAAGTGCATAATTTAGGAGGGAATCTTTACGAACTCTTTATTAAAGTTTGATCACGAAGATTGAGTAGCCAAAGAATAAATTCTGGATATTAAATAAAATTGGATGGATTGTACTCTTTTTTCCTTGACAAGTTTTCCTGAAGTTTCTTGATTAAGGTTTTTAATTAGATAATTCGTGCAGCACAGCAGAACATGATTCATGTACTTTTTTTCAAAAAATTTCAACTCGATTTTTATAGAGTTTTGATGAGATATGAACATGATGAATGAGTGCTCAAGAGGAATTGTTAAATCGAGCCAAGCCGAGCAGAGACTGACCTATGATGGACTCCCTATCCTCCCAGTAAACTATATAAATGGGAAGACCTCCAACCATTGTGTTGCAGTTTTACAGAAAAGTAAAAAAAAAAAGAAATAAAAAATTCTCTCATATTTCTGTGTTTTATTTTTATATTATTTTTATATTATTTTTATAATTTTAAATTTATTTATAAAATAATTATTCGAACTGAACTTATTCGACACTAAGCATCCAAACAGCCCTTAATTAACAGCTCAAGAGCAGTTGAAGCCGTTAAAAGGACACCACGAGCACACCCCCGCAGCACCGCACATGCTTCCGCTTCGCTTTCATCTGTGTCTCCCCGGTCTCCTTCCCTTCGTCCCGTCCCAAACTCGAATCCTCCCCGAATTCCCGTCCGAACCCTAACAGCCGCCGCCGCCTACACTCCACCAAATAGATTCCACTTGATTCCCTCCGATTCCCTCCCCTTCTCCTCTGCTCTCTCGCGGATCGCGACTTGCACGCCCTAGCTCACGCTAGGGCTTCGCCTCGGTGCTGGCTCAAGAGGTAATTCGGGGTATTACGGCCTGGGTTTCTTGCTCGCGCCTTCAACTTGCGGGATTGTTAGTTCTTTTGGAACCCACCCAAGTGCTCGTTTGCCGTGTGCTTCATATAGGGTTTCATCTTTCATGCTCCTTTTACGTTAATTCGATTCGTATTGTTCCAACGCTACAGATTCACCACCTTTGAGGGTTTCGATTATCATACGTGTCGTTTCCATGGGCTAGATTTGGCAGTCTAATTGCTATGTTCTATGATTTTTGACATGTGATGCTTGCTTATATGTTAATTTGGATGTATCATAATTTAGAGCTTTTGATTGCTCAATTTTTGTTATATTTGATGCAATTGCAAGCTATAATGCTGTATAGTGTAGCTGTCAGTTCACATGATGTGTACTATTCGCTCACCCCTTAATTAAAAAACGGTAGTATCCTTTTTTAAAACATCCTTCCCCTTCTATGCCCACCGTCAAAGCTACATCCAATATACTACTGAGTCTTTGGCCTAGCCTTCGTACTTTCTTAGTAGTAAGGAACAATTCTAGCAGCAGGAGGGTTTTTTGCAGATGGATCTTGTGGTGTTGGACCCCTTGCGTGGCAGAAAATCACATGCAAAGAAAATATTAGTGATACGATGTATCCTTTCATCTAAGGCTAGGCATCAGGTTTCTTCTCCTAAATCCTAATGCATGTTTTAAAGGGATTGGCTGTGATTACTAGATCAGAAGTCAGAACAAGGGTAACTGAAACTGGTGCAATCTCTGCTCTTCAATTTCGCCAAAGGTGTTTCTAAATCGACGGGTGTGTTTATCCTCTATTTTTTTCTCATAGCAATAGTGCAGAAGCAGATCCTGTATTTGTTATGCACACGGATGCTGATAGGGATAGTCTTCTGTGGGACCCAGCCATAAGCTTGCGCACTTGTTTCGCTTAAAATATTCATGTGTAGGATTTTTCTTAATTTCTTATAAAAAGACCCTGTCTGATAAATATCATTACAGTTGAGCTTGTCGTTGTAGTCATATTGCTGAATTCATGCTCAATATGCAATTTGTTCCCCATAGACATTATGCCCTATGCTTTGGTAAGAATTCCATGGGAGTTCAGGACAATCTGTTCTGTTTCCTGCAAAATTCCTGCGCTCCAAACCGACCTCAATGTCATATAATTATTACAAAATTTAGTGCCCTAAAAAGTAATTTGAGAAATGGGTATATGCAGCAGCAATGAATGCTTGTTGGATTGGTTAAACAGCTTGAACATGAGATGATTATAGTACTTCTATTTCATTCCAAAGTTAAGTAATGGGATAGTCATATGATTGTCTCCTTGTTCGCACTTAACTGTATGATATCATGCTTCTCTTACAGGATACACTAAAAAAACATCTACACCCGAAAATTTGAGAACCTGCAGGATAATACTAAGTGCTGAATTCTGGAAATGGAGCATGGGCGTTATGCTCCACATCATGGATGGGAGAACAACAGTGTAATTGCAGCCTTTTCCTTTATTAACTACCAAGGGTGCTGAAGATAGCAGATTTATTCGCCATTTGGTTTATCTCTGTGTAACCAGCTTATGTTGTAAAGAAATTCAAGAAGTGGCAATTGCTTAAGTGGAATGGATTTACCTGCCTGTTCTGTAGACTTTTGTTGCTGACTCAACTTATTCTGTTGAATCCACAGGCACCGGATGGGTATGGCGCCATCAATGAGCCAGATTTTAGGTAAGTCGATAAGCTATTCTGGTACTATGTTAGCTGTGATATTCATGTCCATAATTTCCTGTTGAATGTGCCTGCTGTGTACTTCATTTCTGCACTGACGCTAGCTATCTTCTATTTTTGGGGTAATTGTAATATTTGTCCATTTATTTTTCACATGCATTTTCACTTTAAAGTGCTTTGTCATATTACCATATTATCCACTACTAACTCAATTTGGCCGGTGAATCCTACAGTGGTAGGAGATATGTGGATGAAGGCTTCCCTATAGGTTCATATGGAAGGGGTGCATTCTGTCAGAACGTGCATGATAGAAATATGTATCCACCACCACCCTCTGTTGGCACCATGTGGTCTCAGCCTCGAAGAAATTATGATGAGGAATATGTAGCTGCCAAAGATTACAGAAGGCATGACACCGATTATCGCAATGATGGAAAGCATCATGAATCTGATTCTTACAGAGGAGTTGATAGACTCCGTGATAATTATCATGCTGCTGACTATTGTGAATCTGGTAGTTACCGTGATTTTGGTGTTGATAGGAACAAAAGGATTGGAAGTAGAGACTGGGGGGAATTCGGTGCTGAGTTTGAAGACCGCTACCGCAGCTCTCACCAGAGCAGAGAGGACAGCTATGAGAGAGATCATGGATGCGGGCGCTACAGCTATGATTCAGACTCTGAGAGAGGCAAGAGAGATAGTAGCTGGAAAAGGTGTGATTCATTTGAGCATGAACGTGCAAGGAAAGGGTTAACCCGTGAAAGAGGCGAAAGTCCATATATGCGTCATAGCCGTTCTCGGTCACGTGGGTGTGATGATCGACCAAGATCTCGGTCAAGATCAAGGTCTCCACGTGGCAAAAGTCGTAGTCGGAGCCAAAGAGATGTCTTTTATGATGATATTCGCTTTGACAGAAGAAGAGAACATGACTGGGATGAAAGAAGGCATGGTGATTTAATGGTACAGACTTGCATATATTTGTAAATACGTGCATGATTTTTATTTCGTTTTTTGAACACACAAAGCCAATGACATTTGCATTCGTGCTTGCAGGCCCCATCTGCCACTGTTGTTGTTAAGGGTCTGTCCCATAAGACCAATGAAGACAACCTATATCAGATTCTTGTACAAGTTCCTCATCATAAACTGTTAAACTGGTTGAAAGTTTATTATCTCGCTCATTTTAATCATTTGTGGTCTGATCTCTTTTAGGCTGAGTGGGGCCCTCTTCGTAGTGTGCGTGTGATCAAGGAACGAACCTCTGGCATGTCTAGGGGATTTGCTTTTATCGACTTTCCTACTGTGGTACTAATTATACAAGTGTTCTGAGTTCTGACATTACCAATTCTGACTATTGTGGTGTTATGCTCACAAAGATGGGTGTGTTCCACAGGAAGCTGCACGCAGAATGATGGAAGTTACTGGAGACAATGGACTTTTAATTGATGGTAGGAAGGTATTTATTGAGTACAGGTATGTGTGCTTTTTTTTAAAAATTTTTTGCATACTGTCCATCCTACATGACATTGTTCAGTTTGTAATATCAGAATTACCCTATTAGGCTAATAGGCTTTCTACAATTTTTAATACAATTGCTTCTAGAAGTGTACGCACAGTCTGCTTTTGTACTGGTAGAATCAATTATTATGGACAGCATGTTGGTTACTGTAGTGTAGTGCCATAAGAATTTATGCTTGTGGAACCACTGGTCTTGTTTTGTCGTGCAAGCATCATGTAAGTAATTTTTGCTGGGGCTTGTCTTTGATTATATCAAGTTTTCAGATGGCTCAGCCTTTTTTTTAAAAAAAATTTAGTGCACTCTCTGATCAGTTTCAGGTTTTAAACAAACTCCATCTGCTCACTAGCAATCCGAGCTAATTGCTCTATGTCATCTACTGATCCACATTGCATATGACGTAGACCAAAGGAAACAAGAGACAACAATATCTAGTTTATTTGATAGCATATTATGACAAGGGCATTTGATCGAAGCAAATTTAAAATAGAGTTCAATCAATAATGAGCTTGAAAGCAGAAGTTTCATTATAACTTGTTAAAAAGTAGCGCTAAAGTGAGATCACTTGTTTATACAGGCATGTGAGGATGTTTTTGGTAGGAACAAGCCTGTGTTGTAAAATTGTCAATCTACTTTTAGTACGCTAGAGGTTGAGAAAGTAGAATTTTTTCTTGTCATCTTTTTTGGATGCTATTCTTGTGTCGTCTTTTTTTAATCATGTTTTGCGCATTAGGGCCAGTATTGCAGAAAGGGACATATTGAGGAAATTGAATAAAACAATAACTTTAACCCACTTGTGCTTGACCAGGTCCTCTTTGAAAAATTGCAGTCTCATACAAAACATTTGCATTCATATACTGTATTCCTTTTTTTGCTTGACATTTAACCTTTTGCATTCATATAGTCGTATTCATCATACTGTTTGCACTGTAACTATTTCTGGCAACTGTCTTTACTGCAGTAGTAAGCCAACTAGTGGGATGAGTGCGCATTCTCTTGGACAAGAACACTTTACAAGGTCTACCTTTGGGCACAGGACTGTTGCTGCACCATGTGATTGGATATGTACTATATGTGGATGTATGAACTTTGCCCGTAGAACCTCCTGTTTTCAGGTATATTTTTCTGTCATATAATTCAAGTTATTGTTTTAGGACAGTTTTTATCAGAAGATCCATTATGCTTTACATACTTAAGAAATTGAACTATATTTTTTTTTTCATTTTCAAGAAAGTAAATTGTACTACTTCCAATCTAGTTTGCTTCATTTGTTTATCAGTAAATACTGTAATTTTCTTGGTTGAGTACACCTTTTCCCCTTTAAATGCAACATATCTCTTGTTAACAAGATGTTGCAAAACTGAGTTCGAAACAGGTCGATTTTGACAGCTTGAACCTACATCAGAGTCCTGTGTCGATGTGTTCATAATATCTAAAATTGTTTCTTAAAGAGTCAGTTAAGAATCTCCATATGTTTTCACTTTCTGATATATCATGTCCTTGATCAAATTATTAGTTGTATTACTGTCAGATGTGAGAATGGGTTGGCCTGGACTGGACTGGATATTAGACCAGTCCAGTTCATGTTCTGGCTGGGAACTGGGGAGTTATCTAAATATTCAACCTAATATGTCCAAATGCTATATGATTTCCGAGTTTTGAAAAAAAAAATTGCTATATGATTTCCAGTCCAATTCAACTGAAATTATCTTAAAAAGTTCAAATTCAATTGGATCATCCAATTGTCCATATCTAAACATTAGTTATACAACTTAACATATGAATTTGCCATTGCATGGGGGATCGTAAGAAAAACAACATTAAGGAAAAATATGGAATCCCAGAACATTAGGTCATGGCCATGTCCACACCATGCCACCAGGGTAACAAGGGAGCCCCCCTGCCCCTCCGGATCTACTGTTGCGGCCATGACACATCTAGGAGCAACATTGTAGTCTGTATTATTGCTTCTAGGATATGTTCCAAACTTCAAATCTTGAAAAAACAACATAACTTCAAAATACAACCCAGGTTTTTCAACCAACCTGAGTAACTTTTGAGAATAACTCTTGTCCCATGGTGCATTAATACATAATAAGGGGCTAAGGGCTAACAAATAGCAGTTCTGGGATAACTACTTGTAAGTTTCTTTGTTGTGCTCTTGAATTATTTTTTTTTTTTTGCTAATTTCATGTTTACTTGTTTTCTTGTAGTGCAACGAGCCACGTACTGAGGATGCTCTACCGGCTGATGCAACATCTTCCACTCCACCGTTTGGAAAGCGGGGATCTGAACTAGGCAAGTTTTGTGCTTTTATTGTGGGATATGTGAAATATGTAGTGCATTGCCTTATTAGACACTGTCATTTGCAGGTCCAACTCATGTTTTAGTTGTTCGTGGTCTGGATGAAAATGCTGATGAGGAAATGCTTCGATATGAATTCGCTAAGCATGCACCAATAAAGGTGGGCAATAAGCTAAATATCTTACTATTAGAATTGTTTCCTTTCTGTTGAGCGAATGACATGTCAATTCTCTGCAGGATATCCGGCTTGTTCGGGATAAGTTTACTCATGTGTCCAGAGGTTTTGCCTTTGTCTATTTTCATTCGGTAAGTACTGATTAATAACTAACTCAATATTTTCTCTGATGTCAGTTGACATTTTCTATGTCCAATTGTGATAGGTGGAAGATGCTACAAAAGCTCTTCAAGCTACAAATGGGATTATACTTGAGAAAAATGGTCAGGTTCTACGGGTAGCCTATGCTAAAAATACACATGGACCTGTATCGGGGGCTTCACAGTCAAACAGCCTTGCTGCAGCTGCCATTGAGGCTGCATCATTTGCCCAGCAGGTCTGTTACAGCTCCTCCTATCACAACAGACAAGCCACATTTCCTCTTCTGACGGTGGTTTTTTGCTTTTGTAGTTAATTAGTGATACTTTGCCACATTCTCATGTCACTACTTCCAATACAAAGTAGGTGTCCTTTCAGACATCAACATGGTCTAAAATTACAAACATTTAGCCATTACTTTTTCTGATATGTCAGTAAAATTACAAAAAAATGTAAGGATATAGAAGTATATTTTAGGATAAAATCTACTAACATTGTTTCCATGTGACAAATCTAAGTAGTTCTGTGTATATTAGTGGTCAAAGTGTTAAAAGTTACGCACGCCCGTTTTGGTAACCGGCTGAGATTTTCCAGTAACCGGCGATTACTGGAAATCTCGGTGGAGTCCGATTAGATGGCATACCGGTCAAAAAATCTTGGTGAGTTTCAATTTTCAACTCAAGGTAAAATGATATCATAACAACCAACTTAACACAACAACGGTGTTGCCAAGTTGGTAAGTCATGAGCCTTGCCAAGGTGGTAAGTCGTGAGCCTTACATGCATGAGGTTGCGAGTTCGAGTCCATGTTTTGCACCATTTTTTGGGGATTTTTCCTTATAGTAACACGCTGACTTACGGGTCCCACCTGAAAAACTTAAAGAAATTGGAAATAGCAACACTTGGTCTTGAAACCAGGACCTCCCATGTGCTGTTCTAGGCTCCCATCACCACGGGAGCTGCATTCTTTGGTCTATTTCATGGATATGACATCCTTTCATCAAGATCTAAAATTCAAGATTCAAATTTTATTTGAAAATCTCGGACGAGATTTTCCGGTAACTGGGAATTTCAGTGACCTCTGGTATTTTTTTTTGCAACCGGTAACCAAAACCCTGCTGCACGCATTCTAGAACGACATATATTTTGGAACAGAGGAAGTATTTTGTAGCATGTAATTTAGGCATATTGTGGATTTGGACTCATTATTTTACTCCCTTTGCCTTTTGGACCAGTATGATGCTGTAGGTTGGGCCCCGAAAGAGTACAATCCTGAGGACAAACTGAATAGCAAGGACGAATCTCAGAAAGATGCTTCTGCTCCACAGTCAGGATTTGTTTGGGATGAAAAATCTGGTTATTACTATGATTCTGCATCTGGATTCTATTATGATGGAAATACTGGTAAGTTTGTAAGTCTACTGTGGTTAGTTTTCTTAGACCGTAAAATGCTATGCAGCTGAAAGTGTCGTGTTACAAAATCCTTAGCTTTTGGGGATGTATTTCATTTATGGCTAAATTTATAACCTTGTGCTTGTGTCAGGCCTTTACTATGATGGTAGTACTGGACTTTGGTGTTCATATGATCAACAAAGTCAACAGTATGTCCCTTGTAATAATGAACAAAGCAACAGTAAGGCAGCTGGGGACATGGCCAATGAAAGTAAGATGATCTCAGAAAGTAACAGTGGTAAAAAGGTAGTGATTTCTGCACCTGCAGCCACGATTAAACAAAGTGAGAAAATTTCATTGCCCAAGGCTGTTCAAGCTGCTGCCAATGCAGCGCTGGCTGCTGAAAAGAAAGAAAAGGAGAAGGCAAAAGAGATTAAGTTCGCCTCAAAAACTAGTCTTTTAGCCAATAAGAAGAAGATAAACAATGTCCTAGCGATGTGGAAGCAAAGGAATCAAGAAGGCCAGGTAGCACGTATTGTCCTTGATGACAAAGAACCTTCCAGCTCTGTTGATGATAAACTTAACCATTCACCCAGTGGGATTGGATTCTCATTGAAAGGCAAGCCTAAATCTGATTTTGGAAATGCTAAGGATATGAACTTGGCTGCTAGCTATAATTCTGTTGGCCGAGGAAGTACAGGCACTCAAATGCTGGATTCTGACATAAAGCCTAGACCTGTCAGTAACAGTTTAGGAGCTACTATTATGGGTGTCATAAGAGGCTCTGGTAGAGGAGTATTGAAGTCGGATGCCACATTTCATGCATCATCTGATGTTGGTAGCAGTGATTCTTCCTCAACTATAACCGCAAGCACAAGTGGGTTAATGACAAATGCTGAGGGCCTACTGCTTCTGCACCCTTCAAAAAGGATTTATCCACCCTAGGATCTTATGCTTCATCTGGAATTTCTGGGAGTGCTAAACGTCGGTTTTCTGAGGCACCAGGAAACTCCCAGTACAGAGATCGGGCTGCAGAAAGACGAAGTTTATATGGATCATCTTCATCGCTTGGGAATGATAATGCTGAACTGGATTCAAGTAAGAACACACTTTCTTGACTTGTTAGTTGTCACCATGTACAATCGTTCCAATTAATTTTTCTAGTCTTGTTTCTTGAGCACAAGATGTTACTACTATCCATCCAACAACATAGTTCTGTCTAGATTTTGCGATTCTCAGTTGGCTGGAGTTTTGCTGACAGTATATGCTCAACTTGGTGTGAATGGAGATTTTGATTACCCATACTGATATTTTTTGGATTTTGCATTCCTTGATCCCACACGATTATAGGATTATAGGATGGATGTTTTCCATTTTTCCTGTTCAAGATTTGTATTAATTTTCTGGATATTCCTTGTTGTTAAGCTGGTGACTACCTATCTCGAAAGGGTTCAAGTGAGATGGGATCAATGCCATTTCCTCCAGGGGTGGGCGAACGTACTAGTGGTGAAATTGGCAATACTGAAAATTATGAGGTGATCACTGCTGATAGAGCAATAGATGAAAGCAATGTGGGCAATCGCATCTTGCGCAACATGGGTTGGCAAGGACTGGTATGCTCCTAAAACATATTTCACAGTTTTGTTCCTCTTTGATGCCTTTGCAGCAATTTTCTTCTCCTATCAGCATGCCATGAGCTGTTGCCTTACTTTTTTGCTTTTGCAGTTGCATTGTTTTTTAGACTCATTTTGTTGCATTATTTGAAACATTGTGTGTGACCGTTTCTGTTGATATGTTGAATTTATTTTCAATTTTCCATGGAACTCATGATTGGTCTTCTCCCTTAACAGTTGTTTTTTTTTGGAGTTTTGTGTTGGCTGTCAGTATTGAGTGTCCGCTCTTGACCTTGTCTTGTGTTTGTTGATATGATTCCTTTGCATCTTTAGACTCTAATGGCAAAGGCTAACACTACTGTGAAGAATTAGAATACTGATTTCTAGTGGGCATAAATAGTTAGGCTTGAGAGGTTAGTATGACTGCAGATGGATCAGTTAGAGGATATTTCCTACAGAATGGAAGCTGCGTAACTTGTGCATTCCTTCTGACGTGAGTATATATTGGTATCTTTTTCCTTGCAACTACTTTGCAAATATCCAGGGTCTGGGAAAGGATAGTAGTGGCATCAAGGAGCCGGTCCAGGCTAAATCTGTCGACGTGAGAGCTGGACTTGGAAGTCAGCAGCGGAAAGCTTATCCATCGCTGGATGCCCAAGCTGGGGATAGTTATAAAACCATCATCCAGAAGAAGGCCATTGCAAGGTTCAGGGAGATGTCCTAAGTATTTTCTTAATTTTGTTGTCTTGTACATGTAGTTGGGTTACCACTAGTATTTTTGGTATTTGTCGTTGCACCGTTTGCATCTGCTTTGTTCAACAGCTTAGACCCAGGAAGATTTGTGTTAAACCCCAAGTTACACACACACACACACACACACACACACACACACACACACACACATATATATATATATATATATATATATATAGTTAAATTTATTATGATTCCTTTTGGTGTACCTCGACAAATCCATTGTGTTTTGGCCTTCTTGTGCGGTGCACCTGCTGTTTGGAAGGCAAGTGTGTTGGTTTTTTGCCAGCACATTCCTGACCTGAATAGAATAAGTCTTCAGTTTACAAAATGATATGGTATGCCGTGTGTTGTGTATGACCCAGCGTTCCAGATTATTTTACCAGAGTGGCCTCCGCTAGTTGAGTGGCTGCAAACCGGTGCTGGTGGAATCTCGGGTTCCAAATATCGTTACTGGCCGGTTTTTGCTAGTTGACTTGTAACAGATTTTGGCTGGTGTCTGGGTGGAATCCCGGACGATTAAGATGCTTGAAATTTTGAATACAAAATCGGAAGTAAGCTCGTAATCAGATGGTTACCAGCAGGGAACCGTCGTATGCAGACTGGTAACCAGGCATCAGGCACTGTAAATTGTTGGATCCCAACCATGCATTTTAGTCGGATCAATACCCAAATAAAATTCATCCAATTCATATCTAATCAAAATTCAACTAGGCGGTATCCATATTCATAAACTTGGTCAATGGAGATCCAATTTGGTTCCTGTTAAGTCGCCACTCGCTCGCAAAAGGGGGACGACAGCGACAACTCTGCTTTGGCACAGTGCACAGCTCATCGCCTAGACCAGGAGAACTTATTATTATTATTTGCCACGAGGAAGCCGAGAATTACTGGTTAGGGTCCAAAGGGAAAATGTGCCAGCCAAAAGGAAAAGGAGGGTTACTGACCTGACAAGAGTCCCCGTGTGCTCGTGTTCTGAGGCTATATTTCAAATACCTTCCTTGACCGAGAAGGGCGTCCTTGTGTTACATTCCAAATTTGGCCATTTATCCAAAATTATTTTAAAGCATTTGCCTTTTATTTGGTGTTCTTGAGTTCAAATTCCAATCCAAAGTTCTGAATTCCATCTCAATTTCAATTTCAAAATTTAAACTCCTATTCAATTCTCTCTTCAAATCAAACATCGGCCAAAGTTTAATTTCAAATTCAAATTTGAAATTTCCCTCAATTATTGGGTCGAAACCTATTTCTTTCTATGCAGCCCTTTTCATGTTCTCTCTCCTTAGCCCAATCCGATCCACCTGCCTCTGCCCAACTCCCTCTCCCTCTCTCTGCTTGCTCTGCTGTCCTGCATTGCATCGAGCAGCACCAACATGCCACGCCGCACTGCCTGCGCTAGCACCCCACCATCATCCCGCCGCCTTTGTCGCGCCACCTGAAGGGAAACCCGCGCCATCACCGTGCCATCATCACCCATTCAATTGGTCGTTTGCATTCGCGTATGCATGCGTTGAAGCCGAGCCGAAACCATCGCTGTCGAGCCCGCGCTCTCTCCTCTGCCTCTCCGCGTGTATAAAACGAAGCACCAAGAGCGCCTCGGCCTCCTCTTCGCTCTGCCACAAACTTCAGCCCCTACCTCGCCGTCGTTCGGCCGAAACACGTCGCGCTGCCACCTGGTGGTCTCTGTGTTCGGTGATATTCTTGTTCCTCCTTGCGTATCACATCGTGTTCCAGCCTCCCTTGAGTTATTCCCCTCAAACAATTTGGCATTTCTTGTAGTTGTTCGCTGGTTTTTGCCATCTTCCTCCTCTACGATCAAACCGCCACCGCCGCCATCGATTCCCCGCCCTCGGCGAGCATCTCCTCCATTCCTTGCACCCGTAGCACCTTCTCCTCTCCCTCCCTCTTTTTTGCACCATGTTTTGGTCGTTGCACCGTTGTGGAGCGCCGCCGCCGCCGCCCCCATCTTCTCAAGCGTCAGCCGTCGTTTCCCCGTCGCCTCGGATCCCCTCGGGCTTCCCCGTTTGACCTAGTGGCCTACCCTAGCCATAATCGTGCCCATTCACATGCCACCTTTTGAAGGTCGTCGTTCGTTCCTCGGCCGCCACCCAGCTCGCCGCTCGCGCTGCTCCGTGTGCCTCCACCCGCGACGCTGCCTCCTAGCACCTCCCTGTGGCTGCGCCGAGCCATTTTAGCCATCTCTTGCCTTCCTGCACCGCCGCTCGCCGGTGCCACCATCATCAGAGCCGTCGGTAGCTTGCTTTATTTTCCCTCTTTCTGTGTCTCTGTTCTCTCTACGTTTCCCTTTCTCTTTCTCTGTACTCTCTCATTGTCTAGTGGGCCCATCGGTCAATTATTCCAAAACAGTAGTAAACCATCCCAACCAGTTCAAGTACTGTGCATGACTGTGGACTTGCCGCGTTTTATTTATTTTTAGACCAATTAATTTTCTGCTAGATTGATATGCGGACTCCATATGCCAATCTCTACCAACTTTTATTTATTTTAATCGGAGAGAATATTCCTGAGAATATTATTCTTTCCCACTCAATGTCAAGCATTCTTCTCTTCGGTGGATTTTCCGAGTGCCCGTTCTACGCCGTCGCCTTATGATGCTGACCTCGATTTTCGCACCCTCGTGTCGCACTGGCTCCAAAACAATAATCCATGCCGCATCATCGCGTATCAACTGGATTCATTCGCGTCACGACATATTCCCGGATCCTGCCTTCGTGTCCTCTCAGGCTAATGGAGCTAACACGCTCTCGTTGCTCAGATCAAGCACGCCGTCTATGCGACTTTGTCGTTGAAATTCATGGTCTCCGGTGAGCAACCTTCTGTGCCATCTACCCTATTGAGCTCACCTCGATCCATTGTATCCTATGCTTCTATCATATTCGCTGGTGAGTCTCTACTCCATCGTGACTTCGTTTCTCATTCCATCTCCGCTACCTATGACGTCGTCCCCGATGATCCCATCGATGTCGTGTTGTCCCTATCCTCTAAGGCTATCGGGACGGCACTGGACGGTGTCGGTCGGGGGGGGGGGAGAGAACGCGGTCGGGGGAGGTGTGGATGGCGTCGGAGGAAGAGGGAGCCAACCAGGGGCGGCGGAGACTGAGGGAGGTGGCGCTAGAGAGGGGAGGATAAATGAGGAGTGGTTTATGGATTTTGGAGTTTATAGGTCTGTTTGGAACGGCTTTGGCTTCGACTTTACTCCAAAAAGCCATAAACCATTCCAAATGGATGGTTTTTCTCTGTCCGCTTTTCCCAAAGCCAGAAGTCGTTACAACGTGTGGAAGCGGAAAGCCGCCCGGGGTAGCTTCCTGCGGTTTCGACGGGTTTCCCTTCCCAATTTGCCCCTAGACATGGTGTTAATTACCCACCCAGTACCAGCTATATAATCAGGAACCAACCCAATCCCCCATTCTCCCCCTCTCCATTCGCTCAGCCCCTAGTGTCGTGCTGCGCCGCGCCGCCCTGACCCTATCCGCCACCCACCGGATCTGCATGCCCCCATCGGATCGAGGCCCTCTTCGACCCGATCTCCTCCGAGTCACCACCGTCGGCCCCGACACGGCAGTCGCTCCCCCGACCCTGAGCTATCACACCAACGGCCGTAGCGACGCCTCCGCCCGCTCCGTCGCGCCACAGCGTCGGACAACCTCTGATCTCACCGCCGGTGTCTATGGGTGCGCAGTAGCATGTAGATCCTGTTTTGGTCGTTAGCCGGCGCTGCCATAGCCTCAATCGCCGGCGGCACTCCGGAGAAAATATCGGCCAGGAGCGGCTCTATTGTCGGACGCGGACCGGCACTGTAGTAGGAAATTAAGAGCTTAATCTCGGTCTTTAGGACATCATTAGTGCTAAGCGTAGTTAGTGTCGATTTTATTCTCTGATGTGTGGATGACAAGCGGGCCCGGCCGCATGTAGTGCACAGTGCATAGAGATGAGCCATGAGCCCGCGCGCCAAGTGTCGTGGACCTTGGTCCACGCACTGTTCGTATAACATGCGGGCCTCACTTGTCAGCAGCCTTTTTTAAGGATTTTAATGAAAAATAAAACAAAATTGTGGGACCCTTTGGTCATTCCATGGCTAGGTAAGCCTCAGTAATAAAATTATTAAATACTTTTATATTTTTGGAAATACTTTATTTGTGTACTAAAAATTGCTTAAACTTCAAAATAACATAAGTAATTCATTTTAACTCCAAATTTGATGATTCAAATTTTTTTAGATTCCTTTTTAAATTTAATTTTATATAAAATTTGGTTGAAGTATGCTTCTATTCCAAAAAATATTGTTAGCAAAATTATTTTCGGTTTAGTATTATTGTTGTACTAAAAATGCTTTTAAACTTCAAAAATGCATAAGTAATTATCTGTAACTCCAAATGGAGTGAAATTAATTTTGTGGGATTCCTATTTTAGTGTAATTTAATGTGGAATAGGTTTTGAGTATGTCACTATCACTAAAAGTTTTGGCTTTCAAATTATTTTCTCACTAATGTCATAACTTTCAACATGCGTAGAAAATTCATTTTAACTTTAAATTAAGTGAATCAAATTTTTTTGTTCTTAGAATGTCATGCTCTGTCTACCATTAAATTTTTATGATCCCCAACTCTATAGAAATGTTTGCATGAACAGTAACCGAAAGTTGATATTAGTGATTTTTCTTTTGTTGCAAAATTGTTTAGGCTATAAATTTTGTATGCAATGTCCAAAGAATTTTGTTTTTGTTTCTAAATTAATATAAAATCATTATATACCTTCTGTATAAATTTCATGATTTTTGGATGATTTTGAATTTTTTAGTTTATTCGGCGTTATCTGTTCTTATCGGTTCTTTTCTATTCTTTCGTGAGATTTCGATGATTCTATTGTATATGAGAGTGATCCTCTGCAGAAAGTTGAATTTCTCTAGCAAGGCAAGCAGCCCCCCTTTGATCATATTGCTCCTTTTACTTTTGAGAAAAACATCTTGATTGCAAATGTATGTATGCATGTGCTATGTTGATGTTAATTTTTGTTAGGAGTAGTTAATCCGAATAGATGCATCACTGTAGGTAAATGTTTATCATTGCTACTGAGCCTAGGTTAGATTATTGATAATGATTTGGAGTCCGATGTATGGGCTCTGGCCATGTATATGCATAGTATGCAAGTCGGTTTACTTAGCAATGCTTAGAACGGTAGCATGGGGATCATCGCTTCGGCGATGGTCATTATATCATCACTTTAAATACTTGTGTCGGGGTACTCATATATGTAATTGTATTTGGAAAAACTAAAAATGAAAGCAAAAAGATTTAGACTTGTGTACATGGTTGATGATGTGGTTATCAGATTTGCGGATGGTGCCTAAGTCAACAAGAACTGAATTACTTGCGCCACCATACCGAGCATTTTGTGTGCAACCACATGAGGGGGATATGAGACCTCTCTTGACTTACTACTTTGGCGTGTGTTAGCTCCGAGTTGCAGGAGCTTGTGTGTGTTGTGTTAAAATGTTTTGTGTGTGTTGGGTGTGCGGGAGTGGGTTCCTGTCCAGGTTCTCCACACTGAGGAGCATCGGTAGTTGTCCTAGGCATTGCTCCAAGGGGTAGTTGACCGAAGTTTTACTGATGAATCCAACACAACGTATGAGTTTCCATCCATATGGGTGAGTCGTAGTAAATGCATTATATTGGAAAACGTCTCGTAGGACTTAGCTCCGCCAGCATACCTTCGGAAGTGTACTCTATTGCATGGCAAAGGAGCGGCCTGACATGTGGGTAAAGTTTTACACCCCTGCAGTGTATAAACTATTCGAATAGCCTTGCCCTAGGTTATGGACACGCTTGGATATGCCCCGTGAGAATTAGACTACAACATTTTCAGTAAAACTGGAAATCGGGTAGTGCGAATGGGTAATTTGTGCTATATTGTGGTGGCTATTGGGAAGTAACATCTAGGATGTTAATTATGTTTATAAATGTTGTCTCACTATTATTTAAACATTTAAAAACAGATTTGCTAAATTGGTTTACAATCATTACGCTATTGCAAAGAAAACTGCTTTATGCTGAAAACTGATTAGTGTGGTAGTCTTTCCTTTGATACATGAATGTATCTATATATTGTTTTGCTCATAAGACTTGTGAGTACAACTTTGTAGTCAACCTGCTTGCTGCAATTTCAGAGGAGATTGATCCCCAAGGGATCAACTATTGTGAGACCGACTTCATGCGGGACGACTAACTCGGTGGGTTTCCAGTCAGTTGCCTTGTGGGTAAAGGCAGCCGGTTGGCTTTTGTTTGTCGCTGTGAGGACCCTGGATTATTGGGCTTGTAATGCTTAGTCACCAATTGACCCTAGCATCACAAACGAAATAACCCGTGTCTTCGAGACATGTATACTTCTGTAAATGCAAGATACACACCTCTTTACAAAATTCATGCATCAATTCCATTCATTCACATAGAACCGAAGCAAAGCAACAAACCAGAAGATAACATAAATAAAGGATAGTTATTACAAAAGAGAGGTCGACCGGCCAAAAGACATATACATAAAGAAATTTAACAGCGGAAGCAAAAGTGCCATAAGATGGCCATAAACCAAAAGAGCCAATCAGTGTGCCTTTAACCCACAAGACAACCGACCGGACCGCCAAGCTAGTCGTCGAATCCACAGCACATCTCACAAAAGTGAGGCCCTTGGGGCTCACCTTCCTCCTCTGCAACAAATAGTTAAGCAAAGCAAATGAGTACAAAAATTGTACTCCGCAAGACTTACGTGTAGTGTAACAGACCTATACATATGCTACATGCAAGCTTATTTAAGTGGAGGCTGTATGTTTCATTTTTAGCACAAAGCAATCTTTATTTGCAATAATGTAGTACAATTAAAAGCAAGTTGACAAATCTGTTTTTAATGTTCAAATAACCGTAAATGACAACAATATAACAGTAGATAGAGAACAACAACAATCCTGGAAGTGACTAAACCATTAGCCACCACAACAATAGCATGAATTACCCATTCATACTAACCATGTCAAAATTTTAATTTAAAAGGTTGTAGTCTAACTCTTGCAAAACCTAACCAAGCGTGTCCATAACCTAGGACGAGGCTATTCGAATAGTTTTATACCCTGCAGGGGTGTACTAATGTACCCACACGTCAGACCGCCTTTTTGCCAAGCTATTAAGCACACTTCCTTAGGTATGCCGGCACGGCTAAGTCCTACGAGACATTTCTAATATTGTGTATTAACTACGAGCCGCCCGTATGGATAGAAACCCATACGTTGTGTCGGAGTCATTGTAAAGCCTCGGTCAACTACCCGTCTCAGGTAAAGCCTTGGACAACTACAATGCTCCTCGAGGTGGAGAGCCTACCCGGAATCTCCACCACCGCACACCCAACACAAGAACACATATCCTTTTTCACACAACACACACAACCCCCTCCTGCGACTCGGAGATAACACACGCCAAAGTACTAAGTCAAGAGAGGTCCCATATCCCTCTCGCGTGGTTAGCACGCAAAAATACTTGGAGAGTGTGACACAAGATGTTCGGTCCTTGTTGACTTAGGCAAGATATCCACAACTCCAATAACTCACCATCAAACCACTTGCCCAAGTCCAAATCAATTTTCCATTTTCAGATTTTTACTCTACAAAATAACATAGCACAAGTGCTAGCCATAATGGAATAATATTTAGATGTGTGATCAAGATCATCGACTAAAATCGATGATCGCCCATTACTACCGAAACTAAGCATTTCTAAGCAATTTCAATTCGCAATCTACTAAGTGACAAGAGCTCATCCATCGAACTCCAATCACAGCAAATAACCTAGGCTCATGGTAGTAGAGGATAAACAATTCCTACAGATTATGCAACTATAGGATACTAACCATAATTTAACAACAAAATAGCAATGCATACATACAAGTTGAAATCAATATATTAGCCTTGAAAAATAATGGGATTAACATGATCAAACCGCTTTTTGCTTCTTTGTGGGTCAAGATATTTTGAGAATCAATTATATTGTCAATGTGCTCTTGGATCCTAACGAAAGCGAGAAACAACCGATAAGAACGAAGAAATGCAAAGACCCAAAAGTAAACTTTCTCCAAATATTCTGAAAATTTTACAGTAGCAAGAGCATGATTTATAAAGAATTTAGCAACAAGAACCAATTGATTTGGATTCTTAATGCCAAAGATATGCCCAAATCAATTTTGCTCAGCTTTTATAAATCATAAATGCTACTATTCATTAGCAAAATTTTCTGGAGCTATACTGAGGTTGGAAACATTTTTAGATTAAAGTTCAGTTGAAAACATAACCCACGAAATTTGAATCTCCCGAAAAGGAATTAAAATGAATTAGTTATGCATTTTACAAGTTATCATATTTTTCAGTTGATAAATAAATCCTTTCGGGAAAATAGCAGGACTTACGACTGGGTAATGATCGTAGAAGGACTTACGACCAGGTACAGGTCGTAGCAGAACTTTCGACTGGACAATAGTCGTAGAAGGACTTACGACTAGGTACAGGTCGTATCAGAACTTTCGACTGGACAATAGTCGTAAAAGGACTTACGACTAGGTACAGGTCGTAGCAGAACTTTCGACTGGACAATAGTCGTAGAAGGACTTACGACTAGGTAGTGGTCGTAGAATAATGGTCGAAGGAAAAACTCTTCGACAGGATCCAACGGTCCACGTGGATCCGAGCGCACGGGCTGATCCGAACGTCCTCACGCACGCGAGCCGTCGATCTGGGATCCAACGATCCAAGCGAACTCAAATCGGGACCGTTGATCTTAGATCCACGGGTCCTGATCGAGACGCGCGGCGAATTCAAATCTCGCGCGAGCGTGGGCGTAGATCTTAGGATCGACGGTCCGCATCGACTCAAGTTCAAACCGTCTCCCTGTTTTCGTCCGGCAAACACGACGGGGAAGAACGGCTCGCCGCCGGCGGCTCTGGCCGCGGCGGTGCGAGCAAGTGCCCAAAATGGGTCCCAAACATCATTGCGCACCTAATGGTACCAATGAATTAATACCGCGGTGGACGAGCAGAACGCAAGCCGGAGAGAACCGAAGTGGTCCAAAATGACAAAAACGAAGATGACAAATGCGCTCAGTTGCGGTTCAAGGGAGCAGGTGCCAGGCCACTAGGGACTAAAGAGGGGTTACCTGAGCGCAAAGAATGAACCGAGGAGAGCCGGCCGCCGGCGAAGAAGAATGCCGATTTGGTGAAATTGGGAATCGAATTGATTCGACCTGAGCAAATTGAACCGAATCGAGTGAGGTTAAGCTTCAGAGAGTGGAGGGGATGCAGAGGGAGCAAATACTCGAAGAAGAAAACCTCACTTTGCACCGACTCACCGAGCTTCAAAACCGTCGATGGCGGTAGAAGGATTCTCGAAGATCTGCGGCTCCAGCGGGCTTGTGAGTGCTAGCTAGAGTTGCGGAGGTGCTAAAGGAAGCTAAGGGAGAAACAATGGAGCTTAAATAGCCGAGGATGGCCGAGAGCAGCGGCGATATCCCGCTCGGTCAACTCCGCCATTTGCGCGAGAGGCGGCGGAGCGATTGGAGAGTGGGCGCTGAGGAGGAGCACGATGGGCATTAAATGCGCGCGAGATAGCCGTTTAAAGCGGCGAGTGGAGTGGATGGACGCGCGGCGTTTTCTCCTCTGCGACGCCATGGCAAGCTCACGCGCGCTCGCGAGACGGAGGAAGGAGGCGGCGTGTCGGCCGTCGGATTGAAATCGAGCGGTGAGTTAGATCGAGTGGGTTGAAACGATCCGTCGTTCGGTTGATCGAGGATCGCTCGATCTTGATCCAACGATTCACAACGCGCGCCCGTCGGCCGCGCCGGTGCGTTTAGTTGGTTGGACCGAGTCAAGTGGCTCGAGCCCGAGTGCAGTGCGAACTCGAGGAACAGTGCAAACCGATTAGGTTTTTAAATTTAAATATCGATTTTGAGGAATCATTTGGGGTAGCAAACAAACTCCAAAATTTATGAAATTTTAAGCTGGAGCTTCTTTGTGTGCAGGAGGAACCTCCCATAAAGTTTTCAGGGATTTTAATGCCCTGAATTTTTCTCCAGAAATTCCAGAAGAGGAGAAAAAGGGTTTGACCAAATTTGACTTGCCTTTAAAAATTATCAAATAATTTCTAAAAATCATGAGATAATTCAGAGGTGTTGCCAAGCCTCCCTAGAACTCAGGGAAAGGATTTCCAAGGGTTTGGCACAAGAGCTTTGCCACAAAGGTTTTTGATTGGTATCAAAAGAGGATTTAAATGTCATTTTCCATAATTCTTTTTAAAAGAATTACAAAAATGATTAAGGGCTTCAAGATGCAAGAAAAGTTTTAATTTCTTTTTATTTTCTTACATTTGAAACACAAATCCATTTTTGGGATGTTACAGTCGCCATATTATAGCTTGTTATTTTCGCTATGTTTTGGTACTTTTTCAGTTTATTTGGCCGGTCGGTCCTATTTATGTAATATAAACTCTGAATGACGTATGTATTGTAAATTATGAAGACTCGGTATTTATAATAACTTGTGTATGGAATTGATGCTTTAAATTTTATAAAGATGTATGTGTACTACTCCTAGGAGGTATACAATACATCAAGAGTGGGACATTTGATTTGTAATATGTGTACTGCTCCTAGGGGGTATACAATACATCAAGAGTGGGACATTTGATTTGTAATACTAGAACCAATCGGATGGTTAAGTATTACAAGTTAAATACATCAGGTTCTCACAAAGTTGGTGTCAGAGCCATATTGACTGTAGAACCCCTAGCTTGGTCGTCAGTAGGATGTTTTGAAAAACTTATCTTCAAAATATCAAATATTTTATTAAAACTTAAGTAAATTATTAGATTTTACTCCTTACCTATCTTAGATTGCTCATCTTACCTTGTTCTTGTTTGAGCTTCGAAAAGTTTTTTTCCCTCTCATCTCCTTTCAAAGATTAGTTGATTATCGTTTAAATTTGGTTTAGGGATTCAATGAGAGTTGAAAATATGAAATGTTAGCTGTCATTTGGTGAAGAATAGGAGCATTCGGAGTAGGAAAATTCATCTCAGAGCTCGGATACAAAATCTGAACAGCAAGCACAAGTTTTGGAGAGCAAGCACTTAGTTTGTCGTTAGGACTAAAAATGAGAGGAAGATTCAACTAAAACTCATGGGAATTAAAAGGGTAAGATGTGATATTAGATGGCTAGTGCCTAATACATCCCTAGATGGTTTTTACCATTTTCGTTAGATGTGATAGAACTTGAGTTGTGTTCTAAAAATTTCATCCCATCTGATTGCTCGTTCATTCAATACGAGTTAGTCGTGCCGGCAAAATAACCATTTGATTTTTGGTTTTGTGCTTGTTCTTATGCCTTTATACAAATATATGGAGTTCATTTCTTGTTAATATTTGTATGCCTATGTTAGGGTAATGTCTCATTCCCCTAGTCGATTGCTTCTCTACTGCTATCTTTTGCATCTAGTATTCGGGTGTTGTTGCTAACCCTTTCGTCGGAACAAGATGGCTGAAAGAACCCGTAGCGGTAAAGGTTAGCCCGCTGGTCATGATGAGGAGCTCCCGCCTCCTCCGACTATGGCCGAGGTTCTTGCTCAGATCGAGCGAAACCGAATGGATCAGACAAGGATCTTGGAGATTATCGCTGGAAACACCTCTGTTCTGGTGGCCGCCTCTGGATCAGGAGGAGGAGGTGGACATCAGCTGCGGGGAGGACTCTTGGAGTTCCTTCGCACACAGCCACCGACGTTCTCACGGTCTGAAGACCTACTTGATGCAGACGACTGGCTGCGTCTAGTCAAGCAGAATCTCAACATTGCTCAATGCTAGGATCATGAGAAGGCGCTCTTCGTCTCTTACCAACTGGAGGGGGCAGCGCTTTCATGGTGGAAGAACTTCCTTGCCATGCAGCCCGCGGTCCAAGCTGTCACCTGGGAGGAATCCCGCAAGCGCAAGTGGGAGGTCCAGAGATCAGCAGGGGGCAACCTCCCCGTCCTCGTTTCGGGCAAGCCCGGTACCCCGTCCTTAGGCTCCACTGCCCCGATGGCCATAGACCTTTGTACCTCACCCTCCGTAGGACGTGTTTCAACCATGTGCACCTACGGGATAGCAAGGTGGCCTCCGCAATCCGACTGCCGAGGTCACTTGCTTCTTCTGCAACAATAAGGGTCACTATACGAATAGTTTCCCTATAAAGGCTGAAGCAGCCACTTACCCTAATCAGGGGCAAGTGCAAGGGCATTAGTGTGGTCATCCCCCGGCTCAAAAGGTGGCCCAACAATTTCAGAAGGTTTTACACAATCGAGTCAACCATATCTCGACCAAGGAAGCGCAGGAGGCACTAGACGTCGTGTTGGGTACGCTTCTTGTCAACTCTCGTTCTGCTACCGTTTTGTTCGATTCCAAAGCTTCTCATTATTTTATATCACAATCCTTTGTTGCTCTTGGTGATATCCATATTGTTCCTATGCATGCCCCTTCGATTATTCACTCTCCGTGGTCAGAAATGAGAACTGAACTTGAGTATCGGGATGTATCTATAGAAATCGAAGGAGTGAGATTCTTGGTAAATCTTATCCTCCTCAATTCAACGAGTTTGGATGTGATACTTGGCATGGATTGGTTGTCCCAACAGTAGAGACTGTTGATATGTGATCCGAATTCTAAAGAGGCCAAGGTCTGGAGACGCGGAGCATTCCGCGGTATGGATTCTTCATCTTTTTCGGATTTATTTCCTCCTTCGACTCGAGTTAGTTTTATGCCAACATATATACCCCTTGTAAGCCGCATGGAAAGAGTCGATAACTCATTAAAATCTCTGCGTTTTGTAAACACTTTTTCTAATATAGTGAAGATCGTTATCGCGCACCTGTGGTTTTTTCTCAAAATAATTTTTCCATGTAAAAATTGGTGTCTCTTTGTTTTTGATCTACTTTGTTATTTAGCTGTCGATTTCTAACAAGTTCATCAAGTCGTCGCCGACAAACTGTCATGCATGGAGGATCTACGACGAGTTGGAGAAGAAGCTCAGTGAGACCGAGCGTGCGCGGTCCATATATGGCCTCGCTGTCTCTCAGGCGGCCCTCGACACGCCAGAGGTGCTGTGGATGGACTACATACAGCTTGAAATCCATGAAGGTGAATTCGCTAAAGCGAGAAAGCTCTATGAGAGGCTTCTTGGTAGAACGCAGCACCCGAACGAGTGGGTTAGCTACGCGGAGTTTGAGGCCATGACTTGCTTCTGCGGCAACCGTGTCGAGAGTGAGGAGAAGGCGGAGCGGGTACGGCGCCAACTAGCTCTACGACGTCGGTTTGAGTTTCTGATTACCAAGTTAATCTCAAGGGCGCGATTAGTGCTCAGACGTACGGTTAGAACGTTAATGTTGTACGCTTGAGTTTCAACACACTCATGTGCTAGACGCAACAAAAATGAAGTACGTGTGCAATATTTTTTTCACTTGTTGCAACATATCAAAAATTCCTACGCAACATTTCAAAGGAAGAGGATATCTCAAAAATCTCATAATCAAAACAAACACCTGAAAAAGGATGCGTTAAAAAGCTCATCTTGCAATATCATGTGCAACAAAAATGAAGAACAACGGAAAAAGAGGATGCAATATTTTTTTTTCACTTGATGCAACATATCAAAAAGGAGGATGCAATTTTTTCACTTGATGCAACATGTCAAAAGAGAGGATACAACATTTTTTCACCTAATGCAACATATCAGAAAAGAGGATGCAATATTTTTTTTCATTTGATACTACATATCAAATTGAGCAAGGATGGGTTCTCCTGCATCTTCATTTGGACACCGGCGAGCTGTAGATGGTCTCCACCTTGGCCGGCCTCAGCCGGCCATTCTGGCTCCCCAGCATCTCGCTCTCCCTCCCCCTTCCTCTGTGGCCCTCTGTGTGCACGTGAGTCTCAACGCCTACAAGGCTAACATGCATGATTACTTCAGCCAACAGACAAGGAAAGAATCGGGAGAGAAAGGAAACAAACCAGAAAATGCAATGGGTGCGGATTGGAGAAATCTTGGTCTGATAACCCCCTTGAATCTCTCTCCAAATTGGCACTTGTTGTGATAGTATCTGAGAAAAATCAGCTTCACAAAACGTCCTCACAAAATCTTTCTTTGTAATATCTTCTTTGTTTGAATGCATCTGCTGACTGTTATTCTGTCGAGTAAGCGTCAATCTTGATAGTGGACAAGTATCAAAAAGAATCCCTCTATACTCATGCATTGAGTGATGTTAATTCTTGATTTCAATATCGTGCAATCAATTATATGTACTCAGTGATTATGTGATTGACGAGAGTTCCAGAGATTGACTTTTCTGAATGTTATACGAGACGGCGGAGGAACGACGAAGTAAACAAGAATCAATCGCAGAGAGACACGAGATTTAACGTGGAAAACCCTCACAATGCGAGAGGGAAAAACCACGGGCGCCAGCCAGCAACAATCTTCACTATATCGGGGTGAGGTTACAACGCCGGGGATTTACAACTCTGATTTTCTTCTCCCAAACGGCGGCGGCTTACAGGGAATATATAGAGCAGGGAAACCCTAAGTCGACTAGGACGCTTCGTCCAGAAGCTGGCCTAATTGATGTATAGAATTTGGATCACAAATCAACATACTCCACCTTGAGACAAATTCCTTCCTGTAGCATAAATCAATCCTTCACCACAACACAACAAAGAAAGAAAATACTTTACGCCACACGACCTCTTGGGCTAAGCTGTAATACCAACTAAGCTTGAGCAAAGCTCAAACTTAGCAACAGGAACTGGCTTTGTGAACATATCAGCAGGATTCTCATGAGTGCTAATCTTGCATACCTTTAGCTTACCCTTTGCAACAATATCTCTGACATAATTATATTTAATCTCAATGTGCTTTGTCCTCTCATGAAACATCTGATCTTTAGTGAGATAAATTGCACTCTGGCTGTCACAAAACAAATTAATGCAAGAATCAAATCCAGCAAGCTCAGCAAACAAACCTTTCAGCCAAACTGACTCTTTACTTGCTTCACAAATAGCCATATATTCTGCTTCAGTGGTGGACAGCGCAACAACATCCTGCAAATGTGCCTTCCAGCTCACAGCACAGCCTCCAATGGTAAATACATAACCTGTGAGCGATCTACGCTTATCCAAATCACCAGCATAATCTGAATCAACATAATAGCGAGTTCCTTTTGATCTGCCAAACTTCAAACAAGCATTCGATGTGCCTTGCATGTACCTGAAAATCCACTGAACAGCCTTCCAATGCTCTTTACCAGGATTAGCCATATATCTACTGACCATACTCATAGCATAAGATAGATCCGGACGAGAGCAAACCATGGCATACATCAAAGACCCAACAGCACTAGCATACGGAACTCTGGACATGTACTCAACCTCCTCATCAGTGCTAGGACATTGTGAAGCTGACAATTTAAAGTGAGGTGCAATGGGAGTACTAACAGGCTTTGAATCATGCATGTTGAAACGATGAAGCACTTTCTGAATATAATTTTGCTGACTAAGAAACAATAAACCAGAAGCACGGTCTCTAGTAATTTCCATACCTAGAATTTTCTTAGCAGCACCAAGATCCTTCATCTCAAATTCACTGCTCAACTGAGTCTTCAATGCAGTGATTTCTTTCTTGCTCTTGGCAGCAATCAGCATATCATCAACATATAACAGCAAGTATATAGGTGATCCATCAACAAATTTAATGTAGACACAGCTATCATAATCAGATCTTTTAAAGTTATTTGATAACATAAATGAATCAAACCTCTTATACCACTGACGAGGAGACTGTTTCAAACCATATAAGGACTTCTTCAATTTGCAAACATGATCCTCCTTACCAGGCACTATGAACCCTTCTGGCTGGTCCATGTATATCTCCTCCTCAAGATCTCCATGCAAGAATCTTTGTCTTCACATCTAGTTGCTCAAGCTCAAGATCACGCATAGCAACAATACTAAAGAATGTACGGATTGAGCTATGCTTCACAACTGGGGAGAACACATCATTGTAATCAACACCCGGAATCTGACTGAAACCTTTAGCTACTAACCTTGCCTTAAATCTTGGAGGCTCACTAGGAGATAGACCATCCTTCCTCTTGAAGATCCATTTGCAACGCACGGTCTTCTTATTTATAGGCAAGCGCACCACGTCCCATGTGCCATTTTTCTCCAGGGACTGCATCTCTTCTTGCATAGTGAGATCCACTTCTCATGATCTCCGAAACAATGGCTTCGATTATGCGTAGCGGCTCATGAGTGTTCTCCACATTCAAGCACAACTAAGAGCATAATGAATCAAATTACACTCTTCAATTAGTCGGGATCGAGGACCACAACTCCTCTTTTCTCTGCGAAGTGCAATAGGTCGATCGTCTTCTTTCGCAAAGCAGGAGATAAGTCTTTGAACAAGTATCAATAGTATCATCAATAAATTCATCTCCGATCATCCACGTGCTCCACCGCACGTTCATATTCTTGCTCATCATCGGATCATGCAGTACAATATCTATGGGTAAACTGTCATTAAACATCACGATTCATTAAACACGACACTTCTGCTTATGAAGGTCTTTCTTGTTTCAGGATTCCATAGCTTATATCCTTTTACTCCAGAACCATAACCAAGAAACAGACACTTAATAGCTCTAGGCTCCAGTTTTCCATTATCAACATGAGCATAAGCAGTGCAACCAAAACTCTCATTTGTGAATAATCGCAGATGTACGCACCATACCTCAATGGGAGTTTTCTTGTTGAGTGGAATAGAAGGCGACTGTTGATCAAATAACATGCGGTGTTGGCGGCCTCGCCAAAAACGCTTGCTCATCTTTGCGTTGGACAGCATGCAACGAGCCTTTGATATGATGGTTCTGTTCATGCGTTCAGCCACACCATTTTGCTGCGGAGTGTACGGGATGGTGTGATGCCTCACAATGCCTTCCTTCCTGCAATAATCATTAAACTCATGCGAGCAAAATTCACCACCATTATCGATGAAGTAGCTTTACCTTCTTCTCGGTTTGCCTTTCTATCATTACTTTCCACTCTCTAAAAGCAGCAAATGTATCATCTTTACCTTTCATAAAATAAGGCCACACTTTTCTAGAGTAATCATCAATGATAGTAAGCATATAATTTGCACCACCATACGAGGTCTTACGAGAAGGCCCCCACAAATCAGCATGTACATACTCAAGTATACCTTTGGAGCGATGTACTGAGGTATTGAACTTTACCCTCTTGTGCTTACCAAAATGCAGTGCTCACAGAAGTTCATCTTACTCGAGTGCAACCATCCGGCGAGTTTCTCTTCATCAATTACGCCATACCAAGTTCACTCATGTGTCCAAGGCGCTTATGCGAGGTTAGTATTATTATCGAGAGGCGATGGCGGTAGTAGCGGAACCACGCAATGTACTTCCTCTAAGCACATATAACTTGGCAGAATTCATATTACCAACCATGTAAACGAGAGAACCTCTTGATACCTTTAAAACTCCACCTGAAGCGAAGTACTTGTACCCATCATCATCGAGTGTGCTGAGGGAGATGAGATTTCTTGCCATCCTTGGTATATGTCGCACATTGTCCAGCGTGCGAACTATGCCATCATGTGTCCTGATCTGAACAGATCCAATGCCCACGATCTCACATGGGTTGTCATCTCCCATGCGAACGACATCTCCACTCGCACGGACTTATAAGAACTAAACCATTCTCTGTTAATGCGGATATGAAACGAACATGCCGAATCGAGTATCCATTCATCATGACCAAACAACACAACCAAACCAAATACGACAAGGCAATCTCCAGAATCAATACTATCAGTACCGGAGACAACAGAGGCATTACCTTCAGATTTATTTTTCTGTTGGTATGCAGCATTCCTCTTCTCCTTATTCTTTATCTTATAGCAATCCTCGATGAAGTGGTTCGTTTTCTTGCAGTACTTGCAGAACTTCTTATCCCTGGTCTTAGAACGTCCTCTACCATGCGGCTCTTGTTGCGATTGTTGTTATCATAGGACTTACGCTCGATCGCACGACACGCAATGCCTCGCCCTTGGAGGACGACGACTCACCCTGCACCATACCTTTCATCTTCTCCTTACTCTGGAGCGCCTCATAAACCTCCGCTAGGGTTAGTTCATCACGGCTTAACAATATGGTGTCACGGAAATTTGAATATGAACTGGGCAGTGAGCATAGTAATGAAGGCCTAAATCCTCATCATCAAATTTTACCTCCATGGATAACAGATCGCCACGATCTCCTTAAAGACCGATATGTGGTTCATCACCGATCCTCCCTCCCGCAACTTGTGCGAGAACAACTTCATCTTCATGTGCATCTTCTTGGTGAGATCTTTTGACATCTGGATCGATTCAGTTTCAACCAAAGTTCTGCTGTAGTTTCCACCGCAACACTTCTTGCAAGATATCATTAGAAAGATGAAGTTGAATGAGCGATGAGCCTTACGATCTTTACGTTTCTCCTCGAGCCCATTCATCCTTCTTCTTCTTCCGAAGCAATCTAGGGCCTCATCCGGATCACGTGATTGGGCGAGTATCGCCTCATCTTCACTTGCCACACGAGAATCTCGTCTTGTAGTCGAGTAGCGGTAGATCAAACTTCATCGACGCCATCGCGATGCCAGATCTGATGAACCTCAGCTCTGATACCACTTGTTATACGAGACGGCGGAGGAACGACGAAGTAAACAAGAATCAATCGCAGAGAGACACGAGATTTAACGTGGAAAACCCTCACAATGCGAGAGGGAAAAACCACGGGCGCCAGCCAGCAACAATCTTCACTATATCGGGGTGAGGTTACAACGCCGGGGATTTACAACTCTGATTTTCTTCTCCCAAACGGCGGCGGCTTACAGGGAATATATAGAGCAGGGAAACCCTAAGTCGACTAGGATCCATACCGCGGGGCCGCCCCGCACCCCAGCGTCCACGGGTCCATGGGCCTTGCACTATGGGCCGCTTCAGGACTTCGCTTCGCTCCGGCCCTAAGCCTCCGGCGACGGGCCTCCGCTACGCTTCATTGAGTGATGTTAATTCTTGATTTCAATATCGTGCAATCAATTATATGTACTCAGTGATTATGTGATTGACGAGAGTTCCAGAGATTGACTTTTCTGAAGAGGTACAAATGTTGACACAGTTTCACTTGATGTTGATGTTGATCCTTCTAGTGACATCTTTGTAACCAACTGTTCTAGTAATTATGCTCACTGCTCAAGTATCTTAGCTTGTCTTCGCAAAGATTTAACCAAATTTCTCTCAATGACAACTACAATTTTCTTCGTACAGAGTTGCCTTTTAGGTTCACTTCACTTTATCTGTATTGTCACAAGATGTATGTTCTTCCTGTTGCTATCCACTTTCAATGGTGACCGGGAATCGGAAATCAAATCTGTAGCACCTTCCGCGTTTTGGAAAGGAAAACTAGGTTGGCTTAAGAACAAGGGCAGAAATGAAGTAGAAGAGACTTACAATGACACTTGGCAAGAATCCACCAATTCTGGTTGGTTAGACTAGCTAGTAAGTAGAGTAGTCGTTTCATTAGGTGCTTGATACAATAATATAATATTATCGATTGGCTGTGCAAAAAGGGCATGCAATTTTATGACTTATCATTTTAGTCACCATAAAGTAGCTACACGTGGCAAAAAGTGGCAAGGATGGGTGGCGATGTGGCACGAAGTGGCTTCCACGCTGGTATGACGTGGCAAAGACGTGGCACTGATGTGGTGGCCGCGCTCGGGCCCTAGAAGGTCACCGAGGAGGAGGGGTGCAACGCGGAGAGGAGGTGATGTTGAATGCGAAGACACAGGCGCGGGGTCAAGGGTCAACGGAGTTGGCCAACAGTGAGAGAAAAGGGGCAGCGCGAGCTCGGTTCATGGCGGCGAGGACATAGTTGCGACGTCCAGAGGAGATGCGACAACGGAGCTTGGGTGAAGAAGGGGCGACGACGGTATTAACAAGTATGTATTGGGGTGAGAAAAAAAATCGCTGACGTGGACCAAAAATGGCCCCCAAACAATTGAAGGCCGCTGTTTGTTGAAATCAGAAGCTACAAAATTTCACCCCAGTTGCTCCTCGGTGGAGCCGCGCGGCAGCATCTTGCATGGGCCCGCGTGTTTGGGGCCTTTCCGTGCGTGGGCTGGTATAGGAGGGATCGGCATCGCTGCTCACTTAGGGCGACATGGCCAGTCCAAACCAAGAGTAGTTGTTTGCTTAGTTAGGTTCAGTTTAATGACACGTTTATGGATTAGCTCTGCTGAATAATGAGCTTGTTGTTTAATGATACTACTACATAAAAGCTTATTACAGACGGTTCGTAACAGTTATCACAGACGGTTTTTGAACCGTCTGAAATTTTATGTCTGTATCACAGACAGTTGAAAACCGTCTGTGATAAGTCTTATCACAGACGGTTCCAACCACGAACCGTCTGCGATACTAAAGAATCACAGACGGTTCGTGGTTGAAACCGTCTGTGATACTACAGAATCACATACGGTTCTAACCTCGAACCGTCTTTGATAAGTCTTTAGACCTAATTAATTTTTATCGTATTTTCAGCTAGGCCCAGGAATTGCTAGCCATGCCTTTTGAAAACTAGCAAGCAGAAACATATCACAGATAATTGTTGACAACTCAAAGTGATCATTTAACTCAAAATCAATTACAAAAGAATGTTTCAAGTATATATTGTCGCTAGAGTTACAAATTGAATTACAACCAGTCAAAGTGAATTACAATATTGAATCAATTGTTTGAGGTCGTTCATCGATTGTCGACGGCGTGAAACTCTCCGGTAGTGTTAACTATATCCGCCTTGATGAAGCCATGAGCTCCCTCGAGCGTCGTGACTGGTCCATCTCGAGTGCATTTAACTCTATGTTCAAGCCACATCGCTAGCGTGAGTAAAGTATTAAGTATATATATTTAAATTTATAATTAGGAAATAATTATTACGAGATTGACAAACACAGGGATCGTGCGTCCTAGAAGCAATCAATAGTCGCATATGATGGCATCGTAGAATGCGCATAGGTGATCTCGTTTTCTTTTGGCCTTTGCAAAAATAGAATTACATATATATGTCTGATCGATTCGAGACGCAATATTACAGTATGATATATGATTATTGTGTTGTAGCGTGTCTGAAAATCGCATCCTGTGAGTCGGTGTGGCGCTCGTTCCCTTGTATAAACCTCCTCGGCAACATAGCCGATGAGCCTCTACATGATTCAAAAAGTTATCCTCGTCCATTTCAAACGAAGGAAGACTACAATAGAGTTATGTACGAAAGAAATGAACATACCTGTCGAGTATTCCTTTAAGAAAGGTGAAGTCATGATTTTTGTTGAGTAGAGAATCAAGGTACAATACCATGTTCCTCTTTGGCATAAGAATCAGAAGAATCCAGTGGAACCTACTCGTGTATGTCGCTATAGTCATAAACCTATGTTGAAACGTAATTTGTATAGCAAATATTGAAGCACTTACTTCTGGTTGTAGGGCACCATTATGTAGTCCTTGTCGTCCAGAGCAAGCAATCTCATTTTTATGTAATTCTCGACGTAGGATGCGTCTTGGTTGATTGTTTGCTCAGAGACCACGTGTGGGTCGAGGAAACCCACCGGTTCTTTGATTCGACGGGCACATTTTATAATGTATCTGTACATAAGCAATGAGTTATGATATTTATCGGTATCACGTGAGTGTAGAAATTGATTGTACACACTTACGATTGTCAAAGATCGTAGAAGTGGCGTCGAGCGCGATTAGGTTGTATAGGTCAAATAAGTCTTCGAAGCCCACGACGAAGTGGCCAGGCTCGTGGAGAAAATGCTCCCTCCCATATCTGACGGTGATTCCAGTATGACCCCCCTTCTCTCGGGTCTTGCGCAAGTACCAATCATGCAAAGCTTGACAAGCTACTCTTGAGCTCTTTATTTACTGCACGGAGACCAGCGGACTTCGAGGAGTATTTCATGGGTTTGGGAGGTGCCTTAATGTTCTTCGATTTCTATTTCTCTTAACGAGGCGGTGAGGGCGTCTTCCGTGAGACGCCTCGGGACCGATATGGTGACACGGTTGTCTTGTCCTTATTTGTCTTCTCGGCGGAAGCGATGTGGCGGCCTTACGAAGCTTTGGTTGAGGCGGACTCATCGAGGGTCCTATTGGAGAGGCGAGGTCTGTCGATATCGCGCCCTTGAAGGGTCGGTCGATGTCCTTCTTGGGTCCTGGATAAAAGTGTGCGTGGCATCCCTAGTGTTATGATTTCTTCGTTCGGGAATCTCAGTAGGATGGCCATGAAATTGTCATGTACCATGTCCACTGCACCTGGCGTAACCTGCGCCACCGGTGGTGGCCGCATCTTGCCTTGTCCCTTCCTGGTATGGATACACCACACCCCACCCAGCCTCAATAGAAATCGACCCAACTATCCTCACTTGGAGCTTGTAGGGCGTCGGCTCCTACAAAACGGTACACAATTAGCTAAAGCGTCCTATAGGTCTATCTTTGGAGCACTCCAGAGATGTACATTACCTCGATGTCGTCGATCGGTAATTGCACGTCGTCATGTCCAGAATTATGTGTGGACGCGACGCTACTCCGATGTCGAGGAGGACTTTCTCCCAAATTAACAGGGGCGGTTTGCGCCTGCATGAGTTGATTTACTTGGTTCTGCAAGTTTGTTATTTGTTCTTGAAATTTTCCAACAATCATATGTTCCAACCGAGCATCGTACTGGTCATTGGATCTCTTCCTACTCCTATACGTGTCGGAGTTGTGTGGTAATTCATCCCTCCAAGGTACGTAAACCCCAACACCTCGCGTGCGACCCAGGTGCTCTTTGTTTCCCAGGACCGTAGACAGTACATCCTTCTGTCTGTCTACTTCGAAGGAACCTTGGGAAGATGCGGAAGTCAATGCTTCCTGCATGAGCACATCATGTTATTGTAGACACCATGAAGTTATGGACTTATTAACAATTAAGTGGTTCGAGAAATTTACCAGGCGTTGAGACACTGCCTCGTCTGCCGGGTTTGTGAAAGAGATCTTTGCCGAACACGTGGTGATGCCTCGCTCTTAACCAGGCTCGACCGCGCTCGTCTGAGATCTCAGCAAACGGTCGTGCAGCAGTCTCGTCCTCCGCCGCCCACTGCGTGGCTTTACCCGCGTACCCAGCGGTGCCGAGTCTGTGGGGTGAGTGTTTCGTGCCTTGATAGCTCTGTGTGCCGCACTTTGCTCCTGAAATTCGGCCGTTGTCTTCATCTGCACGAAGGCGTCCCATGTATCCCGCGACAAAAATTGATACGTCGTGTGTAGGACCGTAAAGGCGACTAGAGGAGGGGGGGTGAATAGGCGCTTTCTCGAATTTTTGCATTAATCAAATTCAACACACACTTTTCTCCTTTAGCTATCAAAGCTTGGAAGATCAGTAAATACACAGAGGAAGCCTTGTGTTGAATCGATTACCCCCTTAACCACAAGACTCAATAATGGAGAGTTGATCTCACTGAACCGGTCGGACCGGTGTAGAGCTGGCGGTCTGACTGCCTGGCGGTCGGACCGGCAAACAATTGGCGGTCTGACTGTCGGGCGGTCGGACCGGCAGTGAAAAATCGGTCTGACCGATTTAGTCCAGAGGCAACGCACAATGCCCAAATTCAAAACGAAAATTGGTCCAGCTTTTGATTCAACCAATGAAACTTGACCAAATTTGGAGCACACCTCCCTAAGGATATCTGAGACCTATTTCTAGCGACGATCATCCAGATCCACTTCAAAGAATCGATTTCTTTAGGTTTTACCAAAGAAATGTTCAAAACCTAGAAATATGAAAATCTTGATCCAAAACTTGCTTGTGGGGGATTGATGATCCAGATGATTCTAGGAGTATTCCCACACATCATAGCAAGGTAAAATCGGTCAAGAAACCAAGCATAAACGCCCGGATCAAGGAAGCACCAAAATCATCAAAAGAGAGAAGAAAACAAATGAGACTTCACCCTTGAGCAAACATCCATAGATTGATTGATTCAAGATGTTACTTACAAAGCCACTCCCTCAAGGAGGACAAGAGCTCAATCCAAGAGCACACACAAATTTCCTCTCCTCTTCTCTCCTCTCCAAACCCTAACCCTAGAAAATTTGGAGTTTTTCTAAATGAGTACTTAAGTGCTTGAGTGCTTGGGGGCTTGGGGTTTTTTTTCCATCTCCCCCTTCTATTTATAAGAGAGGCTAGGGTTTCTCTCATGGGCTCCCATTAAGGCCCAACACAAATGGGACCCACACACACAAATCTGTTGAAGCAATCGCCTGCTTCACCACGTGCAGGTTGATCAGCATCTCTCATCATGTCGGCAAGTCTCTCCCGTTCGAATCCCATCGGAACCTCCAAGGCACTTGCACCGACCCCCGCGCCGCTTGATCCAACCACCCGCAACGAACTGCCCGTTCAAATCATCTTGTCCATTCTGCACCATGCTTGAGTCACACGACCTCACCCATCATCCATGATCGTTCTGGACCTCAGCTCTCCAAGCTTAGTCCCGATCCACCTCACCGTTGACGTCGTTGACCTGTAAGCCACTTGCACAGCAATAGACAAGGAATTTGTCTCCGGGAACAAGTTCTTCACAACTTGACCCACATTAGCTCAGCAATGCAATATGCAACAATATAGCATTGAAACTCATGCATTAAACACAACGAAAACACAACAATTCCAAAATGGCCGAAGTCCAAGTGGAAGCCGGTCTGACCGCCCTACCAAGCCAGTCGGACCGATTTCCAAGCGGTCGGACCGATTCCGTAACGGCGGTCGGACCGCCCCAAAAGACTTAGCCAAATTTCAACTTGAAAAACCACAACCTCTCTGGAATTTTCCAAAGGATAGAACTTTTGACTGGGAGCTCCAAAAATTATGTGACCACATCCAGGAGACTCCCCTCTCATGCCTACACAACCTATTTTTGGCTTAGACCCAAACTCCACTTTGAGCGTGGCGGTCGGACCGTAAGCATTACTGTCGATCGCCACCACGGCCCGTCGGCCGTGGCTTACCGGTCGGACCGCCAATGACCTGACAGCACTGAAGTTTTCCGAAAACGCGATATTCGTCAAACCAACAACACCATTGCTAATTGACTCATCACACTAAGATCATGCACATATCCCCACGATATCCACATCGTGAAGGGCGTTCGACGTTGTAAACTCGTTTCTTCATCTACTTGTCGACGTTGTAAATATAATAATGTGCCTTGTAAATATAATAATGTGCCTTGTAAATATAATAATATGATGCCGTTCATATCTGTGCATCGCAGTCAGATATTACACAGATAAGACGCAAACAAGAATCCTCACAATCTTTCAAAGTAAAGAAGTCACACAAGTAATAATCATCGAACATATCAATGATAGTATATCATATCAATGGCTACCTATGTATCTGTGTTCCAAGAATCAATTGCCCAAGACAACTTCAGAAACTGCAAAGTGTAACAACTGAATGGATGTCCATGTTCATGGTTACAATGAATTATCCAAAGACTGACACAACAAGAACTTGTTAAAGTTAGAACACTCCAACAATCCACCATAAACAATCCCACTATTGCCATCCATCCATTGACTATCACAGAAAACCTCAAGAAAAGAAACTGCTTTCCCCTAAATCACCAGCCTGGAAACTATTTTGATGTGCCTATATGACGCTGACAACTAATGTGTTAACATGTCAAGAAAAACACAATCAACTGAACCTATGGTTGTACATTCAGACATTGCTTCCAGACAAAAAAACTTAAATCAAACCTTAGAACAACCTATTGCATCTGAAACAAAGTGGCAATTATAAAGACCACCCAGATCAATACTTAAAACAACCCGAGAGTCTATCCATTGATTATTGAGTAGTTATAGTTAAGCGACCAAGTAAGCAATTAAGCACACACCACGACACGATCTATGCGTGAGTCTCGGGATACATACGAAGATATGGTGAGCACAGGAGGATACAACAATACTTAGCCCGCGGAAGAGGGCGGTGATGGTGGGTGGTGGTGGGGTTGGGGTTGGGGTTGGGTTCATCTTGGTCGGCGAGGCGGGCAACGACGGGTACTTTGCTGGAACTTGGTCTCCGGTCGGTGAGGCGCCGAGCTCCTTGTCGGAGGGGCGCCGCAGTGGTGGAGGCCTACAATGGTGGGGGCGTCGGCCGGCTTGCGGGGATGGCCGAGGCGGTGGGGCAGCTTCAGGCACCGAATCGGCGAGGAGCACCGTGTCCGAGCGGGAGGCGGCGTTAGGTGGGATCGGGAGGCGGCGTTGGGCAGTGCAGGAAGTGTTAAGAACTAGGGTAAGCGCACAACCATTCGGCGGAGCACTTATAGACTAAGATCACGAGCGGTTCTTTAATAGAACCGTCGTGATGATTTATCACGACGGTTCTATTAAAGAACCGTGCGTGATAACTAAATATCGAGACGGTTCTTTAATGGGCCGTGCGTGATGTGAATAATCACATACGGTTCCATTAAAGAACCAAATGCATGCATCTTGAATCCGTCTTTGTGAGTAATCGAGATCGAGCAGGCGATCGGCGGTCCGATCGCCACTCAATTGAGCCGTTGATCTCCAAATCGGACGATTCAAGTGAAAGGGCGATCGGTCGGTCCGATCGGCCACTCAATCGAGCCGTGATCTCCAAATCGGACGGCTCGGATCGAGGCGCGAAGGCCCGAGTGGTCGAACGGTACGAGATCCGGGTGGAGGGTCTCCATCGGACGGCTCATAGACGACGCGGTTAGGCGGTTGAGCTGAACCACGAGACTCGGGTCGGAGTCTGACTCAGGTTCGAGCCCGAGGAACAGTGATTCCAGATTTTGTATTGAAAGGCTGAGATGATTTGGGAATTTCTAGAGGTAGCTCCACAGCTCCAAAAATTCTTAAATTTTTACTGAGTAATCCTGACTTCAAGATCAACTATGTATGAATTTTCCAGAATTTCTCATGCAGCGCATTGCCCGCTAGAAAATGCACAAGCTGCTGGACAGGGGGTTTGACCAGGGAGACAACAGGTTTGACCAGCCCTTAAGAAATAGCAAATAATTTTTGAAAATTATGAAATTTCTCAGGGAGGTTATGATACGACCATATCTACAACCAAAGCATTGCAAAAGGTAAAACAAAATGTTGTGAAGGCCGATAGGGTGGATGGGGATGCTGGCCAACGAGAGGGGACGTTCTCTCGGGATAAAACCCTAGCGCGTGCATGCAGTCAAGAAAGACATGTGGTGGTATGGCGGCAAGGGTTGCATTGGCGTCAGAAGAAGGATCAAGTGCATGGAACAAGTTCGTGCAAGAAGCTAAGAGAAGGAAAGCCCACAACACAAGGGAAACCAAGAGGGAGATTTGGCCATGCATGGAGAGGACGCCAGGAACATGGCATGTGGGTTGGTTCAGTTTGGATCCAATTCAGACAGTCAATTGGTGATTAATATTTTATTCCAAAACTAAAATAGTTTAAATTAGAATTAAAAAAAGTTTTTTTGGTTCGGTTTACTGTTCACGTGAGCGAAGAACTCACTCGAATCTTGTTCACATGAATAGTAATCCGATGCAAATTCATGTAGCACTTCGGTTACTGCTCATCCGACTTTTTGTGCTTGCGTGGGAGGCTATATAAACCCCCCATGGCCGCACCATATGGGAGGACAAGTTATGATTTAGATAATAAAAATCAGAAAAGCCGTTTTGGCGCATATCGTGTGTTCTTGAGTCGTGATATGAGTTGGAGAGATTGAGGGAGAAAGATTGAGAGCAAGATCAAGATATCTATCTCTTGTTTCAGAGTACTATTCACCTAACGCTACTACTTGCAATTCAATCTATTAGATTGGTTTGTGAGTATATTGATTTTCTTACAATTCAATTCACCGAATTGGTTTGTGAGATTGCTACTGATCTTCGAGTGTACCGTGAAAGATTGGGCCAACAATCAGGATTCATCTAATCAACTAGGTGGATCCTTATCGTGGTATCGAGCTTGATTGCTCACGCATTGCCGTTACGAAGATCAAGTATCGACATGGCGATCTGAAGGACATGAAGTTGGTCATGCAATTCAGCTACACTATAGATCAATGTGAGGAGGATTCACTCCACGATCCGAGCTACATATTCTTCAATCGGTGTCGAGTGGGGAACACAGATTGTGCTATGATGATCGATACGGGAAGCTTGACAAACACTGCAAGACAAACACTTGTGGACAGATTGGGGTTGATCACAAAGCCACATCCGGAGCCATATCTATTGCTTTAGAGGTTCAAGCACATTCTGATCACAAAACAAGTGGAGGTAAAATTTTCTTTGGACGGGTATACTGCTGTTGTTACTTGCGACATGATTCCTATGCATATGAAAGCATGTTCGTTGGTGATTGGTGCATACTGGTTGAAAGAACAGCACATACATCGAGTTGCATCACGCCCCGTCATGCGGTACTCCTTTCCATGGAGAGGAACACGAAAGGACATTACATCTTGGTCCTCGTCAAGGTACTTTGAAGATAGACAGCAACGAGACAAGGCCCAAGGAGACATTAAAGAGCAGCAGCAAAGGCTAAAGGCCAAGAAACGTGAAGAAGAACGGTTGGCCTAGGAAGAACAGAAGAAATTATAATTGGCGACCCTTCTTTCTACCGAAAAACAGCAAGAGGTGTCGTTCCATGATGACAAAACTACTAGTGAGGCAACACAAGATGGTCTTTGTATGCTGACCAAGACGGTTCGAGTTGACAACACTTCCATTCTCACAGCAGGCAAGCGAACCAACGTTTTCAAATCGAGTGCAAAATCAATGGCAAAGTTTACAAGCTTATCGTTGATGGTGGAAGCTACAACAATATCATTAGCAACGATTTGGTGCAAGCTTTGGGGTTGACAATCTGGCGACATCCAGAACCGTATTATGCACAATGGTTGCATAATGTCGATGGCGAAAATTACTCATCGTGTCAAAGTTTGTTTTTCAAGAGGAGACTATCGCGACAAAGTGGAGTGTGACGTCGTGCCTATGCATGCATGTCACTTGTTGTTGGGGCGTCCGTGGCGGATGATCGCAATGCTACGCACCACGGAGGTCCAACAAGTACTCTTTGGTGCATCGGGGAAGATCATATACCCCGTGTCCTATGCCGAGAATTCTATTCATCTTTGAGGAGATCATAGCTAAAAAGACGATCGTGAAGACTACCCCGACAGAGATTCACGAGGTTACACAAAAGGCGAGGACGTCTTTTCTTGAAGAAAGGGAGGATGATACGCCATATCTACATCAAAGCATTGCAAAAGGTAAAACAAAATGTTGTGAAGGCCGATAGGGTGGATGGGGATGCTGGCCAACGAGAGGGCGTTCTCTCGGGATAAAACCCTAAGCGCGTGCATGCAGTCAAGAAAGACATGTGGTGGTATGGCAGCAAGGGTTGCATTGGCGTCAGAAGAAGCATCAAGTGCATGGAACAAGTTCGTGCAAGAAGCTAAGAGAAGGAAAGCCCACAACACAAGGAAAACCAAGAGGGAGATTTGGCCATGCATGGAGAGGACGCCAGGAACATGGCATGTGGGTTGGTTCAGTTTGGATCCAATTCAGACAGCCAATTGGTGATTAATATTTTATTCCAAAACTAGAATAGTTTAAATTAGAATTAAAGAAAGTTTTTTTGGTTTGGTTTACTGTTCACGTGAATAGTAATCCAGTACGGAATTACTGTAGCACTCGGTAACTGTTCATCCGACTTTTTGTGCTTGCGTGGGAGGCTATATAAACCCCCCATGGCTGCACCATTTGGGAGGACAACTTATGATTTAGATAATAAAAATCAGAAAAGCCGTTTTGGCGCATATCGTGTGTTCTTGAGTCGTGATATGAGTTGGAGAGATTGAGGGAGAAAGATTGAGAGCAAGATCAAGATATCTATCTCTTGTTTCGGAGTACTATTCACCTAACGCTACTACTTGCAATTCAATCTATTAGATTGGTTTGTGAGTATATTGATTTTCTTACAATTCAATTCACCGAATTGGTTTGTGAGATTGCTACTGATCTTCGAGTGTACCGTGAAAGATGGGGCCAACAATCAGGATTCATCCAATCAACTAGGTGGATCCTTATCAGGTTACCCAGATGATCAAGAATTTAGGAAAAATATTTCCTGAGGATGATCACAAGGTTTGACTAGAAGACCTTTGTAGGACCGGAAAGGCGACTAGGGGGGGTGAATAGGCGCTTTCAAAACTTTCTCGCCTAAGTCGAATTCAACACGAACTTTACTCCTTTAGCTATGAGAGCTAAGAAGATCAATAAGCACACAGCGGAAGCCTTGTGCTGAACTCGACAAACCCCGACAACCACACGACACAAATGTGGAGACTTAAACTCAAAGGGTTGATCAGGCGCGGCGGTCGGACCAAGCTACCACAAGCGGTCGGACCGACGTTCAACAATGATCGGCCGGCAACTAAGCGGCGGTCGGACCGGTGGGCAACGATTCGACCAGCGATGCAATGATGCGAATATCTGGGCGGTCGGACCGCCGTTACAAGACCGGTCGGACGGTTCGATCCAGGCGAAAAAGAACCCCAAATCCAAAACGAAATTTGATCCAACTTTTGATTCAACCAATGAAACTTGACCAAATTTGAGCACACCTCCCTAATGATATTAGAGACCTATTTCTAGCGACGATCCTTGGATCCACTTGCAGAATCGATCTCTCAAGGATTTAATCAAGAAGTGCACAAACCCTAGAAATATGAAAAACTTTGATTCAAGACTTGCTTGTGGGGATTGATGGTCTAGATGATTCTAGGAGTATTCCCACACATCAAAGCAAGACAAAATGGGTCAAGAGACCAAGCATAAACCCTTGAATCAAGGAAGCACCAAATTCATTCAAATGAGAGAAGAACACAAAGAGGAGACAAATGATCTCTCAAGCAAGCATCACAAGATTGATTGATCTCACAAGATGCTTACAAAGCCACTCCAACTAGGAGGACAAGAGCTCACCTAAGGAGCATACAATCTCTCCCTCTCTTCCTCTCCAAACCCTAACCCTAGAAAAGCAAGGGAAGAAACCAAATGAATGCCTCAAAGGTTTTCCTTCTCCCCCTTTCCTATTTATACTAGAGAGGACTAGAGTTTCACATTTGGGGCCCACTCACACATGAGACCCACACACTAATCTGTTGAAGCAATCGCCTGCTTCACCACGTGTAGGTTGATCAGCGGTTCTCATCGACGCCAAGCCTCTCTTGTCCGAATCCCATCGGAACCTCCCAGAGACTCGCACCGATATCTGCACCGCCTGATCCAACCAAATTGCTTGAACCACCGTTCGATCCATCTTGTCCATTCTGCACCATGCTTGAGTCACACGACCTCACCCGGTATCCATGATCGTTCTGGACCTCAGCTCTCCAAGCGTAGTCCCGATCCACTCACCGTTGACGTCGTTGACCTGCAAGCCACCTGCACAGCAATAGACAAACAAACCATTTCCGGGAACAAGTTCTTCACAACTTGACCCACGTCAGTTCCGCAATGCAATATACATCAATAAAGCATTGATAACTAAACACTAAACACAATCAACATGCATCAATGCGAACTTGGCAAACCTCCAAGTCATGCCGCCGGCCCGATCGTCCACAGACCGGTCCGACCGATATCAGGCCGGTCGGACCGCTCCCACAACGGCGGTCGGACCGGTCAAAAAGACTTAGCCAAAAATCTAGCTTGAAAATCCGAAACCTTCTGGAATTTTCAACTCAATAGAACTTTTGACTGGGAGCTCCAAAAATGATGCAACCACATCCAGGAGACTCCCCTCCCTTGCCTACACAACCTATTTTTGGATTAGCCCCAAAATCCAACTTTAGGTCAGGCCGGTCCGACCGGCCACCACCTGCCGATCCGGCCAGGCCCACGGGCGATCGGCCGCCCCCTCCACCGGTCGACCGCTCGTGGTGACAAAGAAGAAGCAAACCCAGCGAGATTTTGCAAACCAACAAAGCCATTGCCAATTGACTCATCATCCTGAGATCGTGCACATATCCTCACGATATCCACAATCTCCCCTTGATGAACACATTGGCAATTTCAAAAAATGTGGTTTTCAAATGAAAAGTAAAAATCGCCGTTTTTAGCATAAAGGCACAACTTGGTCCATAAGCAAGAAAAAGCTTAGGGCCCACCAAGTGGCTTCGAATAGTGAAGGCAAGTGAGATAAGGCATTGAGCGCACAAAAGATTCAAAATCGAGAAGATGGTCAAAAATCTCACTAAGGTCCATATGAAAGACAATAAGTTCTATTTGACCTTTGATCATTGTGAGTCTTCTTGAATTGCAATTCAAATCGAGAAAAGGCAATAAAACCCGAGACTCAACTCACTATGATCACAAATTTTCAAAAGGTTCACAAAAATTTTTTGTGTGTGTGTGTGTGTTCTTTTATGCATGAAACCTTATGTGAACCAAAAGCTCCAAGCAAACATTTTCTTCAATCCTTCTCCCCCTTTGACAATGAATTCATCAAGATGCATGAGAGAGGAACGAGCATGAAGAAATGACTTTATTTGAAATTTAGCACAAGGAGCCATGACCATTATCTATGTAGACAGTACAAGACATATACCAAGCCATATAAAGAGTAGAAGCTATATTCAATCATGGCAAAACATGTCTTTGCAAGGCTAAAACCAAGATAGCAATCTGAGATTAACGAATTAAAACCATGAAAGGTTGCTCAATGTCATAGATTCACTAAAAGCAACCAAAAATGAGTCAAGCCATGTCTATAAGCAGAAAGAGACTCAAAACAGGAATTGAGGCATTTTGAGCAATAAGAGAATTCTTTTGAAGCAAAGCTCAAGCACTTAGCCCTTTTTGTGCAAATTTTCTTTTTCTTTCTCTTCCTTTTTTACTGTGCTAGATCTCAAGCCTTACTGCGACCATCTCAAGCGATAAGCTTAAAAGAGTGGTCTAGGTCATCCAAAACTCCCCCTGAGTTCATGCCTAGTGCAATGGCAAGCCGTCTCATGAGAAAGGATTGGTGAGATCAGTTTTTTCGCACATAAAATCTTTTTTTTTATTTGCTTGACTTAAGAAGATAAAAAGCTCATTTTTCATCTCAAAATAAGTTCAAGACTCAATTCAGCTTGTAAGACATGGCAAGAATCATAAGAGGATCACTAGAGCAAAACTAGTCACAAGATCCAACAAGACATGATTCGATTCAATTTGCTCACAGATATAAAGCTAGCAAGGGAAAAGCTAAGCCAAAACACGAAGAGCCATAAAAGAAGTCCAGCAGACTATCACTTGATATGACAAGGTATAAAGTATGAAATCAAGCCATACAAGGATAATACTCAAGGCTCCACAATTTTTATTATGCAATGCACGACATTTGAAATAAAAATACATTATGATACAATGAAAGCAGAAGAGCAAATTCCTCAAAACATCCAAGCCTCGATCTTGGGATTTGAGATAAAGGTTCTAGGAGTCCAGTACTGAGATGGATGAGGCCTGGGAATAGCAAAAGAAGCAGCAGAAAAATGATTAGGAACAAAATCATAAGAATGCCCATGAGCACCACCTGGACCTCTCCAAAACGATCTACCAAAGGACCGATACTCCCCCTGTCTAGGTGCTACCCGTGGTCTATCCTCACGATATCCTAAACCACACTTCTTTGCTGGACCCACCAAAAGAGTCAACAAGATTCTCTACACGCCTAGGCCTATATGTGGTACATTGAATAGGTTGCCGGCTCTAGAGACTATCAAGAAGAGACTCCTCTAATGGATCTCAAAGCGCTCATCCTCTCTTTCCTCTCAATCTTTGCTCTCCTAAGCAAAACTCAACCGTGTGGCCCTCTTTCTTGCGAGAAGATGCAATGGTACTTGACCTTTTGAGGGTGCATCTTGGTGAGACGAAGCACCTTTCTTGCTAGAAAGAGATTGAGCAGAACCTCTGACTTTAGGAACAACCTTTGAAGTCAAAGAAGGTTCTTGCTCAACCAAACCACTTTTCACAATTCTAGCAATCTTGGGTGTGAGATTCTTGGAAAGCTCTAGGGACTTAAAGCCTAGGCCACTGTTTTCACACTCACCTTGGATTGATCTAGAATCAAGTTGAGTTTCTTTTTCCCACAAGAAAACTTCTCAAGAGTCATTTTGAGGTAATCGTTCTCTTTGCCAAAACTCCACAATTGGAGCATTTTTAGAAACGATTTCCTCAACATGTTTGCTCTTAAGAAGATCCACTTCCACTTTAAGAGCTTCACAAGACACACAATAGGACTCTCCAATCCTATTCAACTGCTCCTTAAATTTGACTCTAAAAGCCTCTTGTATCCTACCAATAGCAATATCAATTTCAGCATGCAACATATCAGAGGAAGAATCAATGACTTTCTTGGAAGCAGTAAGAGACATGGATCTTTCAATTTTAGCTTTCTCTTCAAGAGTCTTGTTTAAAGCTTCAATCTCAATTGTAAGCTTAGGGCAATTTTCACAAGAGGCAATTCTAGAATAAGCAACCATTTCAGGTCATCTCTTGCATTTTAATTCGATTATTCTTACAATGAGAACAAGTGTGACTAGCATCAAATTTTTGCAATTCTTTTAAAGAGCTATCCAGTTTCAATTCTAGCAAAGCACAGTTTGAGCAATTTAATGGAATAGCTTCTAAAGCAGTCACATCAAGCGGAATGGCATTCATGCAAACAGAACTAGACTTGAGAGATTCTAGTTCAGAAAGAGCATTTTTCAATTGATCTTCAACAGAGGAATGAGCATTATTCAAGCTTGACAATTCATTAAGCAAGCTAGAGCATGAATCACAGAAATCATCAGGATTAATGGATTTGAGCCTAACCACTTCTAGGTTCAAATTATCAATCATTGTATCCTGTTTCTTGATCACTTTAGCTTGCTTATGCAATTTTGTTCAGCAAGCACTAAAGCCCTTTTCATGTCGAAGTGAAGGGCATACCTCATCGGGATCACTAAAAGGATCCTCATTTGTTGGAGGAGTAGCCGTCGTGGTGTTCTTAGCCATAAAGCACATGCTGTGAAATCACGTGCCTTCTTCTTGCCACGGAGTCACTCTTGTCGTCCTCAGACTCAGAGTCCACATCTTCCATGCTCACATCCTCTAGAGCTTCAAGGACTCGGTGACAAACTTGCGATAGTTTGTCTTCTTGGACTTAGCATCCTCGCTTGAGGAAGCCTTTGTGACTCCTTCTCCTCCTCGCCCTTCAGCTTGGGGCATCTAGAGCGAATGTGGTTTAGCTCACCACATTCAAAGCATGTGATAGGTCCACCTCTCCTCCTACTCCTCACATTATTGTAGGCTCTCGTGAATTTTGTGGATAGGAGGGCTAAGTCATCCTCGGGTAGTCTCTCAAGTTGCTCATCGCTCAAGGAATGCAAAGCAGACAAAGAAAATCCCGATGAGCTAACATTAAAAGAATCAGCATATCTACCCTTAGAGTTGTCAACCACTAAAGCCATCGGCTCTGTCGTGCGTGGAGAGGCGAGATGAAATCAATCTCATGCGTCTTCAACCTCGAGTAAAGCTTATCCATGGTAAGCTCACTCATGACAATGTTGTCATTGATGGCAGTGATCTTCATCCCCCAGACCTTCACATCCAAAGCACCCAAAAGCTGGCGTGCATTTTCAGACTCAGAAAATACCAGATCAACAAATGCGGAGATCATGAAGAATTTTAGAAAATCTCCCCACGGCTCATCTAAAGATTCACGTGTCTTTGCTCGATCTTGGAGTATGCTTTCTTAAGTCGGTTCTGTCTCACTTCCTTGATCGCGATGGACCCTCGTGATAATCACAAAGAGTCGCAGATCTCATGAGCGAGACGACAAATGAGCGACACGCTCAAACTCCGATCGACTAAGGCCTTGAATCAAAAATTCCGAGCCTCTTTGTTGTTCTCCACATCCGAGTGATCAAATTGTCATCGGTGCACGACATAAGGGTTTTTCACCTTAAGCCAAATTGCGTGCCCTTGAGCCTCGATGTAGGCCTCCATTCGGGCCTTCCAATATGCAAAATCAACTCCATCAAAAACATGTGGCCTGATTGAATATCGCTCAGTCGCCATGGCTCCAAAGACCGGTTAAGATCTAGAGAGAAGAGCTACCCGGCTCTGATACCACTTGTAGGACCGGAAAGGCGACTAGGGGGGGTGAATAGGCGCTTTCAAAACTTTCTCGCCTAAGTCGAATTCAACACGAACTTTACTCCTTTAGCTATGAGAGCTAAGAAGATCAATAAGCACACAATGAAGCCTTGTCTTGAACTCGACAAACCCGACAACCACACGACACAAATGTGGAGACTTAAACTCAAAGGGTTGATCTGGGCACTGGCGGTCAGACCGGCTACCACAGGCGGTCGGACCGATGTTCAACCAGCGGTCTGACCGGCAACTAACTGGCGGTCGGACCGGTGGACAGCGGTTCGACCCGGCGATGCAATGATGCGAATATCTGGCGGTCGGACCGCCGTTACAAGACCGGTCAGACCGGTTCAGTCCAGAACTGAAAAAGAACCCCAAATCCAAAACGAAATTTGATCCAACTTTTGATTCAACCAATGAAACTTGACCAAATTTCGAGCACACCTCCCTAATGATATTAGAGACCTATTTCTAGCGACGATCCTTGGATCCACTTGCAGAATCGATCTCTCAAGGATTTAATCAAGAAGTGCACAAACCCTAGAAATATGAAAACTTTGATTCAAGACTTGCTTGTGGGGATTGATGGTCTAGATGATTCTAGGAGTATTCCCACACATCAAAGCAAGACAAAATGGGTCAAGAGACCAAGCATAAACCCTTGAATCAAGGAAGCACCAAATTCATTCAAATGAGAGAAGAACACAAAGAGGAGACAAATGATCTCTCAAGCAAGCATCACAAGATTGATTGATCTCACAAGATGCTTACAAAGCCACTCCAACTAGGAGGACAAGAGCTCACCTAAGGAGCATACAATCTCTCCCTCTCTTCCTCTCCAAACCCTAACCCTAGAAAAGCAAGGGAAGAAACCAAATGAATGCCTCAAAAGTTTTCCTTCTCCCCCTTTCCTATTTATACTAGAGAGGACTAGAGTTTCACATTTGGGGCCCACTCACACATGAGACCCACACACTAATCTGTTGAAGCAATCGCCTGCTTCACCACGTGTAGGTTGATCAGCGGTTCTCATCGACGCCAAGCCTCTCTTGTCCGAATCCCATCGGAACCTCCCAGAGACTCGCACCGATATCTGCACCGCCTGATCCAACCAGCTGTTTCGAACCACCCGTTCGATCCATCTTGTCCATTCTGCACCATGCTTGAGTCACACGACCTCACCCGGTATCCATGATCGTTCTGGACCTCAGCTCTCCAAGCGTAGTCCCGATCCACTCACCGTTGACGTCGTTGACCTGCAAGCCACCGCACAAACAATAGACAAACAAACCATTTCCGGGAACAAGTTCTTCACAACTTGACCCACGTCAGTTCCGCAATGCAATATACATCAATAAAGCATTGATAACTAAACACTAAACACAATCAACATGCATCAATGCGAACTTGGCAAACCTCCAAGTCACTGCCGGTCTGACCGCCCCACAGGGCCGGTCCGACCGATATCAGGCCGGTCGGACCGCTCCCACAGCGCGGTCGGACGGTCAAACAACTTAGCAAAAATCTAGCTTGAAAATCCGAAACCTTCTGGAATTTTCAACTCAATAGAACTTTTGACTGGGAGCTCCAAAAATGATGCAACCACATCCAGGAGACTCCCCTCCCTTGCCTACACAACCTATTTTTGGATTAGCCCCAAAATCCAACTTTAGGTCAGGCCGGTCCGACCGGCCACCACCGCCGATCCGGCCACTCCCGCAGGCGATCGACCGCCCACTCCACCGGCGGACCGCGTGGTGCGACAAAGAAGAAGCAAACCCCGAAAACGCGAGATTTTGCAAACCAACAAAGCCATTGCCAATTGACTCATCATCCTGAGATCGTGCACATATCCTCACGATATCCACAACCTTGAATTGCAACACTTCGAGTCAATAACCTTAATTGAATTTGAAGTCCACATTTCAAGGAGATAAATTCGAGAGAATTCAAATGACAACAAGGATGCATCCAAAAGTTTTAATTTATGCTCATTTTCATACATTTGAAACACAACTAATTATCGGTCTGACCGCCGCCAAATCGGTCTGACCGCCAAGGGTGGCCGGTCCGACCGCCCGACACATGGCAGTATGACTGATTTAGCACCGGTCAGACCGCCAGGCCACAGAAGCAATGCACTTTTAACTTTGCTAAAATGACAAAACACATTTGCCCATTTGTGTGCATTTCCAACAAGGTTTCAAAGATGATATTATCAACAAGTTGATAACTCTAACAAGTCCGCATTAACATCAATATTAGAGATGATAAGTCCATAACACATGTTAACATCAAATTACAATGGAATACATGCTTAATTGAAATATAGTCCTTCATGATGATCGACGCTCATATAGCTAGCTTCCTCATTGGGTTCTTCCTCCAGTCTGATGCCGTCTCCGGAAGGAGGCAACTCGTCAAATTGATTGTACTCTTCCTCATCCATGACATTCTCAACTCCGACAATCCTTCTTTTCCCATGAAGAACTACGTGGCGGTTCTTATTTCTTGGGTGCATTACATAAAAACTTGAACAACTTGCTTAGCGAGTACGAATGGTTCGTCCTTGTATCCGACACGTTTAAGGTCCACAGTAGTGACGCCGTACTTATCGACCTTCACGCCCTGCGGAAGTTTAACCCAATGACATCGAAACAGGGGGATCTTGAAAAGTACATAGTCGAGCTCCCAAATCTCCTCTATGAACCCATAGTACGAGTTCAACCCGTGTGCCCCCACGGTATTGAACCCCTCGTGAAATGCATCTATGCGGACACCGCTGTTCTGGACTGTGCTCTTCCTATCCTGAGCTGCCGTATAAAACATGTACCCATTTATGTTGTATCCTTGCCATGTCACATTTGTAAATTTTGGTCCTTTGGCCAACCATAGCAGCGTTTCATCACTTGATGATCTCCAAGCGAATCGCATCTTTAACCATTCGTTGAACCGACGGTTGTGCTCTCTCGTTATCCAAACCTCCGACCGGTCTGGATTCTGTTGGCGTACCATGTCTTTGTGCTCGTCGATGTACGGGGACACTTGGGTCATGTGTTGCAATATCGTGAAATGGGCCTACGCGTATGTATCTAGATCGGGAGTGATTGCTTTCCTCCCGATGGTCCCGATACACTCCAGTCTCCCCTCGTGGCGAGATAGAGGCACACCTATCGGTTCCACCTGAGCCATGTAGTCGACGCAGAACTCAATGACCTCTTCGGTTGCATAACCTTCGATGATACTGCAATCCGGCCGAGATCGATTCCGTACGTAGGACTTCAGAATTCCCATGTATCTCTCGAAAGGGTACATATGACGTAGGAACACAGGGCTGCATATCTTTATCTCTTTCACAAGGTGAACAATGAGATGGACCATGATATCAAAAAATGACGGAGGGAAATACATCTCAAGATGACATAGAGTCGTCACCACCTCGGCCTGCAGAGCGTTGAGTCCTTTGGGATCAATGACCTTCTGAGCAATTGAATTAAAGAAATAACACAGCCTAAAGATTGCCACTCGGACCTTGTTTGGCAAGATACTCCTAATTGCAATAGGAAGCATCTGTGTCATCAGCACATGACAATTATGAGACTTCATACCAATTAATTTCAAATCTTTAATGGAAACAAGTTTCTTAATATTGGCGGAGTAACCGGATGGAACTTTCACACCATGTAAGCTTTGACACAGTTCATTTTTCTCAGCCTTGGACAAAGTGTAGCAAGCTGGGGGAAGGTACATTCGTCCTTTATCGATCTCTTTCGGTGCTAACTCGGTTCTTATGTTCATATCAACCAAGTCACGCCGTGCGTTAACACCGCCTTTTGTTTTGCCACTAATGTTCAGTAAGAGACCAATCAAGCTATCACATACATTCTTCTCCACGTGCATGACGTCGATGCAGTGGCGAACTTCTAAGTGCTCCCAATAAGGCAAGTCCCAAAAAATTGACCGCTTCTTCCAGATGTTTTTCTGAGGGGTCCTTAATTTACGTCCCTTTCCAAGCACAACATCGATATCCTTAACTATATCATAGATCTCTTTCCCTCTAAAAGCCCTTGGAGCTGAACCGTCCTCCTTATTTCCGTCGAATTGTTTCTTCATATTGCGGTATGGGTGAATCCTGGGAAGGAACCTACGGTGACGCATATACATAGTTTTGCGCGAGTTGTTCAGCCATACACTCACGGTACCATCTAAGTAGTGCGGAAAGGCTTTGGCTCCTTTTGTATTGAACCCCGATAGGTTACAAAGGGCAGGAAAATCATTGATGGTGCAGAATAACATGGTGCGTAAAGTGAAGTTCACTCGTTTGTACGCATCCCATACTTGTACCCCTTCGTTCCAAAGTGTCACAAGATCTTTCAGCAATGGTGCTAGGTACACATCAATATCGTTCCCAGGTTACATCGGCCCTTGGATAAGTAGTGACATCAAAATGTATTTTCGCTTCATACACAGCCAAGGAGGAAGGTTGTACATACATAGATTCACGGGCCAGGTGCTATGTCGGCTGCTCAGATTACCGAAAGGATTCATTTCGTTTGTACTCAACCCTAACCTTATGTTCCTCGGTTCCGCACCGAACTCTTCGAAGCTCCGATCGAAGTTTCTCCACTGGGCAGAATCAGCAGGGTGTCTGAGATTCCCATCTTTCTTACGCTCCTCCGAGTGCCAACGCATTAATCTTGCCTCCTTTCAGTTCGCAAATAAACACTTCAAACGTGGGATCACAGGCAGATACCACAATATCTTAGCAGGAGGTCCTTGCTTCGCCTTAGCAGTATTCTTACGCTTGTATCGGGATGCTTTGCACACGGGACATACATGCATGTCTGCATACTCTTTACGGTAGAGGATACAATCATTCGGATATGCATGTATTCTTTCTACTTCCATTCCCAATGGACAAAGAACCTTCTTAGCTTGGTAGGTCGTGCTGGGCAACACGTTTCCCTCCGGAAGGATGTCACTAAGAGACCTAACAACGCCGTAAAACTCTTGTCGGACCAACCATTGCTTGCCTTCAATTTCAGCAGTTCAAGCACGGTTGACAACCTTGTGTATTCCGGCTTGCAGCCAGGGATCAAAGGTTTCCCCGAGTCCTCCATTAAGCTCTTGAATCTATAAAACTCTCTCTCACCGTAGTTCCCTTCTGCATCGCGTAGCATCTGATCCAGATTATCATCATACGATCTATCCTCATCAAAAGCACATTCCATACCGTGCATATCGTTGACTTCCTCGGCGATGTCGTCATTACTGACTTCCGGTATAATCTGCTCTTCACCGTGACTGCTCCAACATGTATATCCTTTTTTGAAACCCCTTTGTATTAAGTGAGCTTCGATCTGCGTCGGGTTGTTAAACATTTTTATATTACCGCAATCAATGCATGGACAATACATAAATTTTATCCCCTTCTTCAACATATCCTGCTCGGCGGCTCTTCTAAAAGCAAACACGCCATTAATATACTCTTCACTCACACGGTTCTCAATGTACATCCAGTTTCGGTCCATCTACACATATACGCACGTAACAAATTAATTAGTGTTAAATTATATTAATAAACCGCAAGTACCCTTCATAATGACCAAACACATTAGTGATTAGTCTAGAGCAAATATAAAGGGTTACAGATCGTTACACATCAGTGATTAGTCTAGAGTAAAAATAAAGGGTTACAGATCGTTACCCTTCTCTCCAAGGTGGCGCAATGTGGGAGGAGGCGCAGAGGTGCCGCAATGGGGAGGAGGAGGCAGGGGTAACAGCTCAAAACGGAATGGGCAGCAATGTGCATGAAAGGAGGCAGCAGCAGTAGGGTGGCACAACGGGGGAGGAGGCAGCAGCAGCAGGGTGGCCAATGGGGAGGAGGCAGCAGCAGCAGCAGGGTGGCGGCGCCTCAAATGGAATGAAAAGGGGGCCTGTCGGGAGCATCTATTTATAGTGCTTGTATATCACATATGGTTCTTGTAAAGAACCGTCTGTGATAGGCATGTATCACAGACGATTCTTGTAAAGAACCGTCTGTGATAAATAAGTATCACAAACGGTTCTTTATACGAACTGTTTGTGATACTTCACAGACGGTTCGTATAAAGAATCGTCTGTGATAATGATACTCATCACAGACGGTTCGTATAAAGAACCGTCTGTGAAGTATCATAGACGGTTTGTATAAAGAACCGTCTGTGATACTTATTTAACTGTCATGATACTTCACAGACGGCTCGTATAAAGAACCGTCTGAGATCACATACGGTTCTTTATACGAACCTTCGTATAAAGAACCGTGTTTGATATTTATTTAACTGTCTGTGATAATTTTATCATAGTCATTTAGTCTGCTCGTTCGTATAAAGAACCGTCTGTGATCTAATCACAGACGGTTCTTTATACGAACCGTCTGTGAAGTATCACAGATGGTTCGTATAAATAACCGTCTTTGATACTTATTTAACTGTCTGTGATAATTTTATTGTAGTCATTTAGTCTGCTCTCCCTGGATTCGGTTTGGAAGTTCTTATCCATGTATCCACCACGGCATGCAAATGTATATAGTAGGCATTTCTTCGTATCCACCAAGGCATGCAAATGTATATAGTAGGCATTTGCAAATGTATATAGTAGGCATTTCTTCGTATCCACCAAGGCATGCAAATGTATATAGTCATTTCTTTGAACCTTGTCCGATTCTTCCGACTTTAGCTAGAATCAATTTTTCAAAGATTAAAAAAAAAAGATAAACCAGCTGTTAGAATTGAATAATTTCCTTCCTTTATATGCTTACCTATAATGTAAACGCGTGCAGCACGAGGGGGAAAATCATCTAGATTCATGCAGAAAAATGAAAAAAGCTAATTTTTTTCTGTCACAATCACTTGATGAGCACGTTCCAGGACAGAAACTCTAGTATGCATTTGGCCTCCCACTTAATACATTCCATCCAAATCTCAGGCAAATTAAATTGGCACCAAGTTATGACGCTGAGTTGATAACATTTTGCCAAAACAGCACACCATTCATGGGTGTATAAAGAACACCATTGCGCACTTGCATGGCCATCATCTTCCTCCTAGGTAGGTCTAGGTCTTCTATAAACAATGGCGTCCTTTTCCTATCTCTTACTAGTACCTCTTCTCTTGTTCCCCATCTCCCTCTCTCCTGCACCTGCGCTGTGCTATATCAATCCAGGTTCAAGCTTACAGCAAAATTCCACGCAACCTTCCGCTCGTCAAACTTACATTGTGCTCGTCGAGCCACCCTCGCTTGACTACGATGCCAGCGAAGACGAGCACCGTCGGTGGCATGAGTCTTTCTTGCCGAGCTTGCACACCGACTCCGGCGAGCCACGCCTCACCCACTCCTACACCGAGGTGATCAGCGGCTTCGCTGCAAGGCTCACTCATGCCGAGCTCAACGCGGTATCCCAGAATCTTGGGTTCGTGCACGCATTCCCGGACCGAACGCTGCAGCTCATGACAACGCACACGCCAGAGTTCCTTGGGCTAAGGAACGGCACAGGGTTCTGGAGCGAGGCCCGCTATGGGAAGGGGATCATCGTCGGGCTGCTCGACACCGGCATCCATGCAACGCACCGTTCATTCGACGATCATGGCGTCCCGCCTCCCCCGACGAGGTGGAAGGGCTCGTGCAAAGGTTTTGCGGCCCGGTGCAACAACAAGCTCATCGGCGCCAAGTCGTTTGTTGGAGGCGAGACAGGGGATGACGAAGGTCACGGTACGCACACCTCATCCACGGCCGCAGGGAACTTCGTCACCGGCGCCTCGGTCCATGGTCTGGGTGCGGGCGTCGCGGCCGGAGTTGCTCCCCTGGCGCACATCGCCATGTACAAGGTGTGCACTGGTGATGGCTGTCAGCAATCGGCCATTTTGGCCGGCCTGGACGCGGCTATCAAGGATGGGGTGGACGTGCTCTCCCTCTCCCTCGGCGGCAGTACGAGTGTCAGCTTCGATGAAGACCCCATTGCAATCGGCACGTTCACTGCGGTATCCAAGGGCATCATCGTGCTGTGCGCTGCTGGCAACAGTGGCCCCTCGTTGGCGACAGTCACCAATGATGCGCCGTGGTTGCTCACGGTCGCCGCCGGCTCAGTGGATCGGAGCTTCCACGCTGACGTGCAGCTTGCCAGCGGCAAGCGCATCGACGGACAAGCGCTAACTCAGGTGTCGAACCCAAGCTCCAAGCCGTACCCTCTCCTCTACTCCGAGAAACGGCGTTACTGCCAATACGAGGGTGAAGGCGTCGTCGCCGGCAAGATTGTGGTTTGCGAGGCCCATGACTACATTGTTCAGAAATCTATCATCCGTGACATGAAGAGTGCCGGCGCGGCCGGCGTGGTGCTGTTCAACAAAGAAACCGATGGCTACACCACTAATCTCCGAGATTACGGTTCCTCCGTGGTGCAGGTGACCGTGGCCGATGGCAAGGACATAACATATTACGCGACATCGGTGAGCAAATCGGCGGCCACTATCACGTACAACAACACATTGCTTGGTATCGGTCCAGCCCCCGAGGTCGCGTTCTTCTCGTCCCGGGGTCCAAGCTTGGTCACCCCCGGTGTGCTCAAGCCGGACATCTTGGCTCCAGGGCTTAACATCCTTGCCGCATGGCCACCACAAGTGAAAGGTGTCGCCGGGCCTTACAACATCATATCCGGCACATCCATGGCGACGCCGCATGTCAGCGGCGTCGCGGCGCTTATCAAGAGCTCCCACCCCGACTGGTCACCGGCTGCCATCAAGTCAGCCATCCTGACGACATCGGACGCCGTCAACAAAACCGGTGGCCTGATCTTGGATGAGCAACACAAGAAAGCCAACGTGTACGCGACAGGCGCCGGCCATGTCAACCCCACCAGAGCCGCCGACCCGGGCCTAGTGTACAACCTCGGTGTCATTGACTACGCCGGCTACATCTGCTCGCTCCTAGGCGATCGTGCCCTAGCAACCATCGTGCGGAACTCGAGCTTGACCTGCGCGAAGTTGCCCAAGATTCCTGAAGCACAGTTGAACTACCCGACTATAACAGTGCCGCAGAAGTCGACACCATTCACGGTCAACCGGACGGTGACGAACGTGGGGCCAGCCAAGTCGACGTACACGCTGAAGCTGGACGTGCCGAAGTCGCTGACGGTGCGCGTCTCCCCGGAGACTCTGGTGTTCTCCAAGGCCGGAGAGAAGAAGTCATTCAGTGTGTCGGTGAGCAGCCACGGCGTGGACGGACAAGATACTGTGGAGGGAAGCTTGAGTTGGGTGTCAGGGAAGTATGTCGTGCGGAGCCCAGTCATCGCGGTCGTCGAAAACGGGAGTCCTCCGCCGTCATCAGGAAGGATGTCCGTGCCGTGAGCACGATGGATGTACGTAACATTCAATAATCGTCGTCTCCCTCTTTAATTCGTTTTTCAGTTTCCTTTTGTGTCACATAAACAGTGCTATGTAAATGTCTCAGTATTAGAGGCCAGAATATCATATGCGATACAGATTCAAACCAGAGCTCGGTCGTAGATCTATGGCTGCGGGATTGTGTATTCTGACCTCTCCATGCTGCCCCCTCTCTCTCAGCAGCCTAAAACTGCACTCGTCCAGTTGAGAAGGGCGCCTGTAAAAATTTGACAAGAGTTGATACCTTTTCGTAGTGCCGCGGGGATTGCGAGCCATTTCATTAAGAAAGAAAGGAGTTTCCACAAGGAGTTAGAACTCGTGTGGGATAGCCTAGCAGCAAGGGAACAGCAGAAAACTGAAGAAACACTTGCCAATTAAAAAAAAAAAAAACAGCCCGCGGCATTGTGGCAAAATTCAAAGCTTAGCTAGACACTCAAGCTAAAGAGCAAGCGCTGGGAAACAACCAGAAAACTACCTGTCATGATAGCTGCATTGGGCATGGGACTTTGTACTTTCTTCATTTCATTTCCATCCACTTTATACCAAATTTCAGCTTTTCTTCAATGTTCAAACAACAAAATCACGGGTGCTTACAACAAAATAAAAAGCGGGTTTCAAACTCAGTGGCCACTCTCACGTTCAACAACACATTGCTCGGTGTCCGTCCAGCTCCCTCCGTCGCGGCGTTCTCATCCCGGGGTCCAAGCCGTGTCACCCCCGGCGTGCTCAAGCCGGACATAGTGGCTTCGGGGCTCACCATCCTTCTCGTTCGGAGCCCGGTTAGGGAAGCATGTCGTTCGGAGCCCGGTTGTAGTCGTCGTTGGACTCGGCGGTTCTCTGTTGTCGTCAGGAAGTGTGTCCGTGCTGTGAGAATAGTGGTCGTGTATGCGTAATCCTTGTCATGTGTCCAACAATTAATAGTCGTCGTCTCTGATATAATTTTAAAAAAAACCATTTTTTCCATATTCATACTTGTAAGCAGAACCATGGTGACTTACAAAATTGTATTTTTATATATATATATATATATATATATATATATATATATATATATATATATATATATATATGTGGTGCCCTTTGTCATTACCTAAAGGGTAATCACACTTAAGCAACGGATTATTATTCAACACTGCTCCAACGAATAATAAATTTTACCAAAGTCAGCGTAGCAGAATAATAAGATAGAAACTACATTTTATTATAGTGGGTAGCCAAACAAAGCTATATTTTATTACAGTGGGTAGCCACACAAAGCTGTAGTCATTACTACAAATTCTTAATTACAACTGCAAAACGGGACAGATCCCCTCGTGCTCACCTGTTCTGCTCCACGGGACGCCTACTCGTCCCACTCGCCGAATAGGGTGTTCATCTCACCCTGGTCCTCGTAGTAAGCGCTCTCGCCTCCTGCGGCTCCCTCAGCACCTGTCTATCTTTCATCCTACTCGACATAATCCCCGGTTGGACTAGTATCTAACAAAGGAAGTAATAGCAAGAATGAGTACTAGTGTACTCAGCAAGCATTTATTAATAAGGATGCACTATATGATTCTTCTCTGTTGTGTTATCACATTTCTAACTCATCTGTTTCTCTGGAAAATAATTTACCAAATTAAGTGGCAAGTTTTAATTCCTGAAAAGACGATATCACTCGGTGAGAAGATGGACCCCTAGCGGTCACCATAGCCCCCAATCCTGGAGACAAGCATAAATTTATGATTTTATTTTGCACTGTGCAGGCTTGTGCCATTGAACCCATAGCTACTATGAGCCCTCTTAAAACTAGGTCTACCACATTTCTTTTGATGCGGTGTCAAGTTCAAAGTATGAAAATATTTTCCATGTTACGTGATTAAGTCTTCACGCATCTATTTTCCGTCGGTGTCCTGGGACGCGCACCTAGTCTTCCACTAAGTTCCAATAGTGTCGGTTGGGCCAGTTATCCCTTCACCCAACACTCCTCTACGCTAATATATGCGCCTTATATTCCTCACTTCTAGACTGCGCTACCGGTCCTAAGTTCCTCCACCACTCTCACCTTATATTACCGACGAGGATTAAAACCTCTATTTATTACTTAATAGATAAAGGACCATACGTCTTCATGGTCGTAACCCCTAAGGCTAACGACCTCACTAGTCGTGAGGATTCCAGAGGTTACACAATATCTAACCTGGTCGGAGAAGGTTCCCAACCTTGTCTCCGACCAGTCAAAAGCTCTCAAAACTTTGAACTGATATCTAGACCTAGCGGCAGATATATCCCCTATCGTGTGAAGAATGAGACATGTGCTGTATATCTCATACCACGCGACGATACGTAACTCTAAGTCACATGAATACGGTTAATGGCTCACTGACATATAACCGTACGGCAGTTGACACATTATCAACCGACGCCTCTCTTCGACCAGACGCGTTGCTTCCCGAACAGGCGTCTCCTCTAGAGACAACTGCCAACCCTTCATCAGCTACATAAGGAGGACTGCGGACTGAAGTGAAGGAGGCTGGAACAGTGAAGATTATTTAGAAAACACTCTCGGAAGAGCATTGTATTCCCGAATTAGTCTTTAGTCTATGTTACATACACTCATTGTAATAGCCAGTTCATAGCAATAAAGAGCATCCTCATTACTTTCCAGAAGATACGCACCATTTTCCTCTTTTTTTTCATATATTCAAAAGATCAACGATTTGATCGTCGACAGCTAGCGCCGTCCGTGGGGAAGAAAGTGCAAATCTTCTGAGGGAATTCTTTGCTCATCAAATCCTCGCTCATCCTTCTACTCATGAGATCATGGCAGGAACTTAGGACGAGGAGAATTGGTTCGATCTGGACGACTACTCCAACCTCGACATGGATGCCTGCATCCAGGCCATGCAGGGTGATTGGACGTCGTCCTCTTCTTCCTCTACCAATTCACAAGTCGCTAACAACGCTGAAGTCGAGCAGATGGATGAGGATGCACTACTGCAACAAGTGGCGCTTCCCGAGGGACAGGTCACTCCGACCAGTTCAGAGTGTCCAAGAACCTCTCCAAGCCCGGTCCTTCCGACCGGCAAAAAAGGTGATGAAACTTCAGCCATACAATCCGAGAGTCAATACACTCTCGACACCATCATGGTTGACAGGTATTCGCCCATGACTTCTGGGAATTCCAGGAGCCAACCGTCATCTGGTAACGGTGTCGATGAAACCCTCACCGGCCATGGGCCGAGTGGGGATGATAAAGCTCAGCATACGATCGACAGTTTGCCGTGTCAGGCTGAGTCCGCCACGGAGGCCTCAAGAGGTTCTCATCTCCGACCGGTCTCCGTCGTGGAAATGTCTGGTAGAAGTACTGGGAAGCTCTCCACTGAGTACAGTGGAAACTCTTCGGAGGGTCGATGCTGGAAACATGAGGTCAATGCGATCAGAAATACTGATCGCAATGCCCTGTACGGTCCTACACCCGCTGCCTCACCACCACCTACTGATGGAAATGGCGTGGGCAATCAAGCACCAGCTACCAGAGGCAACAGAACTGATGGGCGTCCATCAGTTAATTCGCCTGGTTCAGCCCCACCAAGGATAATAAGTCAAGTACAGCCAAGCGCGAGGTTAAGAGAAGGTTCGGATATGCGAACGCCAACAACCTCGATGAATCCTCCGAGACCTTCCATAACGGTACAGAATCTGCAGCGCATTCGTAATATTTTAAATAATACTGACCCTACTTTAGCAAAAGCTTCAGATTTTGTCCAACTAGTAGGACAGGTGTCGGAGATTCTCCAACAAACCGTACAACGTACGGAAGAATACCGAGAACGGAGGGCACCACAAAGTCAAACCATGACTTCGTCCCAGAGTTCTTCCCTCGGCAGAGGGCAACATGCGTATGTTGGGAATCAATCGATACCACAGCCCCCTCGACATTTTCGACCAATGAGTCATGAGGGAAGGAGATTGTTCCGAACAGGAGATTGTTCCGAACAAATACACCTTCTCGTCGAGAGGGTCATTCGCTTGGTCCGAACGATCTTCAACATAGTTTGAACCAGGCAGGTGATCGAGGGCGTCATAATTCTCGCGATCAGGTCGGAACGCCGGAGCCCCAGTTCTCTAATCTAAGGAACCGGTCCCCGACCGATCACAATCCGGCACCTTTTCAAAGAAGGCGCCATGAATCGATCCACCGCTGCGAGCTTTCTCTGCGGGGCTCAGTGTCGTTGGCCTAACCAGTTTTGACCGGCCAACATGGACAAGTTCAATGGGTCTCAGAACCCGTTAAAATTTGTCCAGATTTATACCACAGCCATCAGAGCGGCCGGTGGAGATGAAAACGTGATGGCCAATTACCTACCTACGGTGTTAGAAGGATCTGCCCGGTCATGGTTACTTAACCAGCCGGTCGGATCAATCTACATTTGGGAACAGCTCTGCGATCTCTTAATCGCGAATTTTCAGGGTACGTACGACCGCCCACGAAAGGAAGATGATCTACATCTGTGGATATCGTGAGGATATGTGCATGATCTTAGGATGATGAGTCAATTGGCAATGGCTTTGTTGGTTTGCAAAATCTCGCGTTTTCGGTTTTGCTTCAGGTCTGTCGGACCACAGCGGTCGGCCGGTGGCGGCGCCAGATCGCCGTGGAGAGGTCCGAGCCGCCGTGCTTGTACGGTCCGACCGGGTTCGGTTAAAAGTGGATTTTGGAGCTCAGCCAAAAATAAGATGTGTAGACAAGTGAGGGGAGTCTCCTGGATGTGGTCACATTATTTTTGGAGCTCCCAGTCGAAAGTTCTATTCATTTAAAAATTCCAGAAGGTTTCGGATTTTCAAGATGAATATTTGGCTAAGTCATTTCGGGCGGTCCGACCGCCGTTATGGAATCGGTCCGACCGGCCTGAAATCGGTCGGACCGGCCGTGTGGGGCGGTCAGACCGCCGATCACTTGGAGGTTGGCCTTTGTGGCATTGATGTGTTTTGATTGTGTTTATTGTGTGAACTTCAATGCTTTATTGTTGCATATTGCATTGTGGAACTGACGTGGGTCAAGTTGTGAAGAACTTATTCCCGGAGACGATTTGTTTGTCTATTGCTGTGCAGGTGGCTTGCAGGTCAACGACGTCAACGGTGAGGTGGATCGGGACTACGCTTGGAGAGCTGAGGTCCAGAACAATCATGGATGCCGGGTGAGGTCATGTGACTCAAGCATGGTGCAGAATGGGCAAGATGGATCGAACGGGTAGTTCGGTGCAGCTGGTTGGATCAGGCGGTGCGGAAGTCGGTGCAAGTCTTTGGGAGGTTCCGATGGGATTCGGATGGGAGAGACTGGCCGACGTGATGAGAGCCGCTGATCAACCTACACGTGGTGAAGCAGGCGATTGCTTCAACATATTTGTGTGAGTGGGTCCCATGTGTGTTTGGGTCCCATGTGTGAAACCCTAGCCTCTCCTATAAATAGAAAGGGGGGAGATGTAAAACCCCCAAGCACCTTGAGCCCTCATTTGCAAAGCCCCTTGTTAGGGTTAGGGTTTGGAGAGGAGAGGAGAGGAAGGTTGTGTGTGTGCTCTTTGTTGAGCTCTTGTCCTCCTTGAGGGAGTGGCTTTGTAAGCATCTTGTGAGATCAATCAATCTTGTGATGCTTGCTTAAGAGATCGATTGTCTCCTTTGTGTTCTTCTCTCTTTTGTTGATTTTGGTGCTTCCTTGATTCAAGTGTTTATGCTTGGTCTCTTGACCGATTTTAACTTGCTTTGATCCGTGGGAATACTCCTAGAATCATCTAGATCATCAACCCCCACAAGCAAGTCTTGAATCAAGTTTTTCATATTTCTAGGGTTTGTGCACTTCTTTGGTAAAACCTTAAGAGATCATTTATTTGAAGTGGATCTGATCGATCGCTGCTAGAAATAGGTCGTAGATATCCTCAGGGAGGTGTGCTCCAAATTTGGTCAAGTTTCATTGGTTGAATCAAAAGTTAGACCAATTTTCGTTTTGGATTTGAACTTTGTGTTTTGGTACTAGACTAAATCGGTCTGACCGATTTATCAACGGCGGTCCGACCGCCCGCCTTTCAGACCGCCCGATAGCGGCAGGTCGAACCGATTTCCAACGGTCCGACCGCCAGTTAGCCGCCGGTCCGACCGCCAGTCAACCGTCGGTTCGACCGCCAGTCTACCACTGGTTTGACCGCCAGTACTCAGACCGATCTTCTGAGATCATATCTCCTGTTTGGGTCTTGTGGTTAAGGGGGTTATCGAATTCAGCACAAGGCTTCCTCTGTGCGTTTACTGATCTTCTTAACTTTCATAGTTAAAGGAGAAAAGTTCGTGTTGAATTTGATTAAGGCGAAAAAGTCGAGAAAGCGCCTATTCACCCCCCCTTGTCGCATTTACGGTCCTACAACATCGGATCCGGCAGAACCCAAAAGAAACTCTTCGACAGTACATCGAGAGGTTCAGCTAGGTTCGTAATTCCATACCCGAGATTGCAGAATCTTCTGTAATTCAGGCTTTCAAGGCAGGATTGAGGAACCGGAGGTTTACCAAGGATATAACTATGAATCCCCCATGAACAACCGCCGAACTATTCGATATGGCGGATAAATATGCAGCCGCTAGTGAAGCGGTCGAATGGAGCAAAGCTATAGATCGAAAAGACAAAACTCCTCAATCTGGTTTAGAAAAGCCAGAGAAGAAGAATAAGAAAGTTCTCAAGAAGAAGAAGCATCGCAAGATGGATGGTAAGGAGGTCTTAGCGGTCCCGGAAAAGCTTACCAAAGGTAAGAGGGACTATATCGGTCGACGCAAATCAAAGATTCCGACCGACGGATGTATAAAGAATAAGAAGCGGTGCCTGCTTCACCAATAGGCAGGGCACGATCTGCGCACCTGTCGTGTCTGGCAAAAGAAGTTGGAAGATTATTATGCAGGTAAAGACCCCCTTCCCTCAATACAAGAGTTGGGGGAAGCAAGCTCCAAAAAGGACAAAGATAGCGACGAGGAGATGGAGTACCAAGAACCTCAGCACACAGTCGACATGATCTTTGGAGGATCTTCATCGTACGACTCGCAATGTTATCTGAAAGCCGTGGAGCGGGAGGTCAACCTAGTAGAGTATCCGATCAACATCAAGCCTTTGAGGTGGTCGGACACCGTAATCTCCTTCAGCAAAGAAGACTGCTCCGTCTCGTCGACTCGGCCGGGTAGGTTCCCTATTATAGTTGAGCCTACCATTAATAATTGTAAGGTCAATAGAGTCTTGATAGATGGAGGTAGCTCTTTAAATATTTTATTCTCGGGAGCTCTGGAAGAAATGCAGGTTCCAAAATCAAAGGTAAAGCCATTAAAATATGCATTCCATGGCATAGTCCCTGGCTCTACCACCAAACCGATAGGACAGGTGTCCTTACCGGTTACGTTCGGAAGTCCTGATAACTTCCGAACGGAAATGATTTCGTTTGACGTGGTTGATTTTGAGACCGCCTATAACGGGATCCTTGGTCGTCCGGCTCTAGCAAAATTTCTGATAGCCACGCATTACGGTTATTAGAGTTTGAAGATGCTAGGACTAAAAGGTGTCATCATCGTTCGGGGAGATCAAAAGATGGCTTATGTCTGCGATCGAAGATCTTTAGAACTGGTCGACGAGCTTCCAACTAGAAATACTGACTCTTCTGCGATGCAGGTCAAGCACTCCAGACCAAAATTGACACCCAAACCCTCCGATCAGACAAAAGAGGTGCTACTCTACAAAGGCACTTCTCCGAGAGACGCCAGGTTGAGAGACACCGACAGATCCGTTCTGAAGTTACTGATCGGAGAAGGGCTCAACCCTAAATATGAAGAGTCGCTCGTCTCTTTTCTCCGAGCAAACCAGGACATTTTCGCCTGGTAGGTGTCCGACATGCCCGGAGTCCCCAGGGAAGTGATCGAGCACAGGCTGGCCCTCCAGCCTGACAAAAAATCGGTCAAGCAGAAGCTAAGGCGTTTTGCACCTGACCGGAAGGAAGCAATCAAGTCTGAGATTGACAAGCTCCTCAAAGCTGGATTTATTCGTGAAGTTCATCATCCTCAATAGCTTACTAATCCTGTAATGGTGTGGATATCGTGAGGATATGTGCACGATCTCAGAATGATGAGTCAATTGGCAATGGCGTTGTTGGTTTGCAAAATCTCGCGTTTTCGGGTTTGCTCGTCGGACCACGGCGGTCGGCCGGTGGTGTCGAGCGGTCGGATCGCTTGAGGAGGAGTCCGGCCGGCCATGGTGGCGGTCCGACCGCCAAAATAAAATGGGTTTTTGAGCCGAGCCAAAATAGGTTGTGTAGGGCGAGTGGAGTCTCCGGATGTGGTCCCATCATTTTGGAGCTCCAGTCAAAAGTTCTATTAAATGCTGAAATTTCCGGAAGGTTTGAATTTCACGTTGGAATTTTGGCTAAGTCTTTTGACGGTCCGACCGCTGTTGTGGGAGCGGTCGGACCCGACTGAAATCGGTCGGACCGGCCTTGTGGGGCGGTCAGACCGGCAGTGACTTGGAGGTTAGCCAAGTTTGCATTGAGTTGTTTTGATTGTGTTTATTGTATGAACTTCAATGCTTTATTGTTGTATATTGCATTGCGGAGCTAACGTGGGTCAAGTTGTGAAGAACTTGTTCCCGGAAACGGTTTGTTTGTCTAGCTGTGCAGGTGGCTTGCAGGTCAACGACGTCATCGGTGATTGGATCGGGACTACGCTTGGAGAGCTGAGGTCGAGCGATCGAGGATACCGTGTGGTCGTGTGACACAAGCATGGTGCGAGAATGGGCAAGATGGATCGAGCGGGTAGTTCGATGCATATTTGCTTGGATCAGGCGGTGCGGATATCGGTGCGAGTCTCTGGGAGGTTCCGATGGGATTCGGACAAGAGAGGCTTGGCGACGCGATGAGAACCGCTGATCAACCTACACGTGGTGAAGCAGGCGATTGCTTTAAATAGTTATGTGTGTGTGGGTCCCATGTGTAAGTGACCCCAAAAGTGAAATCCTAGCTCTCTAGTATAAATAGAAAAAGGGGGAGATGGAAAACTCTTGAAGCATTTCATTTAGCCCCTTCTTCCTTTTTCTAGGGTTTGGAGGAGAGGAGAGGAGAACTAGGGTTTGGAGTGTGCTCCTTGTTGAGCTCTTGCCCTCCTTGTTGGAGAGGCTTTGTAAGCATCTTGTGTGACCGAACAATCTTGTGATGCTCAATTGAAAGATCATTTGCTCCCTTTGTGTTCTTCTCCCTTTTGGATGATTTTGGTGCTTCTTTGATTCAAAGGTTTATGCTTGGTCTCTTGGCCTTCTTTATCTTGCTTTGATGTGTGGGATTACTCCTAGAGTCATCTAGATCATCAACCCCCACAAGCAAGTCTTGAATCAAGATTTTCATATTTCTAGGGTTTGTGCACTTCTTTGGTAAAATCTCGAGAGATCGATTCTGCGAAGTGGATCTGACGGATCGTCGCTAGAAATAGGTCTCTAATATCTTTAGGGAGGTGTGCTCGAAATTTGGTCAAGTTTTATTGGTTGAATCAAAAGTTGGATCAAATTTCGTTTTGATTTGGGTGGAGTTTTTGATTCTGGATCGAACCGGTCGATCGGGTGTTGCAGCGGTCCGACCGCCCGGTATTTAGACCGCTGGTTTGCCGGGTCGAACCGCATGCCCACCGTCCGACCGCTAGTTGGTTGCCGGTCGATCATTTGGTTGATTGTCGGTCCGATCGCCGTGGTAGCCGGTCGGACCGCCAAGATACCAGATCGAGCAGTGAGTTCTTTTCACTATTTGTGTTGTGTGGTTGAGGGTTTATCGAATCAACACAAGGCTTCCACCGTGGCGCTTACTAATCTTCTTAGCTTTCATAGCTAAAGGAGTAAAGTTCGTGTTGTATTCGATTTAGGCGAGAAAGTTTTGAAAGCGCCTATTCACCCCCTAGTCGCCTTTACGGTCCTACAAGTGGTATCGTGAGCGGTTAGCTCTTCTCATAGATCTTAACCGGTCTTTGGAGCCATGGCGGCCGACAAGTACTCAACCAAGCCACACATTTTGAGGAGTTGACTTTGCATTTGGAAGGCTCGTATGCAAGCATATATCGAGGCTCAAGGGCACGCTATTTGGTTAAAGGTGAAAAATCCTTATGTCGTGCCAGCCGATGACGATATGATCACTCCAGATGTGGAGGCCAACAGCAAGGCTCGGAATTACTTGATCCAAGGCCTTAGTCGATCTGAGTTTGAGCGTGTTGCTCACTTGCGGTGCGCTCACGAGATCCGTGGACACTTTGTGACTATCACGAAGGGTCCATCGCGATCAAGGAAGTGAGATGTAACCACTCAAAAAGATTTACTCTAAGATCGAGCAAAGGCACGGTGAGTCTTTGGATGAGCCGTGGGAAGATTCTCTAAGATCCTTCATGATCTCGCGCCGTTGACTTGGTATTTTTCGAATCAAAATGCACGCCACTTCTGGGTGCTCTTGATGTGAAGGTCTGGGGAATGAATATCACTTCCATCAATGACAACACTGTCATGAGTGAGCTTACCATGGATAAGCTTTACTCGAGGTTGAAGACGCATGAGATTGATTTTATCTCGCGTCTCCCAAGACAGTCGATGGCATTAGTGGTCGACAAATCCAATGGTTGTTTTTCGAGTCTCTTGATTGTAGCTCATCCGGTTTTTCATTATCCGCTTTACATTCTTTAAGTGATGAGCAACTAGAGAAATCGCGCAGAGGATGACTTAGCCCTCCTTTCCACCAAATTCACAAGAGCGTATAACAAGGTGAGGAATAGGAGGAGAAGTGGACCTATCACGTGCTTCGAATGTGGTGAGCCAAACCACATTCGCTCCAGGTGCCCCAAGCTAAAGGGCAAGGAGGAGAAGGAGACACGAAGACATCCCCAGGAGAGGGATGCTAAACCCAAGAAGACAAACTATCGCAAGTTTGTCAGGCGGGTCCTTGCCGCTCTAGAGAACGTCAATATGAGCGATGTGGACTCGGAAACGGAGGACGACGAGAGTGACTCGTGGCAAGAAGAAGGCGCATGACTTCAGGCATGTGTTTCATGGCCAAGAACGACCACGACGGCGACTCCTCCAACGATGAGGATCCTTTTAGTGATCTCGATGAGGTATGCCCTTCTATTGCCGACATGAAAAGGGCGTTAGTGCTTCTTGAATGTAAATTGCACAAGCAAGTAAAAATGATTAAGAAGCAGGATATTATGATTGATAATTTGAACCTAGAAGTTGTTAGGCTTAAATCTATTAATCCTGATGATATTTGTGAATCCTGCACTAGCTTGCTTAATGACTTGACAAGCTTGAAATCTGCTCATTCCTCTGTCACTAATCAACTTAAAGATGCTCTCGATGAACTAGAATCTCTCAAGTCTAGTTCTGCTTGCTTAGATGCCATTTCACTTGATGTGACTGCCATGGAAGCTATCCCTTTAACTTGCTCAAATTGTGCCTTGCTTGAATTAAAACTGGATAGCTCCTTAAAAGAATTGCAAAAATTTGATGCTAGTCACACATGCTCTCATTGTAAGAATAATAAGATTAAGATGCAAGAGATGAAGGAAATGCTAGTTTACTCTAGAGTTGCATCTTGTGAAAATTGTCCCAAGCTTACAATTGAGATTGAAGCCTTAAACAAGACCCTTGAAGAAAAGGCTAAAATTGAAAGATCCATGTCTTTTCTCGCTTCTAAGAAAGTTATTGATTCTAACTCTTGTGTTTTAAATCTGAAGTTGAAACCATGATTAATCGATTCAAGAGGCATTTAGAGTCAAATTTAAGGCAGCTTGAATAGGATTAGAGAATCCTATTGTGTGTCTTGTGAGGCCTTCAAAGTGGAAGTGGCCCTTCTTAAGAGTAAGAGCAATGAGGTAATCAAGTCTAGCAAGTGCACTAGATGTGAGGGTTTAATGAAAGAGAATGATTACCTCAAGGTGACTCTTGAGAAGTTTTCAAGTGGGAAAAAGAAACTCAACATGATTCTTGATCAATCCAAGGTGAGCGTGAAAAATAGTGGTCTAGGTTTCAATCCCCTAGAGCATTCCAAGAAAAACCCACCTAGGATTGCTAGAGTTGTGAAGAATGGTTTGTTTGAGCTAGAACCTCCTAAGCCATCCGGGGTTGTTTTCAAACCATTGGTTTTGCTCAAACTCTTTCGGCAAGAAAGGTGCTTTCACTCATTCATGCATGCACCTCTCAAAAGGTCGAGACCATTGCACCTTCGCAAGAAAGAAGGCCATACTGTTGAGTTCTGCTTCCGGAGAGCAAAACTTGAGAGAAAAGAGAGGATGAGCGTCCTAAGATCCATTAGAGGAGTCCCTTCTCCAGCTGTAGTCTCTAGAGCTAGGCAGCCTGTTTATCGCACCACACATAGGCCTAGATTTGTAGAGAACTTTGTAGACTCTTTTGGTGGGTCTAGGCGTGTTGGATTAGGACATCGTGAGGAGAGACCACGGGTAGCACCTAGACAGGGAGTATCGATCTTTTGGTAGATCGTTTGGAGAGGTCTAGGTGGTTCTCATGTGCATCCTTATGATTTTATTCCCGATCATGTTTACGCTATTTCTATCGCTTTGCTCCCGGACATCGTGCTTCTCAAGATCTTTGGATTCCTCGATCATTTATCACTAATCCCGAGATCGAGGCACGGATGTTTTCGATTGTGCTTTTAGGTCCGTCATGCGAGGAAGGAGGACATATGGCTTGTTGACTCGGGTGTTCTCGACATATGACCGAGATTCTAGATGGTTCTCCTCCTCACACGTGCATCAAACAACGAATTGATTACATTTGGGGATGCTTCTACCGGACCGTGGATCGCAAAAGGCATTGTGCGCGTCAACGACAAGTTCATGCTAAAAGACGTCGCTTTGGTAAGTGGTGAGGTATAATCTTCTATCTGCTTCTCACCGCTTGATGAGGGTCTAGAAGTGAGGTTTAAGAGAGGTGAGTGTAGAGTTCTAGATTCCTCGGGTGAGCTTGTTTTTGAGATCTCAGATTTGATAAGATCTTCAGTGCAAATTTCAAGATTTCTTGATTTCAGTCCTAGGTGTCTTGTAGCCTCTCGATTCTCATGACCTTGTTTTGTGGCATCGTAGACTTGGGCATATAGGTTTTGATCATTTGTCTAGAGTCGGTTGCAAGGACTTGATTAGAGGTTTGCCTAGTGAAGGTCAGTTAGAGATCTTGTGTGCTCACCTGTAGACATGGTAAGATGGTGTCCGCTTCCCACCCACCTCTTACTTTGGTAATGACTGATGGACCGGGACAACTTCTTCACTTAGATACTGCTTGGTCCTTCTAGAGTTCATCATTTGGTGGGAAATGGTATGTTTGGTGGTTGTGGATGATTACTCCTGTATTCATGGGTTTATTTTCTTGCTTCGAGGACGAAGCATTTGGATTCTTTAGAGATTTGGTCCTTAGAATTCTTGTTGATATACTGGAGCTTTGAGAGCCATTAGGAGTGACAATGGGATGAGTTCAAGAATTCTTCTTTTCTACCTTAGACCGATTGGGAATTGAGCATCGATTTTCTTCTCCTAGAGTTCCCAGTGAGAATGGTGTTGTAGAAAGGAAAGAATGTAACACTTGTAGAGATGGCTCGGACCATGTTAGATGAGCATTCTACTCCTAGGAGATTTTAGGTGAGGTGATCTCTCGCTTGTTATATCTCCAATAGGGTTTTCTTGAGATCTGTGGTTGGGAAGACCTCTTATGAGCTTAGATTTGGTCATTCTCCCAAAGTCTCTCATTTCAAGATTTTTGGTTGCAAGTGCTTCATTCTTAAACATGGCAACCTTGATAAATTTGAGTCTAGATATTTTGATGGCATATTTCTTGGATATCCCGCTCATTCTCGTGGCTATCGTGTTTTAATGTTGATACTAACAAAATTGTTGAGACTTGCGAAGTCACTTTTGATGAGGCTAGTCCAGTACTAGACCCGATGCTTCGTGTACACAGTTCACGAAATTCAAGGAAGCATTTTCGTCGATGATGACTCGAGGATGAAGAACCAAACCATCCTCCGGCTACCTCGAGAGGGTGGAGAGCTCGCTACTACTACGTCGGTTTAGGTGGCGACCTCCTCCTATCCCCACCGACGATCCGAGTGGCTCTGTTCCTACCTCCACAACTCATGAGGTAGAGGCCATACGCACCAGAGCACCTCTTCAGATACAATGACAACATCCACTGAGCGGATGATTGGGGATCTTCAAGAGCGAGTCACTCGCCTCGTGTTTATTTCTCCCGATTCTCATGCACATTACGCTTTTGTCGCTTCTTTTGAACCCCGAGATATCACCCATGCTTTATCCGATGCCTCTTGGGTCAATGCCATGCATGAAGAGCTTGAAAATTTGAAAGAAACAAAGTCCGGTTTTAGTTGAGCGACCTTCCGATTCTCATGTTATTGGAACAAAGTGGGTTTTTAAAAATAAGCAAAGTGAGGATGGATTGGTTGTTCTTAATAAGGCTAGACTTGTAGCTCAAGGTTATTCTGTGTAGAGGGCTTAGACTTTGAGGAGACCTTTGCTCCAAAGAGCTAGATTGGAGGCCATTCGCATTCTTTTAGCATTTGCAACATCCAAGGGTTTCAAGCTTTTCAAATGGATGTTAAAAGTGCTTTCTTGAATGGCTTCATAGAAGAAGAGGTCTTTGTCAAGCAACCTCCTGGTTTTGAAAATCAAAATTCCCAAATTATGTTTTAAACTCTCTAAAGCCTCAGATGGATTGAAACAAGCTCCTAGAGCTTGGTATGACAGCTTAAGAGTTTCTTGCTTGAAAATGATTTCAAAATGGGAATGGTTGATAAAACCTTGTTCACTCTCGTGCATGGCGTTGATTTCTTGTTGGTTCAGATTTATGTGGATGATATTATTTTGGTGGTTCTTCTCATGCTTTGGTGTCTAGATTTTGATTCGATGAGCGGTGAGTTTGAGATGAGCATGATGGGAGAGCCGACATTCTTCCTTGGTCTTCAAATCAAGCAAGCGAAAGAAGGCACCTTCGCTCACGAGTAAGTATACAAAGGACCTTCTTGGCGCTTCAATATGGGAAGCGAGAGGCCAATGTCTACTCCCATTGCTACAACCACCGTCTTTGGACCACGATGAGGATGGAGAGTCCGTGGACGGAAGGAGTACCGCAGATGATTGGCTCCTCCTCTATCTTACAAATACGAGGCCGGACATACAATTCGTCGTATGTCCGTGGCGCCGCTTCGAGCTTCCTCGTGCTTCTCATCGTCAAGCAGTACGTCGCATATTCAGGTACCTTCAAGATACGCTTGACTTTGGACTCTGGTATTCTTCTTCTTCTGCTCTCTCAATTCGAGCATTTTTCGATCCGACTTTATGGGTGTAGAGTGGATAGGAAGAGTACTTACTGGCACTTGTCATTTCTTGGGCACATCTCTTGTTTCTTGGTCTTCTAGAAAAGTCTTACATTGCACCATACCGTGGCCGAGTATGTAGCCGCCGATGATGGTCGCTCTCGTGTTCTCTGGATTTTATCCACTGCGGGACTATGGGTTATCTTTGGGAAGTGTTCCTCTTTTCTGTGACAACACTTCTGCAATTAATATTGCCAAAAACCCAGTGCAACATTCCAGGACTAAACATATTGATATTCGATTTCATTTTCTAAGAGACCATGTTGAGAAAGGTGATGTTGTGCTTCACTTTGTAGAGTCTGAGCAACAGCTTGCAGATATTTTCACTAAAGCTCTTGATTCTTCTCGCTTCTTCGCTGCGGGGAGAGTTAGGGGTTATTAGTCCTATTGGGCTGTTTTGAGGGGGAAGTTGCTCTTTTTGCATTCATTGTATCATAATGCATGTTTCAATTCATTTGTCTTGCATTGTATAATAAAATTAGTGGTGCTTTGATTATTATCTTGTATGACTTGATTCCATCTTCTATACCTTGTCATATCAAGTGATAGTCTGCTAGACTTCTTTTATGGCTCTTCGTGTGTGGCTTAGCTTTTGCCTTGCTAGCTTTATATCTGTGAGCAAGTTGAATCAAATCATGTCTTGTTGGATCGTGTAACTAGTTTTGCTCTAGTGATCTTCTTATGATTCTTGCCATGTCTTACAGGTTGAATTGAGTCTTGAACTTATTTTGAGATGAAAAATGAGCTTTTTATCTTATTAAGTCAAGCAAATGAAAATGAGATTTTCTGTAAAAAAAGCGATCTCACCAATCCTTTCTCATGAGACGGCTTGCCATTGCACTAGGCATGAACTCAGGGGGAGTTTTGGATGACCTAGATCATTCTTTTAAGCTTATCGCTTGAGATGGTCGCGGCAAGGCTTGAGATCTAGCACAGTATAAAAAAGGGGAAGAAAAAGAAAAATTGCCCAAAAAGGGCTAAGTGCTTGAGCTTTGCTTCAAAAGATTTCTCTTAATGCTCAAATGCCTCAATTCTTATTTTGAGTCTCTTTTTACTTATAGACATGGCTTGACTCATTTTTGGTTGCTTTGAGTGAATCTATGATATTGAGTAACCTTTCATGATTTTAATTACTAATCTCGATTGTTGCTATCTTGGTTTTAGCTTTAAAGTACATGTTTTGCCATGATTGAATATAGCGTCTACTCTTTATATGGCTTGGTATAATACTTGTCTTGTCTTCATGTATAATGGTCATGGCTCCTTTTACTAAAGTTCAAAATAAAGTCATTCCTTCATGCTCTTTCTTCTTCATGCATCTTGATGAATTCATTGTCAAAGGGGGAGAAAGATTGTGAAGAAAATCTTTATTGGAGCTTTTGGTTTCATACTTAAGGTTTAATATATAAGAACTTCATAAAATAAAAAAATTGAACCTTTTGAAAATTTGTGATCATAGTGAGTTAAGTCTTATGGTTCTATTGTTTTTTCCTGATGTCATTTGCATTTGAAGAAGACTCACCGTGATCAAAGGTCAAATAGAAAAATTGTCTTTCATTTGGACTTAAGTGAGATTTTTGGCTACTTTCTGGAATTTGAATCCTCTTGTGCTTTCATTGCCTTATCTCACTTGCTTATACTATTCTGAAGCCAGCTTGGTCGGTTTCTAGGCTTTTTCTTGCTTATGGACCAAGTTGTGCCTTTATACGAAAACGGCGAAGTTTTTACTTTTCATTTCGAAAAACCATATTTTCTTGAAAATTGCCAATGTGTTCATCAAGGGGGAGATTGTGGATATCGTGAGGATATGTGCACGATCTCAGAATGATGAGTCAATTGGCAATGGCGTTGTTGGTTTGCAAAATCTCGCGTTTTCGGGTTTGCTCCAAAATTTGTCGGACCACAGGCGATCGGCCGGTGGTGTCGGTGGTCGATCGCCCGTGGGAGTCCGACCGCCATGGTGGCCGGTCCGACCATAAAATAAAATGGGTTTTTGGAGCTGAGCCAAAAATAGGTTGTGTAGGCAAGTGAGGGGAGTCTCCTGGATGTGGTCCCATCATTTTTGGAGCTCCCAGTCAAAAGTTCTATTCGTCTGAAATTTCCAGAAGGTTTCGGAATTTCACGCTGGAATTTTGGCTAAGTCTTTTTGACCGGTCCGACCGCCGTTGTGGGAGCGGTCGGACCGGCCTGAAATCGGTCGGACCGGCCTTGTGGGGCGGTCAGACCGGCAGTGACTTGGAGGTTAGCCAAGTTTGCATTGAGTTGTTTTGATTGTGTTTATTGTATGAACTTCAATGCTTTATTGTTGTATATTGCATTGCGGAGCTAACGTGGGTCAAGTTGTGAAGAACTTGTTCCCGAAAACGGTTTGTTTGTCTAGCTGTGCAGGTGGCTTGCAGGTCAACGACGTCATCGGTGATTGGATCGGGACTACGCTTGGAGAGCTGAGGTCCAGAACGATCAGGGATACCGGGTGAGGTCGTGTGACACAAGCATGGTGCAGAATGGGCAAGATGGATCGAACGGGTAGTTCGTGCAATTTGGTTGGATCGGCGGTGCGGATATCGGTGCGAAGTCTCGGGAGGTTCGATGGGATTCGGACAAGAGAGGCTTGGCGACGCGATGAGAACCGCTGATCAACCTACACGTGGTGAAGCAGGCGATTGCTTTAAATAGTTATGTGTGTGTGGGTCCCATGTGTAAGTGACCCCAAAAGTGAAACCCTAGCTCTCTAGTATAAATAGAAAAAGGGGGAGATGGAAAACTCTTGAAGCATTTCATTTAGCCCCTTCTTCCTTTTTCTAGGGTTTGGAGGAGAGGAGAGGAGAACTAGGGTTTGGAGTGTGCTCCTTGTTGAGCTCTTGCCCTCCTTGTTGGAGAGGCTTTGTAAGCATCTTGTGTGACCGAACAATCTTGTGATGCTCAATTGAAAGATCATTTGCTCCCTTTGTGTTCTTCTCCCTTTTGGATGATTTTGGTGCTTCCTTGATTCAAAGGTTTATGCTTGGTCTCTTGGCCTTCTTTATCTTGCTTTGATGTGTGGGATTACTCCTAGAGTCATCTAGATCATCAACCCCCACAAGCAAGTCTTGAATCAAGATTTTCATATTTCTAGGGTTTGTGCACGTCTTTGGTAAAATCTCGAGAGATCGATTCTGCGAAGTGGATCTGACGGATCGTCGCTAGAAATAGGTCTCTAATATCTTTAGGGAGGTGTGCTCGAAATTTGGTCAAGTTTTATTGGTTGAATCAAAAGTTGGATCAAATTTCGTTTTGGATTTGGGTGGAGTTTTTGATTACGATCGAACCGGTCGATCGGTGTTGCAACGGGCGTCCGACCGCCTGTATTTAGACCATTGGTTTGCGGGTCGAATCCGTTGCCCACCGGTCCGACCGCTAGTTGGTTGCCGGCCGATCATTGGTTGATTGTCGGTCCGATCCGCTCGTGGTAGCTGGTCGGACCGCCAAGATACCAGATCGAGCAGTGAGTTCTTTTCACTATTTGTGTTGTGTGGTTGAGGGGTTTATCGAATCCAACACAAGGCTTCCACTGTGCGCTTACTAATCTTCTTAGCTTTCATAGCTAAAGGAGTAAAGTTCGTGTTGTATTCGATTTAGGCGAGAAAGTTTTGAAAGCGCCTATTCACCCCCCTAGTCGCCTTTACGGTCCTACAAATGGTTAAAAATAATAATGGGAAAAGGCGAATACAGATAGACTTCACAGATCTTAATAAAGCTTGTCCGAAGGATGATTTTCCCCATCCTCGCATTGATCAGCTTGTAGACTCCACCTCCGGGTGCGAGTTACTGAATTTTTTAGATGCATATTCAGGGTACCACCAGATAAATATGAGTAAAAAAGATGAGGAGAAAACTTCCTTCATCACTCCATATGACACTTACTGTTATGTTAAGATGCATTTTGGTCTCAAGAATGCTGGTGCAACTTTTCAAAGGTTAATACATTGTGGATTTCATGGGGATATGTTCCAGATCTTAGGATGATGTGACAATTGGCAATGGCGTTTACGGTTTGTCGTTTCACGTGTTTTCGACAAAGTTACGGGCTTACTGCACAGGGGCGGTCCGACTGGTCCTTGCACGGCGGTCCGATCGGTCCCAAATCGGTCGGACCGGCCATGTGGGGCGGTCGGACCGGCAATGACCAAAGTGGTCAAAATGAGCTGGGCCAAAAATAGGTGTTGTAGGCAAGTGAGGGGATCCCAATGCACTTGGTCTCATGATTTTTGGAGTCTCCAGTAAGAAGTTCTATTGGTTTAAAGTTTCCAGAAGGTTTGGATTTTGAGGTTGAAATTGGCTAAGTCCCAGGCGGTCCGACCGCTCACGAGGAGCGGTCCGACCGCCAGAAGCGGTCCGACCGCTCACCCGAGCGGTCGACCGGTTTCTACTTGAACGCCGCCAACGTGGCGATGTTGTGTTGTTAGGTCAAAGTCATTGGTTTCATGGCATATGATTTGCATGATGCATGTTTTGACTAACATGGGTCAAGTTGTGAAGAACTTGTTCCCGAATTCGTGTTTGCTTGTCTATGGTTGTGCAGGTTGCTTGGTGGTCAACGGCGAGGAGGATTGGGACTAGACTTGGAGAGTTGAGGTCCAGAACGATTGACGATGCCGGGTGAGGTCAACGACTCAAGCGTGATACAAGATGGACAAGGGTGACCTATTGGCAAATCCATGACGCATGGTGAAGCGGTTTAGGTCAAAAGGTTAAAGACGGCGCTGCGATAAGGCGTGTGTGACCCGTTTGTTAGTGGGCCTTAACGGGAGCCCAATTAAGTCAAACCCTAGGATTTCTAGGCCTCCACTATAAATAGGAGGAGGTGGTGGCTGCACCCCTCGCTCTCGCCTTTTTATGTTTCAAAACCCTAATTGTCTTTATGGGAGTTGAGGTGGAGGCTAGGGCTTTTGATGGTTTGTGGTGAATTTCGTGATCTTTGATTGTCCACTGATCCATGATGGTGTGGATGTAATCCAGCATCAACCACGAAATCAATCTATGCAAGGTTTGCTTGAGATAAGTCTCTTTTCGTTCTTGCTTTCAATTTCGTGTTTTTAGGGCTTTCTTTGATCCGCGAGTTTGTGATTGATTCTTTCACGTGAATTAGCTTGCTGTGATATGTGTGAATCTATCTAGCATCATCTTGATCATCAATCACTCACGAACAAGCATTAGGATCAAGTTTTCGTTCTTGCCCGGTTTTAGACCTTCTGTTAATCAATTGGCAATTGCTCAAGATCGTTTCAAGAATTATCATAATATTCGATTGGAATAGGTCCTCAATAGCATATAGAAGGTGTGTGCAAAGTTTCATAAAGATTGGAGTTGAGAATCAAAAGTTTCACCTAATTGCAACTTCGTCATCGGCTGATTTTTCTTGTTTGGATCGGTTCAGATGCCGGTTAGACCGCCCATCATCACCGGTCGACCGATTTTGGAGCGGTCCGACCGCCAAAGACAACGCTTTGGTCGGACCGCCGACAATCGGTCCGACCAGGTTGGGTACAGAGGTCCGACCGCCCATGCCGTGAGTCTTTGCAATCTTAGTTGATTTTGTTATTTGCTTAGGGATTTAATTGGATTCAATACTAGTCTTCCACAGATCTTGGTATATTGATCTTCATAGCTTTCTAATAGCTACTGGAGTGAAATTGTATTGAGTTCATAATTTGTGAAAAAGTGAGCGTGCTCCTATTCCCCCCCACCCCCTCTAGTCGCCTTTACGGTCCAACAAGTGGTATCGAGCCGGTTAGTTCAATCTTGATCTTAACAGGTCCACCGAACTTTGGCGATGGATAAGTTTTCTACTAAACCGCATATCTTCGATGGGCACGACTATGCCTATTGGAAGAATCGTATGCGCGTCTTTCTTGAGAGCGAGGACAAGCTATTTGGGATGTTGTTAGAGCCCCATTGTTATTCTGAAATTGCTACACCGCTTCGCAATTCTTTTGGCTAACAACAATAAGGCTAAGAATCTTTTATATGGTGCACTTGGTAGACAAGAATATGATAGAATTTGCAATCTTTCAATCACGCATGAAATTTGGAACACTCTCGAAACATATCATGAGGGTTCGTCCCAAATCAAAAGGTGCGCCAAGCAGTTTACAAGCGTGAATACAATAAATTCGAGATGCGTCTGAGAGAGCATCGATGACATTTTCATCACTTTAATAAAGTAATTAATCAAATGAAAGTCGTTGATATTGAATATTCTCAATCTGAAAATGCCACCCATCTCTTGGCTGCAATCAACACCAAGGAGTGGGAGATGAAGGCTCTTGCTATAGAGGAAAATGTTGATCTTTCAAGTCTTACTTTAGAATTGCTTTATAGTAAACTCAAGACTCATGAAATTAAAAGAGTTGATCATCCCAAGAAAGATAATTTAGCTTTGGTAGCAGATCCTCTCAAAAGGCTCTTGATGACTCTTTTGAATCTACTACGGATTTTCATTTGCTTGTTTATCCGCTATTCATGAAGAGGAGCTTGAAAGTATTCACAAACAGAGTTAGCTCTTCTAGCCAAAAAATTCACACGGGCCTACAATAATGTGAGAAACAAAAGAGAGGTGGTCTGTGACATGCTATGAATGTGGTGAGCTCAATCATATCCGCAAATTGCCCCAAGTGAAAGGTAAGAGCAATCATAAGGAAGGAAAGTCACTTGGAAGAAGCCCCTTTCAACAAATCAAGGTATGATGCTAATAAGCTTGTGAAGGTCGCTCAGGGTCCTTACCGCTTTTGAGGATCAATCCTTGAGCGATGTGGATACCGGGAGTGAGGAGGACAAGGAGGAGGAGATCCCTCAAGGGAAAAAAAGAAAGGAAGGCCAAAGACTTCACCGGCATGTGCTTCATGGCTGACACGGACGACATTGATGATAATGAGGTATCTTTTTCTTATGATGAGCTTTCTGCTAAATATGATTCTATAGTTGAGCAATTGCTTAGTCAAGATGAAGCACTAGAATTTGTCATGACAAAAAATAAGAAATTAGAGTCAAAAATTAGCAAACTGAAAGTAGAGCTTAAAAATGCTAAGACTCTTGAACCTGATGAATGTTTATCTTGTCATGCTATGCATTGTAAATTACCAAGTTACAATCTGCTCATAATATTTCTGTACAACAACTTGAGAATGCTAGATCTGAACTAAATGAAATTAAAAGTGCTCCTTGTGAAAAATGTTTAGAATATAGTAAATTGATTGCTTTTGATGTATTTGATTCTAGCCCTTGCACTTCATGTTTAGAAAAAGAACGTGAAATCAAAGATATCTTAGAAGCTGCTAGAGCCAAATATGCTAAGCTTAAGGACGATATTGAAAATACTACTTGTGCTTCATGTTCCACTCTTAAGCTTGAAATTGCTTTGTATAAGGAGAAATCTATGAATAATACTTGTGATGCTTGTGTTAACTTGAGAAAAGAAAATGCTTACCTTCATGATACATTAGAGAAATTTTCTAAAGGTAAGAAACAATTAAACATGATTCTTGACAAGTCTAAAACTCCTTATAAGAAGCAAGGTTTAGGATTCAATTCTTCTCAAGACAATTCAAACCCAAAAGTCATTCAAGTCTTGGAAAAAGGTTTAATTGAATTCAAAACCCAACCTGCAAAAATATCTTTTAAATCTGCAGGTTTTGCCCAACCTTGTATTAATTCAAAAGGTGCTTCTTCTAGTGGTACCAAGTACCATTGCACCTATTGCAAAAAAGGTGGACATTTGATTGACTTTTGTTGGCGTAGGTTGAAAAATGATAGGAAAAATTTTGATAGAATTTCATTCATGCAACCTAGAGCTTCTATGAGACATGGTAACAATGAAAAGAATAAACCTGGATTAGGATTTTTCTCTCATGCAAATCATTATGTTGCTAAATATCCTAATTCTAATGTTTATCGATTGGCGGTCGACGATCACGGTGGTCACCGGTCGACTGTTTTGGTCACGATCGACCTTGACAAAGACAACGGTCGCCGATCGCCCATGGACGATTTAAGTCTCATGTTAATTTAAACATTGCTCATAACCGAATTTTAGATGAAATCAAGGATAGTACTTCGGTTTGTATACTCCTTGTAGACGTGTGTCTCAAGATCGATTCCTAAATCTTGTTTATCTAACTTGATATTGAGACACATCGCTCTTTTGTTCCTTGATTTTCGTGATTACCGTGGAAAGGGAAGAACACATGGTTCGTCGACTCGGTGTTCACGCCACATGACTGGAAACTCAAAATGGTTCACCTCTTTCACGCGGCAACAGGTGATGACTTCATCACCTTTGGAGATGATACACAAGGGCGAATTGAAGGAACAGGATCAATTAGGGTGAACAACAAATTCATTCTAAAGGATGTCGCTCTTGTGGACAAGCTTAGGTATAATCTCCTTTCTGTATCTCAGCTTCTTGATGATGGCTATGAGACTGTTTTTAAGAAAAATGCTTGTCGTGTGCTTGATTCTACTGGTGAGCTTGTGTTTGGAATCTCTAGAGTTGGTAGAATTTTGGAGCTGATTTTTGAATCTCTTCTTTGGATCTCTTAAATGTTTGCTTACATCTTCTTCTGATTTCTGGCTTTGGCACCGACGTTTGGGGCACATTGGTTTTGATCATCTGACACGAGTTAGCAACCTTGATCTCATGAGAGGTTTGCCCAAACTCAAAGCTGTCAAGGATGTTGTATGTGCGCCCTGTAGGCATGGCAAACAAGTTGCCGCTCACACCCTTCTCGTGACTATGGTTAAGACCGGACTGTGATGCTTGCTTCATATGGATACTGTTGGTCCTGCTAGAGTCCGATCAGTCGGTGGAAAATGGTATATTCTTGTCATAGTCGATGATCTTTCTAGATATACTTGGGTGTTCTTTCTTACTTCAAAAGATGAAGCTTTTGGCTATTTTCATGACCTTGTTCTTCGTTTGGCTTCTGAGCTTCCTGGTGCTTTGAGAGCGATTCGCAGTGATAATGGCACGGAGTTCAAAAATGCTTCTTTTACTTCCTTTTGTGCTGAGCGCGGTATTGAGCATCAATTCTCCTCTCCACACGTCCCTCAACAAAATGGCGTGGTGGAAAGGAAGAATAGGACCTTGGTCGAAATGGCTAGGACGATGCTAGATGAGTATAGCACACCGAGGAGATTTTGGGCCGAAGCTATTGCTACTGCTTGCCATATTGCAAATCGTGTCTTTTGAGACCTTCTTTAGGCAAGACTCCTTATGAGCTTCGTTTTGGTAGAAAACCCTCATTTCGCATTTTGAGTTTTTGGATCAAAATGTTTTATTCTTAAGACAGCAATTTAGATAAATTTGAATCAAGAACTTTTGATGGGTTATTTCAGGTTATCCCGCTCATTCGAGGGGTTTTCGGTTTTTTATCGAGACTAACATTATTCAGAGACTTGTAATGTCACTTTTGATGAGACTAGCCACGAGCTAGATCTATTGCTGAGATGATTTACAGTGACAGAGAGCATTTTGTGGAGGAAGATGAGGACGAAGCTAATATCATTCCTTTATCTGCTGCTCTTGGCGCCCATACCGATACAAGAACTCGCTACGTCTACTTCACCTTGATTGAGGCTCTCACTGCATCTTCATCATCAGTGATACTGCATGAGGTCGAAGAAAGCAGTATCTCACCCGGCGCTCCACCGCGATTCAGAGACAAAGATCCTCCGGAATGATAATAGGTAATCTACATGAGCGAGTCACTCGCCTGTATAATGATCCAAATCTCTACTCTCATTCGGCTTTTGTTGCTTCTTTTGAACCCCGCGATATATCACATGCTTTATCTGATTCTAGCTGGGTAAATGCCATGCATGAGGAGTTAGAAAATTTTGAAAGAAACAAAGTTTGGAACCTAGTAGAACCCCCTAGTGGTCATAATATTATAGGAACCCGTTGGGTGTTTAAGAATAAACAAGGTGAGGATGGTTACGTGGTTAGAAATAAGGCCGATTGGTAGCTCGTGGTTTGACCAAGTTGAGGGGTTAGATTTTGATGAGACATTTGCTCTGTTGCTAGACTAGAAGCCATTCGCATTCGCTTGCATTTGTCGCATCAAAAGGTTTTAAATTATATCAGATGGATGTTAAAAGTGCCTTTTTAAATGGTTTCATAGATGAGGAAGTGTATGTTCTTGAGGATCCTAAATATCCAAATCGTGTTTTCAAGCTATCTAAAGCATTGTATGGTCTTAAACAAGCCCCTAGAGCCTGGTATGATAGACTTAAGACCTTCTTGCTTAAAAATAATTTTGAAATGGGTAAAGTGGATAAAACTCTATTCATTCTTAGGCGTGACAATGACTTCTGCTTGCTCAAATTTATGTGGATGATATTATCTTTGGTGGTTCCTCTAATGCTCTTGTTTCGACTTTTCCGACACTATGTCCGTGGAATTTGAGATGAGTATGATGGGAGAGCTTAATTACTTTTGGGACTTCAAATCAAGCAATGCAAGGAAGGAACTTTCATCCATCGACGAAGTACACTAAAGATCTACTAAAACGCTTCAACATGGGTGATTGCAAGCCAATTTCCACTCCCATGGCAACCTCATTGCTTTGGATCCGGATGAGGAAGGAGAAGTTGTGGATCAACGCGAGTACCGCAAACATGATCGGCTCCCTTCAGATTTGATGACCTCGAGACCGGATATTCACTTCACGGTATGTCTTTGTGCAAGATTTCATGCGTCTCCGAGAACTTCCCATCGCCAAGCCGTTAAGCGCATATTCGGTATTTACACTCTACCCTCTTATATGGCATTTGGTATTCTGCTCTTGACTTTGTCCATTAGAGGCTTTTGATTCGATTTTGCGGATTGTCGGTTAGATAGGAAGAGTACCTCGTGCACTGTCACTTCCTAGGCACTTCTCTTGTATCTTGGTCCTCTAGGAAGCGGTCTTACATTGCACAATCCATCTTTGAAGCGGAGTATGTAGTCTTTGCTAGTTCTTTCAGCTTGATTTTATGGATGAGCGTCGACTTTGAAAGATTATGGGTTAAACTTTGCTAGTGTTCCTCTTTCTCGTGATAACACTTCGCTATTAATATTGCTAAAACCCGATTGCAACATTCTAGGACTAAGCACATAGACATTCGCTTTCACTTCCTTAAAGATCATGTTGAAAAAGGTGATATTGTGATGCACTTCGAGAGTCCAAGCTCAATTGGCGGATATTCTTACCAAGCCTTTAGATCAAACAGCATTTTCCTCCTTAAGAAGCGAGTTAGGGGTAATTTATCCTTATGGGTTGGTTTGAGGGGAGTTTGATCTTTTCTTATCTTTCCTTGTTCTTTTGATCTTTTATTGTTCTTTTTCTCGAACTTAGTGATCTTTTGAACTTTTTAGGTTTTAGGCTTTTTAATTGCATCTCATTGTGTCATATTGCATTCATATGAAAACTCCAACAAGTGGTTACAACAAATGGTATGAAAAATCCAAAAGATGCATTGTAATATAAGATTTTCTGCTTATTTTTAAAAATTGATGAAGCTTTGCCTATTACCCTTTAGAGCTTTTGTATTTCAATTCTTGCTCAATGTCATGTCTAGTTCTTTGACTTGCTAGAATTATCATGCTTTTACATGTGTAGCTAAGTCTTTGCTATATGAGCTAGAACCTTTTAAACAACTCAAACTAAGAAATTGCAATTTGTGGATGTTTTAGCGAGTTGCGTAATTAGTGCTCCTCTTGTGACATTGGCCCTGTCAGAATTGCTTTGTTAGCTCTTTGATCTAAAATTGACCATTACTTGAGCTTTTGTGTTCTTGAGATTCTAAAACTGCTCATGTGAAAAATGAAAATCAAGATTGTCTTATGCTTAAATTGTGCCAAACTATTCTTACGAGACTGCTTGTCAAATGACATGAACTTGGAGATAGTTTGATGAACAGACGATCTCATGGGGACCGCTTGTCAAAAATGACATGAACCTCAAGATTTGTCGCCGGTGAGAAGCTTAGAAAGAGTTTGTGGATGGCTCCTAATCCGGGATCTTCTTTACTAAGATATACCTTTAATCAACTCTTGGTCGAAGCTTAGGATGAGTTTGTGGATGGCTCCTAGTCCAGGATCTTGTCACTAAGTTAGATCATTAGTCAACTTCAATACTCAATGCAAATAAGAAAAATGTTGACAAATGGGCGTTTACAAAATATTGAGCAAAATGATTCAATACGGGACTTGATTGACTCTTAATGTGGTCTTTGTTAGATTTTTGATCTCACTTTGACATTTTGACATGACCAATTTCACTTTAGGATCCCTGTTGATGAACTTGCTGAATTTGAAGCGTTGCTTAAATTGATCAAATCTACTGCTTTACTTTTGAGCCTTGGATTAGATGGATTAGATATTGCTAAGTAGTAGTTAACTAGTTGGCCGTAGCATTATTTGCATGCAGACTAGAATGATTTGTCGGAACAGTAAGGGAGATTAATATGATGTTTGTAGTCGGAGATATCGATTAATAGATCTGTTTAGCCTGTTGTTCTGTTGAACGATTTATTCGGGTACCTTAATAACTAATTTTGGAAATGTCATCTACTAGTTAATTGTAGATAATTTCGATATCTTTCTATAGCATATTTAATCATGTCAATCGGACAAGTATAATTCGAGTTATGATTTTCGGAAGACTGCTGTCTTTGTGGGTGTCGTTTTTCGGCGCTGTTTTGGTAGACCAGATATTAAAAATAGTAATTAGACTAATTGGAGTTTTTGATCTACATGAAAGATGTAGATAATTGTCCAAGGGTTCTGTAGAATCTAAGAACTCGAATTTTGGTTGGGTAAAACAAAAGTTATGAATTTAGTAAGACCGCTGTTCCGAAGCGGACAGATCGGATTTCTGGGCTAAAAACGCAGGGTTAGATGATTTAATTAGAAGTCTTCGTAATCTAAGAAAATATGGAGAATTTTATGAAGAATCCAGAACAGGGTGGTTTGTCGTGATCGGACTTTTGAGTCAAAAGTTACGTTCGTTTTAGTACCAAGACAGCAATGGGTAATTATTCGGTACCGGAGAAGCGTGGTTGATTTGGGGACGTGTAGGAGCGATGTCGATTGATTGCTATTCTTGATGTTGTAGCTTGTATTGAAAATTTGTGTATTTAATGTAGGAGAGGCGTCGTACTTGTTGCCATCTTCTAGCCAAATCGTGCGTCGCAACTAGTAAAGGCAAGTGCATGGTAGACAGCGATCAATGATTGATCATTGTTTTCTTTATCTTCTATTACCATTATTGTTGTGCTTTTATTTTATTTAATTGCAAACAAGGGAATGGTATGGTTATATCTTTGTTGATAATCATGATGAAAAGTTGGATATGATGTATATGATGGAGTTTGCATTTTCATACATAAGCATCTTTGCATATGAGCAGGTGATCATGAATGATCACAACTCCACTGGAGTGGAGGAGGTCCCGATCCTTGTGGAGGAGCGGGCTTGAGAGTGAATGTTGTCGCGAGCATTCACTCATGCTATACTGATATCTGTGAAAGAAGTGCATGTTGACATATAGATTAGAGTTGCATTCATATATGAGACTAATGGGTGTTAAATAAAGGGAAGATAATGACATGAGAATGTTAATAGAAGTACTGTGATGATAATGAAGTTATTGAATTTGTTGATTTATTATTGTTGGTGTATATTGATGTGTTTCTGAGTCGTGGACTCACCCTTGCTCTTTGTTGTCTTTAGGTGATCTTCGAGGACGCCAGAATGGCGAGCGAGTAGAGCACATGGACAACACATGATCATTTGCCATAAGAATCTTTTCATTCAAAATTTGATTACCCTTGGACATGTTAGAGGTTGAATAAAGTTTAGGACAACGTTTTGGACTAGACTATTTGTTTTAATGATTTGGATTCATTGGTTGGTGCTATTTTGGACTATTTACCTGGTTATATTCCCCTTGCTTATTTATTATCGTTTGATCCATAATTATGCATGTTCTTTTGTGATCCATGGATATGTTTATCGTTGTTTCCTTGTTGTAATTTTATAGTGTGTCGATAATTATTAGTTTGGAAGAGTAGTTAGTAGCATTCCAGGCTCAGTGTTGGGCTGGGGTGTTACAGTTGGTATCAGAGCCAGGTTTTAGGTCCGTGGTGAATAGATTAACAACTTAGGCAAACTAAAATTGTTAAAATTTGTTTTAGTTTTAGTAAATCAACTAAAATTTGCTAATGGTTAACTAACCTAAAATTTGACACACTAGTGCACAGTAGATTAGCGAGAGGTACGAATATAGTTTTACACTTCCGTTATGTTGTTCATTGATGGATGATTTTATTTTGACCTTTGAACTCATTGTGTATTGTTGATTGTGGTTGATAGCTATGCCGAGGGGTAGAGGACGTGGTCGTGGTGGCCGCGGTCGTGGAGGTCAGGGCCGCGGGCGAGGTTCCGTGGAGCCACCTCCTGTAGCAGATGAGTCAGTAGCTGAGGGGGTTGCTGTTGACCCGCCTCCGGTTGGGGTCCAGGATGAGACCCCCGCTTTGCTGAGAGAGTTGGTGGGAGAGATCCGTGCTCTTCGTCAACAGGCGCCGGCAGCCCCTGTAGCTGCGGCATCTGTTGTTGCTCCTGTCGCACATCCACCGGTTCCTGAGGCGCGGATGTCACTTCGAGAGTGGATGGGGTTGAGGTTGGATCCGTTTGACGGGTCGGGCACACCGGTCCAGGCAGCGGACTGGTTGCGCTACATGGAGAGGCAGTTTGGAGCTTTGGAGATGTCCTCACATCAGAGGGTCCGTTTTGTAGCCTTTCAGCTGAAGGGGCAAGCGGATATTTGGTGGGAGGGCGTGTTGTCTTCGAGGACCGCCACTCAAGGGCCAGTCACTTGGGAGGACTTTGTTGATCAGTTCAAGGGGAAGTTCTACCCCTACTCGTTTGTTGAAAAGATGGAGGTTGCCTTGACGACCTTTGCTCAAGGGAAGAGATCTATTGCTGAGTATGAGGCTGAGTTCAACAACTTGGTTCGCTTTGTCCCTTCAAGATGTGAACGATGATCTTCGAAGCCAAGAGGTTCCGCTGGGTCTCAATTCGAGTACCGAGCATGTGTTGGGAGCTACTCCACTCCGTGACTACTGCTCTGTTGTGGAGCAAGCTAGAGGCATGGAGTTGGAGATGCTGACTCACAAAGGCGACAAGCCTCGGTGGGTGGTAGCTTTGGTGGTGACGTAAGAGGAGCTCTAGTGAGGAAGTGGAGTGCATTCGTGACCCTTTCAAGAAATTCAAGGAGGACCGCGATCCTTCAAGTCTAGCGATCGAGGCCGTTCTCTTCTTGGCGCCTCGTCCTTTGCAGTACTCGGCTCTTCGTCTGTCCCAGGCGGGGTATGCTTTGCTTTAAGTGCGGTGATGGACACCGTGGCTCTTGAGTGCTCTTGGACGGAGATTGCCGTCGGTGTGGGGCGAGGACACAAGGCGGGTGTGTCGCGAACCCCGCTAGTGTGATCAAGTGGGAGCTGTGCCATCTTCTTCTTGATGGGTCTGCTCGAGGATCTTTCGGATGATGATCGCCCCTCGCACCGCTACTTCCTTGGGCGCCCAAAGAGGGTACTCTGGCGCGCCACCACCTCTCGCACCGCTTCAGTTGCACGACCGGCTTTACGCACCGCCACAAAGAGATTGTCGGGCTCGCCGCCCGCCGTCGTCTTCTTTCGCCATGGCGCCACCTGGAGTGTACGCCATGCCCACAGCGGAGTCCGCGGGTCGTCCTGACGTGGTGACAGGTACTTTGCTTGTGGATTCGTTTGATGCTTTAGTCCTTTTTGATTCAGGGGCTACCTTTTCGTTTGTCTCGACGGCGTTTGCTAGGAGAGCGAACTTGAGTATGCAGTGGATTTCTCAGTCAGTGTTAGTTAGTTCTCCTGGGGGTATTATTGCTAGCTCTACTGTTTGTCCTGGGTGCTCTATTGTCATTGATGGAGAGAAGTTCACGGCGAATCTGATAGTTATTCAAATGGAACCGTTCGACGTTATCTTGGGTATGGATTGGTTGCACTCTTGTCGAGCCGTGATATCCTGTTTACGTAGAGCACTCTCTGCACTGCGACCCGTGGGAGACTTTGACCTTCAGTGCGCCGCCGCGCTCTCTTTTAGTATCGGTGGATGTTCCGGGTCGTGCGATGGCCCGGGCTTTTTTAGCTCTTGCCGAGAAACCGAGTGTGGCTTCGCAGATTGAGGAGATTCGGTGGTTAGTGATTACCGGATGTGTTCCCGGTGAGCTTAGGGCTTGCCTCCTGCGCGAGACATGGAGTTTCGCATTGATCTTGTTCCGGGTACTCGTCCCATCTCGATGTCTCCATATCGATTAGCACGTCCTTTTCAGGACGAGTAGAAAAAGCAATTGGATGATTTGTTGGCTAAAGGTTTGATCAGCGAGCGTATCGCCGTGGGGAGCTCTGCTACATTCACGAGAGAAGAAGGATGGGAGTTGGCGCATGTGTGTTGATTACCGTGCGCTTAATGCAGTCACAATCAAGAACAAATATCCATTGCCCCGCATTTTGGACTTGTTTGATCGGTTGAATGGAGCTCAAGTATTCTCCAAGATCGATCTCGGTCGGGTATAATCAAATCCGTGTGCGTGGCAGATGTAGAGAAGCCTTTCTCCACGGTATGGGCATTATGAATTCAAAGTTATGTCTTTTGGGTGACTAATGCACTGCTATTTTTATGGAGACCATGAACAACATGTTGCACGAGTATCTAGATGACTTTGTGGTGGTGTTCATTGATGACATTCTTATATATTCCAAGACCAATGGGGATCATGAGCGTCACTTGAGGCTGGTTTTAGATACTTTGAGAGAGCACAAGTTCTATGCTAAGTTGAAGAAGTGTGAGTTCGGATTTGTAATTGGGTTTTCGGGTCATGTGATTAACCCTCGTGGCATTCTTTGTTGATCTGGTAAGGTCTCCACGGTGGTGGATTGGAAGAGGCGACTAATGTGAAGAAGGTGAGGAGTTTCTTGGGCTTTTTGGATATTATCGGCGTTTTGTGCGGGATTTCTCTATCATCGCCAAACCGATGTCTCAACTTACTCGAAAGGTGTGAGGTTCGGTGGGTGATGAGTGTGAGCGGTTTACGCACTTTGAAAGAGAGGTTGGTGACCTCTCCTATTCTCACTCTTCCCGAGCCAGTGGAAGCGGTTCCTGATCTTTTCGGATGCGTCTCGAGTGGGTCTTGGCTGTGTTCTCATGCAAGGCGGTAAGGTGATTGCTTATGCGTCGAGAGGCAGCTTAAAGAAGCACGAGCGAATTATCCCACTCATGATTTGGAGTTGGTCATGCGGTTGTTTTTGCTCTCAAGATTTGGAGGCATTATCTATACGGTGAGCCTTGTGATATTTTCACAGATCACAATAGTCTCAAATATATCTTCACTCAGAAGGATCTGAATTTGAGGCAAAGGAGGTGGTTGGAATTGATCAAGGACTACGATCTTACTATTCAATATCATCCAGGCAAGGCCAATGTAGTTGCTGATGCCCTTAGTCGCAAGGCGACTCCTGCTACTCTAGATTGCCTCATTGCTGATTTTGATCGCATGGGAATATCTTATTGTTATGCGGGCACGACACATGTTGAGACACAGTTGATTCTTGAGTCAGCTATTCCAGACCATGTGCGGGAAGCACAACAGAGTGACCGGCTATTACAGGAGGTTAGGAAGCGTCTGGATGAGGGTAAAGGGGGTGATTTTAGCATGGACGATTCTGGTGCTTTGAGGTTTAAAGCCGCCTTTGCGTGCATAAAGGCGGAGGTCAAAGATAATATCTTGAGGAGGCACATCGCACTCCGTATAATCGCTCATCTGGTGAGACTAAGATGTATCGAGATCAAATGAATTTTTGGTGGAAAAGAATGAAGGTGGACATTGCTAATTATGTGGCTTCTTGTGGTGTTTGTCGACAAGTGAAAGCCGAGCACAAGCGCCCCGCAGGTTGTTGCGACCTTTGGAGGTTCCCAGTGGCCTTGGGATGATATCTCTATGGACTTTGTGGTGGCGTTACCTCATTCGGCCATGAGGAAAGGATGCGATTTGGGTAGTGGTGGATCGATTGACAAGTCACAAGACTTCATTCCTATTCGCACGACAAATTCAGCGAGTGATCTAGCTCCTATTTATGTGCGTGAAATAGTAAGACTGCATGGTGTGCCAAAGACCATCATTTCCGACAGGGACGCGAAGTTTGTCTCCAAGTTCTGGGAGAGTCTGCAGAGTGCATTGGGCACAGCTCCGCTTTAGTACGTTTCACCCTCGTAAAGATGGGCGGTCGAGCGCACTATTGGACTTTGGAGGACATGTTGCGGTCTATGCGTTTTGTCTTGAAGGGTAGTTGGGAGGACCGATTGCCACTTGCGAGTTTGCTTATAATAATAGTTATCATTCCAAGATAGAGCCGCGCCATTCGAGGTTCTCTATGGGCGGAAGTGCAGATCGCCACTTTGTTGGGATGCAGTTGGAGAGAAGGCAATTTTGGGTCGGACTGGATTCAGAAGACCGTTGAGCGTGTGGCCATGGTGAGGCGAGAATCATTAGCGTACTCGAGCGCAGAGAAAAGTTATGCCGATTTGAGGAGGCATGACTTGAGTTTGCGGTGGGTGACCAGTGCTCTTGAGTGTCTCCCACTAAAGGTATTGTTTGTTCGGTACCAAAGGGAAGCTTAGCCCGAGGTACGCTGGACCGCTCCCGATTATTGCAAGAATTGGGAAGTTAGCCTACCGCTTGGATCTTCCCGAGTCCATGCGTGGGGTTCTAATGTGTTTCACGTCTCGATCCGAGAAAGTTTTTGAGAGATCCGAGCATAAGATTTCATTAGAGCCACTGACTATTGAGCAAGACCTCACGGTTGAGTCGGGTCCGCGTGCATTGCGGAGAGGTCGGAGCGAGTCCGAGGCACAAGACGTTGGTATACGTCAAGGTGCCGTGGAACGATCACCGAGAGAGAGGCGACTTGGGAGTTGGAGTCTGCATGCGCGAGCAATATCCGAGTTGTTCACGTCGCACGTGTTATTTTGTTGTTTAATTTCAGCGGTGTAGTTTTTACTTGAGTAGAATCTACGAGTAGAATTCGGTCGAATCATTAAGGGGGTAGAATGTAATATTCGAAATAAATAAATAAATAATAACGTCTTTAAGGTCTTGTGCGTAATTAAATAAATAGAATACGTGAAAATAGGATAGTTGAGTTTTTTAAGGGCTATATAAATCGTGAGAGTGGATTCTAGAAACCCTAGCGATCTTTTTTTTTTTTTATCCACCGCCGCTCTCCGCCGCCGCGCTTCTGCTGTCGCGGCGGCGTGCCGCGTGGACGGCCGATGCTTGCCGCGCCGGTCTTGGTGCCCCGCCGTGTCGTGTGCTATCTCCGGTGAGCTGCGGCGCGTGAGCCTGCGCGCCGCCGGCGTTAGCGTCACCGAGCCTGGCGGATTGTGTAGGTGCGTATGAGTTCTGCCGGCCGGATTGTGTAGTTGCGTTTGACGTTGAGACGTATTGATTTATTGCTATGAGTTTAACGGATGTGTACTGCCTTGGTTAGCTAATTAATGGGAGGTGTCTTGTATGCATACACGTGATTAGTGATTAGTGGTAGCCGAATTTGTACTGCTAAGACTAGCTAATTAATGGGAGGTGTCTTGTATGCATACACGTGATTAGTGATTAGTGGTAGCCGAATTGGTGTTGTGATTAGAGAAGTACATACTGTGCAGTGGATAGAAATAGATGGATTAGATATTGCTAAGTAGTAGTTAACTAGTTGGTCGTAGCATTATTTGCATGCAGACTAGAATGATTTGTCGGAACAGTAAGGGAGATTAATATGATGTTTGTAGTCGGAGATATCGATTAATAGATCTGTTTAGCCTGCTGTTCTGTTGAACGATTTATTCGGGTACCTTAATGACTAATTTTGGAAATGTCATCTACTAGTTAATTGTAGATAATTTCGATATCTTTCTATAGCATATTTAATCATGTCAATCGGACAAGTATAATTCGAGTTATGATTTTCGGAAGACTGCTGTCTTTGTGGGTGTCGTTTTTCGGCTTGTTTTGGTAGACCAGAGATTAAAAATAGTAATTAGACTAATTAGAGTTTTTGATCTACATTAAAGATGTAGATAATTGTCCAAGGGTTCTGTAGAATCTAAGAACTCGAATTTTGGTTGGGTAAAACAAAAGTTATGAATTTAGTAAGACCGCTGTTCCGAAGCGGACAGATCGGCTTTCTGGGCTAAAAACGGAGGGTTAGATGATTTAATTAGAAGTCTTCGTAATCTAAGAAAATATGGAGAATTTTATGAAGAATCCAGAACAGGGTGGTTTGTTGTGATCGGACTTTTGAGTCAAAAGTTACGTTCGTTTTAGTACCAAGACAGCAATGGGTAATTATTCGGTACCGGAGAAGCGTGGTTGATTTGGGGACGTGTAGGAGCGATGTCGATTGATTGCTATTCTTGATGTTGTAGCTTGTATTGAAAATTTGTGTATTTAATGTAGGAGAGGCGTCGTACTTGTTGCCATCTTCTAGCCAAATCGTGCGTCGCAACTAGTAAAGGCAAGTGCATGGTAGACAGCGATCAATGATTGATCATTGTTTTCTTTATCTTCTATTACCATTATTGTTGTGCTTTTATTTTATTTAATTGCAAACAAGGGAATGGTATGGTTATATCTTTGTTGATAATCATGATGAAAAGTTGGATATGATGTATATGATGGAGTTTGCATTTTCATACATAAGCATCTTTGCATATGAGCAGGTGATCATGAATGATCACAACTCCACGGGAGTGGAGGAGGTCCCCGATCCTTGTGGAGGAACGGGCTTGAGAGTGAATGTTGTCGCGAGCATTCACTCATGCTATACCGGTATACGCGAAAGAAGTGCATGTGGACATGTAGATTAGAGTTGCATTCATATATGAGACTAATGGGTGTTAAATAAAGGGAAGATAACAGCATGAGAATGTTAATAGAAGTACCTGTGATGATAATGAAGTTATTGAATGCTGTTGATTTATTATTGTTCGGTGTATATTGATGTGTTTGCCGAGTCGTGGACTCACCCTTGCTCTTTGTTGTCTTTAGGTGATCTTCGAGACGCCGTGAATCGAGAGCGAGTAGAGCACATGGACAACACATGATCATTTGCCATAAGAATCTTTTCATTCAAAATTTGATTACCCTTGGACATGTTAGAGGTTGAATAAAGTTTAGGACAACGTTTTGGACTAGACTATTTGTTTTAATGATTTGGATTCATTGGTTGGTGCTATTTTGGACTATTTACCTGGTTATATTCCCCTTGCTTATTTATTATCGTTTGATCCATAATTATGCATGTTCTTTTGTGATCCATGGATATGTTTATCGTTGTTTCCTTGCTGTAATTTTATAGTGTGTCGATAATTATTAGTTTGGAAGAGTAGTTAGTGGCATTCCAGGCTCAGTGTTGGGCTGGGGTGTTACAATAGGTCAATTGAACAATTGTTCTTTCATATGGACCTCATGTGAGAATTTTGACCCTTTTCTGGAAATCAAAGTTTTTATGCTTTCTTTTGCCTTGTCTCACATGCCTATACTATTCTGATGCCAGCTTGGTCATTTTCATTGCTTTTTCTTGCTTATGGACCAAGTTGTGCCTTTGTGCGAAAACTGCGAGTAAACTCGTTTTCAGACCTCTTACTTACATTTTCTGGATAATTGCCAATATGTTCATCAAGGGGGAGATTGTGGATTTCATGGGGATATGTTCCAGATCTTAGGATGATGTGACAATTGGCAATGGCGTTTACGGTTTGTCGTTTCACGTGTTTTCGACAAAGTTACAAGCTTATCGGGATAGCGGTCCGACCGGTCCTTACGGCGGTCCGATCGGTCCCAAATCGGTCGGGACCGCCATGTGGGCTGATCGGACCGCGATGACCAAAGTGGTCAAAACGAGCTGGGCCAAAAAAATAGGTGTTGTAGGCAAGTGAGGGGATCCCAATGCACTTGGTCTCATGATTTTTGGAGTCTCCAGTAAGAAGTTCTATTGGTTTAAAGTTTCCAGAAGGTTTCGGATTTTCAGGGGTTGAAATTCGGATAAGTCCCAAGGGGCGGTCCGACCGGCCAAGGGGCGGTCCGACCGGCTCACCTGGAGCGGTCAGACCGGTTTCTACTTGAACGTCGGCCAACTTCGTGGCGATGTTGTGTTGTTAGGTTAAAGTCATTGGTTTCATGGTATATGATTTGCATGATGCATGTTTTGACTAACATGGGTCAAGTTGTGAAGAACTTGTTCCCGAATTCGTGTTTGCTTGTCTATGGTTGTGCAGGTTGCTTGGTGGTCAACGACGGTCAACGGCGAGGAGGATCGGGACTAGACTTGGAGAGTTGAGGTCCAGAACGATTGACGATGCCAGGTGAGGTCAACGACTCAAGCGTGATACAAGATGGACAAGGGTGACCTATTGGCAAATCCATGACGCATGGTGAAGCGGTTTAGGTCAAAAGGTTAAAGACGGCGCTTTGCGAAGGGTGCGTGTGTGACCCGTTTGTTAGTGGGCCTTAACGGGAGCCCAATTAAGTCAAACCCTAGGATTTCTAGGCCTCCACTATAAATAGGAGGAGGTGGTGGCTGCACCCCTCGCTCTCGCCTTTTTATGTTTCAAAACCCTAATTGTCTTTATGGGAGTTGAGGTGGAGGCTAGGGCTCTTGATGGTTTGTGGTGAATTTCGTGATCTTTGATTGTCTACTGATCCATGATGGTGTGGATGTAATCCAGCATCAATCACGAAATCAATCTATGCAAGGTTTGCTTGAGATAAGTCTCTTTTCGTTCTTGCTTTCAAATTCGTGTTTTTAGGGCTTTCTTTGATCCGCGAGTTTGTGATTGATTATTTCACGTGAATTAGCTTGCTGTGATATGTGTGAATCTATCTAGCATCATCTTGATCATCAATCTCTCACGAACAAGCTTTAGGATCAAGTTTTCGTTCTTGCCCGGTTTAGACCTTCGTTAATCAATTGGCAATTGCTCAAGATCGCTCCAAGAATTATCATAATATTCGATTGAATAGGTCCTCAATAGCATATAGAAGGTGTGTGCAAAGTTTCATTAAGATTGAGTTGAGAATCAAAGTTTGACCTAATTGCAACTTCGTCATCGGCTGATTTATCTTGTTGCGGATCGGTTCGAGTCGGCCGGTCGATCGCCGTCATCACCGGCCGATCGATTTTGAGCGTCCGACCGCACGGCAACAGTGGTCGACCGCCCGACAATCGGTCCGACCGGTTGGGTCCAGCGGTCAGACCGCCCGTGCTGTGAGTTCTTGCAATCTTAGTTGATTTTGTGATTTTGCTTAGGGGATTTAATTGGATTCAATACTAGTCTTCCGATGTACTGGTATATTGATCTTCATAGCTTTATCATAGCTATTGGAGTGAAATTGGTTTGAATTCATTATTTTGGGAAAAAGTGAGCGTGCTCCTATTCACCCCCCTCTAGTCGCCTTTTCGGTCCAACATACATAAAACTTTCGGCCTGCAGGTAGCTCGAAATTTAGAAGCCTATGTGGATGACTTGGTTGTGAAAAGTATCAATGCAGGCGATCATATCCTTGACCTACAAGAAACTTTCAACAACTTGAGAAGACATAACCTCAAGTTTAATCCGGAGAAATGTGTATTCGGGGTTTCCGCTGGAAAGCTTCTTGGTTTCCTAGTTTCGGCTAGAGGTATCGAAGCAAATCGGCTAAGATAACGGCCATCAATCAGATGCGCCCCACGACAACAAAGAAAGAGGTCCAAAAGCTATCGGCTGTATGGCAGCGCTAAGTCGTTTTATAGCCAGGTTAGGTGAGAAGGGATTACCTTTCTTTAAACTTCTTCGGAAGCATGGGAGTTTTGAGTGGACGAAAGAAGCCAACGAAGCCTTTGAAAAACTCAAAGAGTACCTTGGAAGCGCCCCGGTCTTAGTCTCTCCAAGACCGGAGAAACACTGTTGATTTACGTGGCTCCAACGCCGCAGGCTGTCAGCGGTGTACTGGTCGTAGAGCGTGAAAACGTTCAACGACCAGTGTATTACGTAAGCGAAGTCTTACATGGACCAAAGGAAAGATATCCACAGGTACAAAAGTTACTCTATGGTCTCCTTATGGCTTCAAGGAAACTAAGGCATTACTTTCAAGCCCACAAAGTGGTTGTACCTACAGGATATCCCCTAGGTCAAGTCCTTGGAAACAGGGAATTATCAGGACGAATAGCAAAATGAGCAGTTCAACTAGGGACGTTCGACCTCTATTTTATCTCACGAACAGCTATAAAGTCTCAGGCAATAGCAGAATTCATTGCCGAATGGACAAACCCAACACCTAAGCAAGAACTCGAGTACGAGCACCACGATGAGTGGACAATGTACTTTGACTGTTCATTAATGCTTAAAGGATCGGGGCTGGAGTCGTCTTGATATCCCCTACTGGCGAACGCATTTAGTACGCCATCCAGTTTAACTTTCCTGCTACTAACAATGTAGCGGAATATGAAGGTTTGCTAGCATGATTTCGAGTAGCTCATTCGCTCGGGATTCGCAGATTACTAGTGAAAGGCGATTCTCAACTAGTAGCGAATCAAGTAGGGAAAGAGTATCAATGCTCAAGTACTAAGATGTCGTCTTATCTGGGGAAAGTACGAAAACTTGAAAAGCACTTCTTCGGTTTTCAGATCCAACATATTCCTAGAAATGAAAACTTTCTAGCAGATCAGTTGGCACGGATAGCATCCACAAGGTCAACCGTCCCGCCGGGAGTTTTTCTTGAGCAACTCGATTCACCCTCGGTAATCGAGCCTTCCGAGAACATCAATGGTTCACATCAGGTCAATCCAATTGATTCTGATCACATAGATGCTCCACAGATCGGTGATGATCATGGTAGAGATTGGATGACATCGATCTACAATTATCTTCAGCATGACCTAATTCCAGAGGATGATGTAGAGGCTGATCGTATAGCATGAAAAGCCAAATCATACACTATATTCGAATGTACCTTGTATAAACGAGGATCTTATGGAGTGTTGATGAGATGCATATCTCACTCGGATGGCATTAAGTTGCTAATCGAAATTCATGGAGGAGTCCGTGGAGCACATCATTCCTACAGAACACTGGTCGGTAAAGCCTTCAAGCAAGGATACTATTGGCCAACTGCCCTTCATGATGCAAAAGAGCTTGTGACGAAGTGCGTACAATGTCAGTTTCATAGTCGATAAGTACATCAGCCGGCACAAGCTCTGCAAACAATTCCCCTTTCTTGGCCTTTTGCAACCTGGGGACTAGACATTCTGGGACCTTTCCCAAGAGCACCCGAGGGGTTTGAATTCCTCTTCGTCGTGATTGACACGTTTACAAAGTGGATTGAAGCCGAGCCAGTTGTTAAAACTACAACTGAGGCTGCTAAGAGGTTCCTCACAAAAAATGTGATTACACGATTTGGTGTACCAGTCGTATAATCACGGACAATGGTACCTAGTTCTCCAGCGGTAATTTCCAGGAATTCCGCGATGACCTAGGTATCAAAGTCCATTTCGCTTCGGTTGTTCATCCGCAGAGTAACGGAGCAGTTGAGCGTGCCAATGGTATCATAATGCAGGGGTCAAACGCCGAGTATTCGATCAGTTAATAAAACGGTCATGAGCTTGGGTTCAAAAACTTCCTTCTGTTTTATGGGTTGTTCGTACGACGACCAGTCGTGCGACCGGTGAAACACCATTCTTTTTAGTCTATGGGGCTGAAGCCATGCTTCCTCCAGAACTAAAAATTGGTTCTGCTCGCACTTATTGTTTTGATGAAAACGATCAGGAAGAAAGACGACTCGACGATGTCAATTTCCTTGAGGAACGACAAAACCAAGCCTTATTGCGTTCGGCAATCTATCAACAAGCCATTCGAAGGTACCACAGTCGTAAGGTGCAACCTCGCAGTCTAGCTATAGGTGATCTGGTTCTCAGAAAAATTCAGAGCCAAGCAAATCGCAACAAACTTTCTCCCAAGTCACCCGACCAGGTTCAGTACGATTAGCCATGTCAGACGGCAGGGTTTTGTCTAATTCTTGGAATATTGACCAACTGCGTAAGTTTTTCATTTAAATTTTATTTCCTTTCCATTCAGTTTAATAAATAATAAATCAATTAAAAAAGCAAGTGATGTTATTTATATGACGGGGCCTAGCTCTGGTCGACTGCGGTTCATATGCTTTATTTTTAAAAAGGTTCCGACCTGGTTCCGACCAAAAAGGTTTTCTAGTATTATCACGATCAGTTTTTTCAACAATCAGTACATACTTTCAAACAATGGTTGAGACTTAAGTTCATATTCTTGGCCTACTGCTTATATAGTAGAGGTCTTGTACTATAAAACAGTCGGGGGCTAGATAATATATGAATTCCATAAGTCGACTGGATCAACAAAAGATTTCATTGATAAGAGAAAGGTAAGTTTTTACATATTTTTGCATGCTCTCTCTCTCTCTCTTTACAGGGTTATTAACTACTAGAGATTGCCCTCCGTTAGTCGCTGTTGGATGGAGATCCGACCTCCATTTCTTCTGCAACCTTGTCTCCAAGAGGTTTAACTTCTTTGAGAAACTTGGTCGCCTCCTCAAGCAAGCAGTTAAAGTCTTCTTCAATAGCTTGAAGATTGATAGAGGGTCGGACGCCTTCAGTTTTGCCAAAGCTAGAATAACTCCACTAGCAATAGATTCCTTTACGGACTGGGCGTAATTATCTCTTGTAGTTTTGAGCAAGCCCTTAAGGTCCTCCAAAAGATGGCCAAGGTAATTTACCTTTTCCATTGGATCACTTAAGGAAGGCAACGATGATCCTGATCCCATATCAAAGATCATTTTGTTGAGTGTAGTAATCTTTAAGTCAAGATTAAGCAGGATTGCTGCCCCCTTGTCTTGCTCAAATTCCAAAGCTTTCTTTGCTTTGGTTAAAGCTTGATTTTGTTCTGCATAAGCAAAACAAATATTAGGCTAAAAAGGATCATAAGAGATACTAAGTCAAGTCTACGACTAAGTTACTTTCGGCCTTCTTCCTAGATTTTTTTAGGTATTTTTCATGTCTGGTCGTCAAGTTTTCGATCGACTAGTTTTTAGCTTGAACTTCCTCTTCAAGCTTTATTCTTCTGGCTTTTTCCGCCAAAGCTTCTTCTTTTATTTTCTCCAAATTTATCAAATTTGATAAAGGAGAATAGTTAAAGGAAGAAAGAAAAGTCTTGAAATAAGACAAATTAAGAAGAAAGTTCTTACTTTCTAGTTCGGAGTGTTTTTGCTCTAGATTCTTAATCCGATCGGTTAGTCCTCCGATTGCAGTAAAATTTTCAACCATATGCTGCATAGATAGTTTTTTTTAAAAGTTTCTTGTGAACTTCAAGGAAAACTATAAGAATGGTTGAGGACACTTACTTGAATTGCCACATCGTTATAATCGGCAAAAATCTTATCAAGATTCGCATTTGCAAGACGATCTGATACTCTCCTCCAAGCATCATCAAGCTCCTTATCCTCGATAAATCGAGGAGAGAAAGGGAACTTGTTAGTCTGGAAGGAGTTCCTTTCAGAAGTTGGAATCTCCTATGGGTCTGCAGAGATGCCTACCTCTGCTGACGGAGGAAAAATCACCACAGGATTCAAATCGGATTCCAACACTGAAGTAGGCTCGGGGGCTTCCCCAACCACTTCCTCCTCATGATTTCTTGCCTGAGGAAAGCTCTAGTCGGAGGTGCCCTCGATCACTTGACCTGCTGGAGTAACCTGATCGGGAGTGACTAGGGCTCCAACAGGTCTGCGCAAAGAAAAGGAAATTCAGAATTCAAGTTCGCCAAGGATATAAAAGGTATGCGTTCATATGATAATTTCATTTATAACATACCCAATTATCTTTTTTATCTTGACTCTGAAGCGCGCTGGCTTGAAGTCTGTAGCGCTGGCTTTTCTATTCTTTTCAACCAATTTTTCCAGTCTTGAACAGGTAGGGTTGGTTGTACCCTCTACATCCTTCAATAAACGATCAGATGTAATACTTTCAACCAATTGGTCGGGAGTAGAATCCCTGATCGTTGGATCAGAAGGTGTAGGATCATTGGTCACCAAAGTAGTTGCTTCAACGGCCCTTGGCAAATCTTGAGCAACTATATGAGACTCAATGACTACCGCTTGATTCAACAAACAAAGTTAGTCGGGTGATGAACATATTTTTCATCCAAGCTAAAGGTATTTCCTTCGGTTACCTACCTCTACACGATCACTAGTGATCGTAAGGTTGGTCGGTTCGTCAATTGGCTCACAGGTCTCCATGGCCTCATCAATTCTTAGACCAACCGACTACATATCAAAGAGGATTTTTAGGTAAACACCGATCGAAAAAGATTGTAAAGATGGAAAATAATTATCATGCTTACCCGAAGTCTCTCACTTTCTCTTCAAAGATGAGTCAACGCTAAGATCAAAGAGAAACCAACCTTCTCGTTAGGCTCTCCAGCACAGATCATTCTGATCCGGCTTCTGATTTCATCAGAAGATAATGCTGTAACAAAAAGAGAGGTCTTGGGATTATAAAAGCACTTAACCAGAGAAATATGATGGTTGGATTCTTACTGGGACTTACTTTCCCTAGAGTCCTTGGTCGCATCATCACGACCAATATACCAGAGCATCGAATGAGCTCTGGCTTTCAAAGGGCTGATGCTCCGCATGGAGAAGTCCCTCACCACGTGCCAGGAGGTTAAACCCCTGACACTCAGGAGATGGATAGCTTCAACCAATCTCCCAATTTTCCCCTCCTTCTTCGAGGAGGAACGCCATAGAGGGTTCTCGATAGTCTTTTTACCGCTGTAATAAAGGCCATCGCCCTACGCAATTTTCATATAAAACCAACTCTTCTTCCATGACGACCACGAAGACTTGGAGTACATTGGAATGTAGTCCTCAGCCTTCCCGTCGTGGAGACGCAAGGTACACTCTCCGGGTGTACCGGTCGTCTTCTTTGCATTCACTAATCTGTAGTAGTACCTGAAGAGGTCCAGGGTTGCTGGAATTCCCAGGTACGCTTCCAGAGGTAGACGAAGATGCTGAGGTTGGCTATGGTGTTGGGGGCCAGATTGATCAGTTCAACTCCATAATACTCCAAAACTTGAGAAAGAAAGGAGTGAACCGGAAGTCTGAAGCCGCATTCGATATATGCGAGAAAAATTGTAATTTCTCCATCCTCACCACTTGGAGAATGTTCCCCAAATGCTGATCTCCATAAGATCAGATTTCTGTCGGGGAGTAGCCTAACCTTCTCCAAACCTTCAAGTTTCTTCTCACTCAGATCGGAGATCGACCAGTTGGTGATAAGATCCGACATGGTGATTTCTTTCGGGTGAAGAATTCTAAGGTGATCGAAGATTTTTTTGGAAGATGAAGAGGAAAGCAAAAGGCGTAGGAACCCTAACACCTGGTGCTAAGGGGCCTTTTATAGCGACAACACTGTAACCGCTTCTGGGGAAAGTCCAACGGACAAAAATCCCTTTTGACCAGCGGACCAAGAGTTCCTTCAACTTCCAAGTCAATTTCTCAACTTTAAAAATAAATACGGACCACCTCAAATACCACGACATTTAATGAGGGGTCTACCCGGTACGATTGCATCGGGAGTAAGTGTCTATACAACCAGTTCATTTAAAGTTCGTGGGCTAGCTGACGAGGATTAAAACCTCTATTTATTACTTAATAGATAAAGGAACATACGTCTTCATAGTCGTAACCCCTAAGGCTAACGACCTCACTAGTCGTAAGGATTCCAGAGGTTACACAATATCTAACCTGGTCGGAGAAGGTTCCCAACCTTGTCTCCGACCAGTCAAAAGCTCTCAAAACCTTGAACTGATATCTAGACCTAGCGGCAGATATATCCCCTACCGTGTGAAGAATGAGACATGTGCTGTATATCTCATACCACGCGACGATACGTAACTCTAAGTCACATGAATACGGTTAATGGCTCACTGACATATAACCGCATTTCGGCGCTTGACACATTATCAATCGACGCCTCTCTTCGACAGACGCGTTGCCTCGAACAGCGCCTCCTCCGAGACAAGCGCCAACCCTTCATCAACTACATAAGGAGGATCATGGATCAAGTGAAGGAGGCCGTAACAGTGAAGATCATTTAAGAAACACTCTCGGAAGAGCATTGTATTCCCGAATTAGTCTTTAGTCTATGTTACATACACTCATTGTAATAGCCAGTTCATAGCAATAAAGAGCAGCCTCATTACTTTCCAGAAGATACGCACCAATTTCCTCTTTTTTTCATATATTCATATGATCGGCGATTTGATCGTCGACAATTAATTACCTGATGTGAAGAATATAATAACGTAACAAGGTACCATTTTCTACCCGACAAAGACTAGAAAATAGTTGGCACTTAAATAAGGTCCCTTTTCCGAGTGAGTTTTATTGGTCCTTAAGTATTATCCATATGTAAAGGGTCCCACCTTCCCTCTCTTTCCTACCAAGGACCCCCTTTACCATCCTAGTATTTACTCTTACAGCCCAACTACTCCTCTCAGCTATACTGCTCTTTTCTCATGTTTCACATATTTTCTCTTATATCTTTTATCCGATTTGATTTGAGAAATAGTTTTAATGCACATATATAACGATGATAAAGAAAGGTAACTTTTACATTTAATATAACTAGGTTGATAGTTAAGAAAATAGGCTTGCCTGTGTATTCATAGTAAAGCTCGGTGTCAACGGATCCTAGATCAGCTACTCCTGCCTGAGCCGATTCTTCTTCTGTAATTATACGACAGACACGTATAACAAAAATACTTGGTTGTTTGCGGTGCTACTAAGCTTACATTAACCAGCTAATCCCTTTTTTTAGTAGATTTTAATTTAATTAAATTTTTCATATCCTCGTTAGGTTAGCGCTTCCCGGCGGCTATTGTCCTACAACATGTTAGTTCTAAAACCTAAGGTCACTGAACTCACATATGCTCACCCCTAGCTTGGGTTGGCTCAAAACAGAAAGGTTGGGCTGCTTTTATGCGGGTCTTTGGATTCTTCCCAATTAGGCTATCTCAAAACTAACGACACACACCCACAACGCAAAACACTACACACATTCAACACTGCACACAATCAACACTACACAACGCTGCACTCCCCACCGCACCCAACACAAAACACAATGCACACATGCACGCTTTCTCTTCGGCTCTACTTCTCCTCTCTCCTCTGTGGTGGCTCTCCTTCTCTCGTCCAGATTCGGCATCGTTCGGGTGCGGCTAGCCCCCTACCACTCCCCTTCGCCGACTCTCCTCCGGATCTACACCAACTACCTCTGCCGCCCCTGTGCTCCCTGTCGCCTTCCTCACCGGTTCCCTTGGATCAATCTTGCCGCCTCGGTTTCCTTCCTAGGGCTCCTACCTCTCCTCAGGCCTTCTCAGTTGCTACCTTGCTTGGCTCCGGTGGTTCCCATCTATCTTTTACCCTTATTACCTTTTTCTTGTTATGCTGATTTTCCTCTATTTTGACTTGTGTCCTTGGGGATATTTTTGGTGGATTTTGGGGAATTTCAGTGGTGGCATGCTCGGTGGTTCCGGGGTGGCATGCTGGGGATGGCTCAGTTCCTTGGCTTCAGTGGTGATGGCATGGTGGGCTTCAGCCTCGGCTTCAAACCCTAACCCAAAAAAATTTCCCTTTTTCCTTCTTCATATTTTGCAAGCTTAGTTTACTTTATCAGGCTTTACTTTGTACCTAGCATGCTTGGTGTAGCTTGTTAGTGTGGCCGTGACGGGACTCAGGTGGGTGTTTGCGTCGGGGAGCTTATTCCCCCACCAGAGGGCGCACGGTGGCCCTTGCAGGCTCTTCACCGTTAGTGTGGTATCTATATCGACTGAGGCATGGTGTACCTTCCTCCTTAGTCACCTTGCCCGGTCAGTTGTGTCCGTGTGCAGTGTGGTATTGTGTGTGATGATACTAAGAGGGATGGTATGGGAATGGCTAATGTGGTGGGCTTACCTGACAGTTTGCTGGTCGGGGATGGTTGGTTAGCTGATGGCTTGGTCGGTCCTCTGGTGGTCTCTGTGGTGGCGGTCGGTTTGCGGTTTTCAGTTTGCCGAGGCCGGTCAACTGGTCACTATGGCCTACTCTTGCCTTCCTCATCCTTCCAAGCGTCTCACCTCCAGCTTTCCTTCCTTAACACCCTTTTGTGAGCTATGTGGGTTGATAGGGTTTGCTTCGACTTGCTCTCTTGCTCTTGCCGTGGGATGGCAGTGGTGCTGGCTCTCTCTCTCTCTCTCTCTCTCTCTCTCTCTCTCTCTCTTTCTCTCTCTCGGTTGAGGCTGGTCTCAGGGGGATGCAAAGTGGCAAAATGGCTATGAGCGATGGGCACAGTGTGTCAATTTAATATGTTTGAATGAAACACGGACCTAAAGCCCGCTCTGATACCAACTGTAACACCCTGACTATAAGGAAGTCAAGATGTCACCTACAATCACTACTCTTTAGAATAATAACATCAAAACGCATGACAAGGTGAAGGAGTTAATAAGGATATACTAAACAAGGATTCATCATCAAGTTTAATCAACGGATGGAAATAAACAATTGAGAGGATACGGTAGTTATGACCAAAATGGCTTATTACAATTCAACACAAGACATAAATAACGACAATAAAAGTTCTCAAAATATTTGAATTATGGTAGTGAGTGCATCGTGTTGAACTACCCTCCACGAGATCATTCTTCCTTGTCATTTACCTAAATAAAACAACAAAGCAAGAATGAGCCAAAGACTCAGCAAGTACTTGTATGTAACAATAAAACATACCATGAACAATTTATCACAATCATAACTTGAACATTGATTGGAAACAACTTTATGAATGGATGAAGTGAAATGATGCATTGAAGGAATTGGACATATCGCATCATATACCGCAGATAGCGAGTGAAACACCGTCGGTGTTCACTTAAAGTAACCGTATGAAGAACGTTTCATACGGCCGCCCAACGTGGCCCACATTGGAATGGTGGACTCACGTAACGTGGCCCATATTGGAATGGTGGACTCACGCACTCCATTCGGAATTGATGGGATTTTCAAGTGCCCATCTTTGGAATTGATGGGTCTTACAAAGGTAATTTATGCATGTCATGATGTGATCCCATGGCAAGATTGAATAGTACTCATAAATGAAAAGATACACATGGCATTCATCTACAAATACGGACAAATATAATCATTCATTCACACATCACATAATGCATCAATCATAGTATACAAGTTACTTGCTCGTTACACAAGGACGGTTTGAGAGGTAATCGAGGTACCCTCCACTCACCGCTTCACCGCCTACAATATAAAATGATCGATATGAGGACAACCGAGTAATGCAGCGATTGCTACACGTGCCCTCCCACAATCTCTAACCAAACCAACCAAACAAAAGGTTCAATTTGATCCTCTACACAAAAGTCCAGATTACCTAACTTCCGCAGTCATGCGAGAAAATTCACCATTAATTGTCTGTAACTCTAAAAGACATGAAACCAGTGCTCATTGATTCTTAACTGATCAGGCTACAAAACATTAGTCGACCGAATCCCCTGATTCGGCCAAAATAGAGGGCTAATTATCAGTTAAACACAACCCATCTATGTCTGTCCAGAATACAGATCAGTAATAAAGAAAACGGCGTAACTTTTAGACTACTGATCCAATGAGAATGATCCTTATCAACTTGGAAAGATAAATTCGAGAACTACAATAACTTAGTTGGGTGAAGGTTCTAATTCGGCCCCTAAGTTGAACAAAACCGAGGGACAAACCTACTGACCCCAGTTTTCAGGCAGACTGAACAGATCGCAATAACAAATTCATATCTTCCAAACTATAGATCGGATTTTCCTGATCTTGGTGCCAAAAGAAAGATAATGTTCCCAGGAATAAAACTCTAGAAGGGCAAAACCCCTGATTCGGCCTCTACAGTAGTCTAAACAATAGATGAAAATGCTAACATTTATCTACCCAGAATTCAGAACAGTGGTAAAGAAAATATCATAACTTTCATTATACAGATCCAATGGAGATGATATTTATCATCTTTGAAAGATAATTTAAAGGGATACAATAACTTATTTGGGTGGAGGTTCTGGAAATGCCTCTAACTAAATCAAAATCTAGGATCAAGCCGGCAGATCCTTCTCGTCAGACAAACAGAACAGCGCGCACTAAAAAACTCATATCTCCTAAACCGTAAGGCGGAATCACATGATCTCGGTGGCTATGGAAAGCTAAGAACAATACCTACAACTTTCTAAGAGATGGACAGGACAGAAAACGAACGCATGTTACCCAAAATCAACGTACAAGGCGGCGCACAGCAATAGGGAAAGGTGGCGGCGGCTCCAAAGGGGGGGAGGGGGAGAGAAATGTGGAGTTTAGGGTTTGGGGGTGGGAAACCCCCCCCCCCCTTATGGCCAGCCACCACATGGGCCCTTCCTGGGCCGTGGCCCAGGCCCAGGTTGCCGTGAAATCACAGAAAACCCCCTGGTGAAAAGATGATTCTGGTTTTTCGATTAGCTCCCTCTTCCGAAACTTCTTCTAATAAGCCGAATCACCTTCGGGGTATTACATTCTACCCCCCTTAACGGAATTCGACCTCAATTCTAACCGCAACTAATACCGTAACGAATTTCCAAGGAGTTGAAATCAACGGATTTAACCTGCACTTAAACAAACGGTTCGATATCGCCGCGCATGCGAGACTCTATCTCCCAAGTGGTCTCTCTCTCTAATAGAGAAACCACAAAGCAAAGATGTGAAGCAACGTCCGACCTAACAATCAACTTGAACTTTCTAGGTACACTCATCGAAGAGGATCAAGGTAAGACCTTACTCGATGGTCAACGCCTTAAACTAAAACTCGAACCTTGAATGGTTGGTGCCCACTCAAAGACACGAGAACACACCCGACGTTGTGTACTTGGCACAGATACCGAGACGGTCAAAACGAAATACCAACTTTCTAATTTCGCAACTTTCAAAACGAAGAGAATCCAATTGAAAATAGAGAGTCCTCATCGCGCCCATTCAATGCTAACTCTCCACCAAAAGATTAAATTCCAAATTTGACAATTCATCTCAAAACAAATCCATTTTCTAAATAGGCGGTTTACAAATGAACACCACTACTACCAAAGGAGAAATTATCTGAACGCCTAAACTAAACATTTGGCGCTTGTCCGAATTGGAAAGAATCTACATGCCAACACACCTCAACTCAAATTGCAGAAAACACCGGTCAACAATACCAAACTCAAACGAGAATCAAGAAAACACCTAATTATCCGATGAACATTTCTTTCCACAGTTTCTCTCTTCTAGGGATAAAATTTCTCTCGAACCTTGAATTTGACTTCATCGCATACCACACGAGCTTAAACCTCTTAGTTAAATATCCTCAAATCATGCTCAAACCGAATTAAATCATCCACACCATTGTGAAGAGACTCTATGAAATCTACAGGATACTCTAGGTAATACAAAATTGATTTGATCGAAGGCATCCATAACACCACAGTAGTAGGCACCACGCAATCACATTACCTTCAATTTCCAATAACAACAATTCAAGATCCTTAGCACGCACGGATATGTATTACATCAGAAGAGTTCTATCAATGACCATTCATTGCTCAGGAAACTCTATTATCCCACTTCCTCTACGCACAATCATCGCGTGACCAATGGTCTAGCATAAAAATGCACAAACTGCATCCAACTTCCAAAACCTCTACAACGGATTGCTCTTATAACCGATTGTGAAATCATCGAATTAAATCTCCAACATTACCACCATACTAACATACTCACTCATTGACATCATCAGAAATCACCCACACCATCTCGCAATGCTATCCAATTGCGTTACTCTAAAAATTCAATGAAGGTTTCCATACCTCCGATAATCACCAACCTTTCAATCTCGAATTGAAGTTCTAGAATTTCACTATACCAGGTGTTAATCGGCCGTAACACTTTTCAGACTTACTTCGAAGTCAAACATCTCAGGTGAATCAATTTCCCTCCAAGGGATACAGATCAAAACTATTTCACATTCTACTACTCCTTCGATAACTTGGTAGCAAAATATCATCGCTACGATTACTCATCCACCACCAAACAGTTGCCAAACTTTCACCTTGCAAACACTTCGCAACACGAAACTGTGATCCTTTCTCAAAAGGAAGAGGCGAACAAAAACAAGTTCATTCATACAGAAGCGTTGCTCACCACTACGCCAAGAAATTAAAAGAAATATTCTGCTAAAGGTGATCTTAGAAAATGAAAACTAAGTTCGTAGTTGAGGGAACACATTCCTCAGAAGATAATAGCAAATAACAACTGATAAGAAAACGGCATTACGATTGAAACTCGAAATCTTTGGAGTGAAAAGGGCAGAAAATTTAGGCATGTTTTAAAAACCTCAAGTTACAAAACTTGACTCGGACTAATGACTACTTCTCACTGCACTTTCCTTTAACACAACAATTAATCCTTGAACGAATAACACCTTGCCACATGAACAAGGTAAGTTCTTTAGTCCAATCCACTAACTACTTAAGAACCAATAACATTTTTCAACCCGCCAAATTTGTTGAATAGTTCATCTACTCATGAAACATGAGATCCAAATGCCTTCACCACAAAATTCAAGCATTTCCTTTACAAGACTTGTGGAAAACAAGCGGATTCTCAACTAATCGACGATAATTTACTTTGATTGTAACCTCTCTTAGCTAACCCAAACCAAGGAGCCTTTAGGGCTAAATCACACGAAACTCTTAAGAAGCAATAGGATAATCCTATACCTCAAGTTACCCAAAATATTTTCGTTTCAGATGATTCATGAACTCCCAAAAGGTCACGAAAACTAAACTCAAGTATTCTCATGTTAGCGATATCACCAAGGCGATCAAATTTCCACATGTATCAACATCAAACTCACTACAACATTTAGAAAGTATTTCGAAAGACCCACGTGGAAAGAATGGGTTGATTCTTTCTCAAAAGAAGAGGCAAATAGAAACGATCTTCACCAACTAGAGAATTGCTTACCACTCGCAAATGAACACAGAATCATTGGACCGTAAAGGCGACTAGAGGGGGGTGAATAGGAGCACGCCACTTTTCACAAATTATGAACTCAATACAATTTCACTCCAGTAGCTATTAGAAAGCTATGAAGATCAATATACCAGTACAGCGGAAGACTAGTATTGAATCCAATTAAACCCCTAAGCAATGCTACAAAAATCAACTAAGATTGCAAAGACTCACAAAGACGGGCGGTTCGACCACCGACCCAATCGGTCGGACCGATTGCCGGGCGATTCGACCGGTGTAGTCAAGCGGTCGGACCGCTCCAAAATCGGTCTCGACCGGTGATGACGGGCGGTCCGATCGCCGACTCGAACCGATCCGCAACAAGAAATCACCGATGACGGTTGCAATTAGGTGAAACTTTTGATTCTCAACTCTAATCTTTATGAAACTTTGTACACACCTTCTATATGCTATTGAGGACCTATTCCAATCGAATATTATGATAATTCTTGGAACGATCTTGAGCAATTGCCAATTGATTAACAGAAGGTCTAAAACCGGGCAAGAGCGAAAACTTGATCCTAAAGCTTGTTCGTGAGGATTGATGATCAAGATGATGCTAGATAGATTCACACATATCACAGCAAGCTAATTCACGTGAAAGAATCAATCACAAACTCGCGGATCAAAGAAAGCCCTAAAACACGAAATTGAAAGCAAGAACGAAAAGAGACTTATCTCAAGCAAACCTTGCATAGATTGATTTCGTGATTGTTGTCGGATTACATCCACACCATCATGGATCAGTGGACAATCAAAGATCACGAAATTCACCACAAACCATCAAGAGCCCTTGCCTCCACCTCAACTCCCTAAAGACAATTAGGGTTTTGAAACATAAAAGGCGAGAGAGGGAGAGGTGCACCACCATCTCCTCCTATTTATAGTGGAGGCCTAGACTCCTAGGGTTTGACTCCATTGGGCTCCGTTAAGGCCCACTAACAACGGGTCACACACGCACGCTTCGCAAAGCGCGCGTCTTTAACCTTTGACCTAAACCGCTTCACCATGCATCATGGATTTACCAATAGGTCACCTTGTCCATCTTGCGCCACGCTTGAGTCGTTGACCTCACCCGGCATCGCCGATCGCTCGACCTCAACTCTCCAAGTCTAGTCCCGATCCTCCTCGCCGTTGACCGCCGTTGACCACCAAGCTACCGCAAAACCATAGACAAGCAAACACGAATCGGGAACAAGTTCTTCACAACTTGACCCATGTTAGTCAAACATGCATCATGCAAACCATATGCCATGAAACCAATGACTTTGACCTAACAAATCAACATCGCCCACGGTTGGCCGACGCTCAAGTAGAAACCGGTCCGACTGGCCCAGTGAGCGGTCGGATCGCTTCTTTGGCGGTCGAGACCGCTCCTGTGAGTTGATCGGACCGCCCTTGGGACTTAGCCAAACTCATACTCCCAAATTCAAACCTTACGAAACTTTAAACCAATAGAACTTCTTCATCGAGACTCCAAAATTATGAGACCAAGTGCATTGGGATCCCTCACTTGCCTACAACACCTATTTTTGGCCCAGCCCATTCTCGATAACTTTTAGGTCATTGCCGGTCCGATCGCTTTACAAGGCGGTCCGACCGATTTGGGACCGATCGGATCACTGTAAGGACCGGTCGGACCGCCTCGCCTAGTAAGCCCGACACTTTGTCGAAAAACACGTGAAATGACAAACCGTAAACGCCATTGCCAATTGTCACATCATCCTAAGATCTGGAGCATATCCCCATGAAATCCACAAGAACCAAGAGGAAAACCAATTACGCAATGAACTCATTGAACATAGGTGGAGTCCACAATTGAAAACATGAGCCTCACAAGAAGAGAATGTCGGATCTTTACAGATAAGAACAACGATCATTCAAGATCAAAACGATCGCATCACCAAGAACCATTATAACTCGCACAAATCGCTTTACGTGGCAAACTTCGCTTATCATAATAAACTGGGACCTCCAATAGGTCATGAACACAAAACTCGAAATTGAATCATTTTGGAAACATCAAGAAGGTGGTCAAACTTCTTTCTCTACAAAAGAATCAACCTTACTCTCACATTACTGATCGTGTCAATAAACCTTCTAAAGGAAACATGATAAATCGGGTCATAAAAATTTTCAGCATCACATGGAATTATAATAACAACTTGTTCTAGAAAAGAATTCTGGTACGAAAACCACAAAGTTGAACAAACGTCACACCCAAAGACTTCAAAACTCTAGAGAAAGGGGGTTTCGACACTTTTCTTTTCCAAAGGGAGGTTCTAAACTCCAACACTCCAAATATTCCAAAGAAATGAACATAGTCGAAATTTCTTCAATGAACTTTGTGAAAGGAAATTTTCATTCTCCGAATCACAAACGGATAACCGAAATGCCCTTATCAACAAGAGAGATAGGGCTAACATAAGGAGATCGATCTTGTCAAAAATAACGTCACAAACAAAGAATGAGAGCTCAACAACCTGTAAAGGCAAGAAACTATTTTGAAAACAAATAGGGTCTAATAGAAACCCGTAGCTCCACAATCTTTGTTTGGGTACAACCCCGACTTAAGCATAACCAAGCACTCCAAAAGGGTTTTAACGCTTTTCTTGTAAAAGAGATGCATCAAATTTCAACAAGCAGAGGGTTCCAAAAGGAATACATTGAGCCAAAGCTTTCTCGTGTTAACGAACTTGCAACAAGAATTCTCATTAGACAAACCATCAAACGAGTAAATGAGTCGCTCTTTTCCAATGAGAAAGAAAGAACAACCATAAAAATATCAATGTTGCCAATTTACAAAGATCATTCGTAGTAAAAGCAATTCGACAATCGAAAAACAATAATATTTTTGGAGTACCATTAAAGGCCTTTTTAAACTCGTCTACCAAAATCATGAACCCAAGAGAAATTCATCAATCGCCACCGGACAAGAATTTGTCAAATTCGAAAATCAAGGAAGAGAACGACTTACTAAAGTAGCTCAAGAGAAATATGCAAGATCAATACACACTTGATAAAGAACTTGCAAAAGAAGTTTTCCAATACCGAGATTCCAAACGAACGAATGAGTTAAATTTCCCCAATAGGGGTAAAACAAGTCTTTTGTGAAAAGAGGAATCTTGCATTTGACTTATGCTCACGTGGAGCAAAAATATCACAATAGTCGAAAGGGCAATATTTGTTTCAAAGAACGAATCAGAGAACTGCTGGAGCTTGCCTTCTTCATTAAAACCCCAATTTCAAAAGAATTCACGAACTGCCAGGAACCACAACCAGAAACCAGATATCGCCGAGAAAGGCAACAAGTTCATCAATGAGCTCATGCTCAATACAGAGCTTATGGAACAGAGGTAAGAAGTTCTCTAATATCATACTACAAACAGTGGTGTAGCCTGGCAAAACCCAGGACATCAACCACGAACTCAACTGATCAACGCCCGCTAGCGAAACGCATAACTAATGCAATCAATTATGAATATATATATATATATATATATATATATATATATATATATATCGGATCATCTCATGACGATCATAGAATAATTTCATAGATAGAGGTTATCACATCATATCATGGATTAACACATCATAGCACAACACAATTTAACAACGACTCAATACTCGAGTCACCACAATTGAAATGCGGAAGCAACAGTTTACCCAACCTCTCCTAATGTGCACAGTGTGTCAATTTAATATGTTTGAATGAACCACGGACCTAAAGCCCGCTCTGATACCAACTGTAACACCCTGACTATAAGGAAGTCAAGATGTCACCTACAATCACTACTCTTTAGAATAATAACATCAAAACGCATGACAAGGTGAAGGAGTTAATAAGGATATACGGAAACAAGGATTCATCATCAAGTTTAATCAACGGAATGGAAATAAACAATTTAGAGGGATACGGTAGTTATGTAATGCCCTGGAATCAAATCGATGGAATTGAGAAGAAGTTGGGGAGGAAAATGCACTTTGAAAGAATAGAAATTCCATTATTTAATGGGGTTTTTAGCTATATCGCGGCAACCTGGGCCTTGGGCCAAAACCCAAGAGGCCCAAGAGGGGGGCCGGCCAATGGGGGGTGTCCTCCCCCTAACCCTAGCCGCCCACCCTCTCCCCTCCACTCCCTCCCCCTCTCCAACCGGCCGCCACCCTCCTCCCTACTGTGCAGCAATTTTGTTCGTCCGATTTGGGTAAGTTCCGTACGTTTTCTGATCTTCTCACCTCTTATAAAGTTGTAGCCCTTGATCTTAGCTTTCTTTTGGCACCGAGATCATATGATTTGGAGTTAGGGTTTAGGAGATATGGTAGTTTTACCGCGACTGTTTAGGAGAGCTGACGTGATTTGGCAGATTTTCTTGTCGGGCCATTATGATTTACTTAGAGGCCGAATCTGGTATTTTCGTCTTCTAGAGTTTTGTTCCTGATGTCGTTATCTTTCTTTTGGCACTGAGATCACTTGATTCTGCCTTACGGTTTAGGAGATATGAATTTTTAACCGCGCGCTGTCCTTTCTGCCTGAGAATTTGGAACTGTCGGTTTTCCCCTTGGTTTTGTTCAAATTAGGGGCCGAATCAGAACCTTCACCCAACTAAGTTATTGTAGCTTTCGAAATTATCTTTCCAAGTTGATAAGGATCATTCTCATTGGATCAATAGGCTAAAAGTTACGCCATTTTCTTTATTACTGATCTGTATTCTGGACAAACGTAGATGGGTTGTGTTTAGCTGTTATTTAACCCTCTGTTTTGGCCGAATCAGGGGATTCCTCCAACTAATGTTTTGTAGCCTGATCTGTTAAGTTTCAGTGAGCACTGGTTTCAGGTCTTTTAGAGTTACAGATAATTAATGGTGAATTTTCTCGTACAACTGCCCGTAGATCGATAATCTGGACTTTTGGCGTAGAGGTCAAAACGAACATTTGGGCGTGTGGGTTGATTAGAGGGTATCGTAGAACTCGTGTAACTATGTTATACCCTGTTATCCTTATTCTGTGACAATGATAGTATAGGCGGTGAGGCGGTGAGTGGAAGGACACCTTCGTTGCTTCCCAATACGTCACAGCACGGAAGGCAAGTGCAATGTTTAACTTGTGTGAATTTGATGAATGCATGATAATTTGGTAACTTATGAGTATTCCTGTGATTTTAGCATGATGTGGTAGATTTCAATACCTTCTTCTGTGATAAATTGAGATGAAGTTCAAGTTATGCATTTCATTCCATGCACACATATTTCCTGCCGCCCACGGAGTGGAAACTTGATTAAGTCCCATTAATTCGCCTCTACAAGACTGTAACAAGCCGCGCAACATTTCGATCCAATCTGTAATTTCGGAACTCTAATCCGACGCGAATCAAATGGTCTCTACCGCAACAAAAATCGATCAAACAAATAACCGGGTGCTCGTTACCTTTGAAGACCCGAGCACGACGAAGAACCACTCCCCGCCTGGTCCCCTTCTTCTTCCTTGGCCGCCACACCACGTAACAACCGGCGAGTAAAACGGCCCACGGAGGATGATCGGAGGAGGAGCGCCCGGGATCTTGGAGACCAACCGGGAGCACCAATGGCGGCCACCAGGAGGAGGCGGCGCCCAACCAGGAGGAGGCGCCGGCAATGGAGGGTGGAGAGGGAGGGGTGGCGGCTAGGTGGGGAGGGATGGGGCCGGCTAGGGTTTGGGGAGTGGCGCCCCTTTATGGTCGGCCACTTCATGGGCCGGCCGCCCTCTTGGGCCTCTGGGTCATGGATCATGCCCAAAGTTGCCGTAAAATCACGATAACCCCCCGCTAATTAGAATTTCCATTAAAACTATTTCTTTTCTCCCTCGACTTCTTTCTTTTACCGAATGCGATTCTGGAAACTTTTAAATCTCGTTTTCGACTAACTTCCAACTATACGAACTAGCTGGATTTATGAGGTATTACACATACCATGAACAATTTATCACAATCATAACTTGAACATTGATTGGAAACAACTTTATGAATGGATGAAGTGAAATGATGCATTGAAGGAATTGGACATATCGCAAAGATATATCTAAGATAGCGAGTGAAACACCCGTCGGTGTTCACTTAAAGTAACCGTATGAAGAACGTTTCATACGGTCAGCCCAACGTGGCCCACATTGGAATGGTGGACTCACGTAACGTGGCCCACATTGGAATGGTGGACTCACGTACCCATTCTGGAATTGATGGGATTTTCAAGTGCCCATACTGGAATTGATGGGTCTTACAAAGGTAATTTATGCATGTCATGATGTGATCCCATGGCAAGATTGAATAGTACTCATAAATGAAAAGATACACATGGCATTCATCTACAAATACGGAAAAATATAATCATTCATTCACACATCACATAATGCATCAATCATAGTATACAAGTTACTTGCTCGCAGGTCATGACGGCTTGGGAGGTAATCGAGGTACCCTCCACTCACCGCTTCACCGCCTACAATATAAAATGATCGATATGAGGACAACCGAGCACGACAAAGGCTACACGTGCCTCCCACAATCTCTAACCAAACCAACCAAACAAAAGATTCAATTTGATCCTCTACACAAAAGTCCAGATTACCTAACTTCGGCAAATGACGAGAAAATTCACCATTAATTGTCTGTAACTCTAAAAGACATGAAACCAGTGCTCATTGATTCTTAACTGATCAGGCTACAAAACATTAGTCGACCGAATCCCCTGATTCGGCCAAAATAGAGGGCTAATTATCAGTTAAACACAACCCATCTATGTCTGTCCAGAATACAGATCAGTAATAAAGAAAACGGCGTAACTTTTAGACTACTGATCCAATGAGAATGATCCTTATCAACTTGGAAAGATAAATTCGAGAACTACAATAACTTAGTTGGGTGAAGGTTCTAATTCGGCCCCTAAGTTGAACAAAACCGAGGGACAAACCTACTGACCTCAGTTTTTAGGCAGACTGAACAGATCGCAATCAAAAATTCATATCTCCCAAACTATAGATCGGATTTTCCTGATCTTGGTGCCAAAAGAAAGCTAACGTTCCCAGGAATAAAACTCTAGCAGGGAAAAACCCCAGATTCGGCCTCTACAGTAGTCTAAACAATAGATAAAAACGCTAACATTTATCTGCCTAGAATTCAGAACAGTGGTAAAGAAAATATCATAACTTTCATTATACAGATCCAATGGAGATGATATATATCAGCTTTGAAAGCTAATTTAAAGAGCTACAATAACTTATTTGGGTGGAGGTTCTGGAAATGCCTCTAACTAAATCAAAATCTAGGATCAAGCCGACAGATCCTTCTCGTCAGATAGACAGAACAGTACGCACTAAAAAACTCATATCTCCTAAACCGTAAGTCGGAATCACGTGATCTCGGTGGCTATGGAAATATAAGAACAATACCTACAACTTTCTAAGAGATGGACAGGACAGAAAATGAACGCATATTACCCAAAATTGACGTACAAGGCGGCGCACAGCAATGGGAAAGGTGGCGGCGGCTCCAAAGGGGGGGAGGGGGAGAGAAATGTGGAGTTTAGGGTTTGGGGGTGGGAACCCCCTTATGGCCAGCCACCACATGGGCCCCTTCTGGGCCGTGGCCCAGGCCCAGGTTGCCGTGAAATCACAGAAAAACCCCCCGGTGAAAAGATGATTCTGGTTTTTCGATTAGCTCCCTCTTCCGAAACTTCTTCTAATAAGCCGAATCACCTTCGGGGTATTACACTAGCGGCATTACTTCTTTCCTCTTAATCCATTTTATTGATCTTAGTTTGCTCTCGGTGTTTTCGCTTTTGCTTACAAAGGAATGGAATGGTGGCAGGGCTTTGGGTTAGAGGGGGAGGGCTCTATTCACTTGCAATACACAGAAGAGGGAATGCAATTGTTTTAGTCTACCAAGCATGCAAGTACATTTTGTAATTTAATTGCAGTTGTAATTTTTATTTTGCTTAGAGGTAAGGAATTATTGCAATTAACTCAGAGCTTGTATTCATGTTTTATTTTTGCTTTAGAATCCCCATTGTAAACTCTGATAATGAAATCTTGTATTTTACTACTTCTCCATGTGTTCTTAATTAGTCTGCAAATTACTGCTTATTGCTGATTAGATGAATTTAAGTTTTAGGGTTCTTTCAATATACTCTCTCTAGGCACAAAAGAGATGCCCTAGAATACGTGCAAGCAAACCTTATAAATTTTTAACCAAAAATATTGTTTAGAACACATAGCTTAGATATATGAAAATGATATGAATGGATTTGACATAAAAAATACTTTCATATTATTGCACTTTTATTTTTTTAAAATTGAATATATGATAAAGAGAATTTAGTGGTCAAAGTAGCATCTTGTTGACTTTGAAAAGTCAAAAATGTCACTCTTTTGTGACTGCTGGGAGTAAAACAGTGGTGTGTTTATGATCCAAATTCATGGGTTAGGATTTGATTCCGCTTCCAACTTAGAGTTCTACTGCTACGTGAAGTTGTTTTCAATCTCTTATAAATATGTATTTTTACACCGTATGGAAAAAAGATGAGCTTCATTTTAAACATTCTTACTACTTGCCGAAGATCAGAAGCTACAATTTTTCACCCATGTCGGATCCTGGGCGTTGAATACCTAAAATCCTCATATGTGTACCATACTAGTCTCATGGCTAGTACACACATCCACAACATTGGCATACACATCCATACATAATTACATACAACATGAAACAAATATGGTACATAAATTTAAGCGATTACATAATTTACAATACAAGGGCCGACCGGCCAAATAAAAGTTCAAGTATCAGAAGTAGCAACGGAAATTTAATAAATTAAATGTAAAATTCCAGCGGCATGCACATCCAAACCCTCAGGCAACCGACAAAGAGTAAACCATAGAAAGACCCGTCCCCGTATCCCCCGGTACCGGGACCGAAGAAGGCATACGAGTTCTCTAGTTTATCTGGCATCCGTCGATACCACCGCACACAACATTATAGTATGCAGTCCAGAGCACGTATCGAAGCATTTACATCACCTAGTCCTAACCTTGAACTAGCCCAGTAATAACAACACTCACTTCCATCTCGGGTACCTCCCGTCAAAGTGAGGTATTAATCGTTGTGTCAGAAGGCTTTGGTTCCAACGCCTTGGTGAAGGGAGCCCCTTCGAGCAATCCAACATGCTCACAATACTATGGCCTACCAACATGCAAGGCTAGTTTTTGATGACTTAATTAGCTAAGGTCATCACATACCAGCACATGTGGTTGTACAATTAGGCTTACATATGATTCACCGGCGTTTGGTCCTTAATTGACCCAGGCGATGATCTCCGCCTATCTGCATGCGAGAAACCCCCTTACATTCATACGTTCAAATTATAACCCCTCCGCGTCGTAATCTAGGTTTTTTATTTTTATACAAAATTAACAGAGGTAACCCCTCTGGACCTTCATTTAAAAAATCTCCCAAATCATATTCAATATTTTATCCACTTTCAAATTTTAGTAAAGACTAGAGCCCGGCTAAGCATTTATACGACACTCGCATTCGAAAGACCCAATTCAACATCTTCTATTGCTTAAACCATACCCTAATGGCCAGGACAGTAAGAATATCAATATTTCATAGAGAATCATGCATCGAATATGAATTTAACTTCCGTTACCCATAAATATAGCAATTTTAAGCAACTATACACGTATGCCAAATAGATTTTGCAAAAATAAATACAATAAATGGAATAGTAGGATCTACATCGTCAAAAATTTCGCCCACACTATCGACGTCTATTCAAAATAGCCGATAGCAAATTAATTATAGAAAAATAATTTCAGTGGCAACTAAATCCAAATATTTTGCATATTCAGACAGAGCATTATTTTAGATGAATATAGAAAAAAAGATTCATTTAAGTTGGAGTTCATATGCAAAAGTTATTAACATTTTAATTTCCTTCAAAATAACCTCATGCTTGGGGCGGAGGGATTGGCATAGTTACTCACCAAGGCCGATGAGGAAAGGGGGAAACCAAACCCAGAGAGCCCGGTGCAGAAATATCCTGGCCTAGTCCGAAGATGAGCTATAGTCCGTTTTGGCGCAGGATGCTTGTAATCAGGTGGAGCACCAACAAACGAACAAACAACTTTCATTGGAGTTTCAAGGTAGAGCCATGGATCCATGGTAGTGCAAATAACTAGTAAGAAGTCAGATGCTCTCCAAATTTTTACCAATCATAATTCCTAATTGAATCATTAATTGCACTGATAAAGGCTCATCAGCATTAACCATTCTCCATAATTAATCTCCAATGGTAGGTTTAGAACCCAATGGCCTTATCATTCAATATAAATGTTACTTCTTATCATCTACACATGTTATATCCCTTTGAAATTTTATTACGATATCATTACTATCTAAAACTCCCGGTATCGTATCATTATTCATCTGGTCCATCCAACATACACTTTCTGTTATATCATTTAGGGTTTCATTAATCGAATCATGGTTATCTAAATTTTATTTTTCACAAAGAATTTATTGGGTAAATCCAATTTCAGAATTCATATCCGCTAGATATACAATCACATATCCTAGTGATAATCCAAAATTCTCATTTTTAATCATCTACCAATCATTAAACTTTCAATATTAACTATGTCTATGGTCAAATAATCCAATCACTTCCATCATTGAATTGTAATCATGATTAGCTAATCTAGCTATCAACCATACTCTTCACTAATCACCTCTAAATTAATTCATGCCTTATTGTGTACATCCACCGATGATATATCAAAGCTATGATCTAATAACCATCGTTACTATTTATATCTTCCAAAATTTCAATCAAATCGTTTATTCTAGCCAATTTCTTCCAACAAAATTCACTAATTAATCCTTCCAGGTCTAACACCATTAATCATTTCTAATAATCAGCATAGATCCACCAATTTACCTTCACTCCTTACTTCTTACACCAATCTTTTATAGGTTATCTACTTTCTTCTCTTGAACTCCAAGGGTATTAATTAATTCATTTCTTACAACCAAGATTTGGTACTTTGGGATCGCATAGATAGAGGAGGAGTAAGGGTGAGAATAGATATAAGTACAATTCCAGATGAAGTAGGGATAGAGATGATGGTTTTCTTTTTTAATAATTTTTATTTAAATCGAAAGCAGTTTTGTACAAATTGCTTATATAGCATCCTAATGGGTTATAGTGCAATTTGGCTACATACACAATCAAAAGATTTCGTCTACTCCAATGATTTTACTTGTACCACGAAAGAAGTCTACAAGTATTATCTAACTACTCAAACCGTCACCTTATAGCTTTTCAAAAGGAAAATCTTGATACTTCTACTACTTGTTAGCTTTCGTTCCATTTGGTCAATACCTACAACAAATAATTAGTCTACTCGACTACACAAATTTTTATGATTTTGACAAAATCAACACAAAAATTTTGATGCATGCCTAAGAAAAATAAGCTAGAAATAGGAAGGAAAAGATAGAAATAGTAATTATAGTTTTCATAATTATTTGTGCACATGAAAATAACATTTTGTAAATCTCAAACTCTTATCGGGACCAAACCTACACTTAGGGTTAAAACCTACAGTCAAGCCTGCTCTGATACCATTTTAAATGACCCCAATTTTCAAATAGGGTTTTACCCAATTTACGCAATCGCCCAGGATTTCGATCGTGGACCGGAATGGCGCCAAACCTGCTTACAAACATTTAAAAAACATTAATTTGATGGAATTATGGACTAATGGCTATTTTGCAACAACACAATGGGCATCTCAAACCTAAGCTTTAACTTACATTTAGAAAAAACCAAACAGCCACCACATGAAAGCTTGAGTGCGGTCGCAACCCTAACACAATCTCCAAAGTGTCCTTCAATCCTTTAATACACCTTCTGGTGAAATATTAGCAAGATTGAGTACACAAAGTACTAAGCAAGCCTCATGGGACAGTTGTTTAACTACATGCCAGGAATTCATTTGATTCTTGCGGGTTTACCATATTAGGTATATGTGAATGCAACATTTGAGTTTACTGGTCGCTTTAAAACAGTAAAATCATACTAATATAAAATCAGAGGTTTACTCAACAATTTAAATTATCATCTTAACATCTCATAATCTCTACTTATTGTAACATCCCAAAAATCTCAATTTTGGGAAAATAAAATGAAAGTAAATGGGAGAATGATTTTGAGGATATTTTGTGTGGAAAACTATTTTTGCATGATTTTTGAACTTTTGTATAAATTAAATAGTAAACTTACATGCAAACAACAACTTGTAAGAATTTTCAAGAAAATCACATAATAGATAAAATCCTGAAAACTTTACACAAGAAACTACACAGTGCTAGAAGAACTCACCAAAAAAACATAAACTTTGAAGCCTGTTTGATAGGTTTGAAAATTTGGCTAAGACTCAGTCGTTTTCTGGAAATTCCAAACCTAATTAGAATTTTCGCCGAGCCAAATGGGCCGATTTCGCCCAGCCAAACTTCGCTTGTGTCGCTCCAGTCCACACCAGCACCCTACTTCTCTCTTGATGAGCGTGGCCCACACCACAAATGGCTTCATCCACCTCACGCCGCCTCTGCTCAAGTGCGCCAGCATGCTCGCCTACTCCGCCCCTGGTTCGCGACCGTCGTCCACAGTTCCATGCCCCAACTACCCCAGTCACCTCTGCCAGCCCTCGCCCATGCTAGATGCCACATCGACGCGCTGTTATCTCACACGGACGATAGACCGAAGCTCAGCACGAGAAAACCCGTATGCCACGGTGTTTTCTCAACGCTCCTCTCACGCCATTCTCAGCCGCTTTTAAGCCCCTCACCGCGTCACGGGCTCCTTAAATCGCCATTCTCACTTCCCGCACAGAATCAAAGCATCTCGTGCTTTGCTTCGTCGGGAACGAGAGTGTCGTTCCCGACACCAGTGAGCAAGCCTCACACCGCCATTTGCTCTAGTGAGCTTCCTTGCCATCGCCACCTACGTCACCATGTGTCCCTTACCTCATTGATACTCCCGCTTTGCTTGATGTAGCTCTAGGAACCCCATAGCGTGATTCTGTTGTCATCTTCTTTTGCGTTGTCATCTTCTTCACCTCCGGCGCACACCCCATTTCGGACCTTCGTGTCCCTGACGCTCCGGTGACCTTGAACCCCATCTAACCGTGGCATATCACGTTCCATACTCCACTAATGCTCCTTCCCTGCTTAATGTGGACCCAAGCTAAGGGAATCACCAGAAATGAGCTCTTCCTCAAAACCGGCCGCTGCCAATTCCTTTTCTGTTTGCCGTCACTCCAGTGAATCCCCGTTCGATTCCTCGCTCCTACAAAGATCCTTAAGACCTCGTGGATCTAATATGCTACTTCTGGAAGCATCCACAATGCCATAATGCACCAGCATCGTGAGCCACCTCTGCGCCGCCGCTATTCAATATCGACATTCTTTTCCAGCCGTCCCCCGACGTCATCAACGCCCTTGGTGAGCTTCAAGTAGTTTGTCGGGACCCAAAATTACGATTCAGGACCCTCTGTGTTTAATGCACTAGCCCAGGATCACGCTAGTGCACACAAGCAGTTAACAAAGGTGGAAATCGATCCATACAAGCTTAATAGTAACATAAACGAATAACTTTGATTAATAAATAATGGTTTTGACCTTAAGGTCGAGTTACAATTCTCGAGCACGCAGGCTAACGAGAAAATAAACGGCGAGTAAACGAAAAGGGTAGTGGCACCCCATCGATTCACCACAGCAACCGATCGATCAAGACTCACGATTAAACACCTTGATGAACTCGCCCTCGAATGTCGTGAAGACTCCTCCTCCGCTTGATTCGTCAAAACAAGCGTGAGTACACACCGCACTGCAAGCCACACCACGAGATGCAAAATGTATATATGGCTTTTTACAAGGGAAGGCATTTTATGGCTCTTTGCATAATTGCAACCTTTGCAATTGAATACAATTAATAGATTTAAAATGTAAAACCAATAGACAATAATAAGCTTAACAAGTTATTTCACAAAGACACACACACATTTTAACAAAGTTATTCACATAGCTAGATGATTTAATCACATAGCTCCTTCCCACACAGCTTTTATGAAAACATCTACCCCTAGTGTGAAATCCCGAGCATTGTCCATGATCATGACGCGCTATTCAATAGATTACGTTACACTCGCAGAGGTTTGTACACTTTACCCACAAGATACACTTAGTGTAGCTAACACTAAGCATAACAAAGCAATTCAGATACCTTATCTTACTATGCTAGGCCCATCTTAAAATGTGCATGTGGTCGCACAGAAGCTCTACCAATGACGCACATGGTGAGGTCCTTAATTGACCAAGGCAAGACTTCCAGCTAACCAAACCACATAGACACACAGATTAATATTATTCACACAGTCCACCCTTTCACACAGTATCCACCCCTTGCCTCACCCAAATCCTTTTACCACCTGGTTGATTTAAGTGCAACATATGCCACAAAGACACATAGTACACACGTTTGTTCACATAGCTTCATATTCACTTAGTCAATTTATAACAAAGAAGATACATGACAAGTGATTCGTGGCATGGCTAAGAAATCTAATACGCAACTAACCAACCCATGTTGGTGCTACAATATTTACCAACTAAATATCAACTAGGGTGACAAAGGATCAAGGCATAACAATTTTACAAGGAAGGCATAACAATATGGAATTAACTACTACACCCAAAACATTTAAATAAATACTTGAATTAAGATGCAGTAATTTGAATTAAAATACTTTAGCAAACTGGGATTCAAGATGGTCAAGGGTATAGCTTGCCTTGGAATAGGTTCAAGTGCTGGTCTTGGTCTTGAAAAGCTCCTTCTTCCTCAAACCTTCCAGAAGTATCGTCGAAGTCTACTTGTAACGAAGCAACAACAAGAAAAATAAATAACAGCAGTAAATAACTCTGATAAAAATAATTAAAAATCTCCAATAGATAGATCTTGATTTTATACAAATTTAGAAATTTGAATGGATGGATTTGGAGTTAGGATGCAAAAGTTATGAGGTTTCAAAGTTTGAATCAAAAGAAAACCCTAAAAATAGGATTTATCGAATTCGAATTATTTTCAATAGAAAAATCGGATTATTGCGCAAGCATGACGTCGTCAAGGATTTTCCGAATTAAAAGAATTAAAGAATTAATCGACATGGGACCCACATGTCGCTGATCTTGCCACGGTGACTAAGTCCACCGAGCCACCGGACCGTGGATGGCCGAGGTGGCGCACTGCCGCTGCGTGGCGACCGACATCGCTCCCACGTGGTCGCTACGTATGCACCATGGAGGCAAAAACGTGAGGTGGAGGGTGACGTGGGACGGCGGCGAGGGCGGCAAGACGGAACCAAGGGTTCCGCGAACGTAGCTCTCCGGTGAGGGTGGGTGGTACCACGGTAGAGGGCGCAAAGGCGAGCCTAGGGGCGTGCTCACCGTGAGAGAAGACGATAGTGGTGGCCGACGGCGCAGGAAAAGGCGGCGAGTTGCGGTTGACGGCGAAATGGCGCCCGACGGTCCTCCGGCTGGCGAGGCGAGCACCGGCCAGCGGCGCCACGGAATCCAACGGTGGCGGCGGCGACGACGCTGGGCGACGGAGGCGCGCAATCGGAGCTCCAAGCCCTCGTGTCGGCGGCGGGAATTCGCGATTCGCGAGCACAGAGCGTGAGAGAGGGTGGGTGGCGGCCGAATGGTTGACGCGAGGGGCGCCCGGGCTGTCCTTTATAGGGCCCGGAGGTCCAAGCGGCGTGGCGGCGTGGAGGTCGGGCGGCGGTTGCGGCTTGCGCATACCCGCGGAGAAGAAGGAAGAAGGGGTGGGGTTCGTGGCGGCGGTGGCGCGAGCCGGCGCGCACACGCGAGGGAACGGGAGGTTGAGGCGCGCACAAGCTGGCCGGCGTTGACCGCCAATGGCGTTGTTGCGATGGAAGGTCGCCATGAGAAGAAGGCGGCGAGGACGGCGGTGGGGTCCACCGGCAGTGAGACGGGAGGCGAGATGCAGGCGGGCGAGATCGCCGCCCGGCCCCGATCGGACGGCCACGAGAGATGGGCTGATGAGCGTGTTGGGCCGAGAGATTCTACCAACGATCGCTTGGAAATTTAATTTAGTTTTTCCTTTTAGAAAATAGCGTAAATTCAAATAAGCAATGGAAAATAGCAAATGATCTTGGAAAAATTCTAGAAAATTCTATAAAATATAACCAAGCATATAGAATCTAAATAAAATAATTTTGGTAATAGTTAATGTTGGGATTAAGCACATTAAATCGGTTTGTCCTTAAAGTCCATATTAAGCTTTTTAAATTAATATTCAAATAAATCCAAATGGTGAATTTTCTTACTACCATTATTTAAAAGATTTTTAAAGCTCTGAAAATTGGGATGTTACATAGTTCCCTAGAGCTATTGTACAAGTTAGATTGGATGATTAGATAGCGTAGCGTAGAGTTCATTATAGCCGATCATGGCGCCGCTACAGAGAACATTGTCGCCATTGCTCCGGTGACCATTAGTCCCCGAGGCACTGCTTGTAGCTTTGTAGTTTTCCCCTAGAGCCAGTGTGCACCATCTTTTGCCGCCGATTGGCTTCAATTGTGAAGACCATTTCGGACCTAAGGAGTTCTGCAGCTTATCGCTGGTGTAGCGCCACCTCCGACCATCTCTACGCCCCCCCCCCCACCACGACCCAGTAGGATCGCCGTCGAGAGGGGATCCAATTTTGCCATCCCCAAGGTAATTTTGTAACATCCCAATTATGAGTTTGTATTTTAAATGTATAAAAATGAGAAGAATTTAAAACTTTTGATACATCATGTTGTCATTTGTTTTTTTTTGAATTTCTTTCAAAGGTTTTGTGCATTTTGAAAACCTAATGCATTAATTACTAGAAATATAATCCTTTAAGACTTTCAAAACAAAGAGGTCGTTGCTGCCGAAGTAACTACGACCACAGGAGTGGTCGTAGAGGTTGAGGCGAAAAAGACGCATGATGTAGCGGAGGCATCATGCCAAGGCAATGATTGATGGGCCACCGCGCTGGGAAGGAAGTCGTCGTAGACGTTCCTCCCGGTCCCCAAGGAGCTGTCATCACCGAATAAGAAGAAGAAGAATATGTTAACTTCTTTTCTGAATTCTTCAGCCCGGCTTTCATTGTAGGGTCTTCTGCTTTCATGTCTCGTACCCGAGTTCCACACCCCAATGATATTCCTAATAGGGGGAATGTTTTCGATGACGAGCGTCTCGAAAAGGTGTGGTGGAATCGGGTTCAAGAGCTTGATGAACTGAAGAACCCTGCATGCGTACTCTGGTTCAAGAGCGACGAAAATTCCTTGGCCGATTCGCTCGACTACGAGAAGGTCAAGACAAAAAGTTAAGGGAAGAGAAAGAGGCCCTTCTGGAGAAGCTTCAGGAGGCAAACTCTGCAATTCAAAAGTTACAGGGACAAATAAACGGTAAGTGATGAACTTAAGACGTCTTATAACCTTCTTTTTTTTCTAACCCTCATTCCTTTCGTAAAAAGAGGTTGAAATGGGAAAGCTCAAACCGAGATAAAAGACATGACCATGGTTGTTCATGAGATTTCCGATCGCCAAATAAAAAGATCAGGATGTTAAGTCTTGAGAGGAGTGCTATGCAAAAAACACTGCTTCTCATGACGACGAAGTCAAGAAGTTAGATTCTCGACTGGTAGGTAAATAAGTCTTTTCCTGCAACCAGTTTTGTTTTCCTTTAAGGGTCACTTCGTCCGACTAGCTTTATTCTTTCGAGCAAGCAAATAAATAAAACAACTCGTGAAGCTTTGACTTGTAATCAAGAGGAGATGAAGTCGATGAGGATCAACCGTTAGGACAACATTTCTCTCCTTAACAATGTACTCAGTGGGCTACATGCCGAGAAGGTCACTCCTCGTGAAGACACGATAATTGCTCAATTGGGTACCATTGGAAAACAAGTCGAGACTTTGTAAGAGTTGGTGACCACTCTGAAGACCAACCAAGCTGATTCGATAAAGGAGGCGGTTGAAGGCGGAATAAGTTTTGTTCTGGTAAAACTTAAATCTCATGGCCCCCAACTTTAATCTACAACCAGTCAAAGCCAACTTCGACTGCTCTGAAGCAGAAGTGGAGCGGTTGATGGAAGATATGCGGTCGATCAGCAAGGAAGTCACGGAGGAAATGCCGATAGGATCTCCTTCATCAAAGTAGTTTTGTAATAGGACCCTGCAAAGACGAGTTTGTTGATATATATGATCCTTTCTTCTTCCTGAAAAATCATCTTGTCGAGTAGTTAGTAACTCATAAGATAATGAATGGAAAAGGAGATTAAGACTAAGAATTAAGTCTGTTGGACCGAAAAGGCGACTAGAGGGGGTGAATAGGAGCACGCTCACTTTTTCACAAATAATTGATTCAATAGGATTTTACTCCAGTAGCTATGGAAGCTATAAAGATCAATATATCAGTACAGCGGAAGACTAATATTGAATCCAATTTAACCCCCAAGCAATACGACAAAAAAAACAACACAAGCTTAAAACAAAACTCAAGTTACGGTAGGACACGGTCAATGGCTAGGATCACGACCGGCGGTCCGACGTGTCCTTGGGCTGGCCCGACTGCCACCAAGAATGAACAAAACAACCGATGACGGTTGCAAATAGATGAAACTTTTGATCTACAACTCGTGGATATCATGGGGATATACTCCGATCTTAGGATGATGGGACAATTGGCAATGGCGTTAATCCAGATGTCATTTCACGAAGTTTTCGTAAAGAAACAGCTGTTAAGCTGACCGGCCTGACCGCCAGGTGGCTTGGCCCGATCGATTCATGGTCGGCCCGACCGCCCATAGGGGCAATGGACCGCAAGTTATCAGAGGTGATATTTTGAGTTGGGCTAGAAATAGAGGGTGCAGGCAAGAGAGGGGAGTCTATTGCACTTGGTTTCATGATTTTTGGAGTCTCTAGTCAAAAGTTATTCGTGATATAAAATTCCAGTAGGGTCTGGGATTTCAGGGGCCAAATTTTGGCTAAGTCCGATCCGGCGGTCTGACCGGCCAATCAAGGCAATGATCGCCGGTGGGCGGTCAGACATGCCCTGAGGGGCGGTCTGACCGGTTGTCACTTGATCGTCACCCGTTGTGGCGGCGATGTTCGGTTGTTAGGTCACAGTCATGAGTTTCAGTGCATATGTGTTGCATGATGCATGTTTTGACTAACATGGGTCAAGTTGTGAATAACTTGTTCCTGGGTTCGATTTGCTTGTCTATTGTTGTGCAGGTTGCTTGGTGGTCAACGACGGTCAACGGCGAGGATGATCGGGACTAGGCTTGGAGAGCTGAGGTCCAGAACGATCGACAATGCCGAGTGAGGTTAATGAACTCAAGTATGGTGCATAATGGACAAAGAGGACCGAACGGATGCTCGGGCAACCGGTTTGACTGCTGGCGCGAGTCGCAAGTGCTATGGTGGTTTCAAGGGGAGCCGATGGGAGAGACTTGCCGACATGGAGAGAGTCGTTGATCAACCTACACGCATGAAAGTAGAAGTGCTTCACAGCAGATGGACTTTGTCTTCGGAGAAGGACCGAGAAGGGGTATTTTGGTAATCTTACTGATGAGGACATCCCTATTACACATTCATCGTCCACTCCAAGTGATGAGGACATCCCTGCTATTTCAACTCCTAACCCTCCTTGCACCATTGCACCAACTGGCCCTATTACTCTGCAAGAGCTAAACTTAACAAACAGTGACACTTCTCCTAACTGAGTTTCCATTTGATTCTCATGAGAATTGGCTACTACCTAAAGCATTTCATCTATGTGTAGTTTTATTTGACAAAGAGGAGGCATGGTTGGCCGAAATGGATGGAAAAGAAGGTGAAAAGCATCAAATTCGAATTCGGAATCAGCATCAAATTCGGATTCAGAATCAGCAGGACAGTCCGGATTAAAACGGTCATAACTTTCTACAAACGGAACCGATTTGGGTGTTCTTATTCTTGATGGAAATATAACTTCAAGACCAATCCAACGATCCTCCTCACTCCAAATTCGCCCCAGAGTAAAAAGATATGATCAAAACAATGTGACGGTTGTAAAATCAGGTTTTTTTTTGTTTTGGAATGTGTCAATTAGAGTAGGACTCTAATCAATTAGAGTAGGTGTAGGCGCCTTGGCCACCATGAGGTGGAGAAGGGGCACTATATATTGAGGGGTAGACCCCATTGTAACCTCGCACTCACGCTTGAGAAAAATCAATCTACTAAAGTTTTTGAGTTTAGCTTTGCTACCAAAATTCCATAGGGAATTTGGAGTGTCTTCTTCAATCAAGATCGCTCACCTTTTCATCGGAATTGGGTGCACGATAGATCTTCGCTGGTGGTTGGCGTAAATCAACACGAGTGTGTTTTGCGTAATAAAGAGTGTTCGCCCCTTGCACCGCATTGAGGATCATTACAATTCATCAAGACTCCCGTGAGTATCCATCATACGCCGAGAAGATCAAAGCACTTCGTATCATCTTGGTATCCATAAACCGAAAACAAAAAAATCCAAACCCTAGTTTTGCATCCGTTATTTTCGTGAGTTTTATTAAGTCTTGATCCATTAGAAAATTTGTTTACGTCGATCTTAGTGCCCTTTGTGTAGCTCAATCTTGCATATTATATCGCTGAAAATCCGCTAGTTGATCCTTCAATTAGCATAAAAAGTAGATTCAATTTACTTCTGAATTCGTGTTCTTGCTTCAATATTGGGGATTCTTCTTCGTGTTTGATTCGCCGGTGCGAAGAAGTCCTAATCGCTCAAGAACTTAGCCTGACACATTCGACCATCCAAAGGTTTATGATCGCTGAGAGCTTCACTTAAATCCTTTGACACTTGAGACTAGTCTTTGATAATTGCATTGTGGGCTACTCTTAAATTATATATGTCGATCGAATATCATCATTTGATAGTGCATCACCCAAATTAAAAAATATATATCAAAGTTTAGAGAGAGAGAGAGAATTTTACCCGTGTTTTTCCTAAAAAAAATTGTGACTATATACCTAATTAGATTCGTAATAAGATTTTGAATCTTTCGAGTCACTTACGGGTAGTTAAAAAGAGGCAAAAACAGTAAAAAAAGGGGCCGAATCTCTGTGAGTACTCTACACCGATATTCACTCGAGTATTTAATTTTTGAGTAATTCTGTGCCCTTATTTTCATTGCAATTGGCTAGCATCTCTCCTAGTACTTGATGCAAATGAGCTATTGTTCCTGATTGTTTCTATTTAGCTCATTCCTTTGTTGCATTGAGTCACATTGATCATTGCGTGTGAGTTCGTACACTTCACTTACATCTATTGGATCAGACATAGGCAATATTTTTTAGCTTGGATTATTACTTAATTTTACAACATCGTGAAATTCAGATTGTGTAGGATAAATACCTCCTAACCAAGCTCCACCAAATATCCTTTGCCGTACAATGGTGAGTCACTTTCAAATCCGCTTGATCATCACTGCTATTGTGGCCACCACCAAGTGTAAGTTTCTTTGGCCTCAATTCACTTGAAAGGTAAGAACTTTACTTGGGAGAGGAAAAGTGAGATTGAGCGAACTCCACATATCACCCATATATTTGTGGTTTTGGTGTTTTTCTTTTCTTTTCTTTGTGCTACTAACCATGTCGAGGAGACGACAATATCAAGAGGAGCATGATCTGAATTCCCTGACTCGCTTTCAATTCCAAGCGTTGAAGGAACTTTGCGCAATGAGTTCATCACACTACTTCAGCCTTTGGAGGAGCAACTCAAGGCGTAAATCAACAACTCCACACAAGACATGCGATTGAGATGAACCAACAAATGAGTGTGCTACGCATCAACATTGTGAACGATGTGGTGCACTTCACCACAACAAGAGGAAGGCAGTGTCATCGTGGAGGTCGGATCCCTCCACAAGATGAGGGAGCGGGCATTGCTCGAGGTGACCAAGAAGCACCACACAGGCGAGACCGCGTGGTGGCCAACGCCATTCGTCCACCCCTGCCAGGGAGAGGTGAAGGGGCGGATTCCATTATTATTGGCTGCACCCCCTTAACCCTTTCATTATTGTTGAAAACCCTAGTTTTGCTTAGGGAGAGGATTAGTGGAGGTTAGGGTTTTAGAGAGTTTTGATTTGATTTCGTGCTCTTGGATTGAGCTTTGTCCTCCATTGATGGAGTGGTTGTAAACCCAAACCCTATCAAATCAATCCAAGGAAAGTTTGCTCAAAGATGTGTCTCTTTGCATTCCTTCTCTCTATTTGGTGATTTTGAGTCTTTCCTTGATTCGTGAGTCTTTGATTGATTTCTTCAAGTTATCTAGCTTGCTGTGACATGTGGAAACATATTTAGGATCATCTTGATCATCAATCACCCACGAGCAAGTTTTTGGATCTAGTTTTCGTTTTGACTCGGTTTTGAACCATCCTCCTCTCAAACGGAAAAAGGTAGTAACTTTTTCAAGGAACTTCACGATCTTCGATTGGAATAGGTTCCTGACATCCTAGAGAATGTGTGTTCCAAATTTCATCAAGTTTACATTTGTAGATCAAAAGTTACATCTATTTGTAACTTCGTTTTTGGGCTATTTTTACTGTTCATCAGACTGGAGGTCAGACCGCCCAAGGTGACCGGTCCGACCACCCAAGGTGACCAGTCCGACCGCCATTCACACAGAGGTCAGACCGCGCAACACTTAGAATTTTAGCCCATGTTGATTTTGGTTGTTTTACTCGGGTTTAGATTGATTCAATACTAGTCTTCTTGTAATCGGTATATTGATCTTCATAGCTTCCATAGCTATTGGAGTGAAATTTGTATTGAATCTGATCTTGGTTGAAAAAGTGAGCGTGCTCATATTCACCCCCTCCTCTAGTCGCCTTTTCGGTCCAACAACAACTCCAAACTTGATGAAACTTGAAACACACTTTCTCTATGATGTCAGGAACTTATTCCAATCGAAGATTAAGACAATTCTAGGAAGAATTACGATCCTTTTCTATTTGACAGGAGAAGGGTTCAAAACCGAGTCAAAACGAAAACTAGATTCAAAATCTTGCTCGTGGGTGATTGATGATCAAGATGATCCTAGATACGTTCCCACGTGTCACAGCAAGCTAGATCACGTGAAGAATTCAATCAAAAACTCGCGGATCAAAGAAAGACTCAAAATCATCAAATATAGAGAAAGAACACAAAGAGACAATACATTGGTCAATCTTTCCTTTGATTGATTTGATATGATTTGAGATTACAGCCTCTCCATCAATGGAGGACAAAGCTCAATCTATGAGCACGAAATCACATCAAACTCTGTAGAACCCTACCCTCCACAAAAGCTCTCCCTAAACAAAATTAGAGTTTCCAACTAAAAAGAGACGAAGAGGAAGTGCAGCCACCTCCCTCCCCTATTTATAGTGGAGGTTTAGACCTTCTAGAAGTTTGACTCAATTGGGCTCCCGTTAAGGCTCAAAACAAACGGGTCACACATGCACACATTTTAATGCACCGTCTTTAACTCATCTTGACATAATTAGCTACACCTTGCGCCATCTTGGGCCGTGGATTAGCCAATTGACACCTTGCCCATCTTGCACCACGCTTGAGTTCATTGACCTCACCGCATCGCCGATCGTTCGTCCTCGCCTCCAAGCCTAGTGATAAGGGCATGACCCTATGGATACAACCACAATTGCTATGCTTGCTATTCCAATTACAAGAGTCCGTCCAATTACTCTGAACGTGTTCGCCAACTTACTTATCGTAAATTCGCTTTAGGGTCGAGTGTATTATTTGAGAACTCTATGATGTCGCTAATGGAGATGATTTACTTGTACTTAGGAATCTAGGACTACGACTAATTCAAGAAAGTTCACGACCAGCTCCGCACTGCCATTTACCACTTCAAGAAGACCTACGACTAGTTGGACTCGCTGGACACAATTTACAACCAAACATAGCATGTATTCCTCAAGACCCCATAGGGCCTACCCTACGACCAAGTCTTCTATCGTAGATACACGACACTAGGTGTTGCGCCACCGCTTTGGAAACTAATAGGACTTTGTAAACGTGACGAGGTCGAGTCCAGTTGTGTACGCCTCACCCCACTACCGCACAACCCTAGGTCGACCTCCTCACGCCCCCTATATATATACAAGAGTCAGCCATAGTTTAGAGGCGGTTTTTCTTAGATTATTCGCCAATTGCGCTCACGATTATCGGTTTGAGGAACCCCACTTGTAAACTTCATCCATATCCGCAATACAATTCAGATTGCATCTACCTTGTTCTTGTGAGTTGCTTCGATTGCTTGCGTGGACAATAACCTTCGTGGTAAGGTCGATCGCGTGCAAGCGTGGTCGATAACGATAAGCGCAAGGGTGTAGCGATTGCGAGGTGACGATCCGCTGGTCGGAAGCCTCAAAGCGCCAACGCCCTCACGACAAACCAAATCGAACCTATCGGAAGATCGCCACCGTGACTCATCAAGTGGTATCGAGCTAAGGTTGCCCGTTAGGTAATTTCGCTTATCCCTTTGTGAGTTTTGTTCCATCACCTAGAGTCCGTAAAATTGCCCTACAAAAAGTTTTAGATCGTAATTATTCCGCTGTCCAAACCACTTTGTGCCTTCGCAATTGTGTTTTCGGGCCGCTGTTGAATTCGAGTCCATCGCTTGTCTTTGTTGTCTGGTCTAGTCGTCGTAATCTAGTTTCTAGCGCCGAGTCTTTGCTGTGTCGATCATCTAGACACCCCCAATACGACTCACAACACCACCCCCATACGCACCACAACACCACCCCCATACGACCACCTACTCGGATTCGCTTCTCCACCGGCTCTGAACGAACTCCCGATCGGATTCGACCAACCACTCGTGTCCGACAACCCTATTTATTATCTTGTTGCTCTTAACACCCCACCACCGGTCGAAAACAATCGATCGGGTCGAATTTTTCCCATAGCTAAAGTTCAGAGAGAGAGAGAGTATCTTTTAATTACCTTTGTACCCTCGCTTCCGTAAAAGTTTGTGACCCATATATATCCATAGACCGTAAAAGGGTTTTGAAGAGTTTTGAGTCAAGGTCACATTTGCAAAAAAAAAAGAAGGAAAACCCTAGGTTGGGTTTTTGTAGTCCAAAAAAAGAAAAGAAAGAAAGCAAAGAGTGCAAAAAAAAAGAAGAAGAAGAAAAGAAGGAGTTGCTTTGTGACTTTGGATCCGATTGTGTTTGTATCTACCCTATCCTTCCGCTTGCTTGAGCTAGTTCTAGGAACGCGCTTGGACCAACAATCGTGATTAGTATTGTGGACTTTATTCACTTTGCTAATCTGATTTCATTATTGCTATTCCTTGCTACTAAACATTGCCTATCCGAGCTCCACATACTTTCGCCCTCGATTGATCCTCGATTCGCCTCCGCCGTGATCGCACATCACACCTTCGCCGATCGCATTCACCGCCGTAATTTGGTAAGAAACTCATAAGAGCTTGGTAAGACGCTTGAGAGTGTGTGATTCCACCCTCCCACCACCTAATAGTGATAGGGATAATACCTTTGTGTTGTCTTTTGTCTCCTACTAACCATGTCGTGAAGGATTGATGCGCAAGAGTGTATTTTGAGGGAATAGCTCATGACGCTATTGGATGAACAACGACTACCGTTAATGAGGACATCGACAGAAGCTTCAAGCTACCACGATCACATTACAACGCTCAATCAACGATAGTATTGCGCGCCACTACACGCCCGAAGAATGGTGAATCGACCACCAAACGCTGGTCGTGGAACCTCATGGTGCAGCCCATGATCATGAGTTTGATAATGATAATGAGATGCACGACCACGACGCCTTTGATGCACGACAACGGAACCGCCAACTTCAACCGTCAAGGTATGAGAGGTAACAACTTTCAAAGAACATAATGCACGTGTTAATGATGATCCATATGCTAAAGTTAAGTTCTCTATTCCATCTTTATGTGCTTACGATGCTGAAATATATCTAGATTGGGAGATGACAGAGAATGTAAATTTAATACTCACTTAGTTCCCAAGTGCATAGAGTTAGGCAAGCCACCAGTAAATTTAAAGATTTTGCTATCTTTGGTGGATCAAGTAGTTAATTTCGTTCAACACCGATACATGGGATAGATTGAAGGTAGCTATGCGCGTATAGATTTATTCCTCCCGCTTTAAACGTGATATATGTAAGAAATTACAGCGCTTAAATCAAGGTAGTAGAACTGTAAGGGAATACTATCATGAATTGAAAGCTCATTTGTTGCGCTGTGGGTTAGAGGAATATGTCAAGCTACCAAAATAGATTCTTAAGTGGACTTAATCATGAAATTCGTGACATTCTTGTTCATAAAGAATATAATTCTCTCTCTCTTATTTATACTTGCTTGTAATGTTGAATGTCAAATTGAGGAGAAATTAAGAATACTTGATGATAGAAAACATGAGAACAAGCCCTGTTTGTGTCTTTTTCTCGTGACTAACAACTTGCGTGGAGTTGGGAACCATGTCAAGAGGAGAATGAGCCGATGGAACCATCGACTCCATTGGTTGAGAAGGAAGATGAGGAGATGGATGCACCTATATCATTTGAGGAGAGCCAAAAGGTAAGGATCATGGTACTATCATCACACAAGGTGAGTATGTTTGTAAAGAACTACAATTGCCCCTGCTCATGCTATTTTAGAGCAAAAATTAGTGGAAAACAATTCGATATGCCCATATTCCACGAGAGAATTCAAATCAGATTGATTTTTGTGCACCATGTGGTAAACTTGTTGAGTTACCTGCTGACTTGAGTGCACCATATGATAACATAATTGAATTGCCTATCGTGGTTGAGTGATTCATGTGATGAGTCCATCACATATCGTGATATCAGAGAATTGGTTAGACATAAAGAAGTTTTGACTAGAATTTATCCTCAATGATTCTTTATGTTACATTATGTTGGAGCCACCTATGAGATTGTCACATGCTATGGAGAAAGTTTCAAATTGCAAGTACAATCTCCTTGTCTAGTGCGATACCGGATATAAGATTAATTTGATTGGAGATTATGAAGTAAACAATCAATTTCTTGTATATCGAATATGCATAATCGTGATCACATAGATGAATTGAAGCTTACTATTTTGAACCACAATTTGTGTGCCGATCTTGTTTATTATGAGAGGAAAATAACCTTTAGTGATCATCCAATGGCTATGTGTTCATCTCTTATTGCACCATCTAGTATTGATAACTGCATAATGATGTTGAAGTATGGAAAAACTTTCAAATCTTTTCACCCTTACTAGATGAATTTGCTAACGCTCAATTGAAATATGTTTATATGGATGAACTTTGTATAGACCCGAAGGTCGTAGATTTGCTCATATATATTACCACTGCAAGTTTACAACTTCAGATATTTGAATTGTATAAATGCTTCACTTACATTTGCAAAACTAGTTGCAATAATTGCTGTGTGAGAAATTTTGTGTTGCTCATTAATATATATGATTATTCTTGGCCTAATAATACAATGAGCTTTTATGAATACTACTATTTTAAAACATTAATTGTGCAACAACGAAGAACCGTTAAAACGGATGACGTATACATATACCATGCATACACATTGTTTTCTTTGTTATCCTATTTTCAGCTTATCAAGAGCCGAGGACGGCTTTGTTTTCAAGAAGGGGAGGATGATAAGGGCATGACCCCTATGGATACAACCACAATTGCTATGCTTGCTATTCCAATTACAAGAGTCCGCCCAATTACTCTAGAACGTGTTCCTCAACTTACTTATCGTAAATTCGCTTCTAGGGTCGAGTGTATTATTTGAGAACTCTATGATGTCGCCTAATGGAGATGACTTACTTGTACTTAGGAATCTAGGACTACGATTAATTCAAGAAGGTTCACGACCAGCTCCGCACGGCTACGACCACTTCAAGAAGACCTACGACTCAGCTGGACTCGTTGGACACAATTTACGACCAAACATAGCACGATTCCTCAAGACCCCATAGGGCCACCCCACGACCAAGTCTTCTATCGAGATACACGACACTAGGTGTTGCGCCACCGCTTTGGAAACTAATAGGACTTTGTAAACGTGACGAGGTCGGAGTCTAGGTTGTGTACGCTCACCCCACTACCAAGACAACCCTAGGTTGACCTCCTCACGCCCCCTATATATACAAGAGTCGCCATAGTTTAGAGGCGGGTTTTTCTTAGATTATTCGCCAATTGCGCCTACGATTATCGGTTTGAGGAACCCCACTTGTAAACTTCATCCATATCCGCAATACAATTCAGATTGCATCTACCTTGTTCTTGTGAGTTGCTTCGATTGCTTGCAGGGACAATAACCTTCGTGGTAAGGTCGATCGCTGCAAGCGTGGTCGATAACGACAGCGCATGGGTGTAGCGAATTGCGAGGTGACGATCTATTGGTCGGAAGCCTCAAAGCGTCAACGTCCTCACGACAAACCAAATCGAACCTATCGGAAGATCGGGCCGCCGTGACTCATCACCTAGTCCCGATCATCCTCGTCGTTGACCGTCGTTGACCACCAAGCAGCCTGCACAACAATAGACTAGTAAACCGAATCCAGGAACAAATTCTTCATTAACTTGACCCATGTTAGTCAAAACATGCATCATGCAATATATATGCAATCAAACTCATGACTTTGACCTAACAATCAACATCGCCGCCACTAAAGCCGACGATCCAGTGAAAACCGGTCGATCGCTTTAGGGCGGCCTCGATCGCCACCCTCGCCGGGCCTCGACCGCCACCTATTGGTCTGGTCGACCGCCAGCTTGAACTTAGCCGATTTCAACCTCTCGAATTCAGAACTCACTGAATTTTCAATCCAATAGAACTTTTGACAGGAGACTCTAAAAAATATGGGACCAAGTGCAATGGAATCTCCTCTCTTGCCTACACCCTCTATTTTTGGCCCAGCTCAAAACACCATTTCTGAAGTTGGCCGGTCCGACCGCCGCTATGGCCGGTCCGACCGCCCTTAGGCCGGTTTGACTACCTGCTAGGCTTGGCCAGATCGCCGAGGCCCGACAAACTCAGAATTTTTGCCGAAAACACGTGAAATGAGAAACCCTTAACGCCATTGCCAATTGTCATATCATCCTAAGATCTGGAGCATATCCCCATGATATCCACAAAGTCATATTAATAACTTTATCCTAGCCTCCAACTATTTGCTTAGTTTATTTAGATAAAATATGTAAATAGTGTTAAAAGCGTTTTCTGAAAAAAGAGAGGTTTGGCTAACTTATAGTCTGTGATCCCGATTATCATGCACTGGTCGTAAGTGTGGTAACGAGTCGACGCTAAGAAGTTCCTTTTAGTGGGCAGGACCACGTGTAGAGAGGAAAGGCTTCGACTAGGTGATGTTACCATCTCCGACTAGATTAATCAAATCAAGAGTGGCAACTTGAGTTAGACAACCATCTGGAGTTCCTTTAGAATTCATTCAACCTGTTCGAGTGCACTCAATAAGTTTGCCCTGGTAGCAAGAGTTAGAAATAGGACAACGCTAGGAAGTTTCTTCTAGTGGGCAGGACCACGTGCAGAGAGAAAAGAATTCGACTAATCACTGTGTCTTTCTCCCACCGCTAGAACCAACCGAGTTTACCAAGAGTAGTCGAGCAAATTACCATAGTGTACTTTGCTTAGAATATTTTTCAAAATGAATGAAGAAATAAACTAAGGTACTAAGAGTTGGCTTGAAAATGTTTCGATCATATTTGTTGAACCCGAGCTCTTTGTGTTGGCAGCAAAAATGAGGAACGAGTCGACACTAGGAAGTACCTTCTAGTGGGCAGGATCACGTGCAGAAAGGAAAGGCTTCGAGTAGGTGATGTTCCTATCCTTTCGACTAGTGTAAAGATGGGTTGGGTACTAGTCATAAAAAACTTACGACTAGGGGATAGTCAAAAAATTATCGAAGCGCTACTCAAAATAAGACAATACAGATAGAAAGAATATGATACTTTATTGTCGGAGTGGTTGGTCGATGTTCCAAGAGTTCAAGAGAATTTGGCCATCTTCCATTGATAGTCGTACCGAACCTGCTCGCATAACTTCGACCACTGTGTAAGGACCTTCAGACATGGGGGAAAGCTTGTTCCGATTAGACTGGGATTGAATTTTCTTCAATACCATGTCACCAACTGCAAGGCTGCGAGGTTGGACCTTATGATCGTAGTATTTGCGCAGGGCTTGCTGGTAGACTACTAAACGGATTAAGGCTTGATTTCTATTCTCTTCAAGTATGTTGATGTCATATGCTCAAAGTTGTTCTTGGGTAGAGTCGTTGAAGGTTTCACTGCGGTCGACCTGATTTTTAGTTCGTGGAAGCATGGCTTCAACACCGAAAACTAGGAAAAAGGGTGTTTCACCTGTGGCACGACTAGCAGTCGTACTAATTTCCCATAATACTGAGGATAATTCTTGTACCTAAGCCCCTGAGCACTTGACAAGATGGTCGAAGACTCGAGTTTTGATTTCCTGCATTATTTGGTCATTCGCTCTTTTGACTGCCCCATTGCTTTGAGGATGGGCAACAGAGGCATCACACTCTTTGGTACCCAATTCGCAAAATTCTTAAAATTTTGCGCTCGAAAATTGCTTACCATTAAAATTTTTCACTTAAAATTGCTTACCATTAAAATTTTGCGCTAAAATTGCTTACCATTAAAATTTTGTGCTCAAAATTACTTACAAAATTTCGAGATCACAAGATGCAAAATTTGATAGCCCGAACAACTTGCTAGTATTCTTGATGTCCAACTTAGCCTTCTTCACGTCCCACTGGTCATAGGTGGATGTTGTCAAGCAATGTACTCCGATAGCTAAGTCTTGATGCTTGCAATGTGCTCCTTCAGCTTGAATTATCTCAGTAGGTGCAAACCTAAGTAAAATAAGCACACGAGACTTAGGCAAGATGTAATTTTATCTACCACAATATTAGACTCACTAGGAACGATTCACCTCTTGTTGTATTTGCTTAGCATAGTTCCTAGTCATGGGACCCAAATAAGCCTCTTTGTAGAAGCTTTAACTTGCAAATTGTAGAATCTTGTAGAGCAGATGATGAATGAGATGAGCAGGATGTCCTCATCACATTGTGTTCGACTTTGATCCATTTTGTGAATGTATCAATAGCCACAAAAGGAACTCGAAATCTCCAGTAGCCTTTGGGAATGGTCCTAGGATATCGAGACCCCAGACGCAAAAGGCCAAGATAGAGGAATTGTTTGCATGCCCAGCCTGTTAGTGATCCGCCCGCTATAAAACTAGCATAGTACACACTTTTTAACCAACTCTTGGCATCGTGGAGGGTTGTTAGCCAAGAAAACCTTTGTCGAAGGGCCTTCCGACCAAAGCATTCTATTGGAAGCATGAGTTCCACACATGCCCCGTGTATATTGTGAAGGAGGTTTAGTCCCCCCCCTCTGTGATATGCATCGCATGAGTACCCCTTGAGTGTCTCGTTTGTAGAGGACTCCTTTGACCAAAGTATACGCTTTGACCTTTCGGATAAGCGATCCGCCTCGAGATCGCCAATCGTATTGTACCCTTCTAAAGATACTCGAGATGGGATTCATCTAAGTATCATCGTATTCTAGAAAGACTGTCTCAATAGAGGTTGTCTCTGGTGTTTCGACCAGAGATGGCTTTTGGAGTTGCTCCAAGAAAACTCCTTTTGGTACTTGCGATCGAGAAGAAGCCATACGAGCAAGTCGGGTTCATGAGAAAATTATCCTTTCAATGGATAAATTGTACCTTGAAACAAAAAAAATGGTTTTCTAGCTTTTGGACCTCTGATAAGTACCGAGACATGGTCGAATTAGAGTACTAGTACTCTTTTCTGACCTGATTCACGACTAGTTGAGAGTCTCCTCTCACGAGTAGTCATCGAATCACGAGTCTTTTCGCAACTCGTATGCTAGCCAGCAAACCTTCGTACTCTGCTACGTTGTTAGTGGTCCAAAGTTTAATTGAATGGTCAGAATGCCCCTAATCAAATCCTGGAATTGAGAAGAAGTTGGGGAGGAAAATGCATTTTGAAAGAATAGAAATTTCATTATTTGAGGGGGTTTTCAGCTATTTCGCAAGAACTGGCCTTGGGCCGAAGCCCAAGAGGCCCAAGAGGGGGGCCGGCCAAGGGGGGGTGTCCTCCCCCTAACCCTAGCCGCCCCACCCTCTCCCCTCCACTCCTCCCCTTGGCCGCCACTCCCATCTCCCTACCCAGCCTCCTCCGCCCCTTGAGGTCTCCTCTCCCCGAATGGCAGCCCCATGCGAGCCCTGTGATTGTTCCCAAGAGCCCTCCATAGTTGTCTCTTCCCCACGGCTGCCGCCCATTCCTCGCCTTCCCTGGTACGGCTCTTGGAGAGGGAAGGAGGAGAAGGGAGGAAGGCCTTGGTGCAATGGATCGTCATCCCACGAGTCCGCAAGGGTAACGAGAGACCCACTTCACTGTTTGAGTTCATTAGAGTTGAGAATCCGATTGATTTGTAGTTTTGTTTTATTTCTCGTATGTAGATTGATTCTGCCCAAGACGCTGTACCTCGCTTTTGGGTGTCGAGAGGCCGAATTGGATATCTCGCCTTATGGAGATATGATCCCGGTTTCATTAACTTTCTTTGGCACTGGATCACAAATTTTCACCCAAAGAGTTTAAAAGTTATGACTATTTTACTAATGCATCGCCTTCCGTCATTCGATGTAAACTCGGGTACAATTTTGTGTAACATCCCAAATATGGGTTTGTGTTTCAAATGTAAGAAAATCAGAAGAAATTAAAACTTTTCTTGCATCTTGAAGCCTTGGTCATTTTTGGTAATTCTTTTCAAAAGAATTATGGAAAATCCCATTTAAACTCACTTTGACTCTAATCAAAACCTCCTTGGCAAAAGTCTTTGCCAAACCCTTGAAATCTTTTTCCTGAGTTCTTGGGAGGCTTGGCAACACCTCTGAATTATCTCATGATTTTTAGAAATTATTTGATAATTTTTGGAGGCAAGTCAAACTGGTCAAACCCTATTTTCCCTCTTCGAATTTCGAGAAAACTCAATGCACGAAAATCTCTGAAAATTTTATGGAGTTTCCTCCCGCAATGTCAGAACGCCCAGCTTAAAATTTCATAAATTTTGGAGTTTGTTTGCTACCTAAACAAATTCCTCAAAAATCAGCCTTTAATTCAAACCCTAGTCGGTTTGCACCGCTCCTGTTCGATCGACTCGCTCAAGCCACTTGATTTGGTTCAGTCAACTAAACGCACCGCTCGGCCGCTCGCGCGAGTGTGGTGAATCGTTGATCGGCATCGAACGCCCACGCTCGCAGAACGCTCGCATCATCCGAGCGCGCCGATCCATTTGAACCGCTGATTCTAAATCGAGGGTCCACAATCGCTGAACGCTCGACTATCCGAACGCCGCACAACGTGAACCGAGGATCCAAATCAACGCCCGAGATCAAGCGCGATCGAATCGTTATAATCAACTCCGTTCTAATTCACCGTCCGATTAAATACAACGCCGTCCTCTTTCGTCCTCCTCACGCAAGGCGCCAAAGTCAACAAAGGTGGCGCACAAGACACTTCGCAGAGGTGGTCACCTCAAGCTTTCGCCAACGGCTCTTCCGCATTTATTGCTCCCCGTCCGCCGCCCATAGTCGCCGCCTCCATCGCTTTTACCGCCTCGCCGCCTTGGCCGACTCAAAGACAAATGCTTCCCATTTTTAATGCCGTTGTTCTCTTGCTCCTTCGGCTATAAGACTCTCCAAAGGCTTCCTTAGCTTCTTTCGAACACCCTTGAGCAGCAGAGCCATCGTTAGTGCATTGCTCGAGCTCCATTTCAAAATTTGTTCTTGTCGCCATTGCCGCCATTGCCGAGCTTCAGAGTTTGCAATAAAGTGGTGCTCCTGGCCTTTCTCACTCAAATTCCTGGTCGCCTTAGCTTCCTCTCTCTCTCTCGAGCAATAGCCCTCACTCAATTTTTGTTTGCTTGCAGAGAGCAGATCAATTTCTGATTTCTTCCTACCGAAATCTTCATTTTCTTCACCGTAATGCACTCGATCTTTTCTCAGGCATTCTCTCGTGCTCGTAACTTATTAGTCCCTAGTTGCTTGGCACCCGCTTCCTAAACCGCAACTGAGCTCATTTGCGTTGCTTTCGTCATTTTGAGTCATCTCGTCATCTCCGCTTGCCGACGCTCGACCACCTCCGCTAACGCCATTAGTACCCTTAGGTGCGCAATGATGTTTGGGACCCATTTTGGGCACTTTTTCGCACCGCCAAGGCCGAGCCGCCGCCTGAAGCCGTCTCTCCCCGCTGCTTTTGCCGGACGAAAACAGATCGCGCTTGAACGCGGAGTTGGTCCGACCGCCGATCCCAGATCTTCGCCCACGTCTCGCTGAGATTTGAATTCGCCGCGCTGCTTTGGTGGACCGTTGATCCAAGATCAACGGTCCCGATCCGAGTGAACGCTCGACCGCTCGAACGTTCGATTCGCGGGACCGCTGGATCCGTGATCAACGGTTCATATGCGTAAACGCTCGCATCACGGACATCCTTGGCATCCGTTCGTTAATTTTTCATCCAACGTTGACGCTTAGGTTTCGCATACAAGCGCTGGGCCAGCTGGGACGCGACCGTCGGATCCAAGATCGACGCCCTCGCTCGATTAACGCCGATTCTAATTTCGATTTTCCAAAGGATTTATTTATCAACCAAAAATGTGATAACTTGTAAAATGCATAACTAATTCATTTTAATTCTTTTCGAGATTTAAATTCGTTGGTTATGTTTTCAATCGCACTTTAATCTAAAAATGTTTCCAACCCCAGATAGCTCCGTAAATTTCTGCTAATGAATAGTAGCATTTTTTATTTATAAAAGTCGAGCAAAATTGTTTTAGTTATATCTTTGGCATTAAGAATCAAAATCAATTGGTTCTTATTGCTAAATTCTTTATAAATCATGATCTTGCTAATGTAAAATTTTCCGAATTTTTGGAGAGATTTTACTGTTGGGTCTTTGCATTTTATTCGCTTCTTATCTACGCTTTTTGCTTTCGTTAGGATCCAAGAGCACGTTGATAATATTATTGATCCTCCGCAACACCTTGGCCCATGTGAAGGTGCAAGATATTTGATCATAAATGTCCCATTACTTTCAAAGTCTAATATCTTGTTTACAAATTATATGTATGCATTGCTTTTGTGTCCAATTATTTTTGTCCTGCTTAGAGGTAGTTATTCCTAATGCATTGTTGCCATTAAATTGTTATCCTCGCCACAACCATAAGTTATTAATATCACGTGAATTAGAGCCCGTGATTTAATTATGCTCTTTTATTGTCTTTTCTGTCATGCCTAGAAATGCTTAGATGTCAGAGTATTGGGCGATCATCGATTTTAGTCGATGATCTTGATCACACATTTATTTATTATTCCATTATGTCCAAGATTTGTGCTTTGTTACTTTGTAAAGTCAAAACTCAAAATAAAATCATTTTAGACTTGGGCACAATGGTATGTTGGTGTGATCTGTTGTGTGATTGGAATGGTGCTTAGGTCATCAAGGACCGAGTTACTTGTGTCACTAAGCCAAGCGCTTATGCGTATAACCACGCGAGAGGGATATGGACCTCTTGACTTAGTACTTTGGCGTGGGTTATCTCCGAGTCGCAGGAGGGGGTTGTGTGTGTTGTGTGAAACATGATATGTGTTCTCGATTCTTGTGTTTAAAGTGCGGTGGTGGAGATTCCTGCAGGTTCTCCACCCGAGGAGCATTGTAGTTGTCCAAGGCTTTACTCGCGACGGTAGTTGACCGAGGCTTTACAATGACTCGACACAACGTATGGGTTTCTATCCATACGCGGCTCGTGAATAATTCACAATATTGGAAATGTCTCAGAGGACTTAGCCGCGCTTCAAGATACCTAAGGAAGTGTGCTTAATAGCTTGGCAAAAGGCGGTCCGCGTGTGGGTACATTGGTACACCCCGCAGGATAAAACTATTCGAATAGCCTCGCCCTAGGTTATGGACATGCTTGGTAAGGTCGCAAGAACTAGACTACAACCTTTAAAATTAAAATTTGATATGGTTGGCATGAATGGGTAATTCATGCTATTGTTGTGGTGACTAATGGTTTAGTCACTTCTGTGATTGTTGTTGTCATATATCTACTGTTATATTGTTGTCATTTACGCTTATTTGAACATTAAAAACAGATTTGTTAACTTGCTTTTCAATGTACTACATTATTGCAAATAAAACCCGCTTTATGCTTAAAAATTTGAGTCCTAGCCCGCCCACTTAAATAAGCTTGCAAATAGTTATTATTCGGTCTCATATCATTCTTATATATCTTAAGTAGTACATTCAAAGTACTCACCCAGCTTTTTGTCGGGTCGCTTTTGTTTGCAGAGGAAGAAGGTGAGCCCTAAGGGCCTCACTCTTTATGAAGTTGTGCTATGGATTCGACGACTAGCTTGGCGGTCCTGGCTATTGCCTTGTGGGTTAAAGGCACACTGATTGGCTCTTTTTGGTTTATGGCCATCTTATGGCACTTTTGCTTCCGTTGTTAAATTTCTGTATGTATATGTCTTTTGGCCGGTCGGCCTCTCTTTTGTAATGACTATCCTTTAATTATGTTATCTTCTGGTTTGTTGTTTTGCTTCGGTTCTATGTGAATGAATGGAATTGATGCATGAATTTTGTAAAGAGGTGTGTATATCGAGATTGAAGTATACATGTCTCAAGACACGGGTTATTTCGTTTGTAATGCTAGGGTCATTTGGTGACTAAGTATTACAAGCCCAATAATCCGGGGTCCTCACAGGTTGCACCTAGGTTTTGATCTAGTTAGAGTCAGAATCAGGTCGGCCACCCAACTAGGTTTATGAAGATAATGTCACCATGTTTCCAGGCTGATAAAGATCACTTTATTTGGACTGGTCTAAAAGTTAGAGCCTTTTCTTTGGGGCTGTTCTCGTAATCTAGACAGATTTTGCCGTTGTTTTCAAGGATCGCTTAGTCCTCTGCTTTGGCCGAATCGTAGAACCCCGCCAACTAGAGTTTCGTAGTGTCGTGTGTTAAGATTCATTGGGCACTAGTTTCGGGTCATTTCAAATTTCAGATAATTAAATATGCTTTTTCTCGCATCGCTGATCGTATGGGCGTAACTGGCCGCTTAGTTTATTTTCAATTCGGTCCGTATGTATATTGGGTAGTCAGAGATATTGTAGAACACCGTAGCAATGTATTTCCACGTTGTTCTTATTTCGGGAACACTTGTGTAGGCGGTGAGGCATCGCGGTGGGGACACCTTCATTGCTTGCTAGCGCTGTCGCAACGCGAAAGGCAAGTACATTGAATCCTTTACATTGATGAATGATGTGTTTGTGTTCATGCTAATGTCTCTATGATTCATGTTTTCAATCAACGGTTACTCAACATTCATATTCCAAAGATGCATAAGTACTGCATATTAACTTGTGGTGTTTTCAATTGAATGCATGATAATGTGATGTATACGTGTATGTTCTTCCACTTGTTCATGATGTTGATATGTTTCAAATTGATAATTGAGAAAAGATGATGACATTCATATTACTTGCTTCATTCCATTCATACATGCTTTAATTTCCGTCCACGGGAGTGGAATTTTGAAAGACCCATCAATTCCAAAGATGGGCATTTGAAAGACCCATCAATTCCAAGATGGGCATTTGAAAGACCCATCAATTCCAAAGATGGGCATTTGAAAACCCATCAATTCCGAATGGGTACGTGATCCACCATTCCAATGTGGGCCACGTTGGACACCCGTGATGAAACGCTCTTCATACGGTAACTTTAAGTGAACACCGACGGGTGTTACACTCGCTATACCGGTATAAGCTGTGATTAGTCCATTCCTTCAGTGCATTCTTTCATTCCATCCATTCATGTATTCATTCCATTCAATCATGTATGTGATGCAAGATTTGTTCATAATTCAATTGAATTGATTTGTCCACTATTTGATTGATTATTCTAATATGGTACTTGCTGAGTTTCGACTCACCCTTGCTTTCAATGTTATTTAGGTGATCCACCCTGATGTTGATGATTTTGGGAAGGGAGTAGACCAACACGTTGCACACAGAACATTACTTAATAATTTTATTAATGGTTTCTGTTGGACCGTAAAGGCGACTAGAGGGGGGGTGAATAGGAGCATGCTCACTTTTTCATAAATTATGAACTCAATACAATTTCACTCAAAGAGCTATTAGAAAGCTATGAAGATCAATATACCAAGACAAATGAAGACTAGTATTGAATCCAATTAAACCCCTAAGCTATGCTACAAAATCAACTAAGATCGCAAAGACTCACAAAGACGGGCGGTTCGACTGTTGGACCCAATCGGCCGGACCGATTGTCGGGCGGTCCCGACCGGCGTTGAAGTCAAGGTCTGACCGCCCAAAATCGGTCTCGACCGGTGATGACGGCGGCCCGACCGCCGACTGTAACCGATCCGCAACAAGAAAATCACCGATGACGGTTGCAATTAGGTGAAACTTTGATTCTCAACTCTAATCTTTATGAAACTTTGCACACACCTTCTATATGCTATTGAGGACCTATTCCAATCGAATATTATGATAATTCTTGGAACGATCTTGAGCAATTGCCAATTGATTAATGTAAGGTCTAAAACCGCAAGAACGAAAACTTGATCCTAAAGCTTGTTCGTGAGGGATTGATGATCAAGATGATGCTAGATAGATTCACACATATCACAAGAAGCTAATTCACGTGAAAGAATCAATCACAAACTCGCTGGATCAAAGAAAGCCCTAAAAACACAAAATTGAAAGCAAGAACGAAAAGAGACTTATCTCAAGCAAACCTTGCATAGATTGATTTCGTGATTGTTGCCGGATTACATCCACACCATCATGGATCAAAGGATAATCAAAGATCACGAAATTCACCACAAACCATCAAGAGCCCTAGCCTCCACCTCAACTCCCTAAAGACAATTAGGGTTTTGAAACATAAAAGGCGAGAGGGAGAGGTGCACCACCATCTCCTCCTATTTATAGTGGAGGCCTAAAACTCTTAGGGTTTGACTTAATTGGCCCCCCTAAGGCCCACTAACAAACGGGTCACACACGCACGCTTCGCAGCGCCGCTTTAACCTTTTGACCTAAACCGCTTCACCATGCGCCATGGATTCGCCAATAGGTCACCCTTGTCCACCTTGTGTCACCCTTGAGTCGTTGACTCACCCGCATCGCCGATCGCTCGACCTCAACTCTTCAAGTCTAGTCTCGATTCTCTCGCCGCTGACCGTCATGACCACCAAGCAACCCGCACAACCACGCATAAGAAAACACGACCGGGAACAAGTTCTTCACAACTTGACCCATGTTAGTCAAAACATGCATCATGCAAATCATATGCCATGAAACCAATGACTTTGACCTAACAAAACAACATCGCCACGGTTGGCCGACGCTCAAGTAGAAACCGGTCCGACCGCCCAGTGAGTTTGCCGATCGCCTCCATGGCTTCGGCCGGACCGCCTCGTGAGCTGGCTTCTGACCACCCTTGGGACTTAGCCAAATTCATACTCCCAAAATCCAAACCTTCGGAAATTAAAACGAATAGAACTTATCGAGACTCCAAAATTATGAGACCAAGTGCATTGGGATCCCTCACTTGCCTACAACACCTATTTTGGCCCAAACTGCTTTTGAACACTTTTAGGTCACCGCCGTCCGATCGCTTTCATATGGCCGGTCCGACCGATTTGGGACCGGCCGATCACTGCTGCAAGGACCGGCCGGACCGCCTCGCCCGTAAAGCCCGACACTTTGTCGAAAATGCGTGAAACGACAAACCGTAAACGCCATTGCCAATTGTCACATCATCCTAAGATCCGGAGCATATCCCCATGAAATCCACAATCTCCCCTTGATGAACACATTGGCAATTATCCGTAAAATGTAAGTAAGAGGTTTGAAAACGAGTTTACTCAGCTTGACAAAGGCACAACTTGGTCCATAAGCAAGAAAAAGCAATAAAATGACCAAGCCGGCATCGTAATAGTATAGGCATGTGAGACAAGGCAAAAGAAAGCATAAAACTTTGATTTTAAAAGGTCAAAATCTCACATAAGGTCCATATGAAAGAACAATTGTTCAATTGACCTATGATCATTGTGAGTATAAAAGAATGCAATTCATGTTCGTAATATTCAATAAGACAATAAGAATGCAACTCAAGAACTCCCCTCACTATGATCCTCAATTTTCAAATTTTCGCCCCTTTGTACAAACTTCTCCCAAAGAAAGAAATATATTCTCATTAACACATCTTCTCCAAATAAAAATAGCAAAGAGATATAACACATCTTCTCCCAAAGAAATATCTTCTCATTAATTAACACATCTTCTCCCCCTTTGACAATGGATTCATCAAGGAATCACGCCTTCCTCTCATCCAGAGATAACCAATATAGAATAAAGGAAGAAGCAGAAACAAAGGAAGTATAAAAAGGAATATGCATGAAATGCAATGGAGTGGCTTCAATTTTAATATTTTTCAATTTTTGATTATAAGAAGCTTTGGAGATTACCCAAAAGAACAAGCTAGTATCTCTAATATTGCACAAACAGCATATCAAGCCCGACAAACGCTTAGCAAGATCATGGTAAGACATATATATCAAAGCTAAGCACAAAGGCTCAAAAGTAAAGCAAGAGATTTGATCAATTTAACAACGCTCAAATTCAAAGAAGTTCATCAACAGGGATCCTAAAGTGAAATTGGCCATGTCAAAATATCAAAGTGAGATCAAAAATCTAACAAAGACCACATTAAGAGTCAATCAAGTCCCGTATTGAATCATTTTGCTCAAAATTTTGTAAACGCCCATTTGTCAACATTTTTCTCATTTGCATTGAATATTGAAGTTGACTAATGATCTAACTTAGTGACAAGATCCTGGACTAGGAGCCATCCACAAACTCATCCTAAGCTTCGACCAAAAGTTGATTAAAGGTATATCTTAGTAAAGAAGATCCTGGACTAGGAGCCATCCACAAACTCTTTCTAAGCTTCTACCGGGGCGACAAATCTTGAGGTTCATGTCATTTCGACAAGCATTCCCATGAGATCGTTCGTTCATCAAACTATCTCCAAGTTCATGTCATTTGACAAGGCCTCAGAAGAATAGTTTGGCATAATTTAAGCATAAGACAATCTTGATTTTCATTTTTCACATAAGCAGTTTTAGAATCTCAAGAACACAAAAGCTCAAGTAATGGTCAATTTTAGATCAAAGAGCTAACAAAGCAATCTTGACAGGGCCAATGTCACAAGAGGAGCATTAATTGCACAACTCGCTAAAACATCCACAAATTGCAATTTCTTAGTTTGAGTTGTTTAAAAGGTTCTAGCTCATATAGCAAAGACTTAGCTACACATGTAAAAGCATGATAATTCTAGCAAGTCAAAGAACTAGACATGACATTGAGCAAGAATTGAAATACAAAAGCTCTAAAGGGTAATAGGCAAAGTGTAGCGTCCCGTTTTTCGGAGTTTTTGAAAATTTTAAAAGAGAACCATTTGTTTTTTTGCCAAAAGCTTAATTTGGAAATTTCGTAAATCCATTTGCAGTTTAATATGAGTTAATCAAACTTCAATTAAATTAAAGTTGGTTTAATTGAGTTTTCTGGATTTTAAAATCAAAATTATTATTTTGAGAATTTTCTTGGATTTATTGGGTTTTAGAAATTGATTTTTGTTTTATCCGAAATTAAAAATTATTTTATTTGTAAAAGAAAAAGAAAATTAAAAGTTAAAAGTATTTTTATTAAGTCCATAATAATTCAAGGAATTTCTGTGAATTTTTCTAGAATTTTGGAGTCTATTTGCTATTTTCTAAATTGCCTTTTGTTTTATTTGAATTTCTAAAATCAAAATGTATTTTAAATCCTTTTATCGTGCATGGGCCGAATCCTTCGCCCACCATCGCTTTCCGCCTCCGCCCATTTCGCTGCCCGCTCGCTTCGCCGCCCGCCTCACAGGCCTCCTTCACTCGCCTGATCTTCATCCGAGCGCCTCGCCAGCCGCTGCCGCTCGCCGGGCGGGCCGCTGAATCGAGATCCGCCTCTCCCTGCTCGCTTCATGCGTCGCTCGCCTCGCTCGCGCTGCCCTTTCCATCGCGACCATCCGTTCGCCATCGCGACGGCCGTGACGCTCGCGCTTCTTCTTCTTCCCACCGTCCGACGAATCGGACGGCTCGCTTGCCTCGCTCGGCGCGCTTTCTCCCCACCGCCTCGATCAAATCGGACGGCCTGCTCACTCCGCCTTCGCTTCCCCACCGTCTCGACGAATCGGACGGCTCCCGCCATCGCCATCGCTCAAGGCGTCACAATCCGGCGCCATAATCCCATCACACAATCTCGCGCCTCTGCCGCCACAAGCCTCCGCTGGCTCACGCTGCTGCCTGGCCCCATCCCGCCTCCTCAAGGGCCCGCCACGCCGCGCCTTCATCCCAAGCCCGCCTGTGGCCCTGCTAATAAAGAAGCTGCTCGCTTCTCCCGCGTTTCTTCTCTCCTCTCAAGGACCGAAAGGCGACTAGAGGGGGGTGAATAGGAGCACCTAATCTTTTCGCAAAGAATGGATTCAACTTGTAAATTACTCCAATAGCTATGAGAGCTATGAAGATCAATGATTGCACAGAGGAAGTCTTATGTTGAATCCACTCTCACCCCCAAAGCTCAAAGAAACAAAACGAGGAAGAACCAAGAAATCAGACAATCGGTACAACCACAGTAAACGGCCGGTTGTACCACATTCCCAGATAAACCAGTAGTAACGACCGGTTGTACCGCAGTCCCAGACAACCACAGCAGTTAAGTCTTGCTCATCCGATTGTCCCGAGCAGTAAAACCTCTCTGTTTCAAAACGAAAATCGACGAACTTTTGAACCGCTGGCCAAACTCTACGAGATTTGAACCACACCTCCCTAAAGACACTAGGAACCTATTCCAAACAAATATTTCAGAGATCCATTCCAAAGTTCCTATCTTCTTGCATTTGAACGAAGAAGGATGCAAACCGCAAAACCAAATGCTCCACAATCTCTCAACCTTGGCTCATGAGATTTTGCAAGAAGGTTAGTAATAACCTCAGACATGCTAGCATGAGTCTTAGGCCAAATCCTCAAGGAAATCAAGAATTTCATCAAAAACCCTAGAAGAGGAAATGAAGAACAGAGGATGCCAAAAAGTGAAATCTGAGATTTAACAAGATTAGCTCTTGGGAAAATCGATCAAATGATCTTGGGGCACTATCCCAACATAGAGCAATCCATTTTGCACTCACTAGCAAGAACCAACAAGAAAAAGAAAACTCACAAGTCCATCACAGAGAATCAAGGAAAATAAGAACAGGGAATGCAAACTTCAGATTTTCATTTCTTGAATCAAGAGCGAAATACAAATAAATACATCCCCATACGCATGGACATTAGAACCAGAGGGATGATTACAAGATTCTCAATCCATCTCCTCACTCTCCCAACACAAGAACACACTCACACTACATGCTTTGGAGAGGAGGAGAACCACTCAAGAACTCATGAAGAGGGACACGCAGGAGCACACTCACGCCTTCCTCCACTCTCAACCACTAAAGAGCAAAAAGAAACAACCTCACAAAGCCTCTTTTGACTCTAAAACCCTAATTCCACCTAAGTGCTCACCTGGGCAGAGCCCATCCATCCTATTTATAGCCCATGGCTAACGGGTCTCCACCTGCTACGCCCGCTTAAACTAATCGAGCCCGCTCCCGCCAGCGCCTTTGCGAAATTCCCTGCCGCCTCCCGCACCTTCTCGAAGCTTCCGCGCCTCGCCTCGACGCCCGCAACCACCTCGAGTCCACGCTGCCTTCGACACATCCCGACTGCTCCGACTCTCGCCACCGCACCTAGTCCGTCCACCGTGTCTCGCCACGACTCCACTCGACGCCCCGCAGCCCACACGCATAAAGAAACACAAACCGGAACAAGTTCTTCACAACTTGACCTAACGTTAGCTCAAACATGCAATATGCAACACATATGCATGAACACACTTGATATGACCTATCCCAAAACTCAAATCACCAAAATGGCCAACTCACAATATAATCCATACAACCGCCATGTTACCAGCCGATCAACCGCATCCCGGCCGTATCGCCCAATACTCGCGGTTGTTCCGATTTCCAATGAAAACCGTAACTCAAAAAACAACTTCTCCGAATTCTTCAACCGCCATTTACCAATCCAGATAACCGCCTCAAGGCATCATCGCCATAACACGCGGACAATCCGATTATCCCGACAAAGAATTGAAAGATTTCACGAAACGCTGGAACCGCAAGAACGACATGGTCCACCACACAAACCAAACTCGATCGATCAAACCTTGTCAAATACTCATCACTCATGGAGACACGACCACAAGGTCTCTCAATCTCCCTTGATGAGAATATTGACAAACTCGTAAAAGCTTTAAGAAGAGTTTGAGTTTGAAAATCCAACATGGTCCAAGGAATGAAATGAAGCTAATGACCATGTCGATGTAAGGAACGCTAGAGCAACAATCGAAGAGCAAATTGATCTCAAAGCTCTAAACTGCTCCTCAACACTTTTTCTTCTCTATTCTCCCCTTTGGCAATAAACGATCAAGATGCAATAGAGAGAATATGACATGTTAATGAATGAAAATGGTCAAGTTTGTTTATTTAAACATTTTGAGCCATGAGAATTATCCATAATGACCAACATGTAATACACCAAGCCATAACTCAATAAAAGGCTAGCTAGATCATGACAAGATATGTATAAGCTAGCTAGAACACATAGATGACAATCTGAAAATGAGGTACATTATGTGAGCAAGTCAAGTCATCAATGAGCAAAGTCTCGCTAGAGATATCCAAGGATGATGCAGCCATGTCAATAAGCTGCGGAACTAAGAAGCTTAAATTGAGACCAAATAGAGTGCTATGCTCAAGATTGAAACATTGGTTAAAGAACTTGATACTTTCTCGTGGCTTTAAGCACATTGAACACATATTTTCTTTTGAAATTCATGGTGGTTTCCAACTGATTTTTGTTTTATCATGTGCTAGGTCTCAAGCCTTATGCGACTACTCCAAGCGAGAAGCTTAAGAAGATAGTCTAGGTCACCCAAAACTCCCTAAGTTCATGCCAAGTGCAATGGCAAGTCGTCTCATAGGAGAGAATTGGTGAGATCTGCTTTTTCGACAAAAGAGATTTTTTTTTAACAAGTTGTACTAACTCATGCATCATCAAGAGACTAAAACAAATTTCTTTTCTAAGGCTCAATATAGATTCATCACTCTACCCAAATTTATTTGACATGGCATGAATCATAAAAGGATAGCTCGAGAAAGACTAATCTCGAGTGCTAACACGACAAGTTTTAGTTTGTTGAGCAATTTTAATTAACTTATCATGGCAAAAGCTAGGCTACACATATGAAGTCATGATAAATCTAGCAAATAAGCACAAGTCATGGCAAGGTGTAAAACATTGTAGCATGTCATAATAGGATAATAGTCAAGGCTCAATGTTGTTATATTACAATGCGTAATGCTAGAATGCAAGAGAATCCAGCCCCTCAACATGAGATGCAACTTTAGTTCAAGTTGAGTTAAGTCAATATTAAGCCCGTAAGCTCCCAAAAGAACTCCCCGAACCAAAGCAATAAGATCGAGAAGTCGAAAAGAAAAAATAAGTAAAGGCCCTTAAAGCATAGATAAGATATAGAGGCAACTATGGCTTAGATCGACTCTCATCTACCCCATATGACACTAGGACTATTAGACCGTAATCTACCTTACTAGGAGCAAACACGCACTATGTCTACCCAAGGGCGGCCCTACCTTGCTAGAACCCCGAAGCAAGTGAGTGGCTCAACCTAGTGAGAGAAGAGAAGCGACTAACAGAGCGTAACCCTAGGTCACAAGAAAAGAGCAAGGAGTCTAAACAATAGTCGAGAAGATCACTCTAATTTATGCTAGAAGGACTAAACCCCAATGCACCCGCAAAATGCAATGCATGCATAAATGAGACAGCATAATCAAAATAGTAAAGCAAGAAAGCACAAAGCTCCCTCACTACACCATAAGGACAAACCACCCCAAGCTCTCCTCGCAGAGTCAAAACCTCGAACTATCCAAAGGCTTGGTAAAATGTCACCAACCGGTGGTCACTTCCACAAACCAAGCACTATATCGCCCTTCTCTACATGGTCTCTAAGGAAGTGGAACCGATATCGATGTGCTTGGTCCGAATGCCGTGACCGGGTTCTGGCAATGTTAATCGCAGTATGTTATCACAAAAGAGTGGAACACTATCGATAACTAACCCAAAGTCCCGCAGGTCGGCCATCCAGAGCACTTGGCTACAAAGAATCGGCCGCAAAGAACATACTCGCCTCGCGTGGATCAGGTAACACCGGATCGCTTCTCAAGACCAGAAACAAGAGAAGTGCCAAGAAATTGGCAGTGCCGAAGTGCTCTTCCTATCTATCCTACAACCAATAAGTCCGTGATCCGAGAAGGCTCTCAAGGAAAGACAGATGAAGAAGAGTACCGATACCATAGTCAATGGTAGCTCGCAGTATCGAAGATGCGCTTCACGTCGCGGTGAGAAACGCGAGGAGAAGCTCAAAACGAGCGCACAAACACACGAGAAATGTATGTCCGGTCTCGAGGCGTTGAGGTACAAGAGGGAGCCAATCATGCCGCTAAACTCCTTGATCAACTCGCTCGCCATCCTCATCTGGTCAAGATAGGTCAGAAGCCATGGGAGTCGCATACACTTACCATCACTCATGTCGGCGCCAGAGGTCACGAGTGTACTTTCCCGATGAAGAAATGTACCTCCCGAGATCGCTAATTTGGAAGCCAAGGAAGAAGGTCAACTCACCCATCATACTTCATCTCAAACTCGTGCTCATGACATCCGAGAACTGGAAACCAGAGTATGGGAAGAGCCGCCAAAGATAATGTCATCGATATAGATCCGACGAAAGGTATGGGCAAAGCATGCCTACGCTGGATGAACAAGGTCTTGTCAACTTTACCCATCTCAAAACCATGACTTAACAAGTAGGACTTAAGCCTCTCATACCAAGCCCCGGGGCCTCGCTAAGTCCATACAATGCTTTGAAAAGCTTGAAGACATGGTTTGGGTATTTGGGGTTCTCGAAACCAGAGGTCACGGACGTAGACCTCTTCCTCAATAAGGCCATTGAGAAAGGCACTCTTGACGTCCATCTGTAAAGCTTGAATCCTCTAGAAGCCGCAAAGGCAAGCGTGATTCTAATGGCTTCAAGTCTAGCTACAGGCAAAGGTTTCTCAAATCTAGACCTCAACCCGGGAAAACCCCGAGCAACCAATCTAGCCTTGTTTCTGATAACCACTCCATCCTCGCTCGCTTGTTCTTGAACACCCACTTAGTCCCAATAATATTGTGACTGCTGGCTCGGCAAGCCACTGCACCTTGTTCCTCTCGAAATTTTCTAGCTCCTCATGCATGGCATTGACCCATGACTCATCGATAAGGCATGAGAAACATCTTTGGGCTCAAAGGAGGCAATGAAGGCGTAATGGAGATGTAATTGAGATAAGCTGATTTTGAGCGTAACACGCTCAAGAGGTCTCCAATGATCCGCTCAAGGATGAGCTCGATGTGTCTAGGAGGTCCCGGGAGAGATGAAGAAGTGGCCTCTACCTCATGAGCCGACGAGGTAGGAACAGAGCCACTAACCTGTATAGCGTAAGGCAAGGGCCGATCACCGAGGTGCGGTGGAAGATGGTACCTCAAGGAGGGTGAGGGACAGATCGTAGACAACCATCGCCTCCTTCGCCCTCGTCATCCACGAAGATGGTCTCTGATCGCTTTAACGAACTCGAGATATCGTGCCTAGTCCCCTGACCGCCTCATCGAAGGTCACCTCACAGACTCTACCATTTTGCTAGACTCGCAGCCTGCACCTATAAGCTCCGCTGAAGAAGGCGAGTAACCCAGAAAGATCCGCCACAAGAACGTGACTAACTTATCTAGGTTCCTGCACTTCAAAACAAAACACTTGCAACCAAACACACGAAATGAGAGACGCTAGGCTTTCGCCATATCTCACCATAAGAAGTGCGATGCAAGTGTGCCCAAGAAAACTCGATTTGAGACATGGCACGCGGTGGCTATAGCTTCATTTCAAAACTTCCGCTGTAGAGTACTCATCAAGCATCGCCCCGCCATCTCGACTAAGGTACGGTTCTTCCTTCCACAACGCCATTCTGCCGAGGGACGATGGAGAAGAGAACTCGTGCTCTACACTGCCTCACCACGTAAACTCTCAAAGTAGGAATTTTGAACTCCGTGCTATTGTCATCGCGGATTGCTCGTAAGGCACCGGGAGCTCTACGTAAAGCCTACAAAAGGCCCTAAATGCGTAAACGCCTCATCCTTCGAGGCTAAGAAAACACCCAAGAGTACCTCGAGAAGTCATCGACCACGAACAAGCACATACCACTTCCTCCGCCGATCGCGACTCGAGCCGTCCCATCAGATCCATGTGGAGCACCGTGCCTGTGCATCGGCCATAGTAACGTGGACCGAGGATGAGAAGCGGAACCATCTTGCCGCGTTTGCATGGAGAGCAAACAAGATCTTTGACCATCTTGAGTTTCGCAAACCACGAATGAGATCGTGGCCGCTAACTCGGTCAAATGGTCAAATCCAATATGACCAAGTCTCCTATGCCGTAAGGACAGTCGCGGACTCGTGGCAACTAAACACCGAGAGGATCGCCAAGACTCGAAAATCAGCACGAAAAGATCCTCCCATAACGAAATCCCGAAACCAAACTACCCAAGAATCAAGAATTTTACAAGCATTTTTCTTGAAGCTCACCTCAAACCGCCATCGATAAGTCGAGAAACAAAGCAAATTGTACCGCAGCCTTACTAACCAAGGCAACGCCTTTCAAAATGAAAGAATCATTAATGCACAAGCATTTTGGCGATGACGCGCCCAGATGAAGCATCTCCAAGGTGATCGCCTCATCACCGAGCACGGCAAGGAGGAGAACCAACGGAGTCTCCATTATATGACGAGAACAACCGAGTCTACAAGCCAAACCTTCTCCTTCCCTACCCGCGAACTCCGAGTCAAACAGAGAGTAAAGTCTCAAGATCGGGATAAATCAACAATGATTTTGGCACCTAATATCAATAACACGCCGAGCGTATGAAGTAGTCAAGCACCATCGACGCCTATCTACCCTACGCCTCAGAATCTCAAAGCGTAAGGTCTAAGAGTAGACCCTAAGGTGTTGGCCGGGTCCTACCGCCACGAAGGAGCGAGTCTGAGCACCGCAACATGTCGAACACGCCGCGAGTAGCTATCTCGATGGGGAAAACGAGATCTACCTCAGACGGCGAAGTCACGATCAAAGCGAAAGATGAGGACGAAAACCGTAAAACTCGAAAACCAAGTCCTCGATGCCGCACAAACCCATCGAAGAAACAAGCCTAGACTCGTGTTGGTCTTAGGTGCACTCAAGGTCCGGGTCGACTTCAATGCGCCTAAGAGACTCAACATGGTCTCTACGCACGATCTTGGCGCTACCAAGCATCGATCGATCGTGGTGTCCATCTTCCGATGTAAGGTGCAGTGATACTTCACCTTCCGAGAGGTAGAAGCAAGATGTGAAATTACCTCATCGTAAAACTCGACATAGCCCGCCGACTTGAAATGGACTTTCTCCCTGGGCTCACCGATCACACCCGGTGCTATGGGTCCGAGCACGGCAGTGGATGCTTCCTCATGCCCTCAAAGAAGTCATATCCTAGACCCCGATTAAACTGGCAGATCTTAGATTGGTCTAGAATAAGATTGAGCTTCTTCTTGCTCTCCTACAAATCTCTCGAGAGTGTTCATAAGGTACCGACACTCCTAAAGAGAGAGGTGCAAGAAGAGCAGGGGAAGAAGAGATGCAGAAGGTAAGGGAGCAAAAGAAGAACCAAAGAAGTAGAGGAAAGAATGGCTTGTGCAAGCACAAACGACTCAAGGAACAATGCCCATCGCTAGCCGCTTGGTTCACGCTGTTGCTGCCTCATCCTTACTCCCGGGCCCCTTCTCCACAATCATATTGCAAACACAATGTGGCTTCTAGAAGGTCCTTAGTTAGCTTCACACATTTCTCATCCAAAGCAATCAAGTCGATTTTAGTTTGTTACACTTAATGCATGGTGAGCTAACAGGTCCTTAGAAGCAAACTTAGCCAACTTCCTTTCATGATCAATCATATCTTGAAACTGCTTGAGACACTTCAAGTTCAAGTAGCTAACTTAGGACAGCTTTAAGCATGAAACAATCTACCAAGTAAAGAAGCTTGTAGTTCAAGAATTTTATGATCCGCCTGCTTTAAGTTCATCTTCAAGTTATTGCAATTTTCACAAGACTCTGCGCATCAAGGAGCATGGCATAAGATCCTCTAGCAAAGAATGTCCTTACCCTCACATGAGGTGGGAGAAGTAGTCTCATCAAGAATAAGTAGGGTAAATACCATTCTACTCAACTCTAACTCAAAGAAGCGCACTAACATTCTCCACCTTAACACTATCAAGTTTGGAGGACACACTATCATGTGAGGTCCTTAACTTCTCCATATCAACCAAAGAAAGCAGAGCATGTATCACAATCATCACTAGAAGGAGCAGATGTAAGAGCAATAATCTCTAGTGACAAACTATCTATTTCCTCTCTAACTCAAAGACACCTAGCCTTAGCTTTAGCATGAAAACCTCCTAGCTTAAGAAAAGCATGATTGAGCTGCTCGAGGTGGGATCTACCTCGTCCTGTGTCGGAGTACACCATTGCCGAAGTTCGCCTTGAGGGCCATGAAGCACATGCCGAGAAGTCGCCGCCGCCATCCTGGCTCTGGTCACCCGTCCGCCATCGCCGCTTCCATCCCTCCACCGCCGAGGTCGAGGTCGCCAAGGCGCGTGAGGACGCGGTGGAAGAGCTTGGCTTTGCCAAAGTTGCGAACTTCTTCTTGCCGGGCGCCCGAGCCGGAGGCTTCTTGTTGCGTTCTTGTTTTTGTAGTCGTTTTGCCCGAACCGCCGTAGTCGCTTTTTGCCCTTCTCCGCCTTGGGGCGCTCGCCGGATGTGTTGGGGCCACCACACTCAGCAAATCACGGGTCCTCCTCTCTTCTCGCCCCTCCTCCCTTTGTAAGCGTGGGAGAATCTACGAGCAAGGAGGGCAAGCCGCTTCATCCGCAAGCCGCTTCTAATCGATCATCGCTATGTCACAGAGAGCAAAGAAGGAGAAATTGCAAGAGGACTCGTAAGAGAGACCGTGGTTGAACTCGATCGGTGACTGTGGCTATCGATCGTGACTTCGACCCACGAGACAACGCTAATCTCGTGAGTCTTGAGGCGTGAGTACAAGAGCATCAAGAGTCAAGGTCGAGAGGTCCGCGTGTCTTTGATGGTGGTCACTTTCATCTCCCACACACGCAGATCGAGTGCCGTAAGTATTCGACGAGCGCTTGTCCGAGTCGGGTATGTGAGACCGACCGCCTGAGGTTGCTCAAGATCTTGTGAAAACGCAGCAAGCACTCATCTAGGGACTCACCAAGAAGCATCTCAAATTTGTTGTATTCTCGCTTGAACGGTCCCGCCGAACCGCCTTGATCCTGGTGGTGCCTCATGGTATGCGCCGAGGGTCACCTGATATCATAGCGGACGACATGTGAGATATGCGGTCAAACTCACTACGACTCAAACCCGGATGATGATGTTCCTAGCCTTTGCATTTGCCTCAACATCACCATGTTCCTGGATTGATGTTCTCATCGGCAGAACAAATAATCGAACCTTGACTTTCGCCAGATGGCATACCGGCCCGGATGTATGTCTCCATTCGCTCTTCCGTAGGTAATCGATGCCATCAAAACGGGCGCTTGGTCGAGTACTTGTCCATCGCCACGCTCTTGAGACCGTTAAGATCTATTGAAAAGAGCTAACCCGCTCTGATACCAATTGAAGGACCGGAAAGGCGACTAGAGGGGGGGGTGAATAGGAGCACCTAATCTTTTTCGCAAAGAATGGATTCAACTTGTAAATTACTCCAATAGCTATGAGAGCTATGAAGATCAATGATTAAGCACGAGGAAGTCTTATGTTGAATCCACTCTCACCCCCAAAGCTCAAAGAAACAAAAACGAGGAAGAACCAAGAAATCAGACAATCGTACAACCATTGTGTAAACGCCGGTTGTACCACAACCCGCATAAATCAAGCAGTAACGGCGGTTGTACCGCAGTCCGCAGACAACCACGTGTTAAGCCTTGCTCATCCGATTGTCCCGAGCAGCAAAACCTCTCGGTTTCAAAACGAAAATCGACGAATTTTTGAACCGCTGGCCAAACTCTACGAGATTTGAACCACACCTCCCTAAAGACACTAGGAACCTATTCCAAACAAATATTTCAGAGATCCATTCCAAAGTTCCTATCTTCTTGCATTTGAACGAAGAAGGATGCAAACCGCAAAACCAAATGCTCCACAATCTCTCAACCTTGGCTCATGAGATTTTGCAAGAAGGTTAGTAATAACCTCAGACATGCTAGCATGAGTCTTAGGCCAAATCCTCAAGGAAATCAAGAATTTCATCAAAAACCCTAGAAGAGGAAATGAAGAACAGAGGATGCCAAAAGTGAAACTGAGATTTAACAAGATTAGCTCTTGGGAAAATCGATCAAATGATCTTGGGGCACTATCCCAACATAGAGCAATCCATTTTGCACTCACTAGCAAGAACCAACAAGAAAAGAAAAACTCACAAGTCCATCACAGAGAATCAAGGAAAATAAGAACAGTGGAATGCAAACTTCGATTTTCATTTCTTGAATCAAGAGCGAAATACAAATAAATACATCCCCATACGCATGGACATTAGAACAGAGGGATGATTACAAGATTCTCAATCCATCTCCTCACTCTCCCAACACAAGAACACACTCACACTACATGCTTTGGAGAGGAGGAGAACCACTCAAGAACTCATGAAGAGGGGACACGCAGGAGCACACTCGCGCTTCCTCCACTCTCAACCACTAAAGAGCAAAAGAGAAACAACCTCACAAAGCCTCTTTGACTCTAAAACCCTAATTCCACCTAAGTGCTCACTGGGCAGCAGCCCATCCATCCTATTTATAGCCCATGGCTAACGGGTCTCCACCCCGCTACGCCCGCTTAAAACTAATCGAGCCCGCTCCCGCCAGTGCAACTTTCGAAATTCCTGCTTCGCCTCCCGCACCTTTCCGAAGCTCACGCCTCGCCTCGCACGCCGCAACCACCTCGAGTCCACGCGCCTTCGACATCCCGACTGCTCCGACCTCGCGCCACCTGCACCTAGTCCGTCCACCGTGTCTCGCCACGACTCCACTCGACGCCCCGCAGCCCACACGCATAAAGAAACACAAAACCGGAACAAGTTCTTCACAACTTGACCTAACGTTAGCTCAAACATGCAATATGCAACACATATGCATGAACACACT